>JACEFO010002585.1:0-600000 GCA_015342445.1 Digitaria exilis
TAGAATATTTGGGTCTGCCCATATTCACGTAGTCAAAGGATTAACCTACTTATTTATAGTATTATGGTCAAAAACCATACTTAATGGAAAAGAACTCTGCTCGGACTGGAAAAAGAACCCTGGCAACAGTACGTACGAGTCACAGGGTTGATTCTGCAGAGAACCCGTGGGAGTTCGCAGACAACCCTGGGTTCTCAAAGAACCCTTGGCGCTATCTCAAGGAGAACCTTGGCGCTGAGCTGTGAGTCTGAGCCGACTTGTCGTGCGGGAGGGATCTCCCTGTGCTCGGTTATGGGAAACTGAAGACGCGGGTATGATTGGAAGAGCAGATTATGGCAATCACTGAATACCATATAATTCACGAGCCTCCGATAATCAGCCTTCCATAACTCAAGCCTTCCTGATCCTCTCCCGTCTAGGTTCATCCTCTCGTCTCACCCAGGGCTATGAATAGAGAGAGCCATCTTCTCCTGTGGAACAGAGTTTTTGGAGTCCATTACTTCTCCTCCTTCCTCTGCTGTAAATCTGCCTCCCCATCGCCGGCGCTGCGCGCACGACCACCGGCGAGAGCAGGTGCCTCCGACACCATTGCCTCCTTGAGATCCTGCTCGGGATATCGGGGCAATCAGGTTTCTGGGGAGCGTCTCTACGCGACTGCTTCGCCCAGAACTGTTACGTCTTCACCGGCGTACGGTTCACCCGTCCTGGGACTCCGCCGCCGTCGAACGACTACACTGCGCCTCGTCTTCTTCCTGCACGACTCCGGCGCTCGGACTGCACTGCGTCAACGGATCTTCCTGCATCGAATCTGTACGACTACTTCGAGCAAGGCCAGTCGAGAAATATCATGAGTACAGATGATATTCCTCCAGCTGGTAACGGCGCAACCAATGCCTTTGGCAGAGGTCCCGCCCCAGGGTACTTTTCGATGTCCGAACTGTTATCCTTTATCTTATTCGTGTTCTTATTTAGATCTGTGTTAAATTTGAACACGTGCACATGGATCGTTTCACTCATTATAGTCATGCAAATATTCATGAATTCAATTATAACTTTTTGGAATTAAAATATGGCCTATTGCAGATAATTATCCAACAATCCAGAACCTGATTTTAGTGATAATTATGTTGATAGGTTTTCTGTTGCTCAATTTGCTTCATCCATTAAACCAAACACTTTTGACGGTACAAATTTTGTGAGTTGGCGTGAACGGATGGTACTGTGGTTGACCACCATGGGCATCATGGGATGTGGCGGAAGGGAAGCCCGAACAATGCACCTCCGAGCAGGGAAGTGCCGTTCGAGGTTAAAGATAATCTCTTCCGCGGATGCATCCTTGGTGTGATTGCCCACACATTTGATTAATCCCCTTCTTAAGAAAAGACTGGGAAAGAGATGTGGGACGCCCTTGATGCTCAGTACGGGAGTGTCTGATGCCGGCAGTGAGCTGTATCTTATGGAGCAGTTCCTAGACTACAGGATGGTGGAAGACCGTCCTGTGGTGGAACAAGCTAATGAGTTGCATGTGCTGGCTAAAGACCTTGTGCTGTTGCAACAAAGAGAACCCTTGCGTGCTGCCCGACAAGTTTGTGGCCGGAGGTATCATCTCCAAGCTGCCACCTTCTTGGAGGGACTTTGCTACTTCTCTGAAACACAGGAGCAGGAGTTCACGATTGATGGACTCATTGGCACTCTTGATGTGGAGGAAAAGGCGAGAGCAAAGGACGTACGTAACAAGGGGACACCTGTCGGTGCAAGCGCGAACTTTGTTCAAAAGAACATTAATGCTCGCACCAACAACAAGGGCAAAGGCAAGAAACCGCCTCAGCCACAAGAACCCTGGGAAGACTAAACAAAACCGCCGGGTTCAAGAAGAAGAAGGGAGCCTGCTATGTGTGCGGGAGTGAGGATCACTTTGCTGGAAAGTGTCCTCAACGCAAAGAAGGCAAGTCTGCCAACATGGTTATTAGCGAGCCTGCAGGAACATTGGGTACGTAATTATTTACCTACAGTTCTTTCAGTTATGTGTACACCCGAGTGGTGGGTGGACACTGGCGCTAACATTCATGTATGTGCTTGACATTTTCCTTGTTTCTTCATACCAGGTCGGGGGGACTACCTCCTTGCTGATGGGGAACGGAGATCATGCGCGTGTACTTTGGTGTTGGTACGGTCAATCTGAAGTTTACTTCGGGAAAGATCGTGCAGCTGAAGAACGTGCAGCATGTCCCCCACCATCAAGAAGAATCTAGTCAGCGGCTCTCTACTCTGTAGAGATGGTTTTAATTAGTCTTCGAGTCAAATAAATGTATCCTGTCAAGGTTTGGAACCTTTGTTGGTAAAGGTTATGATAGCGGAGGTTTGTTCCGTTTTTCACTTGATGATGGATGTAATAAGTAGTGAACAACATTGTTAACGTTGATGAATCTAATGTTTGGCATTCGAGGCTTTGTCACGTTAATTTTGGTTGTATGTCACGACTTGCAAACCTGAGTTTAATTCCAAAGTTTACTTTTGCCAAGAATTCTAAGTGCCTTGCATGTGTTGGTTCAAAACAAACTCGCAAGCCACACGTGGCTGCTGAGGCGAGAGACTTGGCACCTCTAGAATTAATTCATTCTGATCTCTGTGAGATGAATGGAGTATTGACAAAAGGTGGAAAGAAATATTTCATGACTCTTATAGATGATAGCACTAGATATTGTTATATTTACTTGTTGGAAACTAAAGATGAAGCTCTTCACTACTTTAAAATCTATAAAGCTGTAGTAGAAAACCAACTTGAGAAGAAAATCAAAAGGATTAGGTCAGATCGCGGTGGCGAGTACTTTTCAAAGTCGTTTGACTTATTCTGCGAAGAACACGGTATTATTCATGAGAGGACACCTCCCTACTCTCCCCAATCAAACGGGGTTGCCGAAAGAAAGAACCGAACCTTGACTGACTTGGTTAACGCCATGTTGGATACCTCGGGACTTTCTAGGGAATGGTGGGGTGAGGCTATATTGACAGCATGTCATGTCCTAAACCGTGTACCTCCAAAGAATAAAGAAAAGACACCATTCGAGGAATGGGAAAAGAAAAGGCTAACGCTTTCCTATTTGCGTACTTGGGGTTGTTTGGCCAAAGCATGTGTGCCCATCAACAAGAAGCGCAAACTTGGACCTAAAACTGTAGATTGTGTTCTTCTTGGTTATGCTATTCATAGCGTTGGATATAGATTCTTGGTAGTGAACTCTGGAGTACCTGACATGGTGGTCGGTACAATTTTTGAGACCAGAGATGCTACGTTCTTTGAGAACATGTTTCCAATGAAAAATGGAACAAGTTCATCTAGGCAAGAGATTATCGAGGATGATATCTCTGCCGAACCGATCGTACACGATGGGTTCTCTCATGTGAGACATCCTGAGGAGGATAACAATGAAGCTCCTAGAAGGAGTAAGAGACAGAAGACTGCAAAGTCCTTTAGTGATGACTTCATTGTATACCTCGTGGATGATACGCCTAGGACCATTAAAGAGGCATATTCAACTCCTGACGCTGACTACTGGAAGGAAGCTGTCAGAAATGAAATGGACTCTATCATGACTAATGGTACCTGGGAGGTTGTTGATCGCCCTTATGGATGCAAGCCTGTGGGATGCAAATGGGTGTTCAAGAAAAAGCTTAGGCCTGATGGTACTATCGAAAAGTACAAGGCTAGACTTGTGGCCAAGGGTTATACCCAGAAAGAAGGAGAGGACTATTTTGACACTTACTCACCTGTTGCTCGTTTGACCACTATTCGAGTGCTACTCTCACTGGCAGCCTCCTATGGGCTTCTCATTCATCAAATGGACGTGAAGACAGCTTTCCTAAATGGGGAGTTGGAAGAGGAGATCTATATGGATCAGCCTGATGGGTTTGTAGCAAATGGTCAAGAGAGAAAGGTGTGCAAGCTGTTGAAGTCTTTGTATGGCCTCAAGCAAGCACCTAAGCAGTGGCATGAGAAGTTTGATCGAACCCTAACCTCTGTTAGTTTTGTTTCGAACGAAGCCGACAAATGTGTTACTATCGTTTTGGTGGAGGTGATGGAGTGATTCTGTGTCTGTATGTGGATGACATACTGATCTTCGGGACTAACCTTAGTGTGATTAAGGAAGTCAAAGAATTTCTCTCTCAGAACTTTTGAGATGAAAGATCTGGGAGAGGCCGATGTTATCCTCAATATCAAGCTGGTAAAGGATAGAAATGGTGGGGTGACTCTGTCACAGGCCCACTATGTGGAGAAGATGTTGAGTCGCTTTGGTTACAGTGACTTCAAGTCTGTCTCAACTCCTTATGATGCCAGTCTGATATTGAAAAAGAATAAAAGGATAACGAGAGATCAACTGAGATACTCTCAAATAATTGGTTCATTGATGTATCTAGCCAGCGCTACAAGGCCTGACATCGCATACGCTGTAAGCAAATTGAGTCGGTTTGTTTCAAACCCAGGCGATGATCACTGGAGAGCTCTTGAAAGAGTAATGCGCTATCTAGTAGAACAATGGACTATGGAATTCATTATACCGGGGACCCTAAGGTTCTAGAAGGGTATAGTGATTCGAACTGGATATCAGATGCTGATGAGCTCAAGGCCACGAGTGTTATGTGTTCACACTCGGAGGTGGCGCTGTTTCCTGGAAGTCTTTGCAAGCAGACCATCTTAACAAGGTCAACAATGGAAGCAGAACTCACAGCACTGGATACTGCCACAGTTGAGGCTGAATGGCTTCGTGAACTCCTTACTGACCTGCCGATAGTTGAAAAACCGATACCGGCAATTCTGATGAACTGTGATAATCAAACTGTGATTATCAAGGTGAACAGTTCTAAGGACAACATGAAGTCATCCAGACATGTAAAAAGGCGGTTAAAGTCTGTCAGGAAACTGAGAAACTCCGGAGTTATAGCCTTGGATTATATTCAGACGGCTAAAAACCTGGCCAGATCAATTCACAAAGGGTCTCTCACGCAATGTGATAGACTATGCATCTTTGGAATTGGGCTTGAGACCCACGTGAGTTACTCTATGGTTGAAACCCATTCTGTGTGATCGGAGATCCCGTGAAGCAGTATGGAGCAACAAGCTATAGTGTAACTGAGAGAGAGAACCTTTAATGAAGGCTCATTCCATGAGAAGATGCATTTCTCTTCAACCCTGTAAGGTAGGATGGTGTATACCTTAATGTGCTCCAAGTGGTTTCATGGAACAAGCAGTTGTTTCATTGAAACAGAGATGTTGTCCTACAGAACATCTTTAAGGAACACACCTATATGAGCCTGACTACTGGTCACAGTCTATGAGATTCGGGTGATCTCTAGAAACTCATGAAAGGCATGGAGTATGACCCATAAGCTCCAAAACAGCGGGGATGCTACTGCAGCCTAGTATCAGTGTAGAGCTCTGGTGAAACTTGTTCGCACAAAACTGGCAATTCAAGGCATAGTCCATTGTTCAGTTGTGAACGAATGTAACCCTAGTTCTAGATGGAAGTTCAACTTAACAGTCTCCATCAAATACTGGTATATCAAAGAGGATCTGAGAACATTTCAAGTACGGCTTAGAATCCTTGGTGGGGATGTTAGAATATTTGGGTCTGGCCCATTATTCTAGTTAGTCTAAAGGATTACAGCCTACTTTTTATGTTATAGTTATTATGGTCAAAACCATACTTGTAATGGAAAAGAACTCTGCTCGGACTGGAAAAGAACCCTGGCAACGCTACGTACGAGTCACAGGGTTGATTCTGCAGAGAACCCTGTGGGTCGCAGACAACCCTGGGGGTTCTCAAAGAACCCTGGCGCTTCTCAAAGAACCCTGGCGCTGGCCTGAGTCTGAGCCTGACTTGCGTACGGGAGGGATCTCCCTGTGCTGGTTATGGAAACTGAAGACGCGGTAATTGGAAGAGCAGATTATGGCAATCACTGATACCATAATTCAGCCTTCCATAATTCAGCCTTTCCATAACTCAGCCTTCCTGATTCTCTCCCGTCTAGGTTCATCCTCTCGTCTCACCAAGGGCTATGAATAGAGAGAGCCATCTTCTCCTGTGGAACAGAGTTTTTGGAGTCCATTACTTCTCCTCCTTCCTCTGCTGTAAATCTGCCTCCCCATCGCCGGCGCTGCGCGCACACCACCGGCGAGAGCAGGTGCCTCCGACACCATTGCCTCCTTGAGATCCTGCTCGGGATATCGGGGCAATCAGGTTTCTGGGGAGCGTCTCTACGCGACTGCTCGCCCAGAACTGTTACGTCTTCACCGGCGTACGGTTCACCGTCCTGGGGACTCCGCCGCCGTCGAACGACTACACTGCGCCTCGTCTTCTTCCTGCACGACTCCGGCGCTCGGACTGCACTGCGTCAACGGATCTTCCTGCATCGAATCTGTACGACTACTTCGAGCAAGGCCAGTCGAGAAATATCATGAGTACAGATGATATTCCTCCAGCTGGTAACGGCGCAACCAATGCCTTTGGCAGAGGTCCCGCCCCAGGGTACTTTTCGATGTCCGAACTGTTATCCTTTATCTTATTCGTGTTCTTATTTAGATCTGTGTTAAATTTGAACACGTGCACATGGATCGTTTCACTCATTATAGTCATGCAAATATTCATGAATTCAATTATAACTTTTGGAATTAAAATATGGCCTATTGCAGATAATTATCCAACAGAAGCCTCTCATGATTGCCCGATGAGCACGAAGGTCTGTGTTAACGTGCACGGAGTCCTTCAGTGCCACTCCTTTCTGTCTGTCAACCAGAAATGCATCTGCATTTGGACACAAAGTTCAGTCCATCAGCATTGCAGAATGCGGATGCATATGGACAAAAATCAAGCCTCCTTTCAGTTGGCGAGTTGTTGAATGCACATTGCCACAGCCCACAGCAAGGCTCCATATAGCCGTGGAAGAAACCAAATTGGTAGAAATTCATGGAACTAAGTTGTCCTCACACGCACAGCAGCACTGAAAGACTGATTCCACTCTATCCAGGCCAAAGCAAAAGACTTTTAACACGTCGCAGGATCCCAATAGTGAAAGGCCGCTGCAAGAGCCATCGCCACGACGCCACCTCCGCAGCCGAGCGCCGCCGGCGACAAAAGGATCCTGTTACTTCCAACCCAATCCCTTCAACGGCAGAGGAGCAGGCACCTGGAGAGAGATAGAGGGAACGCGGCAGGGAATAGCCTCTGGCGGCGAAGGGAGAGGAGCCGGAAGCCCATCGGTGTGGCGGAACGAGGCGGGCGTCGTCGTCGTGATTTGCCGGAAGCCCGGATCCACGGGGAGAACGGACAAAAACGTAGCAGGCGCACAAGAGGGACTAGTTTGCAAATATACAGGAGGCTTTTTCAAAATATTTGGATCGCGACTATTAATCGCGATCCAAATTAGGGGGTTTTGTGTAAATAATAGGTTCGCGATTTTTATAGCGATCCAAATTAGGCGGGTTCATATAAAGTTTTGGATCGCGATCCAGTCGAGTGGGTTTTCTGCAAACTGTCGGTTCCGCCGTACCTGCTGTACTCGTCGGCGTCGGCGCCGGCTCCCCAGCCCCGACGAGCCCGCCGGCCTCGGTGCTCAGGCCGCGTCCTTTCCACTCCATGCCGGCTGCACTCAGCGCTCCTTTTGCCATTACTGAACAGCCACACCCAGACGAGATGAAGAAGGTCGGAGACGAGGGCGACGACCGATGGGGAGCACACGGCGGCTACCGGCGGCGGCGGTGGCCATGGACCTCTAGGTGTGGCTGGGAAGCCAAATCGGAATGGTGTTCACGTGTATATGCTGGAGCGCTGTGAATTCCCGTTTTCCTACCCTCGTTGCTTGCATCTCTAAAAAAATATTGCTCAATGCTTGCAAGCATGACATTGCATAGGCCAGAATCCTCGAAATTGCCAAGGCTACTTGGCCTACCAGCAAAGTTTCTTTCACCGATCATACAGCATTTGATCAGCAAAGTTTCTTTTACCGATCATACAGCATTTGATCAGCAAGCTAAGTAGATAACAGAAATATGGATGCCTCAAAGGATAATACAAAGATGGGTCGATGCAATGCTGTGGTCTGCATTGGAAAGCACTCTGAAACTTGATGAGGACAGGGCTGTGCTGCCACTCATGCGCAGCTGCCAAAATGGTTTGGTTCGTTCTTCAGTCAAGATACAGAGTTACAGACATCCTGGGTCTTGCAAATTGGAGATCTTGCACCGCCCAGGCGCCAATTACATGTCAACATAGTTCGATCAGATTATAACGATACAGTTGGTTACAGGCATGCAATGCTACCTACACGGTTCTGAAACCTGACAGAATTCTGCTGTCATGAAATCCAGATGGCTCAGACTCGCTTCGCTTCCACTTAATGGCAATTCAAACGACGGAGCTCAGGCCATCTCCTTCCCTCGCCCTGTCCTCCACAGGCCAAACGGAGCTCTACTTTCGCTGTCGCAGGACTGAGCACTCTCTGCGTCAACTACGCCATGGCCGAGGCCCAAGGGAGGCACGGCTGCACCGGCCTGGGTGGCCAGGGCCAGCTCCTCGGAATGGAAGTGGCCACCACACCCCAGCGACGAGCCCGTCTCGCGAGCCCCGTGTCCCCGGGAACTCCGGCATGGTGGCATGCCGGGATGGAACAGGACGAGGTGCTCCTTCGCCGCCACCCACCAGGCCTGGTCATCTCAGGTCCTGCTGCTGCAGAGGCGACGACCCCCACCGTCCACGCGCCATGCGTGACTGACAGCTACTCCTATATCCGAGTCCGTGCGTTGCGTAGTCAACTGAAAAACAGAGCAGTGCAAGTTTCGATCAGTTCCTAACTTCTCCAGATATTCACTATTCCTTCATCTCACAAAACACGTTTCCCAACACAGTTGCTACAGTACTTTTTCCCACTTCTCCACCATCATGGTATCCAACAGCAATACCAAAGAGCACAAACAGACATACTGTACCATGAATTATAGCTTGATTAGTATGTGGATCCAGAGGAAATTCTCTTCACAAACAATTAGTAGCATTGGCATTTAGCTCCTGTATGTGGTGGAAACGTGGAATGGCATAGCGTGAGCAGTTCCTGCACCATAAGCGGTAGGGTGTGAGGCACAATGTTGATGATAAATGGCATGTCATGTATTAAGAAACATTCTAGCAGGTATATGTCTGATCTACTGCAATCCTTCTTGTGGGCGACGGCCAAGCTTTCCGTTTTGTCTACAAGGCAAAAAGAAAAAGAAAAAGAAAACGAAAAAGGGAGATTGTTGCAACGTTAGCAAGGGGCTCAGTAATTTGCATGGTTAACGAACCTAAGCTGGAAGCACCACTGCTGTAGTCCTGTATGGCAATCATCACTGCAGACGCACCTGGGCACACAAATCAGGCCTACTTTCAGTTGGCAGGTTGTAGAATGCAGATAGCACAATGCAAATGGAAACATTTATGGCCTTACCCGCACCGCACCACATAATACTGATTCCAATCTCTCCAGTATGTACGATATTTTTTTTTACTGCTATGTTTACTTCAAAAGATCTTTTTAACTTTCCTATTCATCCCTCTTAGAAAACACGTTTCCCAGAAAAAATTCTCTTCCATTCCCTTCAACTTTCCTATTCATCCCTCTCACAAAACACGCTTCCCAGAAAAAGTTCTTTTCTCCCCCAACCCAACTAAACACAGCCTACATCTACTCTGCAGTAAAGCAACACCTTAACGCCTACTTTCAGAACTTTTGACTAGAGCTGCACATCGCCACCTCATCTGAATGCCACCAGCAACAAGCATCATATGCCATGCCAACCCAAGCCTCCCAACAGATCTTTGACTAGAGAAAAAGACATGCAGTGGCATCGTATTGCAGCAACTCATTCAAGATGCACAATAACATCACGGGCCACAGGAGTGCGTTAAAGTGCTTCACCTGATTAAAATTAAAACAAAACCTATAGGGTTATTGTTACGCATGAAGTAAAAAACATTAATGAAGAGGAGGAGGAGGGGGGGGGGGTCTCAAATAACTAAAACAACAATCATCGTATAATTAAGCAACAGACTGAACTACGTAAACGATTAATCTGTGCAAAATATATATGTGCGATAGTATGAGGGTGACTTTACATATACTAACCAGCAGTTTCATGTACAGGGTCAGAACCACACGTAGACAAAGAGATAATCCGGAGGATGGAACAATCAAGGATGTACAATTCGAAGAAAAACCCTACACAAAAGGTGAATTAAAAAGGTGGGTTTATCCATAGGAAAAAAGTATCGAGATAAAAAAAACAAAGGAGTAGGGGTGAGTTCACCTCTTTTTTTGTTACCTTTGATTAGTCAGACTCTGACTGTTGGAACAATTCCTATAAACTTGCGGCACTGCATCCTTAGCTCCTTGCTTTGGCTTCCACGGACATACAACTCACGCAATGAGTTTGGAAGGTCATCCACCTTGGGCATGGGCACAAATCGGATGGCTGGGCAGTAATTGATCTCTAGTATTTGCAGCGAGTTTGGGAGATAGTTCGAGGACAGTGACCGGATTTTTGAACAAATGCGGATGTCCAACTCTTGAAGTGAGCTTGGGAGCAAGGGAAGCATCTGGATGGCATCACAGTTCCAGATTGATAATATCTGGAGGTTAGGAAGTATTTGGAGCCGTTTAGGGAGGCACTGTAGTCTCTCGCAGACAATAAAATCGATCTTCTCGAGGGAGTTTAACCAACAGAAGGGCCTCTTGCTCCTCTGTGAAGATCTCCACCTTTCCGTCCACAAATCGTAATGTGGTGAGCGAGGAGAAGAGAAAGCTACATATTGGCGCAGCAGCGAGTCCAGCAACATCATCTATGATGAGCTCTTGCAGTTTGGAGGAACGGGATGTAAGAAGCTCTTCTTCACGCACGGAATCAACAAAGAAATTGGGCGTTTTGCGGACATCCAATCTGGTGAGATGGCCTTGAGACATCAATCCCGTGCCTCTTAAACCACGACATCTGTGTATGTTTAAATCTGTGAGAAAGCTGAGGTTTGATAGAGGCGCCACTGTCTCCGTGCTCATCACGTTAGCAAGGAAGAGGTAACCTAGAGACTTTGGGAAGGGCAAACAAGAAGAATAGGACGAAGACAAGTAGGAGGATAGGAGCTTGGGGCAAGATATGATGTGCAAGCGTCGGAGGGAGCTCAAACCTTGGAGGCCTCCTCTTCCGGTTTGCCCATATTGATTGTTGTCGTCGAGTGGATTGGAGTAGTGGAGGATCAGCTCTGGGGAGTCGAAGATAACAAACGCCTGTAGTTGGGGAGGCACAAGCAATAACCCTTCTTCTTCTAATGTCTCCTCTGCTCCCGCGTCCTGCTTTTCATCCAATTTGTAAGCTGGAAATGATGGTCCGGGTGTTGGCGTTGCCTGTTGCCCCATCACACCCAACCCTGCTATCTTCTTACACCGCCGCAGAGTCAGATCTGAGAGCTTAGGGAAGTAGGTGAATAACTGTGTCAGCTCCTTCCCACTAGCATTTGACTCGTCTATCCAAATCAATTCAACTGGACATTGGTATTGCACATGGCTGTCACCTTTAACAGAGGGGAAGTTACCCATCGAATCCCAAAAATATAGCTGCCTTAGGGATGATAGCATTTCCAGGTAATGTAGTGGCATTGGTTGGCATCTGTGTGCGGAAAACTCTTTCAGTTTAGTTAGATTATGATAATCCAGCACATCCCAAAATGTGCTATCTTGAATACCATTCCCCCTAATTTCCAGGCTATATTCAGAGTTCTTATTTCCTTCACAAGCCAATCTATGAAGGCATGAATGGCCAGTTCCTTCTATCAGAATGGAGCAGGGAGCTTCAGTCCAAGGAACAGGAGGAAATGACAATAGCTGCGGACAGTTCTGAATCTCAAGCCGTGAGAGCCTAGGAAACAAAGTTGCATGTGCCTCTTTCTCTTGTTGACAGCATGTAGAGTGTGAAAAGGACAAAGCCACAAGTTCAGAGCAACTCCTAATGACAAGCGCTTCCAAGAAAGGAAATAACCGACAAGGGGCGTCTACAGCCCACCTTTTCAACCTTGGTAGGTTCACAAGTTCTAACATTCTCAAATTTCCAAACCTTTTATCTGGGATTTTGCCAGAAATTTCATCACAAGGCCCATTAACTAAAACTAATTCGCCAATAGGCGGAAATGTTTTCCAAGCTACACCATCTAGACAAAGAGACTCCAAACTTGTGATCGACATATTCATACCAAGCCATGATGGGCAAGTATCCCCTCCGTGGCCAATTATGGATAACTTCAGAAGATTGCTACTTGGTTTGAACCTCTCAAGTACATGCTCTTCAAGTACATAATCATTGCTAGACCGGCCAACAGTCCAACATAATATCAACTCATGTAAGTAGATTTTTTGCATCAGTTTGGCCTCATCAGCTTCTTCCTTTACTCGGACATTTTCAAGATTAGTTATATGCAATCCACGAAGCTCTACCAAATGTCCTATCTGCCTTAAATCAAAACCTTGACCTTCTTTTTTCACCACGAATCTTCTTAGCTCTTGTAATGATTCTAATCTCCCAACCTCAACAATTCTAGAGTGTGTTTCATCATTTGGAACAAGAAAATGACGCAATTTTATAAGGTTGCTCATATCTCTTGGTAAATCATTAATATCATCAAGGTTTATGTCTAGGACCTTCTTGTGATAAAATCTTGAAATTCTGCTGAGAAATCTTGTTCTAACACGGGAAGAGGAAGAACTTTGAATCCGAAGGTAGCGAAGGTGGACTAGATCACAAAAGTTGTGCAACAGATCTTCCACATCATAGGATGCTTTAGATAGAAAAACAACACGGAGGGCTTTTGCTTCCCTAAATAAAACACCAAAAGCCTTCACGAAGCAACCATGGTGTTCCCCAAATAGCATCAAAGACTGTAGTTTATCAACTTTTAATCTTTTATCCAATAAGGTATTGAAATCCTCCAAACAATTTTTGATGGACAATCTATCCTGAACACTTGTGTCATTTACATAGATAGATAAGTGACGTATGGATGATGGGATTTCAATGGATCTCACTTTAGAACAGTCTATGCTAATGCATTCGTGTGATGAAACTTTCCAAGCCAATTCATGTAAGAGATCATGAAGGGTGTAAAAAGTGCTTCCATTTTCTTTTCTTTCCTCAAAAAAACCGTGATTAACCAATTGTGTCAAATGGCTTAATCCTATATCTTCAACCCTTTTATTTTCACCACGTGATGGATGCAAAACATCTAGTCCAATCCAAAAGTTAATTAGCTCCTCTCGTTGGAATTTATAATCTTGAGGAAACAGAGCGCTGTAGAAAAAACATTGTTGGTGCTGATGAGAAGGTAGGTAGCCGTAGCTCAATTTCAGTGCAGGCATAATATCCTCGTCGCCTTCGCTTTGCTCCCATTCCTTACTTTCTAGCACTCCAGTCCAATGTTCCAAATCAAGTTTTTTCTTTAACAATCTACCGACAGTTTTTGCTGCAAGAGGGGAGCCCTTCAGTCTGGCAACTATCTTATGCCCAGTTTCAAGTAGGAACATGTGGTCCTTTCTAGACTGATCATAACCAAAGACAAAATCTAAGAATAACTCATTGAATTCTTTATGGTCTAAGCCTTGTAAACATATTGAATGATCAACAAATTTCACCATTATTTGTGCCTGTGCTCTAAACCGAGTTGTGGCTATAATTATATTTCCCTGCACTTGTGATTTTTTGAATGGCACCAATAGCCGTTTCCATTCATCATCGTTACTACAGTCCCATATATCATCCAACACAAGGAAAAACCTTTTGTTTTTTAATCTTTGCCCAATCAGTTCTCCTGCGGTAGCAGTGCTTTGTTCACCACCAACTGTAGGGATATATTTTACAATCTCTTGTATCAGCTTATTCACATTAAAGTTGAGTGACACACATGCCTAGACCTTGACATCAAAATGTTGTTGTATTTGTGCACTATGGTATATATGTTGTGCAAGAGTTGTCTTTCCTATGCCCCCTGGACCAACGATTGGAATGACTGTGAGGAGCTCAGCATAATGTTTACCCCCTGTGATATCATGTACGATCCTATCCATCTGAAGGCCCCTGCCATACAACTTAGGCTCTATACTTTCAGAGTTAGTGATGGGACGACTCTGTGCAATATTTGAGGCAGTGCTCCAGCTAGAATATAGAGTTGCAATAATCCCAGAAACATTTCCACGCACGAGCCGCAGCTGCTCTACGGCACGCTCCATTCTTTTATAGGCCTCCACCCTATCAAACCTCAACTTTGGTGGTTCATCATCAGTTCTATGCTGGTTTCTATGTGGTGAGTTGTGTATGCTACTGTCATCACTTTCTTGGTCGTCACAACCAATGTTTTAAATAGCTGGCTAACCCTCTTAGCCATTGCTCTCTAAAAAGGCTAAGGACAGCTATAGCCCAGCTATAGCCGCGGCTAAGCCATTTAGCCGCAGCTAAGAGTCATACATCATAAATTTACAAAATAACAGAGCATTACTTCATTAGACCACCACCAAGGCACGACAACATAGTTTATCAGACCACAAACAACAACACATACATCTCAGCCTACAAGACACAAAACACAAAGTTCCTAGAACATGGCTCTAGTCCAAAACACATAACAATTAACAACAAAAATGAAGTTCACCAAGAGTTTAGGACACTAGCGACATAGTAATAGAGACAATATAGCACTCTACTAATCAATATCAGAGGCATCGAGAGACTTGTCGGAATCAGATTGCATTGCAACATCACCATCACCATCTTCTGAGTCAGATGATGAAGCGGACTGCACTGAAGCACCACGCATCAATGACTGCAAAGTCCTGGTTTTCTTTTTTGGGCGCATAGGTCTCTTTCTTTTTGGTTGTGCTTGTGGTGTTGATTCTCCCTGTGATGCTCCATCTTGTGGCACTTGCTCAGGAAGCTCACTTGGTAAAGATGCAATACCAGTGATGAATTCATTGCCATTATCAGCCAGAACATCATCTATCTCCTTCTCTAAAGGATCTCTGCCTTTACCTTTCTCTTTCTTGTTCCTTAGTTTGCAGTTAAATTTGACAAAGACAAGATCTCTCATCCTGTCATGAAGTAGCTTGTTGCGCTTCTTTGTATGAATCTGGGAACATTGGTCATGCATAAATGGTTTAAGTTACTGGTCTAGAATTATAAATTATTGGAAGCAGCAAGAAGCATGGAAAATATTCTAGCCAATATATTGTTTTACTCTCAGATTGACAATCATAGCACACAGCAAAAAAATTTCTAACCTGTTCAAAGACTGACCAGTTCCTCTCACAACCTGAGGAGCTGCAGGTCAAATTCAGAATCCTTGATGCCAATATCGTCAAGTTTGGTGTGCATGTCCCGTAGTTTAGCCACCATTTTGCTGCACAAAGTCATCAAGATTTAAACAATGGCGACAAGAAAAGATGATGTGCATCAATCAAATTAGATTCACTTATTCACCTGGATTGAAGTTTTTGTTTCTCCTCTACCTTATGGCAATTTCGTGTCCAAATGACCCTTTCTGATCCTGATACATGTTCAACTCATCCATTATATTGTCTTGAGTTGTTTCGTCCTCAACCATCCTTGTAATACAATCAATCACACCTGCTCTGAAAGATCCATCATGCTCAATTTCTGATTTCTTTGGGTAGTAAAAGTAGGGGTTCAAGTAATATCCTGCCAAGTGTAATGGAGTTTTCAGCTTGCTGTCCCACCTCTTATCAATAATATCCCAAGCAACTTGGAAGCGACTCTCATCA
The DNA here is from genome assembly GCA_015342445.1 of Digitaria exilis. NCBI lineage: Eukaryota > Viridiplantae > Streptophyta > Magnoliopsida > Poales > Poaceae > Digitaria > Digitaria exilis. Next base: position 15,835 of record JACEFO010002585.1, read on the forward strand.
TTGTCAAACCTCAGATATTTCCTTCTTTGCTTCAATCATTAATCCATGGAAGAACCCCATTGCTGGCACATCACTGTCCATTCTCCTTAGCACATTAGCTAATGGCTCAAAGAAGTTGACAGCCATGTCAACATTTTTCCAAAAGGTTTCAGATTTCACCACTTTATTGGCTTGCTTCCCCTTGACTTTCTTCAAGTAGCCCAATTCATTGAGCTCGTCTGATCTGAATAGTCTTGCCAATTCTTTTTTGTTGTCCAGCAAACTTTTCAGATTCAAATAAGCAGTGGCAAACCGAGTAACCCCAGAGCGGACCAAGTCTTTTTTAAGAAATTTCCTCATTAGATCCAACACCCTTGTATGAGCATACAAAAACACAGTAACATGTCTTGCTCCGGCAATAGTTTCCTCAACTGGTCCAAGCTTTCCAAGATCCTCCAACATGAGGTCTATGCAATGAGCAGCACATCCATTCCAAAAAATTGTGGGTCGCTTGGCTCTCAGTAGACTTGATGCTGTTGTATTGACACTGGCATTATCAGTGACAACTTGCACAACATGTTGTTCCCCTATATCATCTATCCATTTGTCCACAAGCTCAAAGATATATTTGCCATCTTTCCTCTCACTTGAACAGTCCACTGAATCTAAGAAAATAACACCATGAGCACTATGCACAACTACATTCACCACCCCCCTGCCTTTCCTGTCAGTCCATGCATCTGTCATTAATGTACAACCTGTGAGCTCCCATGATTCCTTATGGTTCTTGAATCCATCTATCACCTTCTGCTTCCTTTTCTGCAAGAATGGTCCACTCATCTCATAGGGAGTAGGGCCTCTCAAACCTCTGCCAAATTGTCCAATGGCCTCAAGCATGTACGCAAAGCTATCAAGAGTGATTGCATTGAATGGAATTCCGGCTTCATAGAAGAATTGACAAATGTACTCACAAACTCTGTCTCTTCTCTCTTCTCTTTTTTGAGTTGAAACCTTTGTCTGAACCTTATTGCCGACATGTGTTCCTTTCCTCATGTTATGGACAGATTCTTCTATAGAAGGAGGCTTATAGTACTTCTCCATAGGACCACTACCTACAGATTTTGTGCTATTAGAACATTTTGATGGATTTGGTTTCAGCACAAGAACCTCATTCCCATTATGAGAATCCTCTTCACTGTGACTATCATTATCAGAGTCTATGTTAATTTCAGCTATGTCCTTTTCTTTTTCCTTTGCTTTTTGTTCCTTTTCAGAACTCTTCTTTGAAAGCAAAGCAATCATCTCTTCCTTTACTGGAGTTGGAACTTCTTCACACTGGCCAACATTTTTTCCTTTAATCCCAGCAAGATGGTACTTCATTCTAGTAATCCCACCACTGCTTTTCTTGTTGCAATATTTGCACTGCACGTGATGCTTCTTGGTTATATCTGGGCAGAAAGCATGAGCCCAAGCTGGGTCATCTGAGTTGATAACTTGTGATGTTGCATTTGTTACTGAGGCAGAGGCAGCACTTGATGGTTTATCTATACAAAATAAACGTATAAAGTTAATTAGGTTGTGCTAAAGAATGTATACAAAATAAACGTATAAAGTTGCAGAGGTAAGCATCTATGCTACATTGCTACTGCAGTAGTGCAGTCAACAAGCCGACATGTATGGATAATTGGATACTAATTACTATCACAACTTCATTCACTAGTCCACATCTAAATCTATCAATAAGAGAAGTAAAAACATGCCTGATTTTTCCCCTGGCTGGGACATTGTGCCGTTGCTGCTTGGGGGAGAGACCGAGCAATGGAGGACCAGGGTCTTTTGGTCGTCGTCCTCGTTTCCGGCTGCAAGTCGCAACAGCCGCCGTCGTCACTGCCGATTCTTTCTGTTGCAGGCTCGCGGCTACTTGGGGAAGGCACGAAAAGGCAAAGAGCAAAGTGGAGGAACGGGGAGCTTCTGGTCTTCAGTCTTCATCGGCTCCGGCTCACCGTCGCAGCCGCCGCCGCCGCCATCGCCGCCGCCATCGCCGCCGCCGCTTTTCGTTTTCACTTTACGGTGGAGAAGGGGGGAAATGTCTAGGGTTACTGCGTTAGCCACTGAGAGATTTTATATGGGCCGTGAAATTTGGGCCGCGCGCTTCCATTTGGAATTTGGAGAGCCCGCGCTTGAATTGGGGTTCGCGGGCTGATTTAGCTGCGGCTAAATGGAGGTCCATTTAGCTGATTTAGCCGGCTAATAGCCTCAAAGCTAAGACAATGGCTAAAAGTGTGATATCTTAGCTCCAATGCTGCTGAATCGGCTATATCCGGCTATAGCTGTAGGTTTAGCCAGCTATTTAAAACATTGGTCACAACGAACAGATGGTTGAGATGTGCAAGGGAAGTGATTACCGACGGAATTCTTGAGCCTTGCCATGCATCCATTGACCTCCCGAGGATGATTATTAGCCTTGCAAGGCAAGCATGAAGGCAAACAAATAATCTGTTTGCTAACAGCCTTCGCGTGAAGGGCCAGGTTGTAGGCCCAGCCCTTGGCATGCTCCTCGGCAGCCGTGAAGGTGCCGTGGAGCTGGTCCTGGATGCGGAAGTAGTCCATCTCGTCCAGCACGTCGTCGGCGTCGTAGCCCAGGTCCTGGAGCATCACCAGAAGGTCCTCCAGTTCCGGGTTGTTGATTTCCTTACCGAGGGTGCCCCGAAGAAGCGCCTTGGTGGCCTTGAGTTCCAGCTCCAGGGCCCAGACGTTGTCGCCGAGCTCGACGCTGACCGCCCAGTCCTTGAGCAAGCCGTCCGTCAAGGGAGCCAGCGCCTTGCCCAAAACCGAAAATGCTGCACTAACCAGGGCACTCGCCATCCTCGCGTTGATGAGTTTGCGCGTGGATTGGAAGATCTCAGAGTTTGATGCGTCTGCGTGCAGGGGGAGGAAACCACCATTAGCAAAATGCCACTAAAAAACACAATATTTATGCCGCGGGGGCGCTAGAGAAGTAGAGAAGAGAACACCTACAAGTTAGTTTACTCACCAGCTTGAGAAAGGAGCACGATTTGATCTCTGGAGTTGTTTTGAGAACACAATCGATGCTAAACTCCAGCAGCTAGCCGGAAGATCCGATTTCCATGCTGCTTACTGTCGGCAGCCAAGAAAAGATGAAGACAGGAGAACTCGAGATCCCGGTGGTGGTGGTGGCAGGCGGTCGAGGAAGCAGTGTAAGAGTGCAGAGGCCAAGCAATGATGAACATTATATGAAACAACTGCGTCAACGGGTCAACTTAAGTGGGGCACAAGGCAGGACTGTGCCATCGACAGAATGGCCAGAGGTTCACATGGCCTCGGGGCCACTCTCGTAAAGAGCACTGAAAAAGGGTCACCAAATTGTCGAGGAAATTACTATGATGTGTTTTCTTACTGAAAATTACGTACTATGCCACTCTTAAAGTGCGTGATATTTTTGGACACAGGTTGCCGTTCACACTCCACATGGCTATGGCCCCGTTTGGGAAAGCTTATGGGCCATTCAATATAATCCGCTTATGGTATCAAATGGGACTATTCTAATACGCTTCCTACGGGCACGATTTTCTCCGAAGCCCATTTTGACCTGTGACGCAGAATCGACTCGCACCCTCGATTCTCAGCGACGCGGTTGATTCCCCGAGTCATCCCCGACCCCGCCTCTGTCCCGCCCTCTGCCCCGACCCCACCTCTCTCACCTCAAGCCAGACCTCCACCTCCCCCGAGTCGGACGTCGAGCTCCTCCCCAACCGGCCTCCGCTCCCGAGCTCCTCCTCCGACCACCCTCCCAAGCTCTGCCTCCCCCAACTCTGGCCCCGCGGCGGAGAGGGCCCACCAGCGCTCGCTGGAGCAGCGCGCCACCGCTGCCTCCCCGAGGTCCAGCCTCAACCCCGCGCTAGAGTAGACTCATCGTCCTCATCGAAGAAGAGCCCCGCCTCCCCCAGCCTTTTGCCCTTGCCCCGAGATCTGGCCTGCCGCGCCCGGAGGAGTCTGATGTGCGACTTGGAGAGCAACTCAGCGGCGACAAGCTCGAGGACGGCATTGGCGGATCCAGCAGAGCCGCGTTGACGTTGCTGCTCATCGTGCTCCTCGCGCTGGCGTCTCCCGGTTCTCGGGCAACAGAAGCGATTCTCTCGAGGGACCCAAACAGGATGCTTCTCCTGGTAGCGATTCCAATGAAAGCAGCTTTGGAGAAAATCGCAATTCCTATATATCGCTACTCAGGAAAGCTGTCCCAAACGGGGCCAATGTCTCATCCGGCAACGACAAGTTTGTACAATTTTATTTTTATTGTAATTTTACTATAATAGATTCTGTTGGAAAGCATGTTCTACGAGAGCAAATAAATAGAAAAGTTAAAAATAATAGTGAAAGTATAAGTTTTTTTTTCAGAACTAAACAGGTCTTGACGAGCGACAAAAATGATCATGGAAACTACTGCTGTGTCACAGTAGATAAAGAAAATTTACTACTAGCTCGGCTATTAGAAGAGAAAGAGAACCATAAAAAAGAAAGAAGAAAAGCACCGAATCTGCATTGCCTCGTGTAGTCGTGTCATCAAAGAAAAAAAAGGGGGGGCATTTCTCTCCACTAGTCCCTCTAAGCTAACGTAACGGGATGCCAGCTGACCGTGTATGCCTCGGCTGTTCGTCGTCCCACATATCGGGGGTGGGTGGTGCTGTGTCCAAGAACGCCTCCACGCGTGACCTCCATCCAGCAGAGACAGCTGATCCACAGACTGGCCGCCCTTTGATGCCCAACCCCAACAACATAGCTGTATCTTGTAACGTGACCGTCATCTCACTGCACGACAGGTGGAAAGTGTGAGTCTCTGGCCTCCACCTATCGATCAGCGCAGTCAGGGCAGTTGGGTTGAACGGCGGCAGACCTCTCCTCACAATTGAGGAGATAACGTGCAGGCCAGCACGCTGGAAGAGTGGCGTGTAGCGGTGGTCGTAGTGTATAACTCCGATGCCCTCATGCGTTCGGGACGCGTTCGGGACCGAAGGATTGGAAGGGCATGAAAGCAAGGTGTACATGAGGAATAAGTAAATTTAACATGATTACATATCAAGTATACTTAGTTTTTTTTCATACCTGGTCTGGGTTGGCCTCGATGCGCCTCGCGCGGTGCTTCTGGTCGTAGTGCTCGTCCAGGAGCCGAAACTGAGCCGCCATCCTGCATAGAAAAAATATCAGTTACAAGGAGTTTCAAAAATATACGAAAAGTACAAAGACATAAAACAAAACATTAACCTGCTGTGGGTGTAGAGTCCTGACGGACTAAACAACCCTGGCGGCCCATCCTATGGGCCGGCCCATGAACAAGACTTGACGCACAAGACAAGGATTAGTCCTAGTCGGTTTGGATATACTGTATTAGGGAATTAGAGATAAACTTGTAAAAGTCTCTTAGTCCTATACGGTTCTCATGTAACCCTGCCCTCCGGACTATATAAGGGGAGGCAGGGACCCCCTCAAAACAATCTCATCAATACAAGATACATCATAAAGGACGTAGGGCATTACGCTCCGGCGACCCGAACCTGTCTAAAACCGTCTCTTGTCACCTTCCGCTCTAGATTCTCGACGACTTCTCCCTAAACCCTTCTCTCGGGGCACCCCCTCGAGAACCTAGTCAGCATAAATCGCCGACACCTGCCGTGTCCCAACGTCGCGAAGAACCCCGCCCAGCTCGCTCTCACGTCACGCCGAACGACGCCCGCAACGACATCATCCGGATCCGAGGGGGGAGAGCTACCTCTCACGTTGCGGATTCTGCAGGAAGATACGACGTCCCCAACCCCGATGCTCTGCCATGCTACACACGCGCTATCCGCGTCAGCTCCTTCCCGCGAAAGTTCAAGCCGCCAGGCATCGCCAACTTCGACGGGAAGCAAGATCCAAACATCTGGCTGCGCAGATACTCTTCTGCAATTGAAGCATCAGGGGGCGACGACATCTCTAAGATGCTCTACTTTCCGGTTGCGATGGAGCAGGGTCCTCTCACTTGGCTCGAGTCCCTCCATCCAGACTCCATCGACAGCTGGCACGCGCTGAAGAAGGCTTTCGTCTCCAACTACCAGGGTTCTTTTGAGCGCCCTGGCAGCAAGTATGAACTCCGCGCGTGCAAACAGAAGCCAGACGAGTCCCTGCGCGACTACAACAGGCGATTCTTCGCCATCAAGGCATCCTGCGTTCCCATCCCCGACTCAGAAGTCATTGACTACTTTCAAGAGGGGATGACCGATCGCACCCTCTTCCGTGACTTCGGTCACAACCGTCCTCGTGACCTCGAGGAATTCCGCGCACTGGTGTCCAATTGGATGGACACTGACGATCAAGAACGGGAGCGCTACGGCAAGAGATCCAACAACCCTGGTCGCAAGAACCAGGAAGACAACAGGGATCAGCCGCGCGACTCCTTCCAGCGCAACGGCAACAACCCACGGAAGCGACCACACAACATGGTCGCGACCGTCCAGACCGTCCGCTCCGCCAAATCCGCGCAGCAACGAAGAGAAGAATTCAACAAACTTCTCAAGAAGCGCTGCCCATACCACCCCGACAGCAAGCACACCATGGGCGAGTGCGTGCTCCTCCGGGAGACGTTCAGCACCCCCAACAAGAAGTAGAAGTCGGCTGGCGACGGAGACGACGAGCACGACAAGGGAGACAGCGGTTTCCCAGACATCAACAACACTGTCAACGTCATCTTCGGGGGCATGGCAGTCAGCGACACCTCGCGCAATCGCAAGAATACGAGGCGCGAGGCCTACGCAACAGAACCAGCGGTGGTTACACCTCTACGGTGGTCGGACACCACCATCACCTGGTCCCGAGAAGATCAATGGGCCGAGATCACCTCTCCTGGACGATATCCCCTTGTCCTCGAGACCGTGGTAGCAAACAGCAGGCTCACCAAGGTCCTGATCGACGGAGGCAGTGGGCTCAACCTCATCTTTGCCAAGACGCTAAAGTCCATGGGCCTCGACACGAGTACGCTGCAGCCGGCGGACACTCCTTTCTACGGCATCGTGCCTGGGAAGGCCGCCATCCCCCTCGGGCAAATCACCTTGCCCGTCACGTACGGTACGGCATCCAACTACCGTACAGAGTTCATCAAGTTTGAAGTTGCAGACTTCGAAACATCCTACCACGCCATCCTCGGGCGACCAGCATTGGCCAAGTTCATGGCCATCCCCCACTACACCTACCTGGTGCTGAAGATGCCAGGGCCTCACGGTGTTCTTTCCCTTCGCGGCGATATCAAGCGCTCCTACCTCTGCGACAAAGAGGCAGTGGAGTACGCCGTCAGAGCCGCGTCCACCATAGATCGCCAAGAGCTCCAACCCTTGGCCGCAGCCGTCGTCGCAGAGGACGATGACGCCCCGACGCAGAAGAAGACACGGGCTATCAAGCCTGTGGAGAAGGTCGCAACAAAGACGATTGACCTCCAATCAGGAGATCCATCGAAGACAGCAGTGATTGGCTCCACCCTCACTCCTGCATAGGAAAACGCGCTCGTCAACTTCCTGCGAGCCCAGGCAGACATCTTTGCTACAAAGCCTTCCGACATGCCTGGAGTCCCCAGAGAGTTGATCGAGCACAAGCTAGACCTCAACGAGAGCGCAAAGCCCAAAAAGCAGCGCCTCCGAAGATTCGCCACAGAGCGTCGGGAAGCCATCAAGAAAGAACTAGCTAAGTTATTAGCAGCTGGTTTCATTAAAGAAGTCTTCTATCCGGATTGGTTAGCCAATCCGGTTCTTGTAAGGAAAAAGAATTCGAATGAATGGAGAATGTGTGTTGATTATACTGATCTCAACAAACACTGCAAGAAGGACCCCTTCGGGCTTCCTCGCATCGATCAAGTCATCGATAGCACCGCCGGGTGCACCCTACTCTGTTTCCTCGATTGTTACTCAGGATATCACCAAATATCGCTGAAAGAAGAGGATCAGATTAAAACTTCATTCATCACGCCATATGGCGCATATTGTTACACAACCATGCCTTTCGGCTTGAAAAATGCAGGTGCCACATATCAGCGGGCGATACAGGGTTGTCTTTAAGACCAACTTCATCGAAATGTTGAAGCCTACGTTGATGATGTGGTAGTCAAGACGAGAAATCCCGAGGATCTCATTGCTGACCTCACCGAGACGTTTGATAACCTACGCAAATGGCGATGGAAGCTCAATCCCGCCAAGTGTGTTTTCGGCGTCCCATCTGGAAAGCTCCTTGGGTTCATTATCAGTGAACGCGGCATTGAGGCAAATCCAGAGAAGATAGCAACTATCATGAACATGGAGCCGCCGACCACCGTCAAGGATGTCATGAAGCTTACGGGCTGCATGGCTGCACTCAACCGCTTTATCTCCAAGCTAGGAGAACGCGGGACCGAGTTCTTCAAACTACTCAAGAAGCAAGATAGATTTCAGTGGACTCAGGAAGCTCATGTCGCTTTCGACAAGCTCAAGCTATTCCTGACTACGCCTCATGTGCTCACTGCACCGCTCCCGGGCGAAGATCTCTTGCTCTACATTTCAGCAACCACTAATGTCGTCAGCGCCGCCATTGTTGTTGAACGCGACGAGGAAGGCCACCTCCAGAAGATTCAACGGCCTGTGTACTTTGTAAGCGAAGTCCTCTCGGACTCCAAATCCAGGTACCCTCAAGTTCAAAAAATTCTATATGCTGTCCTAATGACATCCAGAAAATTGCGGCATTACTTCGACACCTACAAGATCATCGTGGTTACTGGTTATCCTATTGGCGAGATTCTCCATAATCAAGACGCTACAGGGCGTATCGCCAAGTGGGCTGTTGAGCTCGGAACATACAGCATCGAGTTCCGTTCTCGCACGGCCATGAAGTCTCAGGTCCTTACTGATTTCATATCGGAATGGACCGAGCACAATGTCCCAGTCGCCACTACCAAGCCTGAGCATTGGATCATGTATTTCGACGGGTCACTCAAGCTGGAAGGCGGAGGCGCTGGAGTTCTGTTGATTTCACCTCGAGGGGATCAACTCAAGTATGTTCTGCAGATTCAGTTCGCTGTCACCAACAACGCTGCAGAATACGAAGCACTTCTTCACGGCATGAAGATGGCCATCACCCTTAGTATCAAGCGTCTGCTGGTATATGGGGACTCCATGTTGGTCATCAAACAAGTCAATAAGGACTGGAATCGAAACCATGAAGACATGGACGCGTACTGTGAAGAAGTTCGGAAACTGGAAAAACACTTCCTCGGCATTGAATTTCATCATGTCGAGCGGGATTACAACGTCGCTGCAGACGTTCTATCAAAGCTGGGTTCTTCTAGAGCAGAGGTGCCTAGCGGGGTATTCGTCAACGAACTCTCCAAGCCATCAATCCCTGCAGCGGTAACTTCTGATACTACAATCTCAGCTCCCGAGGTTATGCTCATCGACGCCACTTGGAGCGCTCCGATTATAGACTTCATCTTGCACGACAAACTTCCTGCCGAGAAGGCAGAAGCTCAGCAAATTGTCCGCCGTAGCAAGTCCTATGTTATAATCGGCGATACACTGTACCGACGTGGCGCACGCTCTGGCGCATTGATGAAATGCGTCTCACAGCAAGAAGGAGTCAACATCCTGGAGGAAATTCACGCAGGAGAATGTGGCAATCATGCAGCTTCCCGCACCATCGTAGGCAAAGCCTTCCGTGCCGGGTTCTATTGGCCTACAGCTCTACATGACGCTGAGGAAATTGTTCGTCACTGCAAGGGTTGTCAATATTTCGCTCACCACTCACATCAGCCTGCTCACAAGATCAAATTGATACCTCCGTCATGGCCATTTGCATGCTGGGGTCTTGATATGATTGGGAAACTACCCAGGGCGCCTGGTGGATTCGAATATTGCTTCGTCGCAATTGACAAATTTACCAAATGGATAGAAGTCTTTCCGGTTGTCAAACCAACCTCTGAGAAAGCAGTCCAATTTCTCCAAGAATTGATTCTTCGCTTCGGGATACCTCACCAAATCATCACGGATTTGGGCACCACCTTTACAGGCAACAAGTTCTGGGACTACTGTGAAGATCGCAGCATCGAGGTATCCTATGCTTCGGTTGCTCATCCTCGTGCCAATGGGCAAGTTGAAAGGGCCAATGACATGCTCCTTGATGGACTTAAAGCTCGCATGGAACGAACCCTGAAGAAAGCAGAGGGCCGGTGGATGAAAGAACTCTTTCTAGTTGTCTGGGGCCTACGATCTCAACCCAGCAAAGCTACAGGGCAATCTCCCTTCTTCCTGGTGTATGGATCAGAGGCCGTTCTACCTGTTGACGTAATGCATGGTGCTCCTCGCGTTAAAGAGTTTCAAGAAGCCATGGCGGATGAACAACGGATGCTGGAAGTCGATACGGCTGAAGAAGTACGATTGGCAGCCTTGTTACACAACGCTGCGTATCTTCAGGGACTCCGCAGATTCCATGACAAAAATGTGACGACAAGATCATTCCAGATTGGAGACCTGGTGCTACGACGAATCCAGAATACAGCCGGTCACTCCAAGCTTACTTCACCCTGGGATGGTCCATTCATTGTTTCCAAGGTACTCAAACCAGGCACCTACAGACTTCAAACAGAAGATGGTGTGGAGTTCCCAAATCCTTGGAATATAGAACACCTACGCAAATTCTACGCGTAGCTCGTTCACTACAGCAGTGCTTCGGCACAACAAGACCCAATTGCTTCGGCACCCAGAGTTCTTCTGTAAACATTGCTCCGGCAATATATGAACTAATTGCTTCGGCATTACATGTTCTCTTGTACCGTTGTTCTGGCAACGAGGTTTATCTCAATAAAACTCCCTTTACTGGGTTGTTTACTTGTCTTCGTGACATTACCTAAAACTTCCGTGTTCTTTTTAGACTTGGAAAGTTTCTTTTACATTCGGAGCCTATAACTGAGGTCTATCCGGGTTCTTTCGAGGCCAAGAACGGATCTGTTCCTCCTATTATGCTACTCTGTGGTAGTTTCCAGCTTAACGCTGCCGCTCCGTGGGTCTTACTGGGTTCTTGCTTCGGCAAACCATATACAGTTAGTTCCCAAGTATCCTTCCAGGGTACATTTTATTAGATAGCTTATGCTATAAGAAATCTCCCTGGGTTCCTTCGGGTCCTTAACAGGGTTGTTTTTCACAAGTTAAAATCTACGCAATGTACATTTTGACTAAGTCCTGGTTGGCACCCCAGAGACAACCCAGGAATTCATAAAAATTCTTGGTTTTTCTTCATAACATGGCAATAAATATATTACATTGCACGATACTTATGTTACAATAACATTTGTTTATATCTACAGCCTAAGGCTCTGAGCGATTGCTTCCGCAACCGGCTCGGCCTCTTGTTTCAGGTCCTTGAAGGCAGACTCGGTACAGTTTGGCTCTGCGCCTTCTACCAGCTTTCCTATGTCTACCTCCGGGTACCTGGACTTCACTACAGCCAGGACATGCACAAGACAAGCCTTCGAAGATCTCTTGATGTATGCTTTTAGTTGTCTTGGCATGGCCTTCAGGCGCTCCAGGAATGTTTGCGGTGCTGCAGGGTCTTCTGGGACCAAGGCTCTCACCACCGGGTTCGCTGCCTTCTCTAGCAGCGAGATCCGGTTCAAGGCTTCTGCCAAGTCGTCGTCAGACTTCTTCATCAGCCGCAACGACTCTTCTAGCTCTGACGTCCTCCTGGCCGCCTGTTCAAGCTTCTCGTCCAGCACCTTCTTGTCTGCAAGATGCTTCTGTGCTTGGACGAGTTCCCTGGATAGCCGATGATTCTCCTCGCGAGCTTCCTCCATGTTCTTGGCAAGTTGCTTTTGCTGCTCGAGGACTTGAATTAATTGCTCGTCGGCATCCTTGCGTTGTTGGACCGCCACTCTGAGTTCTTCTTTAAGGCCTTCATGCTTGGCAGAGAGGGTCTTCAACGTTTCTTCGTGACGGTTGGCCAAGTTGGACCAATCCGTCATCTTGCTCTGGGTTGTTGCTAGTTGCTGTTGCGTCCCTGCGTATATAAGACAATGACAGAGTTGTTATTCAACAATGCCAGTGGAAATTTCATTACAAGACTTTGGTGGCGACAGAGTACCTTTGAGCTCTGCTTTTGCCGTCGCAAGCTTCTTCTTCATGTCCTCCTTCTCCGCGGCCAGCTCCTTGGTCCGCAGGTGCAAGGTGCGGATCATGTCGGCGTCTTCCGCCTCCTGGAATTTGCGATCTTCGCGCTCACGCTCCAGCTCCTTCTGGAGACGGTCCGCCTTGGCGTGCATCAAGGAAATGTTGTGGAGGTACTCGGTCTTCTTCCTTGATGCCTCGCCAACAGCCTACAACAGAGTTGTTATAAGAAATGCTTCTTCAATACTACAAGACCAGGGTTGTTTTACTAACCTTGAAGTAGGCTACTGCTCTCTCGGCATGGTAAAGTCCCCTGTCGATGTGGTGCTCATCCTCCTCCGCGTCCAATATGTATTCGAAGGTCTGCGGGTTCGGATTGAGCATTGGGTCGAAGCTCCCGATGCGGAAGCTCCCACCCTCTTCTTCAGCTCCGGTACTCTGGGGTACCCTGGGGATCTCTTCAATTTCTTGCTCTGGGGTTGTTGCTTCTGCTTGTTTTCCTCTTGAGCACTCTGCTTCCGCCCCAGCCTGGGTTGTTTCTGTGACGCTCGGGGGCTGCGCAGTGGACTGGTCACGGCGTTCCAGTTCGGATTCTTCAATCACCGTTTCCGTGACCAGTTGTTCGATGCCCGCCAGCACCTCTGCAACTATTTCTTCGCTTTGGGCTTCTTCTGGTACTGGCGGGTCTGATGGCAGAGCTGTTTGAACTTCCGGCAGGGTTGTTTCTGGAACAACCCTGGGTTCTTCGGGCACTGCGGCCTCTGGCTCTACAGCTGCATGGTCAACCAAGGATTCTACCCTGGTTATTGCTGGAGTATCTTCAACTCTGGGAAAATGAAGTTTGTTAGTTATAGCGGTATTATGCGCCGCTACATTGTGTATTGATTGACAAAATACTTACATGGTGGAGGGTCGCATGGGGATCTCTGGCTCCCCCAAGGTGAACTCTTCCTCTACCTCCTGCTCCGCCGCCGAAGGTCCCGCTGGACAGGGTTCTTCAATTATTGGTGTTATCCCTTCAAACGGCGTGGAGACAGGGTTGAAGATCTCGTGCAGGATCTCTTCATCAGATAATGCCCGCCGAGCAGAGCTGCTTTGCTGCGGCATGCTGGTTCCAATTTCTCCTATGGCTATCCCCACTGAAGATGTTGTCCTGGGTTGTGGGGATACCTTTGCCCTTTCCTCTGGGATTGTTCTGGCTCGGGGCTTGGGCAAAGTGCGTGCTTTCTTGGGCACTGGTGCTTGTGCCTCTGATGGCGCCGGTCTCTTGGACCTTTCAGTTCCCCTGGAGGTCGCTCCTGATTTGGCTTGGGGTTCTTCAGGGACCTGTGGTTCAAGTTTTACCATTGGCTCGTCAGGGTCTTCAATTGCAGATTTCATGCGCACTTGATCTCTTACCCCTGGATCCACACAGCGTGCCAGCAATGCCGCTTCTTCAGTGTTGGTTGGGTCCAGGGGCGGCAGACTTACATATAAGGCGCGCCGGGCTTCATACTGTGATGATCAAGACATTAGTTCACAATATATTTTCAACAATGCAGAACTGTATTCAGAAAAGGATTTTACCTCAGGTGTCATGGTTATCGCAGATACTTCCATTATTAAAGGAAATTGATCATCAGTGATCACCAGGAACTTCTTCAAGAGTTGGTTCACTCTCTTCTCCGATATGTTCCCGGTGGCATTCCTTGAGGGGTCTGCTTCCCCAGAGTACAAGTACCCTGGGTTACAGCGTTGCTTGCATGGCTGGATTCTCCTCAGCAGGAATGACTTATATACCATGGCCCCTGTGAGCCCTTGTGCCTTTAGGTCTCTGATCATGTTGAGCAGATCAGGGATTTGCATGGCTTGGTTGACTCCAACTGTCTCGCTCCAGAATGGTTTCATTACTGGAGGATTTCCTGAACGGCTCTGCAACTGTGGCTGGTGGTTCCATGCGTAGAACCATTCCTTCTGCCAGTCCTTGAGGCTTTCCTTCGTTGTGTAATCCAAATATACCGGCCTCATGCCCTGGCGGAACTGGATAACTACTTTGCCTACCACTTGCAGTGGCCCGCTGGAGGTCTTTACCCTAAATAGGTGGCGGAAAAGGGCAAAATGGGGATCTATCCCTAAGAAGGCTTCGCACAGATGGATGTAGATGGATAGATTGAGAATGGAGTTGGGATTCAGATGACATAGTTCAATCCCATAAAATTGAAGCACACGGCGGAAAAAATCACATGCTGGCATGCCAAATCCAACTTCATAAAAGGCCTTCCATACCGTGATTTCCTCGGTGTCTTCGGTGGGGTATTCATGCCCGTATGCGCTTCTCCATCGGCTGATTCCTTGTGCTGGCAAGAATCCATCCGCCTCTAGGGCCTTGATGTGCTTCTCCTTCAAGATACTGGTCGGCCAGTCGCTGATTGGATCTCCAATAATTGGCATGTCCCCCGCGGACGTTGTCTCCTCGGTCGTAACGATCTGCTTCATCGCCTCTGCCTTCCTCTTCGAGCCTTTGCCGCGGCTAGATCCTTCACCACCGGCCATTGGGCTCTCTTGTGCTTTGGTGTGGATTGGATCTACGATTGGGGGAAGTTGTGGATGCTCGTGCGCGGTCTCTGGATTGCGATAACTGCAACTGCTGCAAACCCTAGATCTGTTTTGCGAGAGCGTACGGATACGATGGGTCACGGGCGGTTTATATGGGCTTTTCGAAGCGTTACTTCGGTAATTTTTAATCTTGGTCCTTTCTTGATCCTATATTTGAATTCATTCAAATTTAGGCTCGGGGGCTACGGACATATTTTCAGGAAATATTTTTCTGAGAATTTTCGGCTTCAATTGATAAATTTATGAAGAATTCTACAAGATTTCGGGTTTCTTCGGAAATTGATTCTCTTTTGGTTCGGACTTCGAAAGAGCCTCGAATTTCTTCTTCAAAGATAAACGAGGCTCGGGGGCTGCCCAATTGGGCGCACCTAATCGGTGCGCACCAATCCGAACTTCGAGAAGACTTATGAGCACATCATTACCTATTGAACAGCATGGTTGCAACTTCCAAGATCAAAGAACCCTGTGGGTCTCAAAGAACCCTGGCGGGTTCCAAAGAACCCTGGCGGATTTCAAAAGAACTCTGGAGGACCTCAAAGAACTCTGTACTTTCAACAAGGCTGTTCTTCAGGAGATAAGGTGCTCGGGGGCTTGTGGGTGTAGAGTCCTGACGGACTAAACAACCCTGGCAGCCCATCCTATGGGCCGGCCCATGAACAAGACTTGACGCACAAGACAAGGATTAGTCCTAGTCGGTTTGGATATACTGTATTAGGGAATTAGAGATAAACTTGTAAAAGTCTCTTAGTCCTATACGGTTCCCATGTAACCCTGCCCTCCGGACTATATAAGCGGAGGCAGGGACCCCCTAAAAACAATCTCATCAATACAAGATACATCATACAGGACGTAGGGCATTACGCTCCGGCGACCCGAACCTGTCTAAAACCGTCTCTTGTCACCTTCCGCTCTAGATTCTCGACGACTTCTCCCTAAACCCTTCTCTCGGGGCACCCCCTCGAGAACCTAGTCAGCATAAATCGCCGACACCTGCCGTCATTCACAAGTTCTCATGTTATGACCGAGACCACCACACTTTCCACATTGTGTTTCTACGGGGTCGACTACAAAGGGATTCCCTTTTCCCCTACGAGTTTTCCCTAGAATCCGATCCATTTGCATCTTGTATCTTGTTCTTTTCCGCGTTCCCCTGCCCTGCCACTTGTGTGTCTCGTCGACTATGTACTTTGGCCCATCGTATGGTGGCCACTCGCTTTCGTCACGAAAAGGAAACCAACGAGCAGACCAAGTGTCCAAGTAACATTGGGCGGAGAAAACATGAGGGATCTTCGACTCTACAGACACCCGACGTGCTCTGCAAACAGCAACCATGTGCCCACAAGGGAAATGGAACTGTTGTGGCCGTCCACATGTGCATGTATTACTCAAGATGACAACGGTGTGCTTCTGACCCTCTGTCGCCTCGCCAGCTTCATTTATTCCACTTGGCTCAGTAACCTCATATGTCCCGGACTGGTGATGGAATAGACTGCATTCAAAACCATTAGCTGCTAACCTGGCATTGTCCAGATAATGCTTGGACTTCGGTGTCAAGGTTTCACCCTTGCTCAACAAATTCCTAGCCTGCCCTAAATGCTTTGCAAACCATTCTACAGACTTGTAAAACGTAAACGCAAGTATGGCAGTAACTGGCAATTGCCTGGAGCCTTTGAGTAAACCATTGAAACACTCGGCCATGTTACTTGTTTGAAAATTATACCTCCAACCACCATCATGTGCCCTAGACCATTTCTCCATGTCACACAGCAATCCTCGTAGCCAATCTCTGCCTTCTGCGTTCGTTTTTTGTTTCAAATCCTCTAGTTTCTTTTCAAATGACTTAATAGTCAGTTGTCTTGCAACATCCTCAAACAATTCAAAGTTCTCTTTTACATGATCCTTCTTCACCAAATTGTCAGCAAGATGCCGACTACACCAACGATGCACAACCTATGAATGCCCTGGAATCGATTTAGTCACGGCGTTCAAGATACCGGCGTGTCTATCTGACAGCACACAAACAGGCCTCCCAGAACCTACAACATGGATCCAAACCAAACGTATAAATCATGACCAACTACCCTTATTCTCCTTCTCAACCAGACCAAAGGCCAAAGGAATGAGATGATTGTCTCCATCAATCGCGATAGCGACAAGGAGTGTCCCCGTATACTTACCTGTTAAAAATTTGCCGTCAATAGAAAAAACAGGCCTGCAGTGCCTAAATGCCTCCACACACTGACCAAAGCACCAGAATGCACGCTGAAAGATCTGTCGGCCATTTTTCATGACATTTGGAATGGGGTCATACTCATAGTGCATACCGGGATTGGCAGCTTTCATTGCATTCAGCATCACAGGCAATCACTCATAGGCCTCCTCCCAAGAACCATATATCATTCTCAAAGCCCTTTGATGAGCCCTCCAGGCCTTGCCGTATTTGATTTTGTATTTCCACTTCAAATTGACAATCCCAATCACCGCACTAATGGGCAACTGAGGTTGAAACTTAACAACAGGTAACAGGCGATTGGCAATGAACTTTGAAGTCAATTGACGATGCTTCTGATTTATCTCCGCCGAACCACAAGTGTGAGGTCCAACAACAGTAGTGATCTTGAATTGTGGAGAGTCTTTAATCTTTCTAGCACACACTTTCCATGCACAATTACTATCTTCGCACATAAGGGTGTACCGACAATCGGCTTGAGAGTTCTTCACACGGTGTGGCCTGTTATGCACGATAGCGTACTCCTTCAACCACATCTTAAGTGCATCAATATTCGGAAACACATGCCCCTTCCGAATCATTGTGGTAGACTCCGGCATCAGAATGACAGATTCAACTACCCCCCATCAGCTACAGCTCTGTGTGAATCCCTGAGGTCACAGAAATCAGGAACAAGAGGGTCACAGTCACGAAGGAATTGTCTCATTATTTGAGCAGTTCGTGGTGACACAAGAGGCACCACACGGTCATCATCAGAATCAAGGGCACGTGCGGTCTCATAAGTCTCGTCATCGCCAGTCACTGGGATATTGCCACGATTCAAAGGGCTACCATTATCTGTAATTATCAAAGCTGGAGCCACAGGCACGTCTGTTGGCAATGCTAATTGGATAAGGTCTTCAGCACCTCCTGCTCCATCAGAGTCACCTCTCCTTTCATCTAAACCGCCTTCCCTTTCATAATTCGTACCACCACCGCCTCTGAGCTCATCCGCAATGTCACCTACCACATCATCAGCAAAGCCACCTCCCATATCATCAGCAAAATCACCTGCCATATCATGATCACAACCACCACCTCCCATATCATGATCACAACCACCACCTCCCACATCATCTTCTTCCGGTACTTACGTCACCGCAACCTCACAACGACCTATATCAGCCACCAAGCCTCGAGATAATTGTCTCACCACATTCCCCACAATAAAATCCAACGCTCTAACTTCACTATTCATTACAAGAGTTGCATAATTGTTCCAATCCACTTTACCAGCAATTAGGATCAGTCGTTTATTATTTCTCCCATTCAACCCGACATCAATGACTTCTTGAACCTCAACATCAACATCAGACTCTGACCATAGCAAACTATCCTTTATTCGTCGCACAAGCACACCATACGACGGTCTAGCATTGAAAAACAATGAAACCACTTCCATCTTCTCAAATTCAAAATCCCCCATACGATTTGTCCTCACGTTACCACCATAACGCAATGTGACTAATTTATCCATCTATTGCAACAAAGACAACAAAGACAATTTAATTGCATCACGAATATTGCATGAACCTCAAATCAAACTTTTCAATTTGAAATTCCTATATATTTCCAATAAACATAGGGGATTTCATATTTATTTTGCTAAACAACACAACAAATATCATAGAAATTGATAAAATTGCTAGCAAAACGGTCACACACATCCACATTGACCATCTATACAGCTAATTCAACTTAATCCCCGCAATAATCAAAGATTCAAGGCACCTATTCAAAACCTAGGGTATTCATTTTCAACTAGAAATACAACAAGAAAATGATGAAAAAAGAAAAGAGGAGGGAGGCTACCTTGCTCCCTTGGAGGAGGGCGGCGGCGGCGGGCGCCGGCGCCGGCGCAGGGGCCCGGCGGCGGCGGCGCCTGGGACCGTCTGGAGCAGAAGAGAGAAAAGAAAGAGAGGAGAGGAAGAAAGAAGGGGGCGGCAACGGTTTTGAGGTCTGGAAGGTGGGCGCCAGGTGACTTAGCGCCTAGGTCTGACGGGTGGGCGCCAGGCGACCTGGTGCCCAGCTCCTATGGTTTCAACCACGTTGGAACCCACGTGGCAAGGGTGGGCGCCAGGGGACCTGGCGTCCACCAGTGCAACCTGGGCGCTAAGGGACCTGTCGCCTAACTTCGGGTCCATTTTTCAAAATCTTTCGCCCAGGGGTCCATATGTAAAAATCTTACGAGAAAAGAGCAAAAATGAAAAAAAATTTACGAATCCTCACCCCCTCTTTCAGCTCCTCCCATGGATCCAATTATTTCAGAGCAAAAAGACTCAAAGCACTGATTGCGCAAGGACAAAGAGCAGTGGAATCAATTTGGCAACTTTTCTGACAAGCACTGCCTATTGATTGTTCAATGCGAGAAATGGAAGCTTAAGGAGCGACCACAGCTAACAAATAATCTGCAGCTGTTTGCAAAAGAAATATCGGGCCGAACTTTGTCAAATCAGCGCTAGGTTAAAAATCCCACTACCGTACTGGTTTTTTTAAACACAAAAACTAGACTGGTAAACCGGTACTACCGATTGGTAAGCCGAAATGGTCAATTTGTTAGGTTCGGTTAGGAGACGATAACCAAGATATTTTGCTACGGCGTCAGACCTGTTTGACCGGTTACCACGGTTAAAACTACTCCGCTCAAAAGAAAAAAGACAGGGAACATTATTGATCCAGTGCGTCAACTGAAGTGGGCAAAGGCAAGACATGTGCCGTCGACAGAAAGGCCAGAGGTTCACATGCCCTCGCGGCCCACTCTACGGTAGACAACACCCGAGAAGGACTTCCACAATGTGAGGAAAAAATAGCATTAGTCATCAATGTTGCTACAGTAAATTGACTATACCTAGGGTGTGTTTAGATACAAGAAGATTCCTCAAAAAATACTATTCATCTAACTTTTTCCTATTCATCCTATCCCTCCCACTCACTAAACATTATTCATCTACAGTGTTTTTTGGGGAATCTTCCCTAATCTAAACACACCCTATAGTGGAACTACTACACCTTAAGGGCAGCCACAGTGTGCCGTACGACGCCGATGCCTGAAAACATCACGTCACCGACGATGCTGAGTTTAGGGTGTGTTTAGATTAGGGAAAGATTCTCCAAAATACACTGCTCACCAAAAAAACACTGTAGATGAATAGTGTTCTGTGAGTGGAAGTGGTGGGATGAATAGAGAAAAGTTTGATGAATAGTGGTTTTTTGGGAACTTTTTTTGAATCTAGACGGGGCCTTAGTTTTCCGGGCGCAGTGTTTAAAAAAACAAGCATCGGTTGCAGGGCCCACTAACAAGTTTAAAGAAAGCAAAAGCAGCTCATTTCCTTCACTGCCAAACGCCTGAGTAGCCGTACATCAATATTCACTGCCAAAAGCCATGCAATTGAGTAGCCGTACATCAATTAGTATTCTACGATTGGAGCACCGGGGAAACTGAGTCTCCGATGCCAGTATTGTTGTAGTGTTTAGTTCTACTGTTTAGTTCTATAAGTTCTTTTAGACTTTACTATTCACCTCTATCAGAAAACACGTTATTCTAGAAAAGTTCCTCTCTAATTCCCTTCAACTTTTCTATTCATCCCTCTTATATAACACGCTTTCCAGAAAAAGTTCTTTCCTCCCCCACAAACTAAACACGTTCTTTGGATCTAGGCATCAGCCGTTGCAACGTGTGAAACGAGGCTTGAACATAAGAGAAATTTCAAGCATTGCTTTTGCACCACGCCGTGGCTGCTCTAATACTACCCACATCAGCGCCACGATGCTGAAAATATATTCCATGCCACCTATACCGATGCCGAACAAACAAAGCAGGCTACAGCTGTCGGCATCGACAGGCGCAAAGACGTGAAAAAACAACGAGATGCAAAATTCCCATGCAAGAGTCAAGCATTGAGGAACGGACTTACCTCGGGTCGACTGAATTTCTATCTCGGCATTGAGCGTGTTGCAGTCTACCCGATGCCGAAATCTCCTCTCTCCTTGTTTGAGCATCGGCAAAACCCACCGCTATGGGTAGTCTAAGGGCAAGCCCAATGGCACCTGTCAAATCACACAATGTATGTGTTCATCTTCTTTTAGAAATGGGACCCAAACTTACATAAAAGAAATGCCAACAGCAGCAACCTCACGGTGATGGTGGAGCAAAAGCGAAGAAGGAAGAAGGAAAGTAATAATATTTTATCTTCTTGTGGTGCATCTTAAGCCTAAGGGTAGCCACAATGGGAGGGAAAGGTAGCATTAGCCATCAATGCTGCTACAATATATTGACTTTTACCATTGTGGAGTAGGACCTTAAGAGAGAATCTCTTAGAGTGTGCCTTAAGCTTGTGATGCACCACAGGCAAATAAACAATTATTTGAATCTCTCTCCTCTTCATTCTACTACTCTTCACACATGCGGTTGGAGTATTGCTCTTTTTTTATCATTATGTGGGACCCACCTTAAGATGTACACATTGTGCACTAGACCATAACTATTGTTGTTCTGACATACATAGGCTTAAGATGTAGCAACATTGAGTTTGCCCTAAGGTGAACTTTAGAAAAGATTCCCTTATGGTCTATCTCCACAATGGCTAAGGTGTTCTTTGTAAAGCATTTATTGCTTAAGGTCACCTTTTTATGTATATTGTGGCTGCCCTAAGAAAGATTCTCCTAAAATGCACCTCAAGCTTATGTTGAACATAGTAGAGTAAATAATTAATTAAATTTCTCTTCTACTCCCCTACTTCTCTCTCCAATTCCATTGCGGTCGTTTGGAAGATGAGATTTTTTTTTTGAAAAGTGGGGCCTGCCTTAAGGTTATTTACACTGTAAAAGCATTGTAGGCATGGCAATAACTACAGTCTATTTTTTATGGGACTGTAAAAGCATTGTAGGCATGGCAATAACTACAGTCTATTTTTTATGGGTCCCAGCTTAATGCTATTTGTGCTCTCCACAGGCTCGTATCCTATGTCACTCGCAGTATAACATGTTTGGACGGGGGTTGAAGTGGGTTGGAACAGGTTAAACCCATATCGACATGCGTTTGGTTGGAGATGGGTCGGGTCGATCCCAATAGGGGATAAACCGTGGAGATGCGGGTTAGCTCTCTCCCTTCGAATCTGAGGGGACGGGGTCGACCAACTTCGACCCCGTCTGCCTCCGTCTTGGCTCCGTTTAGGCGCGGGCGAGCGGCGGCTTACTGGGCGCGCGGGGCGGGCGATGGCATGACGCAGCCGAGCGGTGGCCTTCTACATGCGTGCAGCGAGCGGTGTCCTAGCGCAGGCTTGAGGCGGCCTGGTGCGGGCGACGAGTGCAGCGAGCAGCGAAGCTCGATTTGAATCACGCCATGAACTGTGGCAGTGTGGCCGTCCGGTTTTTTCCCAACTTGATTTCGCTCACCCTCGTGTGGATTCACCAAGATTGAGCAGTAAAATATGTTTGCAAGGCATCAACTAAGCTCTGTTTACGAGTAATTGCTCTGTGATTAAACATGGGTCATGAATTTACCCATGCGGCTGGTGGTATTGACGGGAGGAAAGAGCATGCAAACAAAGCTGATAAACATGGGTCATCAATTTGCTCACAGCTGGCACGTGGGAGCTCTACTAACGGTGTTAACATGACATCCAATCAACCCCTTTCATTCGTCTAACCAAACAAAAAACTAGATTCAATCTAACCCTCTCATCCAAACAGGATATGATATGGGTCCAATCCAAATGTGTTGCTGTTCGCAGGCTCCTATGTCTATTCATCCGGCAGCAGCAAGGCTCTTGGCAAAACTTTGTTGTGCATCGGATCGGACGGGTACCGTATTGTTTACTGTTCTCTAGGAAGCAAGAATTACCTTTGGAAAAAATTGAAACATATTTGGATTGGGACTTTTAATCGTGATCCAAAATATAGAGTTTGTGTAAACAATCGAATTGTGATTATTAATCTTGATCCAAATCAGATAGTCTGTGTAAAATATATACGATTAATATTTACGACCCATTAAGGTGTTATCTAAAAAAAACTTTGGGCCCGCTAAACCAGTGGCTCTGGCCAGTGGCGACCCAGCCCCGACGAGCCCGCCGGCCTCGGCCACCTCCTCTGTCCTGTCCATGGCCTGCGGTGGCATTGACGACCATGGATGTGCTGAGCAGCCATGTTCCTCCGCCATTGCTCAGTACAGAATGACGCAGATGCCGTGCTCTACATTGGGAAGCAATCTGAGACTTGACGAGGACAGGACTGTGCTGCCATTCATGCGGAGCGCAGTTGCCAAACTGGCTTCGTTTATCCTTCAGACAGGATACAGACATACACGAACACGACACTTCCAAATTAGGGTGTGTTTAGATTGTAGGAAAAAACACTGTAGCATAAGAAAAACACTGTAGCATTCGCTGGGAAACGTGTTTTGTGAGGGGGGAATAGTGAAAAGTTGGAATGAATAGTGAAAAGTTGGAATGAATAGTGAATAGTTGGGAATCTGAACATGGCATTAGAGACAATGCGCGATAAATTGCGTGTTAACAAAAATTGGTGAGATTGGTGATACAATTGGTCGTGGGAATGCAATGCTATCTACGCGATTCTGAAACCAGGGAAAATTGAAATTCAGATAATTCAGAATTGCTTCCACCTAATGGCAACTCAGACAAAGCTGATGAACGCAATGGACAAAGATTTGGTCATGATCATGTATCTGTTTAGTTGACAACTGATCAACCGCGTTCCCGTCTTTCACCCAACAAGACGCATCTCGACACAAGCCCGGCCTCTTTTCAGCAATGGATGCAACAGATTTCAGAAAATAGGGGAATAGAAGCATGAAAGGATAACGCATGAAAAGATTGGGTGGCGTGGTGCTGGGAACACATTTCTGAATCATGATGCTACCACATTCCATTCCACCTAATGGCGATTCATGGATGATACGAGCAACCTGCCGGTGGCACTGTAGCGGCGCACGCCTCCACCAGTCGACCATGGCACGCGCGCCGCGTCACGTCGGCGTTGGCGGCCTGCCTCTGAAGCGCGGCCACGAGCGCCTGGCCGGGCGTCGCCGCAGACTCCACAGAGCCGTGCCGGAGCCTGCCGTGTACCGTACCATCTGATCCTCCGTCTCGCGGGCCACCTGCCCCGGGAACCCCGCAGCCATGGCGGACGAGGTGCTGCTCCGTCGCCGCCAGCGCGACCTCAGGTCCTTGTCCCGCAGGCGGCGCGTGGTGGCGGCGAGCCGGCAAGCTCCTCCGCCTGCCGATGCGGCCTGCCTCTGCAGCGCCCAAGTCACGAACGCCTCCTTGCCCAGCCTCCGCGCCCGACAGCGCCGACGCGGCCTGCCGGAGGTCCTCCGCTTCTTCTGCATCGTCTCCGCCGCCCGCGGGGCGCGGTGGAGCTCGACGTTCTCCGCCCAGTGACACTACTCGGGAGGGAGGGCCTCGACGTCCTGCAACGCCGCCGCAATGCACGGTGAGGTCCTGAAATCCTCCTCCTCGTTGCCTCGCCGTTCTCCACCAGGTCCACCATCTCCTCGTCCTCATCCTGACACTCAGTTCATATGTTTCCAATTCAGTTAACAATTATGCGAGGGAGCGAGGGTAGGAGGCACCTTTCATTCGCATTCAGACTTCAGAGAAGCATGGGATGCTTACTGTTAGACAAAAAACAGATGACTGATATTACTTCATCTGATTCAGACATCCAGACGCACACTTTGGTGCAGAAGCAGAAGGACCTGAAGCTGAAGGTGAGGAAGCTGATGATACCTTCACAGATGCCATGTCTGGAGGAGCAAACGTTCCAGGTATCCATCTAATACATGACAACTCTTCTTATAGTTGACGACGATGCTTTCCATTCATCTCCAAGGTAAGTAAAAGAACAAAGAATACAGACGGTGGATCATGCAGCTACCCTCCACATCGAATGCATTCTGAAGCCCGACAAATTTCAGTTAGCAATATTTAGTAGGGAGCCTCATGATTGTTGCTTGACACATAGCTCTTTGGAGGTGATGTGCCAGATGCGATGATGATGGTGCCATGTTCCTGCATCAATTAATTGGTTTAAGTTGGCATACACACAAAAATGTTCAATAAAGCAAACTTATGATGATTTAAAAATTGGTGATCACCGGATGTTCATGGATTTTTGGATAACTAGAAAGAGGACACAGTAATTTGGTTGGCGAAACTTGGCTCCAAACACCACCTCCTGCAGTCAGCACTGCAAATGTATGGTGGCACAAATCCGACTCCCTTCTCAGTTTAGTCAATCAGCACTGCAGATACATCTGAACACAAATCATGCCTCTTTTCAGTTGAAAAAGTTGTTGAATGCATACTGCGCAAGAAGCCTCAATAGCTGTGGGTGAGACCAAAATGGCAGAAATTCATAACAAAATTTCAAACTTATCCTTTTTTTTTGGCCTTAGCTACAGAGCTGCACATCCTGATCCCATTCTCTCCAGTAGGCAGTAGCTATGCTAGTTTTCAAAAATGTACTTTCAACCGTCGCTGACTCTGCCCGACAACAGCAGAGGAGCAGAATCCAGAAAACATGTACTCAGCCACTTTTAAGAACATACTTCATGATAAAATAGCATCATGTCATTTAAAAAAATACACACTTGTTGTGTATCTAGCCTAGCTGATTAAACATTTGAGCTGCTTATTTTATACTTAAGTGCAAGGCTACTCTTTGAGCTGTGTATCTAGCCGTGTTGAGCAGTGCACTTGGTGTTGATTAAACATTCTTCATAATTTTATTTTACGTTTTTTCTTGCTATTTGGAAACAACATTAGGATGCCACTGCTTCTTCTATTTTTGACATTTATAGATCAAAACTATGATTGTTAACAGCCCCACCTTTGGCTTCAATAGTCATCGAGATGGGGGCAAAGCAAAGAGCATATACCTTGCATCGTAGCATGAATCAACAACTGTCGTGCTATCTTCTTCTTTATTCAATGAGACTGACATGGTCTTGCCTCGTTTAGTTAAAAAAGAAAAGAACAGTTACGTTATCATTTTGGTAAATAAGTGCCTCCAATGAAGATTCGCTGTAATACAATTAGTACCATGACAACATCAGTGTACACTCCTGTCTCTACCTAATCAAAACTGGAATGCCTTCAAGAAGTGAGGAACACGTATCAATATAGGGTCCATCAGTTAGGCAAATTGACAATTAGTAGCATCTCCTTCTTAAAACAAAGATACGCAGCTCTCATGCGTGTTCTAAAAAAACAATTAGTAGCATCTCCATGTTGGAGCAACAGATTTGTTCTATGCTACAGAAAAGAAATGAGAATAATCGAGTTCAGAACTAGAAAGAATTTTCAGAGTACAAATGGATAAAGATGCATTCTTCTCTGCAGCAGTACCTCAAGTCAACTTAGTTGAAGCCCGTTTTACAAGCTGTGAGTGTTACTAAACTGCTGGTTTTTATTGAGAATTAAATGATGTGACCTCTTTCTACAAATTTTTTTGGGTTGCACAAAGATGAGTTAGAATGTACATTCTTACATAATACATTCTTTTAGAAACTTTAAATGGGTATACATGATCGTAGCAAACTGCAGAGCAGTTAACATACATACTCAGAGACATAAACAGTGTGTTGTTAAAACATGTAAACTTACCTTGTCAAGAAGTAGAAGCAGTAATATTTACCAGATCCAAGGGATATCGGAAGATTGGAATCACTTATTGCTGAAATGGAATTCCTAGAAGAGCAATCTGTTGACTAGAACATAAATCATACAGTAGCATCCATACTTCAGTAAACTCATCCGAGATGCGGTGCAACTCACCTGATTGAAAACCATATATTTTTGTTATGCACGAGATAAAAAGAACTTTTGAAGGGGAAAATGCATAAATAACCATAACAATACGTATGTAAGAAGCACCATGCTGAACATGTAAACAACTAACAATGTATGATACTATGTGCTAGTGGGCCTTATTTTGCATATATGAAGTTACTAACCCGTTAATGTACACAGGGGAATGCACATGATCTGATGTCCGCGCTTGACAATTCATAAGTGTGCATATATAGATAAACAGAGAATCCAGAGGACACAAGAATGTACAGTTCGAGGAAGAGCCCTTGGCACAACGGTGGAAAACAAGTGGGTTATCTGGAAGAAAACAATAGCTGCGGTGAGCCAAATACACAAACAATAATTAGTGATGGTTGTGGGGTTAGGAAAGAAAGGGAAACTGGTGGGTGGGAAGTTCCACCTCTTTGTTACCTTGGGCTAGTCAGGCTCTGACAATTGGAATGATTCCAATCAACCTGCGACACTGCCTTTTTAGCTCCTCGTTTCCACAATCCTTGATATCCAATTCTCGCAATGTGCTTGGAAGGTCATCCACCTTGGGCAGCGACTGGATGGCTGAGCAGCGTTTGATGCGTAGTCGCTGCAGGGAACTCGGGAGGCCGTCCTCGGGCATTGACTGGATGTCTGGGCAGTCTTCGATGCATATTTGTTGCAGTGAACTTGGGAGGCCGTCCTCGGGCAGTGACCGGATTTCTTGACAATCTTTTATTTCCAACTCTTGCAGTGAACTTGGGAGGCTGTCCTTGGGCAGCACCTGGATGGCTTTACAGCCGTAGATCTCTAATCTCTTGAGGTTGGGAAGTCTATGTAGCCGTTCAGGAAGGCACAGCAAGTTGTTGCAGGAGTCAAATGTAATCTCCTCGAGGGAGTTGACGAATAGAAGGATCTCTTGCTCCTCCGTGAAACATTCCACCACCATATCACTAAATCTCAGTTTGGTGAGCGAGGAAACGAGCAATCTACAGATGGGCGCAGCAGTTACTCCAGCCACGTCATCTGTGCTGAAAAACTGCGGTTTGGAGGAACAGGGTGGAAGCTCTTGCTCATGAACCCGTGAGGGATACGAATCAACAAAGAAATTGGGTGTCCCTATGACGATTAATTTTGTGAGGCAGCCATGGACGAGGAGAGACAATAATCCCTCGCCTATTAAATCCCCACATCCATATATGGATAATCTTGTGAGAGAGCTGAGGTTTGATAGAGGTAGAGGCACCAGCATCTCCACACCCACCGTGTATAGACTGAGGTCTTCCAGTGAGTTTGGGAAGGGGAAACAAGAATAGAAGGGTAAAGTTGAGTACGAGGAGAGGAAATTGGGACAATTACTGATGCCCAGCTCTCGGAGGGACCTCATACCTTGGAGCCCTCCTCCTCCGGTTCTTCCATCGTTTTTGCTGTCGTCGTGTGGATCAGAAAAGAGGCTCAGCTCTGGGCAGCCGCTGATCCACAAAACCTGCAGTTGGGGAGGCAAAATCAACATCCCGTCTTCTTCTAATTTGTTAGCTGAAGAAGATGATGGTCCGGGTGCTGCCGTTGTTTGTGGCCCCATCACTCTCAGTCTGGTTATCTTCTCACAGTGCCATAGTCTCATATCTGAGAGCTTCGGGAAGCAGGTAAGCAGCTGGGTTAGCGCCTTCCCGCTACCACTCCATTGGTCGATTTTCAGCTCTTCAACTGGAACTTGGTATTTGAAATAGCTGCCACCATCAACAAATGGAAATGTGCTACTCGAACAAGACATACTTAGCTTCCTTAAGGATGATAGCATTTGCATGTGATGCAGCGGCAGATGTTGCCATCCGCTCATCCTGAACTCTTTCAGTTTAGTTAGGTTGTGGAAAGCAAGCACATTCCAAAACGTGCTATCTGGATGATCCTTTCCCTCAATTGTCAAACTATATTCAGGATGGAAGTTTTCTTTTCCATAAGCCAATTTTTCAAGATATGGACTGCCAATATGTTTTATGTCGATGCAGCAGGTAGCTTCATTAGTCCAAGGAAGAGCAGTAGGAAATGACGATAACTGAGGACAAAACACAATCTTGAGCAATGAGAGTTTATTAGGAAACAAGTTCCGATTTGCCAATTTCTCTTGATGGCAGCAAGCAGAGTGAGAAAATGACAACTCCACAAGGTTAGAGCAAAAGCTAATGTCAAGCACTTCCAAAAAAGGAAACCACTGACAAGGGGCATGTACAACCCACCTTTTCAATTGCGGCAGCTCCATAAGTACTAATTGTCTCAGATTTTCAAACCTTTTCTCTGGCATTATACTTGGAATCTCCTCACCAGACACATTAACTAGGCCCAACTGTCCTATAGGTGGAAATGTTTTCCAAGCAACTCCATTTAGAAAAAGAGATTCCAAATTTTTCACCGAGAGGCTCGTACCAAGCCATGAAGGGCAAATATCTCCTCTATTCCCAGAAATGGATAGGTTTTGAAGATTGCTACTTGGCTTAAGCCTTGCAAGAACAAGTTCTTCAATTGCAGAACCATTATTGGTAGATTGGAAATTATCCCAACATAATATCAGCTCTTGTAGGTGGATTTTTTGTATCAATTTTGCTTCATCTGCTTCTTCCTCTACTTGAACATTTTCTAGACCATTAATGCAGAATGATCCACAAAGTTGTACCAATTCTCCTATCTGGCTTAATTCGAAACCTTGACGTTCGTGTTTGACATTGAATATTCTTAACTCTTGTAATGACTTTAATTTCCCAACCTCAGCAATGCTAGAGTAACTATCGACAAGAAAATGACGCAACTTTACAAGGTTGCTCATATTTTTTACACTGATAGGGTATTTTCTGACCTCTAGGATCATCATGTGATAAAATCTAGAAAGCTTGACAGGAAGAGGAACTATTATTTGATCCGGAAAATCAGAACATTGAATCCGAAGGTAGCGAAGATGGATAAGTTTATAAAAGCTGTGCAACATATCTTTGACATCATACGATGGTTCAGATAGAAATACAACACGAAGGGCTTTTGATTCCCTAAATAAATCACCAAAAAACTTCACAAGGCAACTGTGGTGTTTCCCAAATAACATCAATGTCCGTAATTTTTCAACTCTTAACCTTTTATCCAATGCACTGAAATCCTCCCCGCAATTTTTTAGAGTAAATCTATCCTTGACACTGGTGTTATTTATATTGATAGACAGGTGGCGGATTGATGGTAAGACTTTTAAGGAGCTGACTTGAGCTTCTGAACTGTTTATGCTAAGGCATTCATGTGAAGAAACTTTCTGTGCTAACTCATGTAAGAGATCGTGAAGAATGTAACCCGAGCTTCCATTCTTTTTTTCACGCGCCTTTTCAAAAAATCCATGATTAACCAATTCTCTCAAATTGCTTAGCCCTATATCTTCAACTCTTGTATTTTCACCAGGTGATAAGTGCAAAACATCTAGACCTATCCAGAAGGTAATTAGTTCTTCTTGTTTGAATATGTAATCTTGAGGAAACAGACCACAGTATGAGAAACATCGCTGGAGCTTAGAAGGTAGGTAATCATAGCTCAACTTTAGAGCAGGCATAATATCATTCTCGCTGTTGCTGTGCTCCCATTCCTTACTTTCTAGAACTCTAGTCCAGTGACCACGGTCGAGTTGGGTCTTCAGTAATCTACCAACTGTTTTTGCTGCGAGAGGGGAGCCCTTTAGTTTTCGTGCTATGGCATCCCCAGTTTGAATGAAGAATGTGTGGATCTCTCCATGTTGGTAATTGCCAAAGACAACTGCTACGAATAACTTCATGAACTCATCATGCTCTAATCCTTGCAAGGCCAATGGATGATCAATGTTTTGAATCATTATCTGTGCTTGTGCTGGACGTCGACTAGTGACTATAATTATATTACCGTGTACTTGTGATTTTTTGAACGGCACCAATAGCTGTTGCCATCCAGGCTCACTACAGTCCCAAATGTCATCCAATACAAGCAAAAACCTTTTATCTTTTAATCTTTGTGCAATCAACTGTCCAGCAGTACTTGTACTATTTTCACCGTTAATCTGAGGGATATGTTTTTCAATCTCCTCTATCAGATTATTTGCATTAAATTTGAGTGATACACATTTCCAAACCTTTATGTCAAAATGATTTTGCACTTTTTCATTGTGATATATATGTTTTGCTAGAGTTGTCTTTCCTATACCACCTGGACCAACAATTGGAATAACCGTGAGGAGGTCCCCAGAATGTTTGCCCTCTGTGATATCATGTATAATACTACTCATCATAAGGTCCCTCCCATATAATTTGGGCTCTGTAGGATCAGAGGTGGTGATTTGGCGACTCTGCGCAATATTTGGGGCAGTGCTCCAGCTAGGACCTAGAGCTGCGATAATGACAGAAACTTTTTGTTGCACGAGCTGCAGTTGCTTTACGATATGCTGCATTCGCTTGGAGGCCTCTATCCTATTGAATATCAACTCTGGTGGTTCATCATTTCTATGGTTTATTGTCTGCACGGAGGTGTCGATGCCGCGATTGTCGTCGTCACCAGCAGATGGCTGAGATGAGCAAGGAAAGCATTTACCGATTATGACAGCTGTGTAGCTAGTGGTGGTGTTGACCTCTTGACAATTATGACTAACCTTTGTATTAGGAGAGAAGCATGTGGGCAAGCAGATAAACTGTTTCCCAACAGCCTTGGCATGAAGGGCCATGTTGTGGATGAAGCCCTTGGCATGCCTGTCGGCAGCAGCAGAGGTGCCATGGAGCTGGTCCTGAATGCGGAAGTAGTCCAGCTCGTCGAGCACGTCGTCGGCGTCGTAGCCGAGGTCTTGCAGCCGCACCAGAAGCTCCCTGAAAGCCGAGTTGTCCGCGATTTCCTTGCCGACGGTGTGCTCGAGCACCGCCTTTGCAGACAGAAGCTCCAGCTCCAGGGCCTCGACATTGTCGCCGAGCTCGACGCTGGCCGCCCAGTCCTTGAGCAAGCCATCCTTCAGTGGTGCCAGCGCCTTGCCCACCACTGAAAACACCCCACTGATCAGGGCAGTTGCCATCATTGATCGATCGCCACTGGATCAAAAGAAAAAAAAAAAACTGTGAGTGTCTGATGCATCTGCGTGTACTGATGCTTGTGCTGCTGAAGGAGTGAAGGAGGAAACTGATTACACGGTTATACTCACCCAACGAAAAGCTAGAGAGAAATTAAACGAGCAGGGTCTGATGATCGCCAAATTAAACTTGGGTCAGGAACACGATCCACAATGATCCAGGTATCCGCAAGCGAGGATGTTGACAGGGCAAGCAGGCTCATTATATGGTCCACTACCCCAACGAGTCAACCGCAACTTATTCATGTATACTAATCATGTCAGCGTATTGTCCGGTGGCCAGCTGGCTCCGTTTTTCAAATACCTTGTAGTTTTCTTGTTTGGTGGCAGCTCCAATTCTTTATCTTCCCGCTTCCGGCTCCGAGTGATTATTATTGGTCTATTTTCGCTTTGAGTAGTGAAACAACTGCCAAAAACGTGTTGGTTACAACTTACAAGCTAGGAGAGGCGGTCACGGTGAGCTGGAGTGCTGGATGCATGTGGTCAGTGGATCCACAACTAACCAACTCAGATTAGAAATCTCCTAGGATCTGTGTCTAATCTATGGCAGTTCTCGTCACCGACGATGATGATTTCCTTTCCTCACCAAGATAAACAGAGATGCTGATACGTTCATGTATCAATCCGTTCAGTTTCAGTTGGCAACTTGGCATGCTCAGGAAAGAAGAGATAAAACAGTAGGTGTTGACGCGCTTTTGGGTCAACACACGAAAAGCGCTAGATCGCGCAGTCGTCGAGTTCTCCTCGTCAGAGCTCCTGAGAGCAGCCGGTCAGACCGCCTGCAACGGCCGGTCAGACCGCCTGTAGCAGATGCGCTGCGAAAACCTACGATCACAACCTCGGGAGGGACCCCGTCGGAGGCTGCGAACCTAGGGTTGTTCTAAGGTCGGCAAGGCCACTTAGAACGTCCTAAACCGTCGCGGAGACGAAGAAGGAAAGCAAAGGGTTGGAAAAGCTGGGGTTTAGAGATAAAAAGTAAAGTAATAGTTTGTTCGATTGGGGTCCCTTCCTCAATCGGCCACGGCCCTTTATATTTATAGGGTGGGGAGGTCTTGCCCCGCAAGAGAGTCCTTGTACAAGTCTAAAACGTGTAAAAAACCTAATTCTACTCGGACTCGGGGACAGGCGGTCCGACCGCCTGTGACAAGCGGTCAGACCGCCTGGCACAATTGCCAGACCGGCTACAGGGCCAGCCGGTCTAACCGCTTGTGCAGGCGGTCTAGACCGGCTGTCCCAGCCTGATTGGCTTTGAGCCATTTTTGGTCGTCAACATATGCCCCCCTGTTTTTTGGTAAAATTTATTTACCATAAAACATTTAATCGGACTAATGGCGACCCTCTATTGTCGGCCATTTTTCTCTAAGGGCGATATCACATATCGGCCATATCATTTCAAGCATGTTGCCAAACACTTGGATGATATTTCTTCAAATACTTCCCATTAAGCGCCCTTGGCAACTGAAATCCTTGCAAAGTTTCCACCATATAAGAATTCCCAGAGCAAACCTTCACAACACGATATGGCCCTTCCCAACTTGGCGACCACTTACCAAACTTGTTACTCTTTGTTCCTATAGGCAAAATAGTCTTCCAAACCAGATCATCAACTTGAAAGGATTTAAACTTTACCTTCTTGTTATATGCTCGAGCCACTCTCCTTTTGTCTTTTTCAATTTCTTCTAAAGCCTCCAAACGCTTGTCGGTCACGTCATCAATATTATCCATCATTAAAGCATAATATGTACTAGCATCAAGATCATTATGCTTTGCTAATCTATAAGCAGCCAAATTTACCTCAACGGGCAAAACGGCCTCTTGACCATAGACGAGCTCAAATGGAGTAACTTTGGTAGCACCATGCCTAGAAATACGATGTGCCCATAATGCTTCAGATAATACTTCATGCCATCGCTTAGGATAATCTTCAATCTTCTTCTTTATAAGCTTAATCAAAACCTTATTGCTAGACTCGGCTTGACCATTGGCTTGAGCATAATATGGAGATGAATTGAGCAATTTAATACCATAGTATCCAACAAACTCACGTACCTCCTTAGAAATAAACGACGTTCCTTGATCCGTCGTCAATGTTTGAGGAATCCCAAATCTATGAATAATATGCTCAGTAATAAACTCAATCACCTCTCTATGTGTCATGTTCTTGAGGGGAATTGCTTCAGTCCACTTAGTAAAATAATCAGTAGCTACAATCACAAAACAATGACCCTTAGATGAAGGAGGATGAATCTTACCGACAAAATCCAAACCCCATCCTCTAAAAGGCCATGGCTTAACGATTGGATGCAACAATGCAGCAGGTGCAATCTGAATATCCCCGAACTTCTGACACTCTTCGCATCCTTTGTAGTAACGGAAACAATCAGCTATCATCGTAGGCCAATAAAAACAAGCCCGTCTAAGAAGCCACTTCATCATACGAGCCGATTGATGTGTACCACAAATTCCTTCATGAACCTCTGCCATAGCTAATCTAGCTTGATCAGGATCTAAACATTTCAAAAGCAATCCATCCATGGTCCGACGATATAATTCACCATCAACTAAAGTAAATTTAAAAGCCCATCGTCGGACTTTTCGATCCACTGACTTGCTAGTATCCTGTAAATACTTCACCAAAGGTTCCCTCCAATCACCAGCATCAGCCACTATGTATTTAGAATCATAAACGGCCGAATCGGTGTTTTCAGAACTGCAGGCGGTCAGACCGCCCGTACTGGCGGTTAGACCGGCCCCGCCGGTCAGACCGGCTGTGACATGCGGTTGGACCGCCTGTTCCAGAACAGAGACGTCGGCTTCGCGAAACATCGGCTTCCTTTCATGAAAATTTCTTTTCTGAACATTATAGCCTGATGCTTGTTGTGCCAACGCATTAGCTCTAGGATTCTCTTCTCTTGGTACATGATAAATGACAAATTCATCAAAGCAAGATATAATATCTAAACACCTATCAAGATAAGCATTCAAAAACCCATCTAAGCATTGACAAACTTTAGATACTTGCTGAACCACTAAAAGAGAATCACCATATGCTTCTACATGTTTTACTCCCATGTCACACAACATCTCCAACCCGAATAACAAAGCTTCATATTCGGTTTGATTATTAGTGCACTTATGATTCAATCGGTTAAGAGCTTCAAAAACAACACCGTTTGGTAAAATAAGAATAACACCAACTCCACAACCACTTTTACAAACCGATCCATCAAAATGCAATTTCCATGGAGTAAAAGTAATATAGCCGACATCTAAATCAATATGCTCACTAACCTTATGTTCAACAATAAAATCGGCAATGATTTGTCCTTTCATAGATCTCAATGGCTCAAAGACTAAATCATATTCAATTAAAGCATAAGCCCATTTGCCGATTCTACCACTTAATATAGGTCTATGCAACATGTACTTAATTATGTCGGCTTGACTAGCAACTATGCAAGTATTTGACAACAAATAATGCCTCAACTTTGTACAAGCATATATAATGACAAGCATAACTTTTCAATAAAAGTGTACCTTTTTTCGGTGTCCAATAATCTCCTACTTGCATATGAAATAATATATTCCTTCCCTTCGGTCTCTTGGATCAAAACAGCTCCAATAACACTTTCTCCGGCCGCAATATATAATTTAAAAGGAACCCCTCTCCTTGGCGCCCGAAGAACCGGAGGCGAAGATAAATAATGCTTGATCTCTTCAAATGCCTCTTGCTGTTTTGCCCCCCAAGTAAATTCAGCATCATCTTTTAACCGAAGCAAAGGAGTAAAAGCATCTACCTTCCCCGACAAATTGCAAATAAATCTTCTCAAATAATTCACCTTGCCTAAGAATTTCTGCAACTCCTTCTTAGAATTAGGCGCCTGCAACTTGCCAATAGTGTCGGCCTTCTTTGGATCAATTTCAATGCCATGCTCATGAACTATAAAGCCCAAAAACTTACCGGCCGACACACCAAAAGCACATTTGAGTGGATTCATCTTCAAACCATACCGACGCATTCTTTCAAATGCAAGTCTCAAATCGGCCAAATGAGAATCACTTCCAGCCGATTTGACAACAATGTCATCAATATAAACTTCCAAGATAATACCAAGCAAATCATGGAAGATCAAATTCATTGCCCTTTGATAAGTAGCACCGGCATTCTTTAAACCAAAAGTCATAACAACCCACTCAAACAAACCAACAAAACCTGGACATACAAAAGCCGTTTTGGATATATCCTCTTCGGCCATGAATATTTGATTGTAACCAGCATTACCATCAAGAAAACTAATCATTCTGTGTCCAGAAGCAGCATCGATAAGCATGTCAGCTATTGGCATAGGATATTCATCTTTAGGAGTAGCACGATTAAGATTTCTAAAATCAATACACACTCGAATCTTACCCGTTCCTTTCTTTTCCACGGGCACGATATTAGAAATCCATTCAGCATATCGACAAGGTCTAATAAATTTTGCTTCTAATAACCGATTTATCTCCTCCTTAACTCGGTCATAAATTTCAGGATTAAAACGCCTAGTTGGTTGTTTATAAGGCCTAAATCCAGACTTAATAGGCAACCGATGCTCAACAAGCTCTCGGCTTAAACCAGGCATTTCATGATAATTCCAAGCAAAGCAATCAACATACTCCTTTAATATCTTTATCAATTCAAATTTAAAATTAGAATCTAAATTCTTATTTACAAACGTAGGTCTGGATATAGAACCATCACCAATATCTACTTCCTCAAGAGGATCGGCCGACGTAAATCCACATCCCAATTTGCTTATATTATCAAAATCTTCAATGGCTTCACACATATCGTTCTGATGCGCCCGATAGTAATCAAGTCTCTGCTGCAACCACTCTCGATTATCCATTTAAGTCATACGAGATGATTTAACCGATTGTGAATCGGCTTTATGACAGCAGGAACAAAGCCATTCTTGGTGCAACTGATAAACTCGAACTCAGAAAGATCTAAGCCTGATAGACATCTAACATCATCATGAATGCCAACCAAAGAGCTATCAGCTAAAGCAACACAAGCAGAAGTATCACCATGCACAACCTCTACATCATCATCTACCCACTGAATTAAACATTGATGTAAAGTAGAAGGAATGCATTGGTTTGCATGAATCCAATCACGACCCAAGATTAAACTAAAGTTACCTTGAGTCTC
Source organism: Digitaria exilis (assembly GCA_015342445.1). Lineage (NCBI taxonomy): Eukaryota > Viridiplantae > Streptophyta > Magnoliopsida > Poales > Poaceae > Digitaria > Digitaria exilis. The sequence continues at coordinate 52,949 of JACEFO010002585.1, forward strand.
AGCGACAAAGAAAGCAGTGGCCAAGGTCTTACTCCCAATGGTAAGCTCCATAGAAATCACCCCCTTGGCGCCAATAGGCTCTCCTCCTCCAATGCCGCTAATGGTCATGTTGGTCTTGATCAGCTCTGAATCTGAACCTCCAAGCTTCTTGAATAAAGAATAGGGCATCAAGTTCACAATCGCCCCTCCATCGACCAACATCCGCGCAATTGGCTTCCCATTGATGTGTCCCTTCAGATATAAAGCCTTCAAATGATTATCTCCAGCTTTAGGCTTCTGAAATATAGCCTCCCTAGGACCAAAATCAAGATGGGCAACCTCCTCCTCCGAAAGCATGTCCCCATCCATGGACATGTGAAGCACATTCACATCAAGGTTCATGCGCTCTGGAGAAGAACTGTAATCCACAAGCTCTTCATCGTCCTCTGCAGTGGGAACCGATGTTGGCTTGCCATCACCAATTGAAGAACCAGAAGAAGAAATACCGAGTGCCTCTGCGCCACCCGGTTTGACCGCCTGGACGGGCGGTCTGACCGCCTGTGATGCGGTTTCCTGGCAGGCGGTCTGGACCGCCTGTACAGCCGGTTGGACCGCCTGTCGGTCTTCCTTCGGCTTCCACTCCTTCTGTGGAATCATAGGCTTGACTTGGTTGAAGACTTCATCTCTCTGTTTCTCCAACTCTTGCTCTTGTTTCTCTCGAAAACGAAGCCTCTGAAGCTTCCTCTTCTGAGTGCGAGTCAAACCTTCAGGACACCATCTTGGAAGAAAGTACTGCTGTGTTTTACTAGTACTAGCTCCCTGATCTCCCATCATCTTTTCATCAGAAGTCGGCTTTATAGCCAGACTCTTCTCAATGGGAACATCCATAGTCCCAACTCGAATAATATCAAACTCAGTAGTCCTCTCTGAGTCAACATCCATGCTTTGCACCTCCTCCTTCTTCTTGGGTCGATAAACCTGTTTAGGAGGAACTCTTGGCAATTGACCCTGACGGGCGGTCTGACCGCTTGTTACCGGCGGTCTGACCGCCTGTGTCGGTCTTTGACCAGATTGACGTAAAGCCAATCGGTCTTTCCTTGGATGAACGATCCTGTCCTGCACATGTCTTCTTGGGCCTTCCCATCCAGGATGGAATGAAGATTGCATTGTTGAATGATATGGCACCCACATCACTCCATTATCATCCCACACCGGATCCAAATTCATGCGAGGGAGTGAAGGAATCCTCTCATGATGAATCTGTGATCTCATTCTTTTTTTAAACGGCCGATCGCTCGGAACGGCCTTTTGTTTGGTGTACTTGTCAAAAAGCATGTCAAACGTGACTTTGGTCTTCTGAACACCCTGCTCCTTCGCCACATTCATCTTCCAAGTACCAACTTCTGGACGCTTCGGAATCAACATCTTTGGGCGTCCATGGGGACAGGCGGTCTGACCGCCTAGCACAGCCGGTCTGACCGCCTGTAGCAGTCCAGCTCCGGGCGTCTGCGGTCCAAGAGGAGTGATCGATCCTTGCCCCCCTTGTCCAGAGGATCTGACAGTAATCTTGAACGACTCTTTCCCATCAGCAGTCTTCTCAAAAGTTACTTCTCTAACCGACTCTTTTGAAGACGGTCTTTCCTCTCCAATCACCACGTTCTTCCCTTTAGTAGATTCGGCTTGATGCGGCCGAACCAAGACTTTGGGCTGCTGCAGATCCATGGTGTTTACTGGAAAAGGAGTCTCATCAATCTGCATCTCATGAAACTTCAAACGGCCCTCATTAATAGCCGATTGAACCTGCCGACGGAAGACATTGCAATCATTAATAGCATGCGAAAAAGAATTATGAAACTTACAATAAGCACGCTTCCTCAATTCTTCCGTAGGTGGCATGACATGAGAAATCTTAATATACCCAAATTTATGCAATTCATCAAATATGCGATCACATTTGGATACATCAAAAGTAAATTTTATGTCTTCTTGCCGATTCTTATGAATCGGCTTAAGGGATGAGCATGATACAGTTTTCTTATTAGCAGGCCACACAAATTCTGCTAAATAAACATCATTATCATCGTCGGTCGAACCATCGGATTCATAATCAACTATATGAACATTAGACCGACGTGTCTTAAAACTTTCTTTTTCTTTATTCGTTCGGTTTTCAGCTACTTCAGCTCTAATATGCACTTGTGCAACCGAATAATAATCACAATTGTCAATCTTTTCTCTAATAGAGGACTTTAAACCCCTAAAGCATAAGCCAGCAAGATCAACCTCAGAAATAGACAAATTAAAGCAACGGTTTTTAATGCCTTTAAATCTTCTCATAAATTGAGAGACAGTTTCATCTCGACCTTGTCTAACCGATGCTAAATCTGCCAATTTCATCTCATGATTCCCATTATAAAAATGATCATGAAATTTGCGCTCTAGTTGATTCCAACTCATAATAGAACTAGGGGCTAATGAAGAAAACCAAGCAAAAGCAGTACCAGTAAGTGACAATGAAAACAAACGTACTCTAAATGCTTCATAGTTTCCAATCTCCCCTAGTTGAGCTATGTATTGACTAATATGTTCCCAAGTGGTGCGCTCATCTTCTCCACTAAACTTTACAAAATCAGGTGAGCGCCACCCATTGGGAAAAGCAACAGTATCAAAGCTAGAATGATAAGGTTTTTGATATATTCTAGTATGACCAAAATCAACACCTAGCTTATTTCTCATCATATCAGACAATTCATCCTTGAATCTAGTAAATTCGGCCCATTGGGAGTTTTGTTGAGCCGAAGGTTGCATAGCATTCATAGAATTCAAGTGAGGTGATTGCCTATTTTGCATGTCTCTATGTGCATTAAAAACATCATCGGGAATACCACCCGAATTCGCAGTATGCATAGTCGTGGAATAAGTAGGTCCCACAGCAGTTACTGAACCAGCACGGCCAGCAGAGGCTGAGTTTGGAACAGCAAACAATGGCAAAGGTTGCTCCGGCACGAACACCATAGCATTAGTCAAATTTGGCTGACCACCAGAACATGCGGTCTGACCGCCTGTAGCAGCGGTCTGACCGCCTGTAGCGGTCTGACCGGCTGTGCCGACGGTCTGACCGGCTGCAGATCCAACCACTGCCGACCCAATTGCATTAACCGTGTTCGGTCTGGACATATTGGGTGGTGATGAGGTCTGTCCAGCAAAGTAATTCGGTGGCATACCATAGAAAATATTCTGATCTGGCAATTCGCGAGTATCTATAGATTTACCCTCCAACTTTTCCATTCGTTCCAATAATTGCATAACTAATAGATCACGATCCGGAAGAGTTGAAGCCGAAGTAGTAGATGCAGGGGTTTGAGGTATGGAAGTGCTTACATTGTTGATTACCTCAATTTGACCCTTACTCATCTTGAAAGAAGGCATCACGAAGTCTCGAACACTTTTCGCTGATCGTTCTTCACGACCCTTCCGAAACGTCTTCAAGAACTCCGCTTCAATGTGCTTCTGAAGTGCTATGTACCTCTCATGATCTTCGGGAGAAAGATCTTCAAGCGAGGCCGTCACAATGTTGTCTTCTCCAACGTCGAAGCCCATAGTGCTAGAGATAGTAAATCGGTCTTTAAAAACCAGATTTCTTTCCCCAGCGGAGTCGCCAAAATATGTTGACGCGCTTTTGGGTCAACACACGAAAAGCGCTAGATCGCGCAGTCGTCGAGTTCTCCTCGTCAGAGCTCCTGAGAGCAGCCGGTCAGACCGCCTGCAACGGCCGGTCAGACCGCCTGTAGCAGATGCGCTGCGAAAACCTACGATCACAACCTCGGGAGGGACCCCGTCGGAGGCTGCGAACCTAGGGTTGTTCTAAGGTCGGCAAGGCCACTTAGAACGTCCTAAACCGTCGCGGAGACGAAGAAGGAAAGCAAAGGGTTGGAAAAGCTGGGGTTTAGAGATAAAAAGTAAAGTAATAGTTTGTTCGATTGGGGTCCCTTCCTCAATCGGCCACGGCCCTTTATATTTATAGGGTGGGGAGGTCTTGCCCCGCAAGAGAGTCCTTGTACAAGTCTAAAACGTGTAAAAAACCTAATTCTACTCGGACTCGGGGACAGGCGGTCCGACCGCCTGTGACAAGCGGTCAGACCGCCTGGCACAATTGCCAGACCGGCTACAGGGCCAGCCGGTCTAACCGCTTGTGCAGGCGGTCTAGACCGGCTGTCCCAGCCTGATTGGCTTTGAGCCATTTTTGGTCGTCAACAGTAGGTAAGTAGCTTCAATTTCTAAAATAGTAGGTAAGTAGCTACAATTAGACTAGCGAAATATAATGAGTGCTATATCATCGCAATGATTATGTCTTTCATGTGTCTAGTATAACGTAAGTAGGCATGTAGCTTCAATAAGTAAAAACACTCTGTTCTACTGAAGGAACGGTGACATGAATGGTCACAGGACATGTTTGGTTCTTCTACAATAAATTGACTCATAGCACATTTCTGAGATTAAGTTAAATCCAGTGTTCTTTGTTTTTACGCTTAATAATCATATTTTCTATAACGTCTTTTAGAAGACATATTATAGCTTCATTCGTGGAGCGATAGATGCGGAGATAAATTTATAAGCACACATACAGAAGATAACAATAATTAAATAATTAAACTACTAAAACATTAGGGATGCACGTAAGAGAAGAAGAGTGAGAAAGAAAAAATTACCTACTAGATGTCTTGCTTACTCGGCCGGAGTGACGAGGATTAAAAAAAACAGAGCTGGCTTGCTGCCTTGGCTGTCCAACGCGGCAACGCTCCAGCCCAGTCAGACAATCGCCTACGCGGTATGGCGGCGGCGGCGACTCGCGGTGACGGCATGACGCGCGATCAAGATCAGAGATCAGGAAACGATTAGACGAAGAGGGGGCGGGGCAAGGCTCACACAACTACAGCAAGTCAAGATAGGCATCGTCGAGTGCGTTGGGCCAGGAGCCAGCAGAGGATTGCAAAATTGGGCCCGATAATTTGTTGGACTTAAAAGTTGAAAGAAAAACTTTTTTTTAATCTAGGCCGAGTCCACGTTTTGGCATAGCCTTAGAGGAAGTTAGAAGTGGCATCGATTGCAGAGCACAAGCCCAAGCGTGGACCATTTGGAATCACCGTGACATCTGGTGCAGGAATGAACATGAGCACTGAAGCAAGCAGAGCAGCAGCAAAACAAAAAGGGAAGATAATTATCCAACCAATCCCCCCAAAATTAAAACCGTCTCTTTTTGAAGCATAAGAGGGATACAGAATGACACGTATACCAGACTTTGATGGAAGCATCAAACGATAAATGCGAAGATCGTGTGATGCAGTGTTGTGCTCTACATTGGGAGGCACGCTGAAACTTGACGAGGACAGGGCTGTGCTGCCATTTCATTCTTGTGCAGCTGCCAAATCGGCTTCGTTCATTCTTCAGACAGGATACAGACGCACACGACCTTAGGCCTTGTCCAATGGTCCGCGCCGGCTGCTGACTCTTGCAGAGGAGAGAAGACTGGCCAGCAGCTCGAGACGCGTGCATGTGAGAGGGCCTGCGTGGGAGAACGTCGGCGACTAGCTCTTACAGGCGCGCTAGCGTGGAGAATCTGTCACTGTTTACTAATTAAAATATTCTCCGAACTAGCTTCGCCAACACTGTTGGAGGAGGCCTTACAAACCATGCAACCAGAGATCTTTTGCATAACAAATTACGTGTCAATATAGTTTGGTCAGATTATGGCGATACAATTGGTCTTAGCCTCTTGGGCTTGCAATGCTATATACGTGATTATGAAACTTGACAAAAATTCAGTTGCACATGCTGCTACTCTACTCCAGACAATTCGGAATTTGTTTCACCTAATGGCAATTCAGACAAAGCTTATGAACGCAATGGACAAAGATGTGGCCTGCCGAGAACATGTATCTTTTTGCAGTTGCCAAGTGCGGACTCCGCAACGCCGTGCCGGAGCCTGCCTATACTCCATCCGCGCGGCCGCGTCCTCCACCTGGGCTGCCAGCAGCACCTCGCCGGCGTGCCCTGCCCCCTCAGGTCCTTGTTCCTGCAGGCGGCGCGTGGTGGCGGCGACCTCCTCCGCCAGCCGACGTGGCCTGCCAGTGCCTCCGCAGTGCCCAAGTCACGAACGCCTCCTCGCCCCCAAGACACGGCCTGCCGGATGTCCTCTGCTTTTTCTGCCATCTGTTAGATTTAACTGACATGATCATGTCTAACATAGACTACACCTAGCACTTAGATCCAATACGGATTTGTAAAAACTTAAGACTTCACGGTCAGATCCTTCTCTTTTGGTGGATGACTAACGAGGTGTAGACGTTGTAGAACCGTAGAGGAACTAGACGTGGTAGACTTGCCGTATGTTGATGCAGATCGGGACACCGAGCTTCCACGCCTTGCAGCATCCTTAGTGATTGATTAGGTCAGGGTATAAAACACCCTGACAGCTTAACTCGTGATTAACTCGAGATTAAAGAAAACCTAGGGGTCTCTCCTTAGTTATATAGTGTTGTAGACGCGGGGCCGGGCCCTAAGTAGGCTGAGTTTGCCTTCCAATCAAAGGCAATTAATAGGGAGTAGTGTAGGATTAGGATTGGGCCTGATGGCCCAATTACACATGACTGAGGTCAATTCTAACATTCGCCCCCTTGACCGAAGGTCAACGACTTATTCTTTATAATTTTTGATATATTGATCATGTGCAGGTGGATACACACATATCAATAGTCTCCCTATTAATAGAACAATCTTAATCTTAAAACTTAAGCTTATGTTCGCCTTATATTCACACTCAATACCATAGCAACACCTAGCGAATGAGTCACCGGCAGAGACTACAGTCATACCGGGACAACATTAACTAAAGTCAGCTATAGTATCTTGATAGAACACTTATTAACTTATTTGGAAGTTTATTTATCGGCCTCATCCAGAATCACATTTTAGGTTAATCATCAAATCCATACTAATTTCACGAAAATAAGATAAGAGATAAAACCCTTAATTAGTCACATTGCTAGCTATTTTCTCAATGCATTAAAATGACTTGATCCTGGGACCCTTCTTTCATAACAATATATTTGTCAATCGGCTTGACACCATCAACTATATGTTATTTTTGAAAGGAATACTGTAATCAAATACAGCGACATTGAATTTAACCAATGCAAACATAATTATACCGGAATATATTCTATATGCCTGCATGAGTTAAAACATGCCATACAAAATCAGCATTAATAATGTTAATTTTGTTTTAGAGCTTTCTGCAGAATCGCTTATATCTGCAAGAGTGAAGGATACAAAACTTAACTGTGCACATTTATATCCACACACTCTTACAAAATCTTATCTGAATAGAACTTAATTAAATAAACATGTTATTCGGTGTTGTAATCTTTAAAACACCTTTTCCAGCGGACCTCCTCTGGACTAAGACTAATAATGTCAAGCATTCCGGCTTGTTATGCTAAGTCAATCTCTCATATGTCTTAGCATATAGCTTCATTAGAAGCTTTAGAAACGTCTTCCTATTTATCTTATTCTTAACTTTGTACTTATGATAAAATTTGCTATACCACGCAAAGAAACAGGCATAACTGTGTATATGTGTTGGGGAGACGTCCCTTGGAATCATATTTTCTATTTTCGCAGGCGAGACTGAAGAAGTTAAGACGAAGAAGACAAGCGCGAATCTAATTCGAAGAGGTTAGAGTCGCAGGCGAGACTGAAGAAGTCAAGGCAGAGAAAACAAGCGTGAATCTAATTTGAAGAGGTTAGAGTTTCGAGCAGGGCTGAAGAAGTCAAGACGAAGAGGACAATAGCACGAGGCTAGTTATAATTCATAAGACAAGGAGCTATCAAGACGAATCCGTCTCCTGTTACGAAGCTAAGGCGGATTGGCGGGAAGCAACGGTCATCTAAAAGAAGATAGTTTATAAGATTTTTGGCGGGAAGTAACGGTCTTGTAAATATACGAGGTTGGCCCCTATAAATAGCAGGTCAACAGTACTTGTAAGGGGGAGGAGGATTTTTCGAGAAGAGACAAAAAGAAGTCAATCGTAACTTTCTTACTGTTTGTAATACCAGAAAAACCGTGTTACAACAGTTGGCGCCGTCCGTGTGTTAGGATCGAAAACAACACTCACGATGATACCACCAAAGAAAAAAATAGAGGAAGGCTATGAGCGAAGCATGGACCAATCAATTTAGTCAGCAAACAACCGCATAAATGACAGACATGCATATCATATAGCTCAATAAAAGGTCATATCAATGTCTGGCACCTTCGTTCTCTGAAGAAAGGAAGCACAGGAGGTGCACATGTCGTATCAGTATTACAACTTGCAGAACGCAAAAGGAAAACTAAGAACGATGGTCGAAGCCGCTCGCGATTTTCACATGAAACTACGAAGGTACCCATGCAAAACTGAACGAAGTTTACCTCACCACTGCAACATGCAAATGCAAGTGCCGATCAATAGCTATTAGCGAAGCTCCACGCCACTTTCGCAGCCAGCTGAAGAATGCAGAACGAAGGTACTAAGAATAGAGCCCTCTTTCAAACAACAAAGGTCCCAATTTGTGCACAAACCAAGCACGAAGCTAGAAAACACCCTCGATGGATAAACAAGATAATAAAGCTGATCATATCACGAGCCTACCGAGTTGAATCTCCACCCGAGCTTGGAACAACCTCGTCGCAAACTCCCATGCAGATCAGCAAACGAAGGATTTGTTCACCAATACTATACCCAAGTGAGAAGAAGAATGAAGCATCGAACTTTCACCTTCGTCGTTACATTTTTCAAGGTACTAAGTAGACGCGAAGCTGCAGCCAACCTCGAACTCCTTCGAGCTCATCGCAAGCTTCGAACATATGCGGCAAGCTGAACCTTCGCGGACATCACTGCAAAAAGAACCTCGAGCTCATCGCAAGCTTCGAACATATGCGGCAAGCTGAACCTTCGCGGACATCACTGCAAAAAGCAGACAAATCTCCATGCTGCACCAGTAAGGTTTCAAGAGCCGATCGAAGATGCCGCAGGGCTTCGAAGGCCGGTCGAAGCTGCTGCTCGAAGCCTCGAGGATCGATCGAGGTTGTCACAAAACTTCGAGGGTTAAACAAAGCTGCCGACTTTGGGAGTTGACGAGGGCGGCTGCGTGCATCAAGCAGGCTCGCAGCCATTCGAGTCCACTGACGAAGTTACCGGAACAAGGCATATATAGTCTCCACAGTGACACGTTCATATCCGTTACCGTTCAGTAACCAGTCCAGTAATATCGAAGGTGGCAGGCAATGCAAGAACGTGAACCTCATTTTCATCAGTGCCACCTCCGATGGGAACCCTCTCTGCACCCATTGCAAGCCAATTTCACTCGAGATCCATGGTAATTTAGCTCGAAGCTACAGGCCAGCGTAAACAGTTCACTCGAAGCTGGAGATCCATCTTGAAGCTAGCTATGAAGAAAAGAATTCAGTGGAACTCGCCATGGCTTTACAGAGCTATTGGCTTTCTATCTTTACTAGCATTCTGATAAAATTAGAGATTTGGAGAAGGTTACAACTTGGAACGAGGCTTACCACTCTATTGGTTTTCATTCTTTGGCCGCTTCGAGGACAGCCAGTCCTTCACAGCCATCATCATATATCTACCTCGAGGCCTGTAAAGAGATCAGTATTGATCACCCGAAGCTGCTACACCGACCGGCGAGCCATGGCAACAAGCTCGACATCCACGACAACTGAACCCTCGAGGCTATAGCTAACCTCGCAACAACGTCGTGACAAACAACGAGCCTGGCCGTCGTACATAAGAAAAATTGTCGGTCAAGTTAGAAAATTATTTCATAAATCTGATCACTTTCGATGGAAAAAACGTCAAAAAAAAAACATATCGAGGTTGAAACATAACCTCGCAAAAAGAAGACCTCGAGCAAAATAGCTCGAGGCCGAGGTTGGAAACATAACCTTGCAAAAATAAGACCTCGAGCAAAATAGCTCCAGGCCGAGGTTGAAATATAACCTCGCAAAAAGAAGACCTCGAGCAAGATAGCTCGAGGCCGAGGTTGAAATATAACCTCGCAAAAAGAAGACCTCGAGCAAAATAGCTCGAGGCCGAGGTTGGAAGTATAACCTCGCAAAAAACCTCGAGCAAAATAGCTCGAGGCCGAGGTTGGAAATATAACCTCGCAAAAATAAGACCTCGAGCAAAATAGCTCGAGGCCGAGGTCGAAATATAACCTCGCAAAAAGAAGACCTCGAGCAAAACAGCTCGAGGCCGAGGTTGGAAGTATAACCTCGCAAAAATAAGACCTCGAGCAAAACGGCTCGAGGCCGAGGTTGAAATATAACCTCGCAAAAAAAAACCTCAAGCAAAATAGCTCGAGGCCGAGGTTGGAAGTATAACCTCGCAAAAACCTCGAGCAAAATAGCTCGAGGCCGAGGTTGGAAATATAACCTCGCAAAAAGAGGCCTTGAGTAAAATAGCCCAAGGCCGAGGTCAGAAATATAACCTCGCCAAAAGATCTCAAACAAAATTGCCTAAGGTAGAGGTTAGAAACACAGCCTCGCAAAAAACCTGCAGTCTAGATCAAATAAGGGGAACGAAAAAAGCAACAGAGTTGCCCTATTTCGAAAGTAAAACAAGAGAACGTAATCTTTCAGATCCGTTGCTCGAAATAAGAAGCAATGAATAAACGCAAAGGGGCTATCGAGGGAGGGGACGCCTTTTTCAAAGGCAAAAAAGAGAAGCCCCCATTTGCATTTATTCAGAAACAAGTTTTTACCAAGCAACGAGCACATTAAAACGAATCACCTAACTTGTACTTTTAAAAGGACGCGAAGTTAGGTGAAATCATAATCTCCCCAAGGGTCGAAAGACCACTATAAAAGAGAAGGGGGAGTCAAGCCTCAGCAAGAGAAAAAGCAAAGCAAATGAAAAAGAAAACTTTCCCTAGAAATGAGAGGCAGCAGGAATCACAGGAACGCTTCACGGCATGATCTGTCCAGGATAAAGATCAACAATAGCACAGGGCCCATAGATACTTCGTACAGCAACGCCCTCTCAAGCAGTGCAATCATGGAGAAGAGCGCATCCGCTTCAAGGCTTTCTTGAGTTAACAAAGGAATTAGAAGCCAAATCATGGAAAAAAGTGCATCCGCTTCAAGGCTTTCTCGAGTTAACAAGGGAATTAGAAGCCAAAGAGTATTTAAGCGTTTTTCATAGCGAAAACGAAACTAAAGGTCATGATCTTATAGAAAGAAGATAATGTACAAACCGTGACGAGACACGGGGAGCAAGACGCCTGCTCTTCCAGAAGCAAGAAGCCTCGAGGGCCCGATGCTGTCCACTGCACGAAGCTGCGACGGAGGCCATGTTCAACATGCGCTTGGGGTAGCGCACCGCACTACACTAATCCATCGCACAACCTCGTCGTCATCACCTCCGCTGGCCGATTTCACCACCGACGACACCAACGCCAGTTTCGTTCTCGATTATTTTTAATTCGAGGAATTCCGATCTGTTTCGAGGGCCTCCATCTATATACCAGAAAAAAAAAGTACAAATGTCTGCAAAACAAAAGACCTTAGGCAAGATAGCTTAAGGCCGAGGCTAAAAATAAACTAGCCTCGAAACAAAAAACCTCAAGCCAAAATGCTTGAGATAGAGGCACATATAAATTTGCCTCGAAAAAACAAAAGACCTTTACCAAGATAGCGTAAGGTCGAGGCTAAAAGAAATTAGCCTCACAGCAAAAAGCCTTAAGGCAAAAAGCTTGAGGCAGAGACACAGATAAATTTGCCTCGAACAATCACTAGGGTCGACCTCGTCACTCCAAATAGGCATCGAGACAAGCGGAGCATGAGGCTTTAGCTTGCCAGAGTCAATTTTTCGAGGAACTTGAAATTCCTGCAAAGAAAAAAACTTTGCAAAGACAGACTCCTTCGGCAGCTAATCGAAGGGTTAGAGATGTACGTAGATGATCTGTCGAAGGTCTTGGTTTCGTCGACTTATTATCTAGCCCCAAAGGGGTTGTCAAGTAGAGACCTGAGGAACACGCACGGACCTCGTGCCGAGGTCGCATCGTCGGCAACACAGAAAGTGCCGTCGTGTGGCTTAAGTTTGCAGCTCGTCCGAAGTATGGTCGTCGTTAAGTTCAAGGTAGAGCTTCTTGTTAACGACAGTCCGGGATTCCGAGACCTTCGCAAACGTGAATCGCCTCACTGATTGGTGCTGCAAGTGCGACAGGGTACATTGGGTGCGCGCAGTTGCCTGCTTCGGAAGAAAAAATTAGCCAGAATAAAAGGCAGTATGTCCTTTCTCAAGTAACTGTTGGCCTAATAAAAACCAAAGCTACGGTGCATCACCGAAGTGAAACAGTACTATGAAAGTGAATCTGTAAAGTTGGAAACTTTGCACACTAGAAAGTCTCGAGATCCAATTTCTCGCTAAAGGGGCTGATCCCCGAGCACTGAAATTTCGAATTTAAATTTTATTTTTGCCGCCTAGGGGCTGAACCTTGAGGATTGGAGTTCAAGCAAGCTACAGCTCGAAGTTGCACCCTATATGCTTGTCATACGCTGCAACCTACGGCAAGGTTCTGTTATAAACTAATGTTGATTATTGTCAAAAGCAGCTGCAAGCTGCTCAACCAACAAATGCTTAATGAAAAATAAGAACAAATCCGAGCGAGGTTCGTTACCCAAAAAACCTTCGTAAAAAGGTCGACGCACCATTCGTACTAGGCACCACTGAAAAGTGTTGGATAAGCTTAGCACAAGTCATAAACTTCATTGCTCGATGGGCTCAACAATATGATTCTCGCCATCATGACGTCCGGTACACTAGCGCAAGATTAACATCGAGGCTTAAAATAATATAAAAGCAAAACAAAGTTCACGTCAAGGACCGACCCTCAAGGTTTCCAAGAAAGGACCTTGGCAACGAGATTGACCTCACGGCAACGACGAGTATCCACACTAATGAGTTAAGCTCCATACCAAGCTAAACCCTCGAGGCTCTAGCAAACCTCACGGCAACGTCAACCTCGCACCAACTTTGCGGCTGGTCGTCAAGGTAAATTTCGCATCTAGTAGGAAAGCATGCAGGGACTAATGTACATACGATTGAAGCTTGCTGATCAAGCCACAATATAAATACTTGCATCCGTTTATCCGCAATGGTAAAAGATACCAGATCCCATGGGTTTTATCTTCCAAACTATATTTTTCTTTTTTAAGAAAAACGAAAGAAACTGTTAATCAAAACTTCAGAACATGGAACGAAGCTGCCAGGAAAGTATCGCAATTGATGTTTCAGCCCAAGAGAAGCCGAGCCGGCTCCCACGGGCTTCGGCATCGAAACTGCATGTTTAGCATTACGATCTACGTGAAGCTTATGTACATGTTGAGAAGCTACTCCATTCAAGCTTGTTATTGCGCATGTAAATTGGATGTACCAAACTCCAATCGAGGTTGAAGGACGCCCTTACATCACTAGCGCAAAACAAAACATCACTCCGGTCTTTAAGCTAAATAGGAACTACTAGTACAGTTCAAACAAATAATTTGCGCTCTCTGAGATATTGCACAGCTTCGCATCCTCAGCAAGCAGCAGTGAGCAGCGAAGCCAACAAGATCTGCGTAACCAAGATCAATCATGTGCAGAGTTTTCTCATGACGAGCTAAAAAGAAAAATCACCCTTTCACGTGTGAAACCAACATGCAAACCACGCACCACCAACAGCCCAGGTCGTCATCTCCGTGTAGTAGCATGCATATAACCAATCGAAGGTCACGTTTCATTATTCTCAAAGTACAAAAATTTAAAAACCTTTCTTTGATGCCAGAGTCTAGGAAAAGTTCCATAAACTCGATTAAATTGGATCCTGAGAGGTCCACCTCACAGGCATAAAAAAATTCACGTTCATTAGCTTTGCAAGAATCGAAGCAACAAGAAAAACTACCAGCGTCCCTATGGGTGGAAAGAGGACAACTGACTGCTTCGGCTTCTGAAAAAGCGGTTTGTGCGAACCATCTGCGCATGAAGATAATAGTTGAGAATATAAAACATAAGAGGTTATCACAATTCAAAGTAAAAAAAATTGAGAAACTAGCCTCGTAGGAGGCAAAAATTGATCAGGCACGTACCACGCTGCCAAGGTGTGATTGCATAGGGACGCTACGAGGCCTTTCCAAAGAATTCCTATATGTATGTGTTTGCATAAAGGAGCCACAAGCTAACAATAGCTGACGAGGTTAAACAATAGCTGTGAAAGGGCGCCAAAGTAACCGCCAAATTATTCTAAGGGGACGCCTTTTGGGTTTCGTCCCAGGAGTTCGAGGGTCGAAAAGTAATGAACTCGAATCCAAGGACGAAGGGGCTACTGTTGGGGAGACGTCCCTTGGAATCATATTTTCTATTTTCGCAGGCGAGACTGAAGAAGTTAAGACGAAGAAGACAAGCGCGAATCTTATTCGAAGAGGTTAGAGTCGCAGGCGAGACTGAAGAAGTCAAGGCGGAGAAAACAAGCGTGAATCTAATTTGAAGAGGTTAGAGTTTCGAGCAGGGCTGAAGAAATCAAGACAAAGAGGACAATAGCACGAGGCTAGTTATAATTCATAAGACAAGGAGCTACCAAGACGAATCCGTCTCCTGTTACGAAGCTAAGGCGGATTGGCGGGAAGCAACGGTCATCTAAAAGAAGATAGTTTATAAGATTTTTGGCGGGAAGTAACGGTCTTGTAAATATACGAGGTTGGCCCCTATAAATAGCAGGTCAACAGTACTTGTAAGGGGGAGGAGGATTTTTCGAGAAGAGACAAAAAGAAGTCAATCGTAACTTTCTTACTGTTTGTAATACCAGAAAAACCGTGTTACAACAATATGCATTCACATTTTGTCACTTCATAACTTTTCTCAACTTTTTCTCTTTAGTGACAATCTCGATACTTATTTAGGTCCTATCTAAGTGTCATGCTCCCCAGAACTTAGGGAAACATACACAAGATGTGTCTAAAGACATGATGAACATATTTCTCCTTTCTTGGAATGCAAACTTATTTCTGATATGGATGGAGAGATCATTCACTTTTAAGGTATCAGGATAATAATTTAATCCACCTTGGCTTTACAAATAAATCACTGTTGCCCATGATGCATACTTATGGTGAGTTATGAACTTAACATCTTAGTTTCTTTTGGAATCACTATCAAGACTTGTAGACCCATTATGGCCTACTGCTTTGACTCCATCAGAAAATTGCTACGAAAAAGGACTGTACTTATATTTTAAGTTCACATACTCCATTAATTATAACCTCTTCATTATAAACATAAAATGACTGAGGCTTTTACTTTTGTGCCCAATACTTATCGCTAAAACATTACACATATCTATTATGGGTAGACAACTAATGTCAATTCTCAACAGACTGTAGTAAGGAATGAAGAGATACTTATGGCACGATGTATATGAGGAGATCATATATTGTAGATATATATATATACATATATCTTCTTAAATCATCAATATAGAGAAACTTATTCTATATCTCATTAAGATTTTCTTCTCCCCCATTTCCTTACTTCTTAGTGAGCTTCCATTGATTCTGAATAATCAGAACATTAAATATGTCGGCCCCATAAACTTATCTAAAATAATTCATAATGGTAGCTCTTTTAACTTATGTATCTTTGGCGCGACATTTACTATACCACTGATCAACTTTCCTTGTTATCCTAGCCCACATCAGCTGTGGCCAGAAAATGAACTAGAGTAGCAAAGCTATGATCAAATGTTCATAAAACAGCATTGGCCAAGAATCATGAACACAACCATACTTCAATCATCTCATATTCCAATTGAACTAATCCACAACAGCGTTGGCCAGAAATGGATAGAACAACAGAATCTGTGAAGATTATCCTGTACCCAGCGTTGGCCAGCATAAAGGATAAAAATCACACTTATATGAGACAATTGGTGTTTGTGGAGTGTTAGTCCTATTACAATGGTATTCGAATAATCAAGTCTAGCATGATAAAGTTGCTCTTGAACTTATTCTTAATTTAAGCAGCAAGATATAGCGAGTATATTATGCTTTATTATTAATTTTGCCCTTGAAAACTTATGGACAATGAAATTTTATAGAGAGAATATTTGAGAATATCTCTGAGTAGTTCTCAGTTCAATTCTCAACTGACAAGAACAACAAAATGATGAGACATTCAATTCTCCCCCTCGAATTTGTGGTCTAAACGTGAGTATGCCACATATTCGACAAGGTCTCATCACTACTTAACTTATTTAACTTAAAGGACGGTCAAAGACAATAAACAATAATAAACATTAAACAAACTTGATGATGTATTATCACTTATAGATAATACAAATGTCAATGATTTCTCATCACATAGAACAAATATGTTCTTTCTTAATCTAAAGTACATCATCAGCTTGAAATTAAGCTAAAACAAATGACTTAATTGTAATGCGAATCCCAGAGTCTTGCCTTTGATAAAATCTTGTAGACTATGGTCCCTTGAATCTCTCCTCCTTTAAAGTCCATGAAAACCTAGAGGAGGTTCAATATGTGCAAGTGCACCTGAGTTGTTCCACCAAAATAGTGGGAGCAAATAAACTTAATGAAAACTTATGAGACAACTTAATCTTGTAATTAATCTAGGGCATTGATCTTGCATGTGGTTAACTTATTTGCAAAAGTTGCATATAACTTGAGCATGCATATAACCCTTGAGATATGTTGACCATGCTCGTGTACGCTCAATACACCTTAATCATTGTAACGTGAGGTTGTTAATTTCATGAGGAGGGAGTTCGCTAACTTATGTTTATACATTTTCTCAATTGAGTACAATAACTCCTTAACTGATAATTCCTTACCTCTAATCTTAGTAGGCAAAGAATTTCTCAAGGCCTCAATGATGGTTTGACCATCTTTGCCAATAAGTAGATTTCTCCCATTGATCTTAATTTGAGTTGTACTCACTTATCTTACCAACATAATTCTGAGTTCCAACCGCCAGAGCAGTTGGCTTATCCTCACATAGCGCACAATCAAGATCCAAAGTCTTGAGAATGCCTAGCACATTCTTATTCCAACTAGGGAAGTTTGTGCCATTACAATGCTCAATGATGCTCAAAACTTTGTATAATCTACTGAAAATTCATAAAGATGTCTCGGGAGCAGTACAATAAGATGCACATGAAGGCATGATTTTAACCCTACGTTGGTCTGATTAAAATCACACAATAAGTAACAACTTGCATCACCGGTGGGGAAAACAAGCGAGACTTATCTTAAACTCATAATTAAAATGCGTTGGTCAGATTTAATTACAAGTGTACTCTATATGAACTTCTCGTTGGTTCCATTCAAATAGAGGCATCTGAATGCACTTGGTGGAAAGAGAATTTTCAGCTTAACTTATATGACAATGAATAATGCAAAGTTTGAGCTCAACTTAGGTAGAATCATTGCAGATCTTATTCATAATTCTTACTTATTTAAAACAATGTGCAAAGATCAAGTATTTTGACTTTGCACTTAGCAAAATAAAATTACACTAAAAATAATCAAGACTTAATAGATCAAAACTTAATATTCTTAGTGAAAATATCTAAATAAATATTTAAAATACAATTCAAATATCATATAATCTTAGACCTAAACATGGCGAGGAAAGATCATCGTTATTTGGCATTTAACTTAATCAAATAAATCCAAACCATGTTTAAAGTTGCAGGGAGAATACTCTTAAACTCAAAATTTAGCAAAATACATGAATAATTAAGAACTCATGGTTCTATAAAACATAATAAATTCATGAAATATGTACTGTGTACATAAGTAATTTCCCAAAATTTTGGCTCCACTGAATGGCCAAAAATTAATCTTAATCTTATACCTTAAATCATGATGCTCATACAAATCTAAATGTTTCTCTAATCGAATTAGAAAATTAAATATTAATAAAACTTAATTAGTGGATGAGCATATATTCTCAAGATGACAGCGGAAGCTTAAATTATAGCAAAATAAATATTGCTACGAAATGATCCTTGAGAATTTAGCTTAAAATAATTTCTAAGAACAAAGCATAGAACAATTTTCCAATTAATAATTAAAAAAATCATGCCAAATAAACTTAGAACTCAAATATTACTTAATTCGCAGCAAAAGCAAGCTTAAAAATAATATTTAATTTAATTTCTTAATTACTTCAACTGAAAAGAGAGTTACTAATTGAGCTAAAATAAATGATACTGAAATAACTTAGCGAAAACTGAATTTAGCCCAGGTCTTAAAATCGGCCCGGAGGGCCCAGCTATGTCCGTCAGAGCCCTTATTGCGCTGGCAGGCTGACGCAGCCCAGTTGCACAGCTCAGCGCACGGCCCAGCAAGGCCCAGCACATGCAGTGCAGCACACTGCTCGGCTGCATGGCGGCTCGGCTAGGCTTAGTTTCTCGGCTCGCTGGCATGGCTTGAAAGCGGCCCAGTGCAACGAACGGCCCATCAGCAAAGCTAACAGGCCTAAAAGCCCGAGGGTGAACCAGACCGGACCGCGGCCAGTTCGGCCCACTAAACGGGCGCAAGTCCCCCTTTTCCCCGTGATCTGGACCGTCCAAACTGATGAACGGTTGAGGTGGCTTCTAACGATGCTTAAATAGAGGAAGTGAGTGGAAACCCCAGAATCCATTCACTCTTTTCCACTCCTCACTGACTTCCTAGCGGCGGCCGTTGGCGCGGTGGAGGCATGGCGCATGTCGGCCGGCGAGCTGAGCATATGCCGACGTGCGCTATTGCTCCCATGCCCGATGAGCTGAGGGCCATGGCCGGCGTGTGGAGGCTTGAAGCCCCATGGCGGCTCTGTTGCTCATGAGTAGCCGGCGCGTGAGCGCCATGTGCGTGGGTCTGGCTGCCGGAGGCCGGGGAGTGTCTCGGCGCGCCGCGTGCGAAACTCACGCGCGGCTTGTTGAGCTATTCCACTGGTTCTCCATGAAGGCCGCCGGCAAGAGTAGCGTCCCGTAGAGGAAGGGACGGCGTCGCTCCAATGGTCTGCTCTTGGCCGGCACCCTTACTGAGGCCGTGGCCGGTGGGCTTTCTCTCTCTCTTTCATGACTGAACTAGAGGACCTCTGCTCCTTCTCTGCGACTGCGCATGTGACTTGCGCGTGCGTACCGTAGAGGAGGAGCCGGCGGTGCTCCGATGACCGGGTTGTAATCTCTTCTGATTTGGGCTTTGATGCGTGTAACCTTAACCGAAACCCTAATTCTTAGATCCGAGCCTAAAAACATGAAATTAACCTAGAAGCGCATCACTGAACTAGTAGATCTAGGCATTAACTGAAGCTAGAACATGATGAAGCTTAGACTAACCCTGAAATCGTAGGCCAAACATGATTAATCTCATCTAATCCTTCCTGTCTAAACTAAAACATGACTTAGGTTAATGAAATCACCTCTGTTAGGCACTAATCCAAACCATTAAGGATTAGGGTTTGCTAGTGGATCTAGTAGAACTAGATCTAGGCGACTGATACCAAATGTTAGATTTAGCTGATCTTAACTTAGAGCATAAAACTGACATGATCATCTAGTCTAACATAGACCACATCTAGCACTTAGATCCAATACGGATTTGGTGAAAACTTAAGACTTACCGGTCAGATCCATCCCTTTTGGTGGATGACTAACGAGGTGTAGACGTTGTAGAACCGTAGAGGAAGTAGACGTGGTAGACTTGACGTATGTTGATGCAGATCGGGACACCGAGCTTCCACGCCTTGCAGCACCTCTAGTGATTGATTAGGTCAGGGTAGAAAACACCCTGACGGCTTAACTCATGATTAACTTGAGATTAAGGAAAACCTAGGGGTCTCCCCTTAGTTATATAGTGCTGTAGACGCGGAGCCGGGCCCTAAGTGGGCTGAGTTTGCCTTCCAATCGAAGACAACTAATAGAGAGTAGCGTAGGATTAGGATTGGACCTGATGGCCCAATTACACATGACCGAGGTCAATTCCAACACCATCGTCTCCGCCGCCGCCCGCCGGGCGCAGTGGAGCTCGACCTTCATCGCCCAGTCCCACGACACGGGAGGGGGGGGGGGACATCCTCCTTCTCGTTGCCTCGCCGTTCTCCACCAGGTCCATCATCTCCTCTTCCTCATCGTGGCAGTGCTGCTTGACGAAGTTTCAGTCAGTTCATATGTTTCCAATTCCCAAATTCAGTGAACAATTATGTGAGGGAGGGACTGTAGGCACCTTTCATTCGCATCCCAGAGATCTCATAGCTTTTGATGATGATTGATGATCACCGGTGTACGGATGTGCATAGTTTGTTGTTTTATGAAAATCCACACTAAATGTTAATTTTCCTGGCAAATCTTGGCTCGAAGCGACATTCTTATATGGCAATCAGCATTGCAAATGCATGAGGTCCATTATACTAAATCAGTTTGGCCAATTCATAAGCGCAAAAGCAGAAAATAAGTCGCCACATTGGAGCAATAGGTTATTAATCCTATGTACAGAAAATAAATTAAGATATTACAGATCAGATAACGACAAGTTCCATAGTAAAAAAACAACACAGGATGCATCCGTGCATTATTTTCTGCAGCAGTACCTCAAGGCATCTCAAAAACTGTTCAAGCACAAGCTAGGAGCTCGACGTTCTCTACCCAGTCCCATGACCGAGGGCCTTGACATCTTGCATTGCAGCGCCACTGCCATGGACCTTAAGGCCCTGAAATCCTCGTTGTGAAGGCCATATGAAAGATTTATTTCCTGGAAGCGGTATGAGAGAATGAAAATAGGTATTAACCTCTTGCTTCATTTCTAGCTGTTTAGTTCATGCCTTCCCGATCATAAGTTGATATGTTTGGTCTGAAATTAAAGATCACAGGTAAATGCATGAAGCCTGGAAAATTTACTTTTGGACAGATCACAGATGACTGATATTACTTCATCGGATTCAGACATCCAGACACACTTTTCAGTGCAGAAGCAGGACTTGAATGTGTGGAGGCCGCACTTCCTCCTGGTTGCGTCCTCAGATTCTGGCATGCAGTATTCCTTGCAAGTCCTCCTATTGCACAGGAGCAGCATTTTGGGAAATAAGTGTCTCCAATGAAGACCCGCTGTGATACAATTAGTAGCATCAACGTCAGTGTACACTACTGTCTATACCTAATCAGAACTGTATTGACTGCAAACTGCAGGAAGTGAGGAATACGTACCAATATAGGGTCAGTTAGGCAAATTGACAATTAGTAGCATCTCCCTCTTGGAGCAGCAGATTGGTTCTATGTTACAGGAAAGAAATGAGAAAAAATGGGTTCGGAACTAACAAAGTTTGAATTCAGAACTAGAAAGAATTTTCAGCATAAAAAAGGATAAGGATGCATTCTTCTCAGCAGTACCAACCAGTACCTCAAGGCAACTTAGGGTGTGTTTAGATTGGGGAAAGATTCCCCGAAAATATACTGTTCATCAAAATACACTGTAGATGAATAGTATTATGTGAGTGAGATGGATGTGATGAATAGGAAAAAGTTAGATGAATAGTGTTTTTTTATGGAACTAAACGCACCCTTAGTTGAAGCCTGTTTTACAATCTGAACGTTACTAAACTGCTGACTTGCCTGAGAATTAAATCAGACCTCTCGATCTCTAGTTCTCTACAAATTTTATTGGGTTGCACGAAGATGAGTTGCAATGTAAGAAGAAAATCATTCATCATATGTAAAATCTTAAAAGAAAAATATAGATTCATACAGAGTACATTCTTTTAGAATCTTTAAATGGGTATACACAGTCATATACCAACTTCAAAGCAGTTAACATTCATATTCAGAGACATAAACAGAGCTCTTTTTAAAACATGTAAGCTTACCTTGTCTAGAAATAGAGGCAATCATATTTACCAGATCCAAGAGACATGGGGAGATTGAAATCAACTATTGTTGAAATGGAATTCCTTGAAGAGCAATCCGTTGACTAGAACATAAATCATAGAGGCATCCATATTTGAGTAAACTCATCTGATTGAAAAACCATAATGCAGTAGTACGTTAAAGTCATTCACCTGATTGAAAAAACATATATCTTTGTTATGCATGAAATAAAAAGAATTTATGAAGGAAGGAAATGCATAAATAACTATAACAATAAGTACGAAAGAAGCAACATACTGATCATGTAAACAATTTATGATACTATGGGGCTAATGGGGCCTTATTTTGCATATACTAAGTTACTAACCAGTTAAATGTACAGAGTGGAAGGTAGATGCTGTAATGTCCGCACTTGAAACTTTAGAAGTGTGCATAGATAAAGAGAGAATCCGGAGGACAGAAGAATGTACAGTTTGAGGAACAGCCCTGCACGCAGTGGTAGAAAACAAGTGGGTTATCTAGAAGAAACAATAAATATACAAACAAGAATGAGTGATGGTTGTGGGGTTACCTTGCGCTAGTCAGGTTATGACAATTGGAATGATTCCAATCAACCCGCGGCATTGCCTTGTTAGTTCATCGCTTCCTCCGTATCTGACATCCAATAATTGCAGCGAACTTGGAAGGTCATCCACCTTGGGCAGCAACTGGATGGCTGGGCAGTATTTGATGCATAGTTGTTGCAGGGAACTTGGGAGGCCGCCCTCGGGCAGTGACCGGAGTTCTGGGCAGCCCCAGATTTTCAGCTGTTGCAGTGAACTTGGGAGGCTGTCTTTGGGCAGCATCTGGATGGCTTTACAGTCGTAGATGTCTAAAATCTTGAGGTTAGGAAGTCTATGTAGCCGTGCAGGGAGGTACTGCAAGTTGTTGCAGGAGTGAAATGTGATCTGTTCGAGGGAGTTGACGAACAGAAGGGTCTCTTGCTCCTCCGTGAAGCGGTCCACCACCTTATCGCCAAACCACAGTTTGGTGAGCGAGGAAACGAGAAATCTACAGATGGGCGCAGAAGTTACTCCAGCCACGTCATCTGTGCTGAGAGACTGCAGTTTGGAGGAACAGGATGGAAGCTCATGCTCCCAATCAACAAAGAAATTGGGCGTTCTTCTGACGAATAATTCGGTGAGGTGGCCTTGGGAGAGGAGAGACAACAATCCCTCGCCTCTTAAATTCCCATATCCTCCTATGGATAATCTTGTGAGAGAAGAGCAGAGATTTAACAGGGGCACCAAAGTCAGCGTCTCCATGATGTCCATCGCGTCTAGACTGAGGTCTTCCAGGGAGTTCGGGAAGGGGAAACCGGAAGAGAAGGATGAAGACGAGTACAAGGAGAGGAAATTGGGGCAACCGAAGATGCTCAACTGTGGGAGGGAGATCATACCTTGGAGCCCTCCTCCTCCTCCTCCTCCAGTTCTTCCATTGCTGTCCAAGTATGGATTGGAGTGGAGGCTCAGCTGTGGGCAGCCGCAGATTTTCAACAACTGCAGCTGAGGAGGCAAAAGCAACAGCCCTTCTTCTAGTGCGACTAGACCCTGCTGCTGCTGGCGCTGCTTCTCCTCCAATTTGTTAGCTGAAGATGATGGTCCGGGTGCTGCCGTTGCATGTTGCCCCATCACTCCCAGCCCGGTTATCGTCATAAAATAATATAGGCTCAGATTTGAGAGCTTCGGGAAGCAGGTGAGTAGCTGGGTTAGCTTCTTCCCGCTAGCACTCCACCTGTCGATCTGCAGCTGTTCAACTGGGAGTTGGTATTTGAAATGGCTGTCACCTTCAATAAATGGAAAGGCATTACAAGACATACATAGGGTCCTTAGGGATGATAGCATTTGCAAGTGACACAGCGACGGAGGTTGGCATCGTGTCATGATGAGACTTTTAAGTTCAGTTAGGTTGTGAAAAGCCAGCGCATTCCAAAGCATGCTATCTTGTGTATCCTTCCCCTCAATGGTCAAACTATATTCAAGACCGGTCTCTGTGTCTGCATCAGCCGATAATGAATGAAGAGATGAACTGCCAATCTGTTGTATGTCGATGTGGCAGGTAGATTCATTAGTCCAAGGAAGAGCTGTAGGAAGTGAGGATAGCTGTGGACAAGCCATAATCTTGAGCGACAAGAGTTTATTAGGAAACAAATTCCCATTTGCCAATTTCTCTTGACGGCAGCAAAAAGAGTGAGAGAACGACAACTCCACAAGATTAGAGCAATAGATAATGTCAAGCTGTTCCAAAAAAGGAAACCACTGACAAGGGGCGTGTACAACCCATCTTTTTAATTGTGGCAGCTCCTCAAGTACTAACTCTCTCAAGTTTTCAAATCTTTTCTCTGGCATTATGCTTGGAATCTCCTCGCCAGACACATTAACTAGGAACAACTCTCCTATAGGCGGAAATGTTTTCCAAGCAACTCCATCTAAAAAAAGGGATTCCAAATTTTCCACCGAGAGGCTCGTACCGAGCCATGAAGGGCAAGTATCTCCTCTGTTCCCTGAAATTGATGAGTTTTGAAGATTGCTACTTGGCTTAAGCCATTCAAGAACATGTTCTTGTATTGCAGTTGCAGAATCATTCTGGGTAGTAGATTGCCAGCATAATCTCAGTTCCCGTAGGCGGCCTTTTTGTGTCAATTTTGCTTCATCTGCTTCTGCTACTTGAACATTTTCAAGACCATCAATGCTCAATGATCCCGAAAGTTCTACTAACTCTCCTATCTGCCTTAATTCAAAACCTTGACATTCTTGTTTGACCTTGAATATTCTTAACTCTTGTAATGATTTTAGTTTCCCAACCTCAACAATGCTAGAGCAGTTTGGGACAAGAACATGACGCAACTTTACAAGGTTGCTTATATCTGTTACACTGATATGATAGTTTCCTACATCTAGGACCATCATGTGATAAAATCTAGAAAGCTTAATAGGAAGAGGATTTATTTCTTGATGTAAAAAATATGGATATTGAATTCGAAGATAGCTAAGATGGACAAGACTGTTAAAGTTGTGCAACACATCTTTGACATCATAGTATGGATGAGATAGAAAGATAACACGAAGGGCTTCTGATTCCCTAAATAAATCACCAAAAACCTTCACAAGGCAACTGTAGTGTCTCCCAAATAACATTAATGTCCGTAGTTTTTTAACTTTTAACCTTTTATCCAATGTATTGAAATCCGCTACACAATTTTGAAGAGTCAATCTATCCTTGACACTGGTGTCATCTATATTGATAGACAGGTGGCGGATTGATGGTAGGACATTTAAGGAGCTGACCTTAAATTCAGAACTGTCTATGCTAAGGCATTCATGTGACGAAACTTTCCGTGCTAATTTATGTAAGAGATCATGAAGAATGTAATGAATGCTTCCATTCTCTTCTTCACATGCCTTTTCAAAAGTTCCATAATTAACCAGTTCCCTCAAATTGCTTAGCCCTATATCTTCGACCCTCTTATTTTCACTAGGTGATAAGCGCAAAACATCTTGACCTACCCAGAAGTTAATTAGCTCTTCTTGTTTGAATAAGTAATCTTGAGGAAACAAACCACAGTAGGAGAAACATCGTTGGAGCTTAGAAGGTAGGTAATCATAGCTCAACTTTAGTGCAGGCATAATGTCACTCTCGTGTTGCTCTGCTCCCATTCCTTACTTTCTAGCACTCTAGTCCAGTGACCACGATCGAGTTGAGTTTTCAGTAATCTACCAACTGTTCTTGCTGCAAGAGGGGAGCCCTTCAGTTTTGAAGCTATGGCATCCGCAATTTCAATGAAGAACTTGTGGGTTGCTCCAGGTTGATCATTACCGAAGATAATTGCTAGGAATAACTTCATGAACTCATCATGCTCTAAACCTTGTAAGGCCATTGGACAATCAATGTTTTGAATCATTATCTGTGCTTGTGCTGGAAGTCGAGTAGTGACTATAATTATATTACCCTGTACTTGTGATTTTTTGAACGGCACTAAAAGTTGTTCCCATCCAGGCTCACGACAGTCCCAAATGTCATCCAATACAAGCAAAAACCTTTTATCTTTTAATCTTTGTCCAACAAGCTCCCCAGCAGTACTTGTACTATTTTCACCACGAACCTGAGGGATATGTTTTTCAATCTCTTCTATCAGATTATTTGCATTAGATTTGAGTGATACACATTTCCAAACCTTTACTTCAAAATGCTGTTGCACTTTTTCATTGTGATATATATGCTGTGCAAGAGTTGTCTTTCCTATGCCCCCCGGCCCAACAATTGGAATGACGGTGAGAAGGTTCCCAGAATGTTTGCCCTCTGTGATATCATGTATGATGCTACTCATCATAAGGTCCCTCCCATATAATTTGAAATCTATAGGTTCAGAGGTGGTGATGATGCGACTCTCCATAGTGCGAGAAACCTCTTGTTTCACGAGCCGCAGTTGCTCAACAATATGCTGCATTTTTTTGGAGGCATCTACCCTGTTAAACCTCAACTTTGGTGGTTCATCATTTCTGTGGTTTATCTGTGGTGAATTGTCCAGGCGACGGTTATCATCGCAGTTGTTGTCATCACGAACACATGGCATAGACGAGGAGCAAGGGAAGCATTTACCAGGAGACAAGCATGTGGGCAAACAAATGATCTGTTTACCAACAGCTTTAGCATTAAGGATCAGGTTGTGGGTGCAGCCCTTGGCATGTGTGTCGGCAGCAGCGGAGGTGTTGTCGAGCTGGTCCTGGATGCGGAAGTAGTCCAGCTCGTCCAGCACGTCGTCGGCGTCGTAGCCGAGCTCCTGCAGCCGCACCAGGAGCGCCCTGAAAGCCGAGTTGTCTGCTATTTCCTTGCCGGAGGTGTGCTCGAGCACTGCCAGCGTGGACAGCAGCTCCAGCTCCAGGGCCTTGACGTTGTCGCCGAGCTTGACACTTGCTGCCCAGTTCTTGAAAAAGCCATCCGTCAATGGAGCCAGCGCCTTGCCGACCACTGAAAATGCCGCGCTGACCAGGGCAGTTGCCATCCTCACACCGCGATACCGTACCTGGTAGTTCGACGTACAGGGACAAGCAAGAAGCTACAGTTAGCAAATGTGCAATAGGCACTGCTCAGATGTACAGTGCAAATTTACTTGCCACTCACCAGCAAGAGAAACGAAACGAAGAGGATCTGATTGCTGAAGTTAGCTTTAAGACTAATCCAGCGCGTGGAGCTAGGAAGAATGATTAAGATTCCATGCTTCTTTCTTCAAGCAAGAAAAAAAAATAGCAGGTGAGAGGGCGAGGTGGAGGAGACGATGGAGGAGGAGAGCTTGAGATCGAGCTAGCTGGCAGCAATGCAGATGCCCAGAAAAACGGCAGGCACCTTCATATATATACAATTCAATCTCACAAAACAGCAGGCACCAACGGCTAGTGTAGACATATGGCAAGTGAGAACGTGCACGTATCATCTTTACAGCAAACAGGAGAGAATAATTGTTTTCTGGCGTCGAGACATCCGTCAAGGAGGCAGGAGGTAAACAGCAAGCTAGTTAAGGGCTTAAGGCATCACTTTATTAGTGGGGCAAGGCATCATGCTACAGCAGATACTTGAGTTAGTGCATTGAAGGATTAATGTTGCGCACATAGTCAGCTAATGAAGCGGCAGCCTTTGGTCTTTAATTTCCCAAAGACACAGATGCAATCTATTAGAATTGATGAACAACTAGCTGCAATTGATGGCCAAAGTTTAAAGTTATAAATGTTTAATTTGTACATGTAATACCTCCAATGAGTACCATGTTCCCTAATATCTGTAGAAATCAAACTGTTTTGGTTGGAAATATTGGATATGGAGTATGTGACGACATTCAGGTGTGTCTTCTCAATTTCTCTTTGCGCAAGAAAAGTATGCACTGTCCAAATCTGAATGGTTGGAATATGCTCCAAGACACATGCAGCTAGCTTTTTCCCGCAGCTTGCTAATAAAGTGTCGGAGCAGATACTTGAGTGAGTACATTGAAGGATTAGCGTTGTGCACATGGTCAGCTAATAAAGCGGCCTTTGGTCTTTGATTTCCCCAGAATACAAGGATTAGTGTTGCACGCATGGTCAGGTAATGGAGCAGCCTTTGGTCTTTGATTTCCCAAAGGCAGATGAGATGCGGTCGGAACTGAAGAGCAGCTAGCTGCAACCCAACAACCGCAACGCGGCGACGACCTGAAGTCAATCTCTGCATGCCAGTGGTGGGGGGCAGCCAACCCAACGTCTCATGGGGAGCAGAACTAAACAAGCAATTTCCGAGTCTTTTCCATGGTGGCAAACAAACGACACGCTAGTTCAGGCATACTTTAGCCAATTTATTAGCGGGGCAAGGGCAAACCAAACCAATGGAACCATGGCCCAGTTAAAAGTGATTTTTATTCAACCGTTTGCTCCATTTCTAAGCAAATTTGGTTTCAGCAACTAAGGAATGGAAACGTATGAGTATCTGACCTTTGGTTTACCGCACCAAGTCTGGATTCTGAAATTTTTCGACAGAATGGCCTAAGTATCACTCCAAGATGGCGCCTTTGAAGATCTGAAGCATCACTAATTTCTTGTGCTATTCCGGATGATCCTGCTATGTAAGCCCTTGCAGAATGTAACTACAGTGAGTCAGTGACAAACAACGTCTGTAAACCGCTTCATAAGCTGTGTTTAGCAGTCTGTCTAGTAATTACTTGGAACTGTGTCTGAACATCCAGATTGATCAATAAAGTTTGCTGTTTTCTCTACAAAAGAAATAAAAGCTCTGTTTGTGACACTAGTCAATTCGGAAACTGAATGTAGCACTTTGCTGATTAGCCTGGTGACTCATGGATCATTGCAGACATTGTTTCAAGTGTGGCAAGAATATGTGTCTGGTATGTGTCGCTCAGCCACTGTCACACCCCTCCATCCTCTCACAGCCTGCAAACACATGCATGAATACTAAATAAAAGACACTATTGATAGTTGCAATTTCATTTCATTTACTATGAAGAGACAATCAGATATCTCGCAAGAAATTAATCTTGTAATTTTTTAGAATCAATTAATATTGTTCTTTTTTAGATACAATTATTGCTCTTTGATATTGATGTGTAGAGCGTCCAACGTGTTCTGTAATTGAGCTATCTTTATCTGCAGATAGACTTACATGGAGTCCAAGGCCATGCTTTCGGTTCGTCTCAAGGTAAAAAGAAAACAGAGGAAGGTTGACCATGAAGCAACCCGAAGCATGGCATGCATTCAAGAACCTAAAAAGTTCAGTTAGCACCAGTTAGTAGGGAGCCTCATGATGCTTGCTCCAAATATGGTGCTTCTGAATTCAGATGAAGCTGATGTGCAGCATGGGATAAATGTTCATGCTCAGAAAAGTACAGGTAAAGTGGTAAGCACAAGACAAGGGAAACAACAAGATGATCACCGGATGTGCTCAGAGGCTCGTGTCCTCCAGTTGCAGAGAGTTCAGAACTGTATGCCGATAATTCGATGATTGATGATTACCGGATGTGCATCATGCATGGATTATTTCATTGTTAGAAAGATGACACAGTAATTTCTCGTTGCAATCCTTGGCTCGAACGAAGCACCACTCCTGTTTGGCAATCATTAATTCATTACTGCAAACGCATCGAATGCAAAATCGACCTCCTTTCAGTTGAGTACATCAATAGATATGGCCATCTGGACACAAAAAAAATAATCAGGCCCAGTTTCAGTTGGCAAGTTGTATAGTGTATCATAGGATGCTCCATAGTTGGGGAATAAACCAAATTAGCAGAAGTTCATGAAAAAGGTGATAAATTTATCTGATTTCTCGACTTACCCTGAGTTGGGGAGGCAAAAGCAACAGCTGCTCGACTTGTGCCGTTGTGTGCCTCATCCTCTCTCCCTCTGTATAGCTGAAGACGATGGTCCGAGGTGTTGCCATAGCCTACCGCACCGTAACCCTCAGCCCTGTTATCACAAAGCAAAAACTGAAATTGTGAGATCAGGCTCACATCCGCGTGAAAGAAAGCCATGGCCACCACCACCTCCGTTGCCGGCTGCCGCCGGATCCAATTCCAATCCAGTCCCTTCCACGGCAGAGCTGCAGTATCTGGGGAGGGATCGAGGCTAGAGGAAATGCGGCAGGGAATCCCCTGCCGGCGCGGAAGGGGGAGAGGAGCTGGAATCCCATCGATCCGCCGCAACAAGGTAGCCGTCGTCGCCAACGCTGGAACCACACGGCGGCGGAGAAAGGTCACAGTGGCCCAATAGGGACTCACATGTAAATATACAGGGGGTTTTGTGTAAATAATCGGATCGCGATTATTAATCGCGATCCAATCTGGGGGGTATGTAAATAATCGGATCGCGATTATTAATCGCGATCCAATATGGGGGGGTTCTATGTAAATAACTGGATCGCTCGCACGCGATTCGACTGAGGGGGTTATCTGTAAACACAAATGGGTCCCGCCTATGCCGCCGCCGCAATCGCCGTGGCGGCTCCGGCGACCCAGCCCCGACAAGCCCGCCGGCGTCGGTGCTTAGGCCGCCGCCTCTCCACAGCCTGCAGGACTGTCAGAGCAGTCCTTCCGGCTTCCGCCGTCACGGGACAGAGCACTCCGCACCAACGTGATGAGCTTCGCCATGGCCGAGGCCCGAGACAGGCACGGCGGCTGAAGTGGCGGCGGTGCCGCCGGCTGGGAACCACGCGCGGACGCACCCTCTCGCTGGTATCGGTGGCGCAGATTCAGCGGCTGGCAGTTCTTCCCATTCCCCCGCCATGGCAATGCCCAGGGTGCCTGCCTGTACAGCAGCAGATGATGAAACGGAGGTCTTCAGATAAGGCTTGTCAGTAGGAGAGCCTGCACAGCATGCCTACAGGCTACAGTAACGGATGTCATGGAGCTCAGGAAACATGGAAGCATCAAACGATGATGCAAGGATGGGGTGATGCATTGCAGTGCCGTGCTTGAAAACTCGATCGGATCTCGGAAGGCGCAACTCTGAAACTATACGAGGATCATTCAGCAAGCACGTCGCGTAACCTGGAAGCCTTTGGTTTCTAAAGTAAGTTCAAGAAAATACATAGTGCTGGGACTCAGAAATCAGAATCCGGATGAACATGTTCACACCACAAGGAACCCAAGTGATTGAGTTACTTTGGTCCTCGTCGTTTTAATTTTTGAATATCATTGGGGTACCAAGGTTTTTTCATGCCATTCTTGGTTCAACTCTATCATGAAAAGTGCAAATTACTTCTATTCGAATAATATGAATAGATGTGCATGGCCTTGCAGCGATTCTTTGACCGTTCCTACCAGCATTTGATTAGCGAGTAGCGACCTAAGTGGCATAGCCTGCACATCCCAAACAGAGCAGCAGCAGAAAAGAGGCTGTCAATCCAACTAAATTACCCAAATTAAAACAGTAGCTTTTTGGAAGCATCAAGCAGGATACAAAAATGACACAGATAGCAGAAACAATGCTGTGCTCTACATTGGGAGGCACTCTGGCTTCGTTTATTCTTCAGACAGGATACAGACACACACTGCCATGGCCAACCACCCGGAGTTATCGCGGTCGCCCGTGCACGGTGACGACGGCGGCACCGCCGCGGCGAATCGAGACGGCAAGCACTGGCGGCGTGTTCGGCACGACGGCCACACGCGAACATGGTAGGACGACAACGAACGAAGCAGCACGGCAACAGGGCGAGCGAGGCTTCACCTTGTACATGGCGCGGACGCCGAACCTGCGTGGCACGCACACGGCCGTATCGATCAAAGGTTTTTAGGACCTGACACGTAACGTTTATATTCACGAAATACAAAATAATTGAAGGTATATAGATTTTATTATATGTTTTTCGATACTAAAAACTATTTTAATCCCTTTTTTCTGCACTTTTTACCACTGGAACGTTTCACAACTAGCCAGAACAAAAGCAAAACTAAGAGAACTATGATGAAGTCCATGCTACCTACTAGGCTACTAACCAATAAGCAAAGAAATTTTGCTTGTGATCAAATTTTGATGTGGCATGTGATGCTCCCGGGATAGTAGAAATAAAGTTCAAAAATCACTACAACCGTCCCATAATCTAATTGAGAAATATTAGAAACTAGATGAGACAATGACAATGTGAGAGCATCTCCAACAAGGCCTCTACTAAAAAAGTAGGGGCAAAGGAAAAAAAACTCACTCCAGCAGGGCCCCCACTCAACAAGTAAGGGCTTGCAGTGAGCTATTGTTGGAGATGCTTTGATAGGGCGTGACCAAAGAGGCATGACGAATATACTCTGTACTACATAATATGCAGAGACGGGCAATAGCGACAATCGGCAAGTCGGAACTCAAAGTCGCGAGGCCATATTCACAGGCTTCCCATCCATCTTGTGGAAGATAGATAAACCATTCATCTTTGAATTTCACTTTGTCTCAATAGTTTGCACACATGTTTAACATCTGTTGTTATCTAACGCTCAAAATGTTGAAACTAAATAGACTAAATGTTGAAATTGCAAACAATAAATGCTGAAATGCAACCATGACCGGCGGGCAAGGTGCAACCGCGGCGAGCACGAGGTGGCGTGCAGCACTAATGAGAGAGACGGGCAGACCCCAGACGGAGAGAGGGCCAGAGCAAGCTAGTGGGGCACTTGGCATGCTGCAGTGTTGGCTTGTTGAAGGAGGAGACCAGCATTGCAGCATGCAGCCTTTGCAATTGCAGCAGAGCTGGAGTGGCAGCAGCTTCGATTCCAGCTCCAGTTGTACAATGGCATGTACAGAGCAAGGGGGTCAACACCAAGGGAGGATTTGAGGATGGAATTGGAACGTTGCAGGTCACTGTAGTGAGTGAGATCCCCGTGACATCCGGTAGTTTGTGAATGAAACATGAGCACTTGGATAGAGCAGAGCAGCAGCAGAAAAGAGGATACATTCTCTGCTTGGAAGCATCAAAGAGGAGACAAGGAATGACGCAGATCTGAGAAACATGGAAGCATCCAAATGATAATGCAAAGATCAGGCGATGCAATGCAGTGGCCAAGTTGGTTTATTCGTTTATTCTTCAGAATAAAGGATACAGACACACAGGACCGTACCAATTAGCTACAGATCTTGCAATAAAAATTACATGCCAAAAAATTTTGTCTGATGAAAGATACAGTTGCATACGAGTATGCAATGCTACCGATGCAATCCCGAGGCCTGACAAAGTTCAGTTGCACTTTCCACTATTCTAGTAGTAGGACGTAGGGCTCATGAAATTCAGACAATTCAGAACTGCTTCGATCTTTATTAAGATGGCAATTCAGTCGTTGTTTGCTACAATAGAACTACTTCCACTATTCGTTTATTCTTCAGAAAACAAGATACGAGTGTACAATAGAATTACTCCGTATTACAGGTCTACCTGCAAAGTGCAAACTAATACTAAAGATGCAAGATTTCAAACTTGATGACGACGACATAGATGTCCGCTATGTTTGTGTTGCCAGGCCCTGCATCCCCGGCAACAACAGGGAGTGCGCCGCCAACGCCGCCGCCGCCGCCGCCGCCACCACCGGCAGCCCGGAACCGGCGCACGGAGGCAGTGAACGCCTCGACGGCGCCGCGCGCCGCGTCCGCCTTGCCGGCCTGCCTCTCCAGCGCCTCCACGAGCGCTGCCTCCTCCTCGACCTCCGCGAACTCCGCCGCGCCACTCCTGAGCCTGCCGGCGAGCGCGGCGAGCCTCTGCTCCATCCGCACGGCGGCGGCCTCCGCCTGTTCGGCAGCGCGAGCTCCTCCGCCGCGGGAACCTCGCCGCGCGCCAGCGAGGCGTCGGTCTCGCGGGCGATGTGGCCGAGGAACGCCGCCGTGTCGGGGTGCGCGACGTGCTCCGCCGCCGCCAGCCTCCGCAGCTCCCTCACCCTTATCCGGCGGGCGGCGGCGGCGAGCCACTCCGCGTCGGCGAGCCCCGCGCCGGTGACCGCGGCCTGCCTCCGGAGCGCCGCGGCGAACGCCTCCTCGCCCGGCCGCCGCGACACCAGCGACAGGCCGCGCTGGATGTCCGCCGCCTCCCTGGCGAGGATGCCCGCCGCCCCCGTCGCCATGCTCTCGGCGTGCTCCACCCAGCTCCATGACTGCGGGGTGAGGGACGCGGCGCCCTCCAGCGAAGCCGCCATGGATCGCATGCCCCTTAGATCCCCTTCTAGGCCTTGGTCTCCGTCGTCCTCCACCAGCTCCCGTAGCGCCATGATCATCCACTCTTCGTCCGCCTCGTCGATCGCCGGCGCCGCCATGTCCGCCTCTACAACTTCTGCTTGGGATTGAGTAGTTACGTTGTGTTCCCCATTGGCGATCGTTTCGTCAATATATATCGCAGGGCAGCAGGCCCGTGCGTGTATATCTAATCTAATCCCAACCGAGTCGGCTACGTATTCGGAAACCGAGTCGGCATCAAGGTGGAAACGTTCAGGCCCATGCCAACTGTCAGCCTTTTCGGCTGGCTGGTTTCCCAGCCCAGCCAACTGATTTTGGCAGGGGATGGGAGGCTGACTGGTGGGCCCAGACAATACATTTCATCCGAACAGGCTCCCAACACAGAATACTTTAATCTTTTCTTTATTTATTTTTTTGCCTGTAGAATGATGTGGAAGGTAACGGCAAGAATTCTATTTTGTTTCCAGATCACTCAAAAATCACTTGAAGCATGAGATATCACCAGGAATCAGGATGTAAAGTGGGTTTCCGATAATTTCAAATGATGCAAATGTCGGTCTGAGACACACACTGTTCAGTAATTTTATCTGAACGGTCCACACTGTAGGACATAATTGTAATTTTATCTTTACAATGTACTTTTCACTCTCTAAAAACCTTACTACCTTGGCAAAAAGAAAAGGAAAGGGAAAGAGACGGTGCCTTCTTCATTTTTTTTATATTGCAAGTTTAGATGCACATGTGCAAATACACACTACTCCACTGGCATGCACAGCACACATGTGCCTCCTCCCGTGGTCCTCTGATATGCTCATATGATTTGTACTCAAGATTTTTTCGGGTAAAGATTTGCACTCCTGATATTCAACAGTTAGTAAGGTTATTCCTTAGAAAGCCTGTTAACTGACTGGATCACTCCAGGTCACAAGCCAGCAATCAACACTAGTACACTGTACACTAGCGCATATGGAAATTTTCTTCTTCAAGTTTATTACGTTCTTCCTTTGATGCAGCCTGCAGAATACGTTGGTGATCGAAAATTCCGAACTTTTTGTTGGCTAACTACACACGAGGACAGAGAACTCAGTGTGAAAGATCACTCAATGCCTAAGAAGATACCTCAGTTTGACCAACTATTATCTTTGGTACATAAAGATGGGGATACCTCCTTATATCGGGGCGAATGAATTGGCGCCGATCATTTGTATTGTATTTACATCAATATTGTGTATTAGTTAATAGTTGGCCACATTTGGACTTAGGAGTTGTCCTAATTATGTCTGGTTAGCTTATTATGCTGCTGATCTGCAGTAAACATTGGTGAACAGAAGTTCCCATCATCTTTGTTAGCTAACTAGACATGGGGAAGGATTAGATAGTTTGGAAGGCCATGTTGTACCTAAAGGTATCTTGCAAATATTCGAGATCAATGCTACATAAAAATGTGGACATTGATGATGATGTTAGCCATAGGGTTAAAGCAGTATTCTCTGAATTCCTTTTTAGCTTGTATCTGTAGTGATGTGCTGTTGAACCCCATAATTTCAGGTGAGCGATATAAATGCGAAATTGTGATACAAATTACCACCTTCTGTGCTTGTCCTAACAAGCAACTGGCTGGAGACTGTTTGTCAGCTCTGATCAGTTCAAAATAGATTATTTATGCACTTTTCCCTCCATTAATGCTTTTTTCCCAAAAAAAAACAAAATGGACTAAACAATAAACCTATATGATTATCGATCAGGTGCTATTTGACATACTCCTGCATGTTGTTTTGTTTCCCGGATGATGCCACCGTATTAAAGGTTTCCTCTCTTTGGAAATACAGTTAAACTTGAAGTGCTTTCAGTCTTAGTTGGATCCGACAATATATGGTTTGATATGATTGGCTCTGCCTCTATACAAAACTAATCACCAATGTTTCAAAAGTGCGCTCTGTTTGTTTGTTTTTTCTCTGAACATGTTCACTGCATCGCATTTTGCACATTGTGGTGTATCCAGATTTGTAAGGTCTAGTATGTCTGCATTCGACTGATCCAGAATAGCAGCACGCATGAATGGCAGCACACCCATCTGTCCTCATCTGGATTCAGAGAGTAGAGCCTTACGATCAAATCTCAAGCACTGCACTGCATCACCCCCATCTTTGTTCTTCGATGCTTCCATGTATTCTTAGGTCCATGTCATCCATTGATATACTGTACGAATACTGAGCAGACTCTGCTAATGACACACGCCTTGTCTCAAAGAGTTCCATTTCATTTTTTTTTTCGAACCATTCGGGGGGGGGGGGGGGGAACCCCACCTACTTTCCTACTTTTTCATTTATCAAATTGATCGATACACTTTACGTAAAACGTGGATACAGGAGGGGGGGGGGGGGTGGAGAAATCACAGATGAAGGAGAGGACCGAGCTCAGGTTACATTCAAACGCAGGCAGCTATAAATTCCCGCCAAGCCTCAAGGTTACATTCAAACGCAGGACCGAGCTCAGATGAAAGAGTTCCATTTCATCGTTCTGAAGAATGTTCTCCGTTCATGGCAATGAAAATCTCTGCAGAATCAGGACGAGCTTTCCCTGACGCAGTTTGGGCCCAGCCCATTCCGACAGGTGGGCCACCAGCCCCCAACGAAACAAACTACCTGGCTCGCCGCCTTCATCCTTCTCTCGCCTACGGCTACGGCTCTCTATAAAATGCCGCGCCGGACGCCGGCGCTCCTCCCCACCGACCCAAACCCTCCCCGTCGAGCGAGCTTCCGTCGCCTGCTTCGTCAAGAACCCGTCCGTCGCCTGTCTTGCCAAGAACCCGTAGCCTGCTTCGCCAAGAACGGGTCCTGTGGTCCGTCGCCTGCTTCGCCAAGAAAGCGGCCGGGATAGATTGATGGGCGCGGGGGCGTCTCCGCGGCCAGAGAAGCAGCAGGCCGCCGGGTATGGGTGCGGAGAGGAAGGGCGTCTCACCACGTCCTCCATGACCAGGTGAGGCCGCCTCCTTCTTCTTCTTGATTTCCGGCCGGTGTTTGAGTCGGCGAGACGCTTTCGGTTCTTGAAACGGTTCTTCATCCGGTTTTCGGTTCTTGGAAAACCAGCGTCGGAGAGCAGCAGAACGCGCGGAGTTGTCGCGGCCGCCCGTGCACGACGAGGCCGAGGAAGGACGGCCCACCACGTCCTCCGCCACCAGGTGAGGCCGCCTCCGATCCTTCCTCTTTTTGCTTTGTTCCGGTTGCAGTTTTGATTTCTCCTTCTCTTCTTGGACACAGCGAGCACAAGGCTGCCGCGGCCAGCCACCTGCAGTTGTCGGGGCCACCCGTGCACGGCGAGGGCGAAGAAGGGACGAGCACCGCCGCGGCGTCGCTTGATGGAGACAGATTCCGATCATGGATCGGCCGGGAGGTTTGTTTGGGGAGGGACCTTTCTCTTCCGAGGTACGTATGCATCAATGGCCTTGTGTTAACTTGGTGATGATTCGTGCGACTCCGTTGTGTTAACTCGGTGATGTGCGACGTGCTGCTCTGCTCTTAGGAACCGAGCGGACATCAGCTTCCACGTCGCCGCGGCCGCCGCCGCGCTGGGCCCTCCTGACTTGGACGTCGCCGTCACGCCGCTGGTCAGGCTTCCTTCGAGCGGACCTGTCTCGTCCTCGACGGTCGATGTCCCGGGGTCATCTTCTTCAGCGGCGGCGGCGGACACGCCTCTGACCGGAGCAAATTCGGTGGAGATGTTGGGCGACGACGCGGCGGCGGTGGTGGCGGCGGAGGACGCGGCGGTGGTGGCGGTGGCGGCGGCGGACGCGGTGGCGGTGTCGGTGGCGGCGGCGGCAGTGCCCCCGCCCGCCGGCGTCAAGCTCACATACAAACAGGAGAGGGCATTACTTCGCCAAAAGATTCATCGCTTCATCGCACCGGAGCCTCTCAAGATCAGTGACGACGCTACGTTCTTACAGATAGCCATCGCCTGCCAGAACAGGAGGGGCACCACCATTGACTTTCAGGGCCTATCAGGAGCCGATGCATTGCGATCAGTGTTACCTGAGGGCACAGATCTCGGTAGAGGCAATCTTGGCCTCTACAGGGCCAGCTTAGCCTTCCTTGAGGCCAATGACAATTTGCCATAGGAGCAGTTTTAAGTTGTGAATAGGTAGCGAGAACCTGATCCATAGGAGTAGTTGTTAGTTCTGAATGCTGGATTGCTGATAACATACCTGTTAGTTCTGAATGTTGGTTGTCATTGCATACCTGTTCCGTTCGCTAGTATTCAGAAACGCAATCTTAGCAGAGCAGAGAAAGCATCGCATGCACTATGGCCAAATTACTGCGTTCTATACGTTCTAGTATGTCTACTGTATCTGAGGATAAACAAAACCAATTTGGCAAACATGCACACCCCCTCTGTCCTCATCAAGTTTCAGAATTCAGAGTAGAGAGGCTTCCAATCAAGTTTCTGAAGAGAGTTACATTTCATCGATCATTGTGGCAATGCCATGGCTGTGGAACCGTCCGTGCGTGGTTCCCGGGGCCCCTTCACCTTCTGCACCAAACAACGACTGAATTGTTCCTGCACAACCACAAGGCCTTCTTGCACAATATAAATTCGTACGTCTTCTCATCTGAAATTAAAAGAGGCCGGGTTTCAGCCAAGATGCATCTTGGCAACTGTGTGTTTAGATTGTAGGAAAAAACACTGTAGCATAAGAAAAATACTGTAGCATTCGCTGGGAAACGTGTTTTGTGGGGGAGGAATAGTGAAAAGTTGGAATGAATAATGATTAATTGGGAATCTAAACATGGTCTTAACGGATACACGAGCATGGCTCCACCATCTTAGTTTGAATTGCCATAAGGTGGAAGCAATACTGAATTGTCTGAATTTCATGGGCCGTCCTACTACTGGAATCGTGGAATGTGCAGCTGAACTTTGTCAGGCTTCAGGATTGCATCGGTAGCATTGCATAATAGCATTGCATCCCCACTGACTAACTGTATCTCGTGATATGACCAAATATATTGGCACGAAACGACGACTGCGGGTCGTCTTTATCGCCCGGCAGCAAGCAATGTGCAATGATGTTGTCATTCCTGGCTTCGCACAAGGGAATGTTTGGGGACACCGCGGCCGGGACCGGAGGATGGGTTGTAGATGCAGAGTGATCTACCATCTGTGAAGAGGAGCCGGCCGCCGCTGCAGTCCAGGAGGCTCCAGTTGGCATTGCTCTCGCGGCGGAGCCGGCGGAGGTAGTATATGTCGCTTTTGCGGGCGAAGCTGTGGAGGGCCAGCTCGGAGCTCCCTTCCACTGGAATGGAGGAACAAATCAGGTCGGCAGCCACGAGAGTGGAGCGGCGATTGAGTGAACCGGGCCGCCGGTGAGATTCGCCGGCGGCCGGAGGAGAGGGAGCATTGAAGTGGGCGGCAGCAGCGAGAGGCGGCGGATTTGGTCGTCGGTGAGATGCGTCGGCGGGCGGCGGCGGGTGGAGAGGGAGAGGGAGGTAGGGGGGATTTGAGGTTCGGAACGGAGGCGCGCGAAATGGGATTAGTTTACGCGTCAAAGGAGCAACGGTCGTCAAAGGCCTGACAAAACACAAAGGGCCCCTTTGATAGAGATTATAGAGATTATTCAGTCGATTCTGCTTCTGTTTTGACATTGAACGGATGAGCCAAAGCTACAAAAACGAGCTTTTGGCAGCTTATACAGGAGAGATCGGTCCCACATGCCACCAGAAAAAAAAATAATTCACTTTGTCCTCATCCCATTGCCAACCCTACTTATGAGTTATGTTTGAAAAAACTATAGCTAGCAAACCGAATGTTCGAATTACAAACCAATTGCACCTTTACTATTGTTGCGATTAGATTTTCAAAACTAGGCCACACTTGATAATATTTTGCAAAAGCAAAGTGTTGTAATTAAGCCATTTATTTAATTTTTAATTTTTATTATATGGTTATTTTTATCTCAATATTGTATACAAGGTGTGGACAAACTAGGACTTTACGGTAATTTATGTCACATGCATAATTCAGTTTAAGAAAAATTAGGATAAGCTGTTTTAGTTACTTATCATATAGTTTTCAGCAGAATCGTGCTTGTAGAAAGTAGAATAACAAAAAAAAACATCAGCTAGAAAATTCAGGCTTTTTTCCCCCTGAGCGAGCAGGCAGGGAGTAGCTTGAGAATTCAGACGATTCTTGGTCACAGAATGAAACGAGGACAGTAAACAATCACATGAAAAAAATTTATGTTCTGAACCGCATAAGAAGCTAGTACAAATTCTACCAAGTCACATTCACCTTCACATTTGAGGAATCAAACTCACGGAAACCAGAGGTGCATCCATGTGCCACAGCTCTGAAGGCAAGCTTACAGATAGGATCTGCTCATAAAGCCAGAGCCTTGAAGAACATAAACAAGGCAGAACGCAATCTCACAGCCACCACAAATCTCTTCGGGTCACATAGGTTCCCGACAGCTACGCGAAAGATCTTGATTTCTTCAGGTACTAGTGATTTGCGCGCGCCTTGGCGTGCGGCTTAATCTTTGACTAAATAAATAAAATAAAATATATGACTTTTTTTTTGTTGAGATCCAACAATCAATAGGCCATCACTCCATGTCTTTTGGCAACATATCAGTAAAAAAGGCTCTCCTCGTATTGCTTTATGTTCTCGAGCAAAAACCAAGTCGACCCTTAGTAATTGCCTATTTGCCTTTACTGATGATATACAATCGGTATTTGAATAACAGAGTGCACGATATCTAGTAGTAGTTATATATATCATGTTATCATATAGTAGAAGAGCACCGTAGTTGGAATCATTTAAATATATAGATTAACTCGTAGAACTAATTCCATGTGTGACACCGTAATTGCATTCTCTGTGCATGACTTGGCAGCTAAAGTCTATTCATGAGGGTAGGTGCATACATTGTACATTCCTATTATACAGATGTTGTAAGGTGTTTATTATGCAGCTGTCTAATAGA
Organism: Digitaria exilis; assembly: GCA_015342445.1. Classification (NCBI taxonomy): domain Eukaryota; kingdom Viridiplantae; phylum Streptophyta; class Magnoliopsida; order Poales; family Poaceae; genus Digitaria; species Digitaria exilis. The sequence continues at coordinate 94,076 of JACEFO010002585.1, forward strand.
GGGTTATATGTTATGAGAATGCTTAAATTATTTGGTTGTTCACAATTTATTTACAAACCAAAGGTTGACAATATTAAATAACGTATAGTTTTGTGTAAGTGAGGAAAATGAATATATATTATAAAGGATTGACCTACGGATCTTATATAATCATTTATAGGAACTAATTACTGAGGCACTTTGAATTTAAAATTTTGGAACGGTCCGAAGGTTTATGTTTTTGAATTTTGATTGTTTTTTGTATTGAACACTTCTTAATTTGATGACGTTTTGGTATATGAATAGTAGATACGACGGGTCGTAGATAAATGTCTGCGTGAATGAATGTGGAAGGTGCTTTTGGGTTTAAAAATATGTTATATAATAAAGTTGTAGGTTTTGAAATTAGAACAAATTTTATGTTGGGTTTTTTTGGTTGGAACGCGTTTTGGTGGTCGAATTGTACGTATAGTATTGGTTGTAGGGAAGTAATTAATAGAATGAGTTGTTGCGTAATTTCAGTAAAATTTGAGGGTTCTTTAAGAATATTTATGAGGGAGGGAAAAGGCCGGCGGGTTGATTCTAAGGAACTTTAGGAGTTCGCGTTTTGGTGGTTGAATTTTACATATAGTATTGGTTGTAGGGAAGTAAAGAACATGGGAAAGGTCTTAGCCAATGGGAAAGGAACAAATGTACTTCCTGTAATTAGAGAAAAAAATCTGTGGCATTTGCTCAGGCGTGTGATTTGCATTCGACGGTGGAAAGAAAAATTGACGACGTGGACGTGGTAACCTGTCCAAATCAAAAAATAATCGCAAGGAAACTAATAGGTATTATTTTTAAGGAAGTATTGTTTATATTAAAAGATGTCGAGTTGTTGTGGAGGTTGTGTGACAAGCCATATGAGAACGGTAGTATAATATTGTATTTTTAGCAAAATAAGGTGCTATATTGAACAAATTAGCAAAATGTTTAGGTTGCACAGCAAATATTTAGTTTTTAAAATTTTTATTAACTTTTGTGTTGATTATTTTTTTGATTTGGACATGTTTTGGTATCTAAATTTTAGGTATAATGAGTCTATGTAAGCATTTAAATTTTAGGTATAATGAGTCTATGTAAGCATTTGCATAAGCGATTGAGAAAACGTTTTGAATTTTAAAATATATTGTACAATAAAGTTGTAGCTTCCAAATTTTAGATCAAGTTCTATGTTGCGTAAATTTTGATTTTAAAGCGTTTTGGTGTTTAAATTGTACATATAATGTTATTCGTATAGAAGTAATAGATGGAACGGGCTATAGTTTGATTTTAATAAAGTCGAAGGGTCCCTACGAAAAAATTCCAGAGAGGGGACCGGGACTGCGGGTTGATTTAACGGAAACTTAAGGGCTTTGCTGCAAATGTCCCTGGACCGGTACTGTTGGACTGTGGGTTGATTTCGTAAAAACTGGAGGGCTTTTTCGAAAAATTTCCTATGAGAGAAGGCTGAACTGCGGGTTATATTTCGGTGGAACCCGAGGGCTTTTTTGTAAAGTTACGGGAAAAGGCACGATCTCGGCCGTCCGCCCGGCCGATCCGGCGGCTGGGAATAGCGGCCGACGTGGCCAACCTCCCCGGCCGCCGGAGGCGCCGGCTTTCATATATAGATATTAAAAGATGCCGAGTTGTTGTGGAGGTTGTGTTGCAAGCCATATGAGAACGGTAGTATAATATTGTATTTTTAGCAAAATAAGGTGCTATATTGAACGAATTAGCAAAATGTTTAGGTTGCACAACAAATATTTAGTTTTTAAAATTTTATTAACTTTTGTGTTGATTATTTTTTTGATTTGGATATGTTTTGGTATCTAAATTTTAGGTATAATGAGTCTATGTAAGCATTTAAATTTTAGGTATAACGAATCTATGTAAGCATTTGTATAAGCGATTGAGAAAGCGTTTTGAATTTTAAAATATATTGTACAATAAAGTTGTAGCTTCCAAATTTTAGATCAAGTTCTATGTTACGTAAATTTGATTTTAAAGCGTTTCGGTGTTTAAATTGTACATATAATGTTATTCGTATAGAAGTAATAGATGGAATGGGCTATAGTTTGATTTTAATAAAGTCGAAGGGTCCCTACGAAAAAATTCCAGAGAGGGGACCAAGACTGCGGGTTGATTTAACGGAAACTTAAGGGCTTTGATGCAAATGTCCCTGGACCGGTACTATTGGACTGCGGGTTGATTTCGTAAAAACTGGAGGGCTTTTTCGAAAAATTTCCTGTGAGAGAAGGCTGGACTGCGGGTTATATTTCGGTGGAACCCGAGGGCTTTTTTGTAAAGTTACGGGAAAAGGCACGATCTCAGCCGTCCGCCCGGCCGATCCGGCGGCCGGAAATCGCAGCCGTCCGCCTGGCCGATCCGGCGGCCGGAAATCGCGGCCGACGTGGCCAGCCTCCCCGGCCTCCTGTGAGAGAAGACTGGACTGCGGGTTATATTTCGGTGGAATCCGAGGGCTTTTTTGTAAAGTTACGGGAAAAGGCACGATCTCGGCCGTCCGCCCGGCCGATCCGGCGGCCGGGAATCGCGGACGTGGCCAGCCTCCCCGGCCGCCGGAGGCGCCGGCTTTCATATATAGAAATTTGGCCAACGAAACCAGTTATAGACAGCTCCAAGTCGCTGCCATGGTGCCCAAGCCTCACCATCCAAACCTCTACCATGGCCTCCACAGATTGAGGGAGTGCGCGGGCTATGTCCACCCGCGCGCCGCCATCGCCATTGATCCGGTTGTTGGTCGCTCCGTGAATCAATGTCAGCTCTCTTAATGTGCAAGCTCCATCAATGACCTGCGGATCATCATGTCTCCCTTCCCCTTCCTGCTTGATCCTCATGTCATACTCGATCAACACTGGGCACTGCAGGTAGATGCCTGTCGTCGGGCTGGAGATATATGAAGGGGTCCGAGCAGAGGTCCTGGATGGTGAATGGATCATCCCTGCTCTGGTTGAAAACGTAGTTGCGAAGAGGGTCCAGGAGATCCCGGACAGCCATGAACCCATAGAGCTGAATGGGGCCATGGCCAGCTCTGCTGCTGCTCCTCTTGGTAGATCGCTGAGCTTGAGGGAGAAGATCTGCATCATGGTGCAACCAACGTGTTGCCTGCAAGCACTCCAGCATGTATGGCAAATATCGGTTGGGTCCGACACCCTCATTGGTCCTAGGCGAGCTGCAGCAGTGGAAATTGAGTCAAATTGTAAAGTATATTTCGATTCAAAGGAAATTAGGAGTGCAAATTGAGAAAGCATCTGGTTCCAAAGAAGATGGAGGGAGAACTTACTTTCCCTCATGTCGTGGAGATGGTAGAGCTCGTGTAAGGGATCCATCGCTATGCTTGCTTCCCTCGACCAGCTCCACCGGGATCATGCCATCCTCGTGGTCAACAATTTAGGACTAGCAAGATATGATCATATGATGCATGCACTGGCGAAAGATCAAGCAGACAGCAAGAAAAATGTATTTCTGTTTCAGCAGCACAAGCAAGAGACTACCACCTTTTGCCCAAATCAAATGATACAAACGGGCTAATCTCCAGTGATCTGCAGTATGGCCGTAAGGGGCACACCCTGCTTAAAGGTTACAAAGGCATTCATTTCTATCCAATAATCCGACCCCTCACCCTTTTCTGAGTCACAAAAAATATATTTATTTCTTCAGGTATTCGGCCAACGAAACCAGTTATATACCGTGCGACCTTGGGCGACAAGCAGTTTCTACCTAAAATGCTAGAAGAAGCCAGGAAATTATGAGAAAACGATGGTCTAAACAATGAGCTACAAGCATCGTATATTGAAGCTATCCACACAATTTCCTAGTTTTTTAAGGCATGAAACACCAAGCCTTTATGTATATATGGATGCACATTACACCAAACAATCAATCATGAAACTGAAATGTCCAAGCTTGAATGTTGGTAAGTACATGATTCTGCAAAAATATCTCTAGGGTGCACAACAGTTCCACTGCATATTTGTGTTTTTGAGTATTTCTAGAATGCAGGCATAACTCTATTACTCTAACCAGCAATTGATGCAGATTACACCAAACAGTCTCTTGAAACTGAAACATCCAAGCTTGAATGTTGCGCTAAAAAAGATAAATGTAAAATAGAGGGCAAAATAGCAGAACTGACACAAACTTTCTCCATCCAACCACAGAACTTGAAATTCTGACTCATCAGAGGACCTTGGGATCCAGGAAACTATCTCTTAATAAAATCCTCTTTTATGTTATGCACAGTGAATAAAAGCAGCATAAAAAATGGTAACATCAGAAAAAAAAAATCATGGCTGTATGTTTGCAGTCTGTCATTTGAAACTGTCTTGTGTGCCCAGATTACAGAGTGGCCTGAGAAAAATAAGAAATTGGTATTTATACAAACGGTGCTGACAAGGTGTCATGTCCGACGGATAAGAAACTGTTATATCAACTTGAACTAAACCAGTTTATTGGAGGAGATAACGTTCCTTCATGTATAAATACAAATATGCTACCGAACCACAAGGTAGGGGCTACAAAAACAAAAATGCAATACTGATTACTGAACAGCATATTTTTACCATTGACTTAAGCACTTGAGTAGATAAGTTCATAAGTTTTCATAAGAAACATATCTAGGCTGTGATCGGCATCTGACAATCAAGGCACAGTGGTATATGACAAGCTCACTAGGCATTACTTAAAAAAATTGCATACTCAACCTTGAACAAATGCAAACAATAAAAAGGATCTGCAAAGTAGAGGGCAAATACATCAAGATTTACATGGAGTCAGTTATGTTTCAAGTTTGCTAACTTCCTTCTTCAACCACAGACCACGAAGTCTTGATTCATAGCTCATAAATATCTCTCGATTTGTTGCATCCTCGAGAACATGAAAGGCAAGATGCTTGATCTCATCAGACACGTTGTCCATGTCATGCAACACTTTTAAGCATTTTGATATTGAGTATTCACTTCCTTGTTTTGTTGTAAGAGGCTGCAAAATGAATGGTTTCTAGATTAAACGACAGAAAGACCAGGGCAATAGTTTAAGGTGCACTTTTCATACAAAAAGACCAAGAGTCAAATGCTATAAAATACAATTGCTAAATAAGAAAATGTAACAGAACAAACAATCTGATGCAAACTATGTCCTGACTGTTGTGGTTGCAAAATACACAGCTGGATTCTTTTAAACAGAAATAGAAATGGGAAAAACTCTTAAACATATTGTAACAGAAATACCTCAGTTAGAATGTCCATGTTCCCCAGATATGATCTATTACTGTTTAGATTAAACATATTGTTTCCAGGCCCAACATATATGCATTGCCTCTTAGAAGGTTTTTCTGCAGCACCGCTGCCACAATGTCCTGTCTTTCCTGCCAAAGGTAGCACTTGACCTTTCATCACAGGACATGAACCCTGGGTAATGTGCCTCTTTAGATGGCTAGTGCCTGCTGTTTTGGAGGAGGCAAAGGTTCTCTTGCAATAATTACAACATACTCGTGTACATCCATCAGAATCAATTTCAGAAGTGAAATGCTCCCAGATGATGGAGTTCTTCCTTCGACGTCTTGCTCTGGTTGGTGGTGCGTCTGGTGCTGCCTCAGCGTGAGGCACCTCAATACCTTGAACCATCTGCTTGTCAAGGATGGCCAATTGGTTACAGCGGATCACTGAATGAACATGATCCATCCTACTAACAGGGACCATTTCACAGCCATGTCTTGATGTAGTAGGTGCTGTCTCAACAGTGTGAGTACCATAAGTTGTTTCAATACCTTGAACAATCTCAGCCCCACGAATAACCATTTGGTTGCACTGATTCATCTCATCAATGTGATCCATCTCGTTGCTGCATCTTGATATGGTAGGCGGTGTCTCCTCAGCAGTGCTATTATCATGAGTCACTTCAATACCTTGAACCATCTCACTACCATATATGGCAGTATGGTTACAGTTGATCATGTGACCACCATGATCTCTAGAGATCATCTCGCTTCCATATCTTGATTTGGTTCGTATCACTGACACAACAGTATCATTACAGTGAGTCATCTGATTACCTTGAATCATCTCACTGCCATGGATGGCCATTTGGTTATAGTTGATCATATCACCAGCATGATCTAGCTTGCTAGTGGGAATTGTCTTGCTTCTGTGAACCATCTTGTCACATTGGACACCAACCATCATATTCATCTAGCAAATAAATAAGAAGCAATTGTCAGAATTATTAAAGAACAAAGTTTTGCAAGAATGGTTGCAGCAGCATTTAATCTTAGTGGCGAAATTGGTAAGTTTAAATGGTGATACAAAGTACAATTGCTATATAACAAAGCTTGACTCAACAAAGATGCTCAGGAAATTATCATGCATGTCTGGTACACAAAAAAGTTTGAATTTCTTTTGATAGAAACAGTACAGAAGTTGGGTAAAAATCATAAATACCTTATTTTCTTCAATTGCCGAAAGATTTTGTGTTACAGCAACCATGGCACAATTAATAGTCTCTGCAGCAAAGTTGCCACAGTTTGTTAGTGTTTTAGTAACCAAAAAGTGCAGATCACTCATACTTTTCTGTTGGAAGTTCTATCTAAAGCATCAAGTGTGGATCACTTACCACTTCTAGTTACCACCAACACAGCAGGTGGCCATGGCATTTGCAAAGGATAACCAAGAGCGCTGCACTCAAACTCGGCATCGACACACATTTTCTTCAGATTAATGGCGAATTGGTGGCACCGGTCCCAGCACAGAAGAGCTAGTCCATTGGTTACGACACGGACTTGAAGTAATTGGGCATCCTTGCCAAGAACTTGGCTCACTGGAACTTTCTTCTCTGGCACCCACGTCTTGGCAGCACCATCCTCCTTTAGCAGCCACACTTGCAAATGGAGATTGTTAATGCTGCCAACAAGGCCCACAAGGCAGCACACACCATTGTCGGTGTCTCCTACGGCATACATTGACGGTTGGAAGAAGGTGAAGGGGAGACCAACGATGGAGAGTTCCACAGTTGCCATGTCAAGCAAGAGCAGTGAAGTGTCTTGGTATCTCCAGAAGATGAACCTACTACCGGCGCGCATCGCCTTGTCATCTTGAGGTCTGTTGATGTTCTTCACCCACTGATGGCGCCGCCACTGGCGAGTACATGAGTTGTACTCGGCAGCTCGCACCATCTGATCACGGCCTCGGTGCTCCACCGATACCACGCAGAAAGATGCCGCATCGCCGCCACGGCCTTGCAACAAGCATTCGGAAATGATGGAGGTGCCTTCTTGGAGGGGGCTATTCTGCAGAAACCAGAGGGGTTCGCGGCCGGACACGGGGTCGTACACGGCGCGCGACTCGCCTCTGGACAGCAGGAGGCGGCTGTTGTGGCAGTCAAGGAGGCGCCACTCCGGATGGCTATCGAGTCCGGTGAGATTGAAATCGCCGGCGCGCACGAATCTGGCGAGGGCGCGATCGGACCGGACCGAATCCGCGAGCTGGAAAGATGGGAGCCCGCCGGCGTGCGCGCTGCGCTGGGCGTAGAGGCCGAGCAGGGGCGGCGAGGGGTGGCGGGAGCGGTACCTTCGGAGGAACACGGGGGAGGAGGCAACCTGGCGCCAACGCCTCGAGGCGAGCGCGGCGCGGACGAGGGCGGCCGGCGACGGGAGGCGAAGCAGGATCTCGGCTACGGCGTTGAGGTCGTCGGCGAGGGAGGTGGTGGTGGTGGTGGGGCCACCATTGACGTTGATGAGCTCTGCCGCCGCCATCGACATGGAGAGGCGTCGGTGGTGGGGTGGATCCGTGGATGGCGGCGGCCGAGGCGCGGCGCCACGCCGCCGGCACGGGGAACCGGCGACCGCGTCGACGTGCGAGGATTCCTCCCGTAGTCCCGTCGCTCTACTACTGGATGAGGAGAAAGAAACGAATCGAAGACGACGCCGACGAAGGTGGCGGCGGCGCCCGGAATGAGATGGTCCAGATGGAGAATGGAAGTGGCCGAATTGTGAGTGGGCGAATTTGCATCTCCACATATATATCTTTTTTTAATACCTTTTCCGAAACCATTTCTTTTGAGAAGTGAGATGTATTTATTTATTATTTTGGCTCAAGAATTTCTACATCATAATGAGAGCCCTCAATCTACATAATCGTATGGTGGAAAATATAGCATGAACATATCGAAAGTACCAAGAAGTAAATACTAATTAGGTGGCAAAGTCCCCAGCGAGGAGGCACTCATGGCCGGCAACATATAAGGTGCAAACCAATCTCTCCGTGCAAACTATGCAAACTCAAATATAAGTCACACGATGTTGATCCAAAGGAACACTTAAGAGAGGTGGGAGAGGTGATTTGCAAGATGGGAGGGGTGATTTACAAAGGTGATTAGAGGTGAATTTACAAATAACCCCTTCCACATCTCCTGAGTGCACCCTTAGATCAACATCGTGTAGCTTATATTGGAAATTTGCTTTGTACGGAGAGGTTGGTTTGCACTTTGATACGTTGCCCTCATGGCTGTGCTTCAGATGTAGGCCGCCACGCCGATGGGCTTCCGGCCGGCTCCTCTTCCCCTTCGCTGCTAAGGTGTTCCCTCTCCCCAGATGCTGCTCCTCTACCATCGGAAGGGATTGGGTGGGAACAGGATCCTTGTCGCCGGCGGCGGAGGTGGCGATGGCTTTTGCAGCAGCATTTCGGTCGTGGGATCCTGCGACGTGTTGAAGTCTTGCTTTGACATATGGATAGAGTAGAAGGAGATCAGTCTTTCAGTTTCAGTGAATTTCTGCCAATTTTGTTTCTTCCAGCCTTGTTGCCAAATATGCATTCAACCAGATTCGCTGGTGCTCGGCCGATCTGGAAAGCTTGGGCGCCGTTGAAAGTTAAATTCTTCACTTGGTTGGCTGTTCAACGGCGAATCTAGACAGCATATTAGATATGTACAGTTGTACTCTCCCTTGTACTCCTAGCCTTTTCATCTTCCACTTGTACTACTGCCTATATGGCACCTATATATGAAAGGCCAACCCCTCCTCTAAGGGTGTGGAGCATTGCCTAAACATTCAATATGGTATCAGACGTTCAGGCACCTCTCTAGGCCTGCCGTGTGCCTCCTCCCCTCCTCTCCCCACCACGCACACCCACCACTAGCCCTATCCTTTCTTCTTCCCTCAACTGCTCCTGGCTGTTTATGTCCACCATTACCAGCGACACCTCTGAAGGTTCTGCTGCTGACAACTCTTCTGGAGACTCTGCTGCTGCCATGGCTGATGCAGTGAGCCCTTACGCCACCATCCCTGTCAAGTCCCACGTTCCCATGACGTTGGAACTAGGCTCCTCCAACTACAGCAAATGGAAATCTTTCTTCCAGGCCATGTGTGGCAAGTTTGGCCTCATGGGACACATCGACGGGACTCCTCCTCCCAATCCCATCGATGTTGCCTGGCGCCAAGCGGACTGCTGCGTTCGCAGCTGGCTATACGGCTCCGTCTCCGACTCTGTCTTGGATTTCACCATGGCAGATGAACAGACAGCGCGCCAGCTTTGGGTTGCCATTGGTACTCACTTCCAGGCGAACCAAGCTCCCCGTGCCATCTACCTGAGTCATGAGTTCCACTCCATGACTCAGGGAGATCTCTCTGTTGAAGAATATGGCAAGAAGATGAAGAGAGCTGCTGATGCTCTTCGCGCCGTTGAGCAGCCAGTTTCTAACTCCACCCTTGTACTCAACCTCCTCCGTGGCGTCAACTCCCGCTACAGCACCACTGCGGACTTCATTGCTGCTACGCCGAACATCACCTTCGCTGAAGCACTTGATCAGCTCGCCCTAAAGGAACTACGTTTGGCGAATGAAGCCAAGGTTGCAGCCTCCACTGCCCTTGTTGCCTCCACACCATCTGGCTGTGGTTCCAACTGCCGCTCTCCATCTGCGCCATTCGGTTCCCAGCAGCAGCAGCAGGGCAAGCGCAAGAAAGGTAATGGCAAACGAAACGCCGATGGTGGCTGGGGCCGCGACGGCGGCCAGCAGCAGGGCTGGGGCAGCAGTGGAGGCCAGCAGCAGCCACACGGCCCGTGGATTTGTTTCAATCCATGGACCTCGCAGCAAGGCAGCCAGCCCGGCGGCTCCTCTGGTGGACATAACTGGCGCGGCAGCCAGGGCTGGCATGGTGGCCAGGGCCTCCTTGGCTCAGCACCGCAGGCCCATGCTGCTTTTGGACCCCAGGCGCCACAGTACACCCCCTGCAGGCGCCGCAGCCAGTCCAATCTTGGGATCAGGCCGGACTGATTGCTGCCTTGGCTCCAACCCCTGGGTTCTGGACACCGGTGCTTCCACCCATATGCACAACTCGGCTGGTATACTCCTCTCTCGCTCCCCTGACTCTCACTCTTCCATTATAGTAGGTAATGGTATGCATGTTCCAGTCACATCTAGAGGAAACTCTACCTTGCACACTGCTACCTCCACATTTCAACTCAACAATGTCCTTGTTGTTCCCTCACTGATCCGCAACTTACTTTCTGTTCGCCAATTCACGCGAGATAATAAGTGTTCCATTGAGTTTGATGCCTTTGGTTTCTCTGTGAAGGACCTTCAGACAGGATGCGTGATTCTTCGCTGCAATAGTGACGGCGATCTGTACACCATTTGTGCCGCCACCACCACCGCTGCACACGCCCTCGTTGCTGCATCGTCCTCCCTATGGCACCAGCGTCTTGGTCATCCTAGTTCGGCTGCTTTAGCCCGCCTCAAGAATAACCAGTCCATCTCCTGTAATAAAATAGCTCGCTCACTTTGCAATTCTTGCCAGCTAGGCAAACATACGCGGCTGCCATTTAGTCCTTCTTCCTCCAAAACAGTTTTGAAAGGACCGAGATGTCGCCTAGAGGGGGGGGGGTGAATAGGCGTTACCAACAAATTCTTCGAATTCTTCCCTCTTTTGCTTTGCTGCCAGGCACAGGCGGTCTGACCGCCTGTCACAGGCGGTCTGACCGCCTGTCACAGAGAGGAACCAAAATCCACCTCGAGCTGCAAAACAATTTCTAGCACAACACAACTTGGGGAGTGGCTTCTATATATGATAAATAGAGTCCCTGCACACAATATAACCACACCCAAGTAGATCGAAGCGGAAGCACAATATTTTGCTAGAAATACACAAGTGAGGCAATGCAAATGTAAATGGAGAGACACAAGATTTGTTTTACCGAAGTTCGGATCCACCACGTGCCTAGCACGAAGGATCCTACTCTCCGTTGAGGAACTCTTTGGGCGGAGTCTTTTTCAACTCCTCCTACTCAAGTTGGGTCTCTTTCAACCGCTCCTCACTTCCACTAGCTTGCTTCTTCCCTTGCGGAGGCGAAGCGCAACCTTCACAGACTTCCCGCTGCTCACCACACCTTGGGAGCTAGCCGGCGACGCCTAGCCGTCTAGGAGGATGAACCTCCAAGAGTAACAAATGCACCAATGGCTTTGTTGACGCGAATCACAAGTGCTCAAGCTATGGAATGCTCTTCTCAGCTCTCTATTGCTCACTGAACTCACAAAGCTCACACAAAGCTTACTCTCTCAACCCAACTCAAAGATATGGCTTGAATCTCACAAATCTCACAAAGAGAGGTTGGGGAGAGCTTGGCTACCTTCTCTAGTGTTCTTGGGCGTGTAGTGTGTCAAGGGAACCAGCTAAATCAAATGAAGGGGTATGGGGGCTATTTATAGAGGTCACTCAAAAACTAGCCGTTATGCTTGTCAGATGACCGGAAATTCCGTCGGGGTGACCGGAATTTCCGGTCCACCCTATTTCAAACTCAGTACGGAGAGTCACACCGGAAAATCCGAAATTTAATCCGGTCTCTCTCTGTGAAACCCGGAAAATCCGACCCAAGACCGGAATTTCCGGCCGCCTTTGTTAGTGAGCAAAATGCTCTCTCTCAAAGTTAGGTGATCATCCAAAAATTACTTCTAGGCATCCATTTCTCAACTAGCCGTTGGACAGGCGGTTAGACCGCCTGTCACAGGCGGTTGGACCGCCTGTATTCGAGAAACTAGCCGTTGCCCTACAGGGGGTCTGACCGCCTGTAACAGGGGGTCTGATCGCCTGTACCAGTTAGCACCCAAAACTCACAAAAGAATTGTTAGTTCATCCCAAAGGTTGAACCAACCATAGTTAGTAGAGCTAGGATGTTTAGTACTCTCATTAAGTCACTCAAAGGCTATTTTCTCATAGGTTTCCTAAGAGCACTTTTGATATTCGTCAAAAAGCAAATGTTGCATCCCTCTTGATAGTACGGCATACCTATACTCAAGTCAAAGAATAAATATATGAAATCCACTTGAGTTTGTTGATCTTTATCACTACCATACTTTGATCATTATCCACTTTGAGGGCTTCCAACATTGCTATCACACTTGAGCAAATCCAATCTTGAGCTAGTGACTTGAGATATTCCATTTTGCATGATTAACAATTCTTTAATCACAAGTCACTCCACTTTACCAATCATAACATATTTTGCTATTCAGAATGATACTCATTTGACCGTTGATCCCTCGGTGATTATCCATTGGCTTGACTCTTCACCTTAGCTAGGTTTTTCGCGGCCAAGTCGTCACTTGCCCTTCACCCTTGCCTCGTCCATCGATTCAATGCACTAGACAATACCTTCACCATTCGGCCAATCAAAGTTTCATATGAATGGCAATATAATATATAAGCATATGAGAGCCTTCTTCATATACTTGTTCTTGATTGATAGAGAATAAACCATATATTGCAAGCTTCCAATAATTAGACCATCAACTAAGATATATCACCATGTCCATGTATATTGAACTCATGAAGCCTTGCAATGTTTGTTTGATAATAAACCCATTATTTGATAAATGATCCCTTTGCTAGTAAATCAAGCTTATCAAATATTCTAGAGACTTGTCAATATGTATCTTTATCATGAAAATCATCTCTATGTATAATTCAATCCTTGCTTGACATTTTGTTCATAATATCATCACGAGATCAAATAATTGCTTGCTTTTCAACATTGTGAGCCATTTAACTTGTATTCAACATATGAGACAATATTTGCAATATAGATGTAACAATCTCAACCTGCTCACAATCTTAGATAAACACATTAGACATTTAATCGTATTGTCATCAACTCACCAAAATCCACTTAGGGGCCTAGATGCACTTTCAATCTCCCCCTTTTTGGTGATTGATGACAACTCGATTAAAGCTTAGAGATATATCAATGAATTAGTTTTAGATTCTTAGACATAGAGCAAGCTCCCCCTAAATGTGTGCTTTGAGTGAACTTTTTCCAATTTGGCCTCAAATGCCAATTACACACATTTATATGTAAAACATGGAAACTCCCCCTATATCTCAGAATATATGGATGCATCAGATGTGTATGACATGATAAGCCGTGATGCATATGACATATGACAAAATCCACACAAGAAAAATATGTGTGTTGCTGTCCGGTGACAGGCGGTCAGACCGCCGGCGCCAGGCGGTCAGACCGCCTGTGCCCAGACAGCTCACACACAAAAACAATCATCAATCAAATATGCATATCACTCTTAGCACAAGTCACTTATGATACATAAATAAAGTTCAACACTCATAATAGCACACATTACAAATGCTCTCAAGTCCACAAAGAGATTAGAGTATTAGATTATTACAAAGTTCCATTTTCACCAAAGATATTACAATAAAATTATGAAAATGAACTTTGAACAGCCACAAAGCTTTAATCCATATTATTCTCCCCCTTTGTCATCAAACATCCATAAAAGGGCCTCGAGAAGAACAAAAGTATCCATAGATTACATGTGCCATTCATTGTCAAAAGCATTATTGGAGGGCTGAAAGAATGAAGCCGTAGCTGCTGCTGCAAAGTCCTCGCTTGTAGTTCCCATAGTAGCATCACCCGGTGCATCAGTGGATGAGGAAGGTGCATGAGCCGGATGTTGGAAAGAAGGTCCGGGAACACTGCCATAAGCTGGAAGAGGAGGCATCTGAGGATATGATCCATATATGGGTGCTGGCATACCTCCATAGACAGGTGGGAAAGAAGGTGGAGGTCCATAAGGTGGAGGTTGAGAAGCAAAGGCACCACTCATGTAAGGAGCAAGCATGCTGCCATATTGATGAAGAATCCCTGAGTCTTCATAACTTTTTACCATTTCTTCTTCTGAGGGAAACTGAACTTCCGGAGGCATGGGAGAGACAGGTGAACGAGCTGGACTGACACCCATAGAGTTATGCATCATTTTGATCGAGTCCCTAGTCTTCTTGTTCTCTCTCCATTGTTTCTGCTGCTCAATTTGAATAGCCCTCTGACTCTTGCAGATATTCATGAAGTAGCTGAAGAACTTTTTAACTGGAGAAGTGGACTTTTCTTGCTCTCCCTGCAACGGGCGGTCAGACCGCCTGTGCGGGCGGTCTAGACCGCCTGCATCTCCATGCACAACCGGCTGTTGTACCTGTGGCTGAGGCTGTGGTTCTTCTAGAATCTCTGCTGGAGGTGATGGAACCCTTGGATTTTTACTAACTGATGGTCTCAAGGGTTTGTGCTTCACATCTGCTGGATACTTGATTCCAGTCACCTTCTTTAACAGGAGCATGAGAATTGGGCTGTAGCTGCAAGTCTTCTGAGGAGTCTCAGACACATACTTGATCTCATGCCAAATGAAATCCCCAACACTAAATTGAGGTGCCCCTGGTCTCATGGCTGCCATCAAGTTCCTCTGATAAAGAGTGATATCAGATGTGTTCCCATCTCTAGGAGTGAGAGTCTTTCTAAAGAGACGATAGAGCACTCCATAATATGAATAAAGGCCATTGACTTTGCCCCAGTCGGCTCTTCTATCTCTAGGATACATAAAGCTCAGCTCATGACTCTCAAGCACATTTGCATCATGAAGTTTTGGATAATCAGCATCCTCTGCCCCCAGCTTAAGAAGTCTAGCAAAGTGGTCATAGGTGATGTGATAGCGCTCACCTTCTGTCATCCATAGCATAGCTCTCTCTCCCTTCCATTGCCCAAAGTAAACCGTGGCATAGAACTGTGCAATGATTTCTTTGTTCCAATTCTGCTTGAAACCCATAATGTGCTTGATCCTCTTTTCAGCACAAGCATTGATTACCTCATTGAAAATAGCATTGTTCTTCTTGCTCATATATGGCCAATCAACAAACTGAGCCTCATGAGTAATCTTAGCTTTTCTGATGATGGCTGAAGTATAGTAATCTTGTTGGAATTGAGACCAGAACCTTGGTTCACCACCAAACCTTGGGTTTTCATAAGGATTTTCACCTCTAAGCTTCTTTGCAGTAGCTGCCATCCGATCACCAATATAATCTACTGGTGCTCTGCCGTAGGCATAGAAAGGTCTGCGAATGGTGGGCATTTGATTATTTCCTGCATCATCGCTGTCTTCATCATTTGTACCATCATCATCACTAGTGCCATCATCTCCATGTTCACCATCACCGCTGCTCTCATCTCCTGCATTACCAGGTCCGCCATATGTGATATCCTCAGTATCATCCTCTCCAAGTCTCCTGCCACTATGAGTCAGCGCCACATATTCAGGATTGTCATTTGAACTTGTGGTGTCATCTCCTTCTTCCTCAATCACATCATCAACAGGAGGCCTTTTTCTTTCTCTCAGAACTCTTCCTTCATCTTGTCCACTATACTTATCTGCCCTTGCCTTTTTGGTTCTTTCTGCATGAGTGTTCTTAGGCATGACTGCTGTCCTGTGTCACCAAGGATATAAACATGATGTATATGAGACACAAGAACTGATAATAGATTGACAAGATAGGCAACAAGAGCAATTTGGTCTGCTCGGGCACGGCCGGTCGAACCGCCTGTAACAGGCGGTCAGACCGCCTGTGCCCAGAACAGGCCAAAGTATTCTAGCCACAATCTGAGGAGATATATGTTCAAGATATGATCATTTAGGCACAAGATACAATCCTAGTCATAGATGAGTTGAATAAATTGAAGAAATCGAATTTTGGGTTTCAAAACTCCAGGCGGTCAGACCGCCTGTGCAGGCGGTCTAGACCGCCTGTTGCAGTGACACCAAAAATTCGGTTCCCACCAATCTACCCAACGGAATCGAATGAAACTTGGGGAATAGCTTCTAGGCATTGTCAGTAGATGATGTACCAAGGGGTTTTCAAACTAATCCATGGAGGAGATAGATCGGGTCAAAGCAAGTTTGAAAGTACCTTGGAGAGAGAAAACTCGATTTGAATCGATGCAACCGGTTGGGAGCCGGTTAAACCGATGGAGAGAATTGATTTCTTCAATGGGGCGACCTTTTCCTTGGTTGAATCCTCAAATCGCCATGGAGAGAGAGAGATGGCGGCGTAGAGCTCGTGGAGGACGAGAGGAGGAAGATGCAGATGTGGTGAGGAGTAAATGAGGATGAAATCTCCACTGTAGATTCACGGGGTGGTAAAATGGTAAGTCTGGGTACAGGCGGTCAGACCGCCTGTGACAGGCGGTCAGACCGCCTGTGCCCAGAGAGGCAGATGTTGGTTTTTTTCTGGAAGATTTTCAATTGGAGGTGATTTGTAGATCAAGGTGTAGAATTTTTGCACTTCAAATTTTCTCCATAAAGCTTGGATATGAGATATGTAAATGAACATTGATCCAAAGCTTAGATTTTTCCTTTCTTCACAAAATTAGGACATAAGATTTTAGATGAGATATAATCCAAATTCTCAGTTTCTTGGAAGAGTATAGGATAATCCAGAGTGAATGCACTTCTTGATACTTCCAAGAGATAAAGGATAATTATGGACTTGAGAAAGAAATCTCACCACTTGTGACTAGCCATCAAACAAACATAGTGAACAATAGTCACAAGTGGATCAATAGAGTCACGAAGACAAAGAACCAAATATTTTTCAAATTTCACATTTCCTACACATGCTAGTTGAGTTTTTGCAATAATTCTATCCTATGTCACATAGAGCACACATCCCTTCTAAATCAATGTTACTCATGGCATTCTTAGCTCATACCTTACAAAAGTACCACCTTCATGACACTAGGTCAAGTTTTAAAGAAAGGCATCAACTAGATATCCATAAATAGAATGAGATGAAACAATTACATACAAATGCACACACTAGCATGATAATATGGCCTAGATGCATGAGGATAAGAGTGTGAAAGCATAAACACATACCTTTGCCTCTAGCCTTCCAATTTTTGTGCATATTTTGACATAAGAATTCAGCTAACTCTTATCCCCTTTTATTTTCTTTCATTTGACATAAAGATGAGAGATAGCATATAGGTGCACAAAACATGAGACTACAAGTTCACTAGAAGAAATGTTAGTCCCACAAGCGACACAAGTTGTGAAATAGGCTCCCCCTCAATTAGTGCAAGAGATATTGAATTTCTCAATTTAATTGCTCTTTCATCCATTTGAACATAGAGGAGTGCTATTCACAAGACTTGGTCAAAGCATATCGATAATTTGCCAATTGAAATTATGCCAAGAGATTCTTTACCATGGATGCATGATCATCAAATGATTGCTATATGTGTAACCAATTTATAAGACAAGAGAAGCACACTTGACTGAGCACTTTTGTTCATCTGGCCACATCCGGTCTGACCGGCTGTCACAGGCGGTCTGACCGCCTGTGTCAGATGATATACAATTTGATGATCTTCCAATTTTCTTGTTCCAAATGTCAATGAACAAACCATGATGTATATTTTCTGACATTAACAAGACATATGCTCTCATAGAGAGCCATTAAGAGCATCATATGGAAAGAGAGTAAATTTTGAATAAAAATGTCAAAGTCATTCTCACATGCCAAACAAATATGAAATTAAGGATGTAAGCATGTTAATGTAGGAATGACAGATTGTATGACTTGACATTTTGCATTTGTTACCGAGATAGCATTGGATGTAGGATTTTGCACATAGAGGCTCGTCACTTGACCATTTGATCAAACGTTGATTTCATATCTTCTAGTCAAGTGTCCAATGCATCTCGATGGTCCTGCAAGCTTAGCAAGAGTTCTTTGGTACCCAAACCTTGTTGGGTCCATAAAGGTTAGTCACAAGATGCTTAGGAATCCAAATGGTCCTTATGCTAGTTTGAGGTGAAATTTCTCTAGTAGCACAAGTACCGTCTTTGTCTCTCCCAAGTCTATTGAAATCATATTGAATAAGATCTGACTTGAGAGTGTTACCATTTGGGCAATCTTTGCTCACGTGACCCTTTTGACGACAAGTGTAGCATATTCTACATTTTGCCTTTCTTGTCACTTTTACTTTCTGAATCAATTGATCTTGCTTGTTTATGGGCTTATGTGTTGAAGGAGAAGCTTCTTTCTTGTTGCTGCCCTGATGAGGTTCACCCTGGGTTACAGGCGGTCTGACCGGCCGTGACAGCCGTTCTAACCGCCTGTCACCAGTGGCATCAACACTTGTGACATTCGGACACATGGCTATGAGATGTCCCTTCTCCTTGCAACCATAGCACACTCTCTTCTTGAATAAGCTTCTTTTCTTCTTAGAGAGTGTCTTTTCACCCTTGAGCTTGGTAGAGCATGAAAATGCATAATGCCCCAAAGTTGAGCAATGAGAGCATTTGATATGCTCTAGCTTGTTATTCTCTTCAACCTTGTTTTTGCTGATCTTGATGTGTTGTTGAGGGAGTGAGCAAGGTGCGATTGATCTCTCCTCAAGCTTGTTCACCATGTTATCACGGTTATCTTGAGAAGGTTGCACTTTGCTATTCCCATCCAACTCAATCAAACTTCCTTTAAGCACATTGACCTCTTGCATAGTCTCTTGATTCTCTTGTGTAATGCGGTCATCACAAGTTTCTACAAATACATGCTCAATGCTAGATTGGCTTGCTTGTGCACACGAGTTAGAGCAAGATATAACATTATTGACAAGTGAGCATGTGCATTGGTGTGAGAGAGGTTTAATTGATTTTACCGAAGATAAAACATCCTCATGAGCTATGTCAAGTGTGGCATATGATTCTACAAGCTTCTCATGAGAGCACTCAAGTTCTTTGTAATTTGCTTGCAAAATTTTATGCTCACTAGTAATCTTGTCAAGTTGAGCTATGAGCATCTCATTGGAATTTTTATAGAAAGCTACACAAGAAAGAGATTGAGTAGCACAAGTATAATCTTTCTCCAATGATTCATACTTACAGACCAAAGAGGCGTAGTTGGCTTTGAGTAAATCAATTTCTTTGGCCGAAGAGCTTGATTCTTCAATCTTTTGAATTTCACCCTTCTTTGACTTGTTTTTCTTCTTTTTGCTCATCAAGCATAAATTAACTTCATCATGAGACATATGATCTTCTGAATATGATGGAGTTTGACTCGAATCTTGAGAATTTCCCATGACACACATGGACTCAGCTTCTCTGCTACAGGCGGTCTGACCGCCTGTTACAAGGGGTCTGACCGCCTGTTCCAGAGAAACCGAAACTTGATGCTTTTGGCTTTCTTCTTTATTGAGAGATATCATATTAGGCTCTTGACTGAAATTTGATGATGTTGAGCATTCCTCAAGTAATTCATCATTACTTTCTTCTTCATCATCACTATCAACCTCATTGTATAGATCCTTGATCAACTCCAAATTGATGTGTGCATCTAGACTCCAAAGTCTATATACAAGCTCCTGCACATCACGACTCAAGGATCTCCATAATAGGTTAGTAGCTTCAAAGTTGAGTTGCCAACATTCTAACTCCTCTTTAGACAAAGTTGACATATCAACATTAAACTCATCAAATTGAGAGGGCAAAATGCTAGCAACTACAATTTGCTCTCCAAGAGAACTCATGGTACTAAAAATATCAAGAATATGAGCAGACCATGAAGAGTAGTTTGAGCCATCTAGAGCGAGAAGCTCAAATGTTACCTCACACATTTCCGACATCCTTTCTCACGGCGGTTAAGCCTAGGAGTGAGACCTCGGCTCTGATACCAATTGAAAGGACCGAGATGTCGCCTAGAGGGGGGGGGTGAATAGGCGTTACCAACAAATTCTTCGAATTCTTCCCTCTTTTGCTTTGCTGCCAGGCACAGGCGGTCTGACCGCCTGTCACAGGCGGTCTGACCGCCTGTCACAGAGAGGAACCAAAATCCACCTCGAGCTGCAAAACAATTTCTAGCACAACACAACTTGGGGAGTGGCTTCTATATATGATAAATAGAGTCCCTGCACACAATATAACCACACCCAAGTAGATCGAAGCGGAAGCACAATATTTTGCTAGAAATACACAAGTGAGGCAATGCAAATGTAAATGGAGAGACACAAGATTTGTTTTACCGAAGTTCGGATCCACCACGTGCCTAGCACGAAGGATCCTACTCTCCGTTGAGGAACTCTTTGGGCGGAGTCTTTTTCAACTCCTCCTACTCAAGTTGGGTCTCTTTCAACCGCTCCTCACTTCCACTAGCTTGCTTCTTCCCTTGCGGAGGCGAAGCGCAACCTTCACAGACTTCTCGCTGCTCACCACACCTTGGGAGCTAGCCGGCGACGCCTAGCCGTCTAGGAGGATGAACCTCCAAGAGTAACAAATGCACCAATGGCTTTGTTGACGCGAATCACAAGTGCTCAAGCTATGGAATGCTCTTCTCAGCTCTCTATTGCTCACTGAACTCACAAAGCTCACACAAAGCTTACTCTCTCAACCCAACTCAAAGATATGGCTTGAATCTCACAAATCTCACAAAGAGAGGTTGGGGAGAGCTTGGCTGCCTTCTCTAGTGTTCTTGGGCATGTAGTGTGTCAAGGGAACCAGCTCAATCAAATGAAGGGGTATGGGGGCTATTTATAGAGGTCACTCAAAAACTAGCCGTTATGCTTGTCAGATGACCGGAAATTCCGTCGGGGTGACCGGAATTTCTGGTCCACCCTATTTCAAACTCAGTACGGAGAGTCACACCGGAAAATCCGAAATTTAATCCGGTCTCTCTCTGTGAAACCCGGAAAATCCGACCCAAGACCGGAATTTCCGGCCGCCTTTGTTAGTGAGCAAAATGCTCTCTCTCAAAGTTAGGTGATCATCCAAAAATTACTTCTAGGCATCCATTTCTCAACTAGCCGTTGGACAGGCGGTTAGACCGCCTGTATTCGAGAAACTAGCCGTTGCCCTACAGGGGGTCTGACCGCCTGTAACAGGGGGTCTGACCGCCTGTACCAGTTAGCACCCAAAACTCACAAAAGAATTGTTAGTTCATCCCAAAGGTTGAACCAACCATAGTTAGTAGAGCTAGGATGTTTAGTACTCTCATTAAGTCACTCAAAGGCTATTTTCTCATAGGTTTCCTAAGAGCACTTTTGATATTCATCAAAAAGCAAATGTTGCATCCCTCTTGATAGTACGGCATACCTATACTCAAGTCAAAGAATAAATATATGAAATCCACTTGAGTTTGTTGATCTTTATCACTACCATACTTTGATCATTATCCACTTTGAGGGCTTCCAACATTGCTATCACACTTGAGCAAATCCAATCTTGAGCTAGTGACTTGAGATATTCCATTTTGCATGATTAACAATTCTTTAATCACAAGTCACTCCACTTTACCAATCATAACATATTTTGCTATTCAGAATGATACTCATTTGACCGTTGATCCCTCGGTGATTATCCATTGGCTTGACTCTTCACCTTAGCTAGGTTTTTCGCGGCCAAGTCGTCACTTGCCCTTCACCCTTGCCTCGTCCATCGATTCAATGCACTAGACAATACCTTCACCATTCGGCCAATCAAAGTTTCATATGAATGGCAATATAATATATAAGCATATGAGAGCCTTCTTCATATACTTGTTCTTGATTGATAGAGAATAAACCATATATTGCAAGCTTCCAATAATTAGACCATCAACTAAGATATATCACCATGTCCATGTATATTGAACTCATGAAGCCTTGCAATGTTTGTTTGATAATAAACCCATTATTTGATAAATGATCCCTTTGCTAGTAAATCAAGCTTATCAAATATTCTAGAGACTTGTCAATATGTATCTTTATCATGAAAATCATCTCTATGTATAATTCAATCCTTGCTTGACATTTTGTTCATAATATCATCACGAGATCAAATAATTGCTTGCTTTTCAACATTGTGAGCCATTTAACTTGTATTCAACATATGAGACAATATTTGCAATATAGATGTAACAATCTCAACCTGCTCACAATCTTAGATAAACACATTAGACATTTAATCGTATTGTCATCAACTCACCAAAATCCACTTAGGGGCCTAGATGCACTTTCAAGTTTCTCCCTTTGAAATTGTTCATTGTGATGTTTGGACGTCGCCTGTTAATAGTATTTCGGGCTATGGTTATTACTTGGTCATGATCGATGATTACTCGCATTATTGCTGGACTTTTCCCCTTAAGCACAAATCTGATGTTCATGACCACTTGGTTAATTTTGTTGCCTACACTCATACACAGTTTGGCCTTCCCACTAAGTGTTTTCAAACTGATAATGGTAAAGAATTCGTTAATAATGCCACAGTCATTTTTTTTTGCCTCTCGTGGCATCATTTTTCACCTTTCTTGTCCTTATACATCCCCTCAAAACGGCAAGCCTGAGCGTATGATTCGCACCCTTAATAATTCAGTGCGCACACTGCTTATTCATGCTTCCATGCAGCCGTCCTATTGGGCTGAAGCTCTTTCTGTAGCCACGTACTTGATCAACCGCCGTCCTTCATCCTCCATTGGCCATGAGGTTCCCTACACGCGCCTATACCACACTCCACCAACCTATGAGCATCTGCGTGTTTTTGGGTGCCTTTGCTACCCAAATCTGCAGGCTACATCTCCTCACAAGTTGGCTCCTCGGTCTACGGCTTGTGTATTTATGGGATATCCATCCTCTCATAAAGGTTATCGTTGTCTTGATCTCACTACTCGCCGCATCATCATATCACGCCATGTCGTTTTTGATGAGCTCTCCTTCCCCTTTGCTCGTGAGTCCGCTGCCCCCAACAGCTCCTTTGATTTTCTCCTAGATGATGATTCGGAATTTTGCTACTGTCCTACTAACCCTGCAGCTTCGCCACCAGCACCTGCTGCTGAGTCGTCCCCTACTGTCGATGAGCATGTGCTGCCAGGGCCATCGGATTCTTCCAGTCCGGGCAGGTGTGGTCTCGTGCCCCCGCCAGGATCCCACGGCGCTCCTTCCCCACCAGGTGGTGCTCCGGCTGCTGTTGTTCAGCCGGAAGCAGCACCTTCAACTGCTGCTGCTCTGACACCAGCAGGTCGCTTCAACGGCCAGGTCTACAGCCGGCGTCCCAGGGAACCACTTCCGGTGCCTCCGCCTCCAGCACCAGCTCCTTTGCCTGAGCTACAGCCACCGCCACCCCCGTCTCGTGCGGCGACAAGGCTGCAGACTGGCACTATAAAGCCCTTCAAGTACAAGAACTTGTCAGCTCAGCATGTGGTTACCTCTCCGGTCCCGTCCAACTATCGCAGTGCACTTGCTGATCCCAATTGGCGGGCTGCTATGGTTGATGAGTTCAAAGCTCTTATCGACAATGGCACTTGGCGCCTTGTGCCTCGGCCTCCGCACGCGAATGTGGTAACAGGGAAGTGGATCTACAAGCATAAGTTCCACTCAGATGGCTCCCTTGCACGTCACAAGGCCCGTTGGGTTGTTCGGGGTTTTTCACAACAACATTACGATGAGACCTTCAGCCCAGTGGTCAAACCAGGAACCATACGAACTATTCTAAGTATTGCAGCCTCTCATGAGTGGCCGATTCATCAGCAGGATGTGAAAAATGCTTTCCTTCATGGTAATCTTGATGAGACAGTGTACTGCCAGCAGCCTCGTGGCTTTGTGGATCCAGCTCATCCTGATCATGTATGTCTCCTACAGAAGTCGCTCTATGGATTGAAGCAGGCTCCACGTGCTTGGTACCAGCGATTTGCCACTTATATACGACAGTTGGGCTTTGTTTCTTCGGCTTCTGACACCTCCTTGTTTATCTACAAGGATGGCGCTAACATCGCCTACCTCTTGTTGTATGTCGATGACATTGTTCTCACTACTTCGACACCAGCCTTACTTCAGGATATTATTGGTCGGCTTCACACAGAGTTTGCTATGACAGATCTCGGGGAACTTCATCACTTCTTAGGGATTTCAGTTACACGATCTTCTGACGGATTGTTTCTGTCCCAGCGACAGTATGCTTTGGATCTCCTCCAACGCGCTGGTATGAGTGAGTGTCACTCTACGTCGACGCCAGTGGATAGTAAGTCCAAGCTTTCCGCAATGGATGGGCCTCCTGTTAAAGATCCATCCGAGTATAGAAGCCTTGCTGGTGCTCTGCAATATCTTACTCTGACCCGACCTGATCTCGCATATGCGGTTCAACAAGTCTGCTTGTTCATGCATGATCCTCGAGAGCCTCATCTTGCGCTTGTCAAGCGTATCCTACGCTATGTCAAGGGCACGTTGTCCTCTGGTCTTCACATTGGCACCGGACCCGTGGACACTCTCACAGCATATTCTGATGCAGACTGGGCTGGTTGTCCTGATTCACGGCGTTCTACTTCCGGTTATTGTGTTTATCTTGGTGACACTCTAATCTCCTGGTCTTCGAAGCGGCAAACTACAGTGTCTCGTTCTAGTGCCGAGGCTGAATACAGGGCTGTTGCCCATGCTGTGGCAGAATGTTGTTGGATGCGACAACTTCTACACGAGCTTCATGTTCCCCTCTCCAAGGCTACGCTCGTTTATTGTGACAATGTTAGTGCTGTCTATATGACCGCCAATCCTATTCATCATCGACGGACGAAGCATATTGAGATTGATATCCACTTTGTCCGCGAGAAGGTCGCCTTGGGAGAAGTTCGTGTTCTTCATGTCCCTTCCTCACACCAGTATGCTGACATCATGACGAAGGGGCTTCCTATCCAGTTGTTTACTGAGTTTAGGTCCAACCTTGGTGTCCGCCAAGCTCCCCCTGTGACTGCGGGCGGGTATTAGATATGTACAGTTGTACTCTCCCTTGTACTCCTAGCCTTTTCATCTTCCACTTGTACTACTGCCTATATGGCACCTATATATGAAAGGCCAACCCCTCCTCTAAGAGTGTGGAGCATTGCCTAAACATTCAATACAGCAAATAGGCGCCATCGTCATGGCCTGCAAGACCTGACCGCTTGTACCCTCTGTGATCAAGAAGCCGAATCAGCGGACCACCTCTTCATCCTTTGTACTATGTGCATGGGTTTCTTCATCAAGACCTGACCGCTTGTACCTTCTGTGATCAAGAAGAGGCCGACGTGCTTCATCAGTCAAATAAACAATTCTATTTCTTCTTGCTCTCTTAACAATAGCATGCTGAAAAGAAGTGTGTTTCTATCACCATCAACACTCCACATCTTTTTGTACCTTTGCCTATGAAAAATAGCCTGCTTCTTCAAAATGTTGTGATGCTGTAAAATTAAATGTTTCTCAGCATCATGATTCTGCAAGTTAGGGAAGAAGATTGTATCTGGAAATGCAGGTCTCAATCTGCTGACGCTCACCATGAATGCTTGCCTGTTTCTTTCTCCATTTCTTCAAATCATATGCAAGATAAGCTGTCTTAGGCTTTGTTCGGTTAGGCATGGATTGGTTGGGTTCCATGTGGAATGGGCCACATGGAACCCAACCAATCCATGCCTAAACGAACAAGCCCTTAGGTGGAAAGGCTTGGAGGAATATTTCACCAAGCTTGCAGAGGCTTCTCTGAAAATCAGCTTCTAACAACCACCAGTTCTCAAAACGAAACGACTTCTTAGGCTTAGCATCATTAGACTGTAAAACCATCAGAATAGGAGCATGATCCTTTTTTCATCATAGGCAGGTGTAGGACTGTTGAGGTGGGAGAAGCAGCACACCATTTTGGATTGCATAGACATCTATTAAGGCATCAAGCCTATCAAAAACAGGGTTAGTGGCAAACTGTTTATTACTCCAAGGATAAGTAGATCCCGAGAAGCCCAAGACAAGGAAATTGCAATCTTTAACAAGCCAGAAAAAAGTAAACAGACAAGAAATATTAATAGGGGTAGGACCAAGTTTCTCATTAGCATTCATGACACTACTAAGAATCTCCATACAGAGAGCAGGAAGGTTCGGGTATTTTACAACAAAAGCACCATACAGACTAGTTAATTTGATTGTCCACCACTTAGTACTACTTCAAGACCTTCGTCCTTCATCTTACTTCCTTGATACTGCATCTGCAGAACTGGATGATTCCAGAATAGGAGGATTTTGGAGCCAGTCTTTGGCACAAAAAAGTGCCTCCATGATTTGGGGTCACAATGTGTCAATCATCCTAGCTTCACTTCCAGCTGTGAATATAGAGCTGCTGCTACCAACCATGGACACTGGGATGGCCAAGACATCCCTGGCCATCCTTGAGAGTGTTGGGTACTTCAGGCAGTTAAGCTTCCACCAATTTAGAATGTCAAATTCTGTGTTGCGTGGGACTAGTTCATCCTTCAAGTACTCATCTAACTCTGACTTTGAAGAATAGCTCAGACTGGTCCCCGAGAGATACATTTCAAAGTCTCGGTAATAAATTGACCTTATGTCTTCTCGGGCAGGCACGACATCAACTCCGCCCTGCTCAACACAGGTAGCATACTCTTTGTAAAGTTCATGGGCAGCATCATTTACTAGCTTCACATACTCTGCAGCCTCTGCACCGTAAATTTTTGAGTAGCTGCAATCGACAATCTTCATCTTGAAACGTGGATCCATCATAACAACAATGGCCAACACAACATTGCAATCTTTCCAGTACCTATCAAACCTCTTATGCATGCCTTTTGCAATGCTACTAATAATGGTATCTTCAATTCTTCATGAGCCGCGGCGACTGAAAACTCTCGTTGTAATATCCAACCTCATGGAAAAAGATGTTTGCAGTTGGATCTTCTGACATTATGCTATGTTCAGAGGCATACAATTGCTCGAGGTACATGCAAGCTATATCGATCTTTCTCCAGTCCTCTGCTAAAGGCATTTTATTGTAGTTATCATCGAATGCATCTAGCATGGTCAGTACCTTCTTATAATCCAAAGCAGCCTGCAGCATCAGATATGTGGTGTTCCACTGAGTTCTAATATCCAGGCAAAGAGTCTGATCAGTGACAATTTTCAGTTCCCGAGCAAGGTAAGAAAACTTTTCCTCATGGCTGCAACAAGATTTTATGAACTTTATACTTTCATGGATTTTGTAGATGGCACTTTGAATTGAATCAATAACACCATGTGCAACTTCAGTCAGTGTATGTGCATAGCACCTCACGACATAAATCTGGCCTCCAAGCATTACAGTATTCATCTTGGATTGACGATCTCTCATATTCACGGTGTAGAAATCATGTGACCAGAAATCGTTGTCTACGGTTATGGTGAATAGCTTCTTCTTCAAGTTCCACTCAGAAAGGCTTTTCCCAATAGCTTCCATAGCAGCTTTATCTGAACAAGGCCGGGGAACTACCATAAAGTTGAGCATTCTTCGATGTAGCTTCCATTCAGAGTCTATTAATTGTGCTGTAAAGGCAACATATCCACTGGTGTGGCTTCTATTGGCCCATGATCTTGCTATGAGGCTCATCCTTCCAGGAATACTTCCAAATTTCTTCAGCAGAATATCCCTTTCCCTTTCATGAACAGCACAAATATCAGCCTCCACTCTTTCAATATCCATCGCCTTGTCATGAGGATGGCCTACAATTAAAGAGGCGAAGTTTGGTTGTTGAACAATGTGCAAAAAAAAAATCATTCAGAATGATCATCTTTGCCAAACATGATGAATAGCTGTCTTGACGAAGTGCATCATTTGCATTGCCAGCATTCATGCAATGCCTTGCGGAAGGTTTCTCTACAGTATCGTTACCACCACTCTCTGTCTCGTGTGCTGAAGGTGGTGCTTTAACTTTCATCATAGGACAGTGGCCATTGGCGATGTGTTCATTCAAATGGCTGGTTCCTACATTTATTCCCTCAGAAATGTATATAAAACTCTGCTTGCAGTGATTACAGCATACTCGTGTGCATTTATCAGATTCAACTTCAACACTAAAATGCTCCCAGGCTAAGGATTTATTCTTCCTGGGTCTACGCCTTTGAGGGCTTTCAACCCTTCCCAAACATGTTCCAATACCAGTAGCAGATTCATCTTTTCCATCTCCACGGGCATTCTTTCCTGCTTCTCTCTTCCACAGCAAAAGTGTCATTACTATGAGCCAATTCAATAGTCTGAACCATCTCCTCGCCAACCATGTTCGTGCAACGCCTTTTAGAAGGTTTCTCTGCAATATCCTTACCAGCACTCTCTGTCTCGTGTGCTGAAGGCCGTGCTTTAACTTTCATCATAGGACAGTGGCCATCGGTGATGTGTCTCTTAAAATGGCTGATTCCTGCATATTTTCCCTCAGAAAAGTATGCAAAACTCGTCTTGCAGTGATTACAGTGTACTCGTTTGCATTTATCAGATTCAACTTCAACAGTGCAATGCTCCCAGACTAAGGATTTATTCTTCCTGGGTCTACGCTTTCGAGGGCTTTCAACCCTTCCCAAACATGTTTCAATACCAGTAGCAGATTCATCTTTTCCATCTCCACGGGCATTCTTTCCTGCTTCTCTCCCTTCCACATCAAAAGTGTCATTACTATGAGCCAATTCAATATTCTCCTCGCCAACCATGTTCATTGCAGCAGGTATCTCAGCCCCATCCTCACGTGTGCCCATAATCATCAGAAACTTCACTAACTGGGATGCCCGTAGCAAATCAAGAAGCTGGCCATCTGAAGTTAATTTGCATGTCAAACTGGGAAGCCAGAAATTTGGCTTCTGGTTGCTGTCCCATGTAAACTGTGAAGCCACATCATTCACCAGATCAATGATTGAATACTCATCTGGATCAATAACCCAACTTACAGTCCTTCCTTTAATGTACTTCTCCCATTAATATTTCTGTAATATGCACTAACATTGACCTCTATTCTACAAGCATTCTTTGGATCAATCCTGTGCCAACACATAGCCACGGGCCAACACATAAATACTAGCAAAATAAGTACGATTTGAAGAATATTGATAGGTTCGGGGGGAGATTACCCTTCTGGAACTTCGCTGGCATCCATCACGGCTGAAATCCTCGACTCGTCTCAGTCCTACAGAATCCCTAAAACCAGGGTTCAGATCCATGACGAGAGCACCAGGAGAGAAGGGAGAGCGCGAAAAAGGGGGTTGCGGGAGAAGTGCGCACCATGGAGGAGAAGCCGAGGAGGCGCGCCGCCGGGAGGTGTGCCGCCGGCGAGCCTGGGTCTCCGGTCTCCTCCGCTTCTGTTCTTACGTGGGGGCTTGTGTGCGTGTTCACCTGGGGGCTGGGTTTTGGGCTCTGCGTGAGTGTGTTTTGGGCCTGTATGTGTTTTCCGATCCAAATCAGGGGGTTTTCTGTAAATTGTAGGCGGGTTTCTTCTGCAAAAGTTGCGTCGCGCCTTCCCCTTTCGCCCGCGGCCTCCACGCCGGCCATGGCGACTCGCCGTCTTCCTCGCCTCACCGCCGGAGAACTCCACTCCACCCCCCGGGAATCAAGGCCGCAACACCCTGCCGGAGCACTCCTTCGGTAGTCAGGGAACGCCCGCTCCCAAACGAGAAGACAGGGAGATGGGGACGGAGGCTCGGCGACGACGGCGGCGGGCACAACAGCAAAAATGTCGCACTCAGCCTCGTTGCTCCGTTGTTAACTGCAACGATTCTTTCACCCATCCGAGAACAACATTTGATCAGTAAGTTAGCTGCGGAAAGACGATAATTTTGGGGATCCCATAATTTTTTCAGATAAGCAATGGGCATTCATGGAGAGGTAACAGCAGCAGAGAAGATGATGGATGTTCCAGGTTCCTAGATTAGGGTTATCTATCTCTTCTTTTAATCTTGCAGCCATGGCCGAAGAGATGTCAGAATGATTTGATAGAAAGAAAAACTGACAAATGCAGATTTGATGTTTGTTCTGCATATTGCTAGAGACACTCTGAAACTCTGAAGGAACAACACTCTTTGAAAAGGCAGTGACTCTGAAAACCCAGTCTTAAAAAAAAAATTGTTTAAGTGCAACAATTATTTCACTTGCACTCACAGCATTTTATAAGCAAGCTAGCTTCAGAAAGATGAGATCTTTTTCCTGGCAAGACGACCATCTATGTCTTCTGCAAGTGAAACTTGATATAAGAGGAGACAGGATTGTTCGGGCATTGATTTACCTTCAACCATACAAATTAGAGATCTTGCATGATGTAATTGAATCAGATCACCCAGAAATAAAATATAAACAGTAACCACAGCCAACAAACAATATCCAACTGTTTGCCAAAAAAAAATGATCATGCATCAATTATGTGCTCAGCTCGATGTGGTAAAGTAATTGTTCGACATACTTGACCCTAACTCAAGTGAAAAAGTCAATGAGAAACGTTGAAATTGGCTATGCTTCATGAATAGAGGTACTGTAAGCTTGAACACAAATAGCTGGCTACGTGTTGTAGCTGCATTACTGATGCTTTTCAAGAAAAAAAAACTGCAATACTGCAATGTAGTGTTTTGTTCTTAATGGTGAGGTGATGCAAAAGTAGAACATAACTAAGCACACCTTACCACAGACTGGGGGGTACAAAAAAGTTAATTGTTTTCAGCAGAATCTTGCTTGTAGAAAGTAGAATAACAAGGAAAAAAATCAGCTCAAAAATTCAGGCGTTTTTTTTTCTAGGTGAGCAGGCAGGTAGTAGCAAGATAATTCAGACGATTCTTGGTCACAGAATGAAACGAGAACATTGTACATCACATGGATCTAATAAAAATTAAAAATTGATCGCATAAGAAGATTACATATCAAACTTACTGTGGACTATCGAAGCTCACATCCTAGCATCCGACATTCCGACTAGTACAAATTCGACCAAGTCACTTTCACATCCACACTTAAGGAATCAAGATCACGGAAACCAGAGATGCCTCCATGTGCCACAGGTCCACAGCCCTTAAGGTAAACTTACAGATAGGATCTGCTCCTAAAACCAGAGCCTTGAGGATCAGAAACAAGACATAACGCGATCTCACAGCCACCACAAATCTCTTTGGGTCACATAGGTCCCCAACAGTGCCGCGAAAGATCTTGATTTCATCAGGTATTCAGCCAACGAAACCAGTTATAGACAGCTCCAAAACGCTGACAAGGCGCCCAAGCCTCATCGTCCAAACCTCTACTATGGCCTCCACAGATTCATTGAGGAGGGCGCGGGCTATGTCCAACCGCGCGCCGCCATCCCCATTGATCCGATTGGTGGTTGCTCCGTGTATCAGTGTTTTATTGGGCACTCTGGTAGATGCTCTAATTTTTTTAAAAAAACATTTTAAAATACCCACAAAAAACATTTTAAAATATCACATTCTACATTTGCTCAAACGTTATTCACTATTCGAATGATTTGTTTAACAATTTCTTTGTCACCATACACGTTGCCTTGAAAGCATGACAACATTAGTGTAAATGTAATAATCATTATAGAATACTAGATTCCACATTTTTCACAACTTATCTCAACAATTCCAATAAACTAAATCAACTTTTTTATAAAAAGCAATGTTAAAAGGAGTATTACATATATATATATATATGTGCATATAACAAAGGAAAAAGTCTATTTTTGGCCATCCAACTCTTGCCTCAGTTTGATTTTGGCCATCGAACTCCAAAACTGGATATCTTTGGCCATCCAACTATCAAAACCGTTCAAGTTTGGCCATCGGACTGTTTTGATGAGTGGTTTCAACTTTTTTATTTACAATTTAGTGCTTAGATCTTAAAATGATTATTAGTTTTTGCTCGTACCTCTGATTTAGGTTATTCTTGTGGTCATGTGTTTCTAATGGTGAACACTATATTTTAAAGTGATCTTTATACTATTTTATCATTATTTGTTATATTATTTTTTTATCATTGTGTAGAAATAATAATATAAAAAAAGTAAAACAAACAATTATAAAATAATATAATCAATATTTTAACAGATAAAGTTCATCGTTACGAACGCATGGCCACTAGAATTACTTAAATCAAAGATAGGAGAAAAAAACAATAATAATTTTAAGATCCAATGATTAAAAAAGACTAATTTAGTATTTTTTAGTCCTTGAATGTTAAAATTATTACTAGTTTTTCATCTCCGATTTAAATGATCCTAGTGGTCGTGCGTTCATAACGATGAGTTTACATTTTAAAATATTGATTATATTATTTTATAATTGTTTGTTTAATTTTTCTTATATTATTTTTTCTACACAATGACAAAAAATAATATAACAAATAGTGACAAAATAATAAATATTATTTTAAAAGATAATGTTTGCTGTTAGGAACACGTGACCGCAAGAATCACCTAAATTGGAGGTACAGGCAAAAAGTAATAATCATTTTAAGATCTATGGACTAAATTGTAAATAAAAAAAGTTAAAAACCAGTCATCAAAACAGCCCGATGGCCAATTTGAACGGTTTTGAAAGTTGGATGGCCAAAGATACCCGGTTTTGGAGTTCGATGGCTAAAATCAAACTGAGGCAAGAGTTGGATGGCCAAAAATAGACTTTTTCCTATAAAAAAAAAGGAAAGTGTATTTTTCGTCCTTCGAGTATTGTGAAAGTGTGATTTTCATCCCTAATGTTTTAAGTGGTGCAAATCGACCCCTTAAGTAACTAAACTGGTGCACTAATCATCTCAACCTTGGTTTACTAATAATGTAGTGCCCATTGACAATAGTTTAAGCACTCTAACCATCTCACTTGTATGCTAACAATCCATGCTACCGTATAATTGTTAGCATCAAAACCACATATTTCTTTCTTACATCTATATATGTGCCTCATTCGTCTTTACCTTTTCATAGCTTTTCCCAACATTTATTATTTATGAAATTTGTGTCTCAACTTAATTATTAATTATCTTTGCTTAAGTATTGATTCATCCACTTATTTTTTTAAGAAAAAGTAAAGAAAAGCTTTTATGTTAATCCTACTTTTTTTTAGAAATTACTCTACATTGATTATCCTAAATTTTAAGTTTAATGAAAAAACATATAGAACTAAACCTGCGTGTGGTCTGGCATTATATGACCCGATGCCTATATTGCATATAATGTTAAATCACTTATATATCAAGACAAGGATGATTAGTGCACCGGTTTAATTAGTTAAAGGGTTGATTTGTTTCAATTAAAACATAAAGGATGAAAGTCACGCTCTTGCCATACTTAAGGGATGAAAAATACAATTTTCTGTTAAAAAAAATGTTAGAGCGGCCCCGCGCGCGGAGCGGAGTTGATTGTGGGCCTCATTCAATTCCGATATTCTGGGTCCAATCCATCGATGCAAACGAGGCCTAATCGGATTGGGATCGATGGCCGCCTCCTCCTGTGATCTGTGAACATAAAACGCAAGGGTCGAGCGGAGAAGACGACTCCCCTGCAGAAAGGGCTCAAAAACAGTTCCGCCCCCCACAAAAAAAAAGAACACTCGAAACCCTAGAAAGATTGACGTCATGGAGCTTCATATACCTCTCCGGCCCGACGAGAGGAATCTACCTGCAGCGCCCGGTCTTGATCGAGTATGACTTGAGAATCAAGCAGGAAGGGGGGAGGAAACATGATGATCTGCAGCTTATTGATGGGGCTGCCACGTTCAGCGAGCTGACATTCATACAGGGAGCGACCACCAACCGGATCGATGGCGATGGCGGCGCGCGGGTGGACATAGCCCGCGCACTCCTCCCTCAATCCGTAGAGGCCACGGTAGAGGTTTGGATGTCCAAGCCTGGGTGCCACAGCAGCGACTTGGAGTTGATTATAACTGGCTTCGTTGGCCGAATACCTGAAGAAATTAAGATCTTCGGCGGCACTATCGGGGGCCTACGTGATCCGAAGAAATTTGTGGTGGCTGTGAGATTGCGTTCTGCCTTGTTTCTGTACTTCAAGGCTCCGGGTTTAGGAGCAGATCCTATCTGTAAGTTTGCCTTCAGGGCTGTGGCACATGGAGGCACCTCTGAATTCTGTGATCTTGATTCCTTAAGTGTGGATGTTAAAGTGACTTGGTCGAATTTGTACTAGTCGGATGTTCTAGCATCTCCAAGAGACTCTCCAAATTAAGTGTCTCATTCCAACATACTCTCAATTTACCATAGTATAGCTTGGCTAGCCGCTCTCAGTTTACCATATTCTAGTTTGGCTAGCCGGATGGAGAGCCATTTGGCTTCTGTTGGAGATGCTCATAGGACGTGAACTTTGATAGTCCACCGTACAAGTTTGATAAGCAATCTTCTTTTGCGATCAATTTTAGCATATTCTTTTCAGAACAGAAATTTTGTCCATGTGATGTTCACTGTCGTTTCATTCTGTGACCAAGATTCGTCAGAATTTTCAAGGTACTCACTGCCTGCTCTCTCAGAAGGCAATAAAACGCCTGAAATTTCGATGCTCAACTCCTGAGTGGGGGAGGCAAAAGCAACAGCTGCTTGACTTGTGCATCATCCCTCTCTGCTGCGCTACATATTTTGCTAGTCGCAAGAAATTAGCTAACATTCCCAGTACCCGACAAGAAACCTCTCCTGAGGGTGACGACTTGACCGATCAAAACAAAGCTTCTGTCCTCGACACGATTAGGAGTTCTCGTCAAGAAATAACACCAACAAGAATTATTTTGTTCTCTGACGGCAAAAGGATACAAAAGTGCCCAACACTAGTTCAATTCTGACGTAAAAAAACTGACAGAAAAGTTGAACACAACGCGGACAGATAGTATGCACACATATTTCGTATTTATTAGCCGTACAATGTGGCATTCCAATTTCTAGCTGGACATATGCACCAGCAAATCATCAGATAGCAGGTCATATATCATGTAACCAACACAAGTGATTCATGAAAATCATATAATTCACCCAGTTCAGATCAATGGCCCTGTTTGTTTTCCACCCCCACCTTATATAATCCAGATTATAATCTATAAACTAGAGAAGTATAGTTTATTGGATTGTAATACTCTGGCTTGGGAATTATCATAATCTATATATAATCCTATTTGTGTTTCTTTCAGCTTATAGATTATTAGATGGATTGCATAACTATAAGCTGAAACAAACAGGCCCTATGTGTCATCAATCATCACAAAGTGCAGAGTACATGATAATTGTTTGCAAGTTGACTACACAGCAAGTTCAGCTCTTAAATTGCAAGTCCAGACCAAGCATGCATTTCGACTGCACAAAAAAAACGACAAGTCCGATGCTTGGAGTCAGCATCCCCGAAGAGACTCCAACTTTACAAAGGAGAAGCCTTTTGCTTTCTGTGTCATACGACTATAGAACAAAAGACGTTAGCTGTACCCTTCACCATTTCATTTCAAATTGCTGTTGTCTCTGGCTCTCAGGTCTTGTCGTTTTCATCAGTGTTATGAGAATCAGTAGCCTCGCTTCCATCACAGGATGACATTAGTACTACAGAATCAGAGTAGTGTGCAATATAGTATATCAGAGTAGATATATACATTTTGGTTCTGCACTGAAATGGTAGGGTGGTAACAATTTTGTTCTTCAGATCATACAATTGTTATTTGTTAGCAGTTAACATAAGAGGAAACAACAAATATATGCCAGAAATAATCATAACCTAATGAATGAAGTAACAGACTTGGTAACTACATAGTGTTCAGATAATATGCCAAAAATGGGGACACCACAAGCTACATGATTATATGCACAAACCAAATACTAAGATAATTATATGTTCAGCTATCACAACCTTAAGATTTAGCACTAGAAATAAACCTAAGATCAAGTAACTCCATGATCAGCTTGGTAAGGTACTGCACAAGTATTTGCTGATTGCTGAATGGCAGCTATTTCTGCTGGCAACTTATGCTTGCTTTATAGAAGCATAATGAAACTTCCAAGTCTCAGTTGATAATTTACTCAATTATTGGTCTAGATTATGCCCAGTCACCAAGAATGACATATGTGCAGCAATGTGGTTCAAGAAAAATATCTGTGCAGCAATGGTCCAACATTTTCAGATCTTTAACAGAAATGGTAGAATATTTCAGAAACACAAATGTGTGCAAACCAAAAAAATGGTCAAAACATTTCAGATTGCATAACTTACATGCAGTGTTAACAACACATGAAGTCCTACATGGGCTTATTCGGCTTCTGTAGATGCTCTTGCAATTCCAGGTGAAGCAACGTCCTAAGATTTGCTGTTGTCTCAGCATTGACTTCGCGCCTTAGTGTTTGGCTCCAGTCTTCTTCATCACTGAGAGAGGCACCCATGCACCACTGACAGATTGACCTTGCTATTGCGATAATGTATATTCCACAATCGAACAGATTCTCTTGCTGTGGAGTGTCTGCCTCAATAAAGTACGTGCTAGCAGGAACAAATGGTTGGAGCACATCAGCATAGCGTCGAGCAAATGGAGAGTTGGAAGCACCATAACTGTCATAGAGGTCTTTTACAGCGCACAATACTACCGTGCAGTATATATAGTAGTAGTATAAATTAAATGTGGCCATCCATTGATCAGGGACAAATATGTACTTTCCGCTCGTTTCTCTTTTGATACCGCCATCCGGTCATTCCGGCGGCCAATTCCTCGCGTCAGTTTCTCTCCAACGGCGGCGCCGCATCGCCCCCGGTGGCGACCATCTCCCCCACGGCGGCGCGACATCCCCCCGACGGCTGCCCTTCTCTGTCCGCATCTCCCTCACGGCGGCGCGGCATTGAAACGACCCGGTTTTCCAATGACGGAAAACCGAACTCTCTGTACCCTTGTGATAGTCCCTGGATCAGTATCTATCACGTACAGAACTCATCTCAGTACAACATCAGTTCCGAACCACGATTACAAAGCATAATATGAGTAAATACACCCGATTTACCTCGGTACACAACTCTAGAACAAGCCCCTAGGGCTAAACAAAGGGAAATCCTGCGCAGCGGTAGCTAGAGCTTCAAGTCCTCGTCTTCAATCTTCACCACAGGCGTCCTTGAGCGAAGCTCGCAACCCTATCTTCTTCGACATCCCTGTGATCGAACTCGACTTCGACCGCGTACCTGCATGCTCACGACTGTCCCCAAGGAATAGGACAGGTCCACGTCACCAACTGTATGCAAGCTTTAAGTGGCCTATATTCTAAAGGGTAGACAATAATAGCAAGGTGTAGAAAGGCTCGAGGTTTCCTAAGCAAGCGGCATAATAATAATAGTATCTTCATCCCACCAATTCCCATATATCTGTCCCGGGCGAGTCCCATCACACGACGGGTTCCCGGCGGCATCCACCTCAACACACACCTTCGACTCTCGGCGATGCGCAGCTTCATTCCTGGCATCTCAAGAGGGATAACCGGATCACAAGGCAGGCGGAGCACAACCTCCCTCTCCCCGGCTATCCCTACGCCCTCACACTCTCACCTATGGGGGGAGAAAAGCATATCCCAAAACAATGGCCGACCATACTGAAGAGCACTGCGCTATCCATGACCAAGATCACGGCTACACGTATAGATCATAACACTCTGCAGAGGTTGTACACCTGTACCCAACTCGGGCTGCGACTGGGGATCAACCAGTCGAGACACAGCCCACCACTAGTACCTCCTAGTAAGAATGGCACCCTCCTGGCTTCCCGGGTCTGGATGCCTCCGCCCGAAGACGTTGGCCCCAAGGAAATGTGAAAGCATACCACCAGAGCTGCCCATCGGGGGTGTAAGGCACGGGCACTCACCCCTCACACATACACAAACTGTGATCTCCGCATTCAGGTGCCACCTTAGCTAGGCTAGTCGTTACCGGTCACATCTCAGGCAAGTTGGCGTGTACGGTACAGTGAACACAGGACAGTCAACAAGGTTTAAAATAATACCGGTACGGGAGGGAGTCTTCTTCCTCACCAACTCAAGTAACCTCCTACACCTGGCTCCAAGTCATAAAACCACTAGGGGGTCCAACCCCCCCTAGGGTACCCTAGGGGGCCGTCTCCCCTAGAGCCCACGAGGTGACCCAGAAGTCATCTCACCCCGATTTAAGATCGGGTTGTTATTACCCGCACCGGTAAGACCTAGTAAGGTCAAAATCGCCAGACACCTTCCCAGTTTTATCCCCACACGCACGCCAAGAATATCTACCACATATCCCGCACACAAGCAAGCATCTCATCATCATCATATAACAAGGCGCGATATGATAAGCTGTAGGTAACAAGGCAAACGATGAATAAAACAGGCTATGCAAGGTTCACAGCTCAAGCAACACATGCAAGCATAGCGTATCTAATAAGCAATGCCTATAGGTAATCAAAGAAGCAGTCGGGCGTGAACCTGGAGCAGGTTCCTCAAAGTCTTGTGGTGGTTGTCGCGTTCGTCGAGGTAGTCCGGCCTTCCGTGAACACCTAAGGAGCGGATAAAATAAATAACGACATCTAATTGCATATTAACTCCGAATAAGAGGCAATGAATATCCAAATAACTCCGAAACACTATACTAATGGGTTAGTCTAGGTTTTAGGGAAGTTATGAAATAAGTTTCACCTTCCATAAGCTATTATCAATTTATTATTTACTTTCAAAGATTGAAATCATCCTTTTATTCGATTCGATTAAGGAAACGAGGGACGCTTGTTAGTGGGTCCCGCATGTCAACATGTGGGCCCCATAAGTTAGCTCAGGTTGGTCTGGTTAGTCTCAGGGCTCGGTTGCTAGAGGCGGTCCAAGGTCAGCGACCTTAGGCGACAGGCAAGGTAGGGCAATCCGAACTAGGCGAATGCATGTTCGGTAGCAAACAGAACAGGTTGGGTGGTTGTTGGAGAGGTGGCAAAAAGGGGTGGCCTGATGTGCAGCAAGGAGCAAAGCGAGCGTACCCCCGTTGGCGCATGCTGTAAGGCAAGGGCATGAAAGGGACAGGTTCAGCCTTGGAAGTGTACGTCAACCTAGAAGGGTGTGTTTATGCGAATGCGGTCGCGGCCGTGCGAGCTTTGGCTCACAGCCGGCCGTGCGTCATGCGGAGGCAAGACTGGCAGGCGTCGTGCAACGACCGGGGCGAGGTGTTGCCTCGAGGCGTTGCACGACGGAGCCACGGATTGGGTTTAGGTTCAGGGGCGGATGAGGCTTGGCAAGCAATGCAGCACATGCCTGCGCCTGCAGCTTGGCGGATGGTTAGCGCGGAGGCTAACACTTAGATGCTACGTGAGTGCAGCATGATCACCTCCGGGTGCCTGTGCTAGCTGGGTGGCCTTTTGCGTGTGGCTCAGTTAGAGGACACACTCTGGCTGCTCAACCAGCCGATGTGATAGCTTGGTCGTGCCCAGAGTGCGGCGTGTGCAAGCACTAAGCGGGGCAGTTAGTAACGAGACTAGCTATGGAGCAACAAGACTCCGTGACCGTGCGTGCCTGTGCAGGTAGGAAGGGCAAGCTTAGTCCTGCAATGCGTAGACGCACGTCTACGCCGCAGCTAAGTAAGGCAGCCGGCACACGACTCTGTGCAACGTGAGGCTCGAGAGGATTGTGAGGCATGGATCAGGTTAGGGGCTAGGCAGGTGATGGTTGGCTCGACTGGCTTGAGCACTCAAGGGTGATAGCTTGGGTTTCGACCGACGTGCAGATTGGATGGTCGGGTCCATGCTTGCAATGTCTAGCAACTGCTAGGCGAGAGCAAGGTCGAAGCTTTGGTTAGGACGGCACAGGGCTGGAGCTCAGACTGCCAGCTAGGCGTGCCCGTGTGCGGACTCACGGTATCCTGTGGCTGCCGCACGGCTGTGACACGAGCGCGGGTGCTCGGCATCCCGAGGTCGCGGAAGTGTACAGCGGCAGCGAGAGGGGCGGCAAGGTTGCAGGCAGGACGGTCGGTCAAGCCAGATCAAAGGGTCGGACGGGTTTGGGTGCACTAGTGATCAGGCAAGGCATGGGTGAACGACAAATGCGCGGACCAAGGGCGTGGCCAAACTCCTCCTCGCAGAGCGGTTCGTCGGCAGCGGATCCTATTCTCGTGAAAACGGTAAAGTCTAAGGTCCTATTTGCAAAAGATCCAAAAAGACTAGCAAAAGACTTCAAATAACCTCAACTTCATTTTTAAAGTGTTACTCAGATTTTTAGAGAAATTTAGAAAGTGGTTTCATATTTTTCTGAGTTGAAATGATTTAGCTATGAATTTTCCCAGTTTAAACCATTTTTCTGAAAATGTTAAATGTTTAACCGAAAAAGAGAAAACCCAGAAAATACCAGAGGGTGACACGTGGCATGCTGACGTCAGCATGACGTCATGATGACGTCAGCACAGGGTCCACCGGGTGATGACGTCATCAGTGGGCCCTGCTGACGTCAGCGTTGACTGGTCAACGGTCAACGTTGACCGGTCAACGGGTCAGTGGGCCCCACATGTCAGCATGTGGACCCCAGTGGTCAGTGGGGATCAGCCACCGACAGGTGGGTCCCCGCGGTCAGGTCGGCTCGGCTGGGCTCGGCTCGGCTCTTGGGCCAAAAGCCCACGCGGGCCTTAAGCGCGGCCCAGGCCTGCTAAGGCCTGATGCCGGGCGCGGCAGCCCAGCCGCGGGATCTGGTGCGGCTGCGCCCCGATCCCGCGCGGCCGGCGCTGGTGTGGCCAAGCATATGGGCGGGGGCGCCACGACGCGGCCAAGCACGCGCTCCAGGCGTTCGACAGAATGCCACAGTCGCCTGGGCGAACGCCGGCGAGGAGACGGCTCGACGCGCCTTCGCGCGCGCGTGCGCGTGGAGTGTGGTGCGTGTGTGCGTGCGTGCGTGCGCGCGAGCCACCGCGTCGCGCACGAGTGCGTGCGCGAACGAGGGGAGGCGCCACAACGCGGCTCGGCGGCCGAAACGGCTCGCCGCGACGGCGAACCCGCGGGGCAGCGGCTGCGCGCGCCCGCGGTCGCGTCCGGGGCCAAAGATGCCTACTTGGGGCTCCTGCAAAGCGGCACGACGGCCGGACAGAGAGGGGAAGGGGTCTCCTATGGCGGCGACCTCTACGGCTGAACGGCGACCCGCCGTGGCAGAGCATGGGCACGGTGGGGAAGAAAAGGGCTCGGCTTGGCTCACCTTGGGCTTGAAGAGGGCCAAGGCGGGGCAGGCAGGGGTTGGTGCCGAGGCGAGGCGGTGCAGCGCAGGCTCGGGGTGGCGGTACTCCGTCGTCGAGGAAGACGAGGTTGACGACGTCGCGGCGGCGAGGCGGCGTCGAGGTACTGGCCCGGCTTGGTGGTACTTGGCGTCGAGGAGGTAGACGAGCAGCTCACGGCGGCGACGTCCTTGACGGCGAGGTTCTCCTCCTCGTCGTGGCGGCCTCCTTCTTCTCCCCTCCTTCCTTCTTCTTCCTCTCCTACTCCTCCTTCCTTTCCTCTGGTGGCGGCGGCGGCTTGGGGAAAATCCCCAATTGAAGCCTAGGGTTTCGATTGGGGTGGTCTAGGGCTTATATAGGGCAGTGGCTAGGGTTAGAGGTGGTTCCCGGGGTGGTTGGTAAGGCGAGCGGCGGGGATCCTCGGCGTCCGCGCTGGCGGACACGCGGCGAGCATCCGAGGTGCGGCGGCTAGGGTTTTGAGGGGGTGATGGGGGCTCACGGGTGCGCGTGAGGCGTACGCGAGCAGGTGGTGGCGGCGGTTTTTGTCGCGGAGCAGGGAAGGCATGGGCGAGCGGGAGCGGGGCGGCCGGCGTCACAGCTCACGCGCGTCGCGTGAGCGCGGCGAGAGGAAGGGGAAAGCTGACGAGTGGGGCCGTCTGGGCAGAGGGAGAGAAAAGGGGAAGGGAACGAGCGGGCCGAGCGCGAGGAGGTGGAGATCGGCACTGACGAGCGGGCCCATGGTGTCAGCGAGAGAAGCGAGAGAGGGAGAGAGCGAGCGCGAGCGAGCCGGCTGCGTCGGGGCGGCGCCGACAGGCGGGCCCCACCAGGCAGAGAGAGATATAGAGAGAGAGAGAGCGCGCGTGCGCTGGGCCTGATGGGCCGCGCGCGAGGGAGAGAGTAAAAGAGAGAGAGACGGTGGGCTGGGCTGGTGAGTTAGGTTAGGGCCCAAACTAGATAGGTTAGTGTTAGATTTAGATTTGAATTTGAAACTGAGTTCAAATTCAAATCCCACTCAAATAAAATCCAAACAAACCAAATAAAACCTAAATGGTCACTCTATCATAATTGTCCTTAGTAAAAATGAAATAAAATCTAATTGCTTCTAAGATTTTAGGGGAGAAAGATGGCACTCTTATTAGTTTTAAGGAAATTTTCCACATTCACTCAAAAAGTTTTTGAAATTCCAATTTTTCAAACAGTCAAAATTTCCTGGTCTGTTACAGACTACCCCCCTTACAAGAATCTCGTCCTCGAGATTAAGGACAAACTACTGTCTTGAAAACTTCCGACGTAGAAAACACTTATCCAAACGTATTGCTTGGGAGTTAGAGAGCACTCACCGGTCTAAAGTTCGGTGGTAGCCTGAGTTTCTCCTTGGCCTAGGTGGTGGAGGTGGCCCTGACTCTCTTGCGGTGGCGTCTTGGTCAGTGCTGGAGTCTTCTTTAATGGCCATATGTAGACTTGTGGCCCGGTTGTCCACAGTTGAAGCACGTGATCGGATTTCCTCTGATGCTGGGTGTTTGCGAAGACGGCTGCCACGAGGGACTCCCTCCCGGAGCCTAGTAGTTGGTGTTCTTGATCTCCGAGGTCTGTGAGCGTCCTCCTCTGAAGTGAAAACCTCCCTGGTCAGATCCTGTGTGATAGTCGGTCCTCGTCTGGCTGCTCCGCCCGAACCTTGGCCTTGGGGTTGTCCTGTCGTGAAACTGGTACTCGGCGGTCCTCTTTCTTGTCCCCGAGGCTGTCTTCGAGACCAAGCATCTCCTTTCCGACAGCGTTGGCATGGTTTACCAAACTGCGGTAGCCCCGGTGCTCGGCACACTTCAATGCTTGTCGAAGTCCACGGTGTAGTCCCTTCAGGAGACAGATTTGCTTCTGGTCATCCGTGTGTTGTTCGGAGCATACCTCATCATACGAGTGATATGCTGGGAGTACTCCCCGACTCGCGTGAAACCCTGTGTCATGGTTCGAAAGTCATATGCTTACTCTATCATCACCTACTTTGGGATGTAGTGTTCCTTGAAAACCTCGCAAAACTCATCCCATGTGATTGCGGCGGGGTTCCTATGGGTGTTGCATTATCTCTCCCACCATGCTTTTGCTGAACCGGTCATCCGGTGAGTTGCGAAGGCCTCACATTCCTCATTATCACAATCAGTCAGATCCATCTTCATCTCCCTAACCCTGAGTCAATCCTCTGCCTCCATAGGGTCAGACGAGTAGTCGATGGTAGGGGTCCTCAGCTTGACAAACCTCTCAATCTTCTTCTGGATGTCATCATCCTGGGCTGGCGGTGGTCCTAGTTTCCTGGAAGCGCCGGTACCACGTCTGCCGTTCGAGTACGTCCGCCAAGTTGTGCGCTGGTGTGGCGGAGCTTGCGGTTGCTGTTCTGGCGGCAGCTGTACTTGGGGCTCTGGTTGAGGCTGCTGGTCCTGAGGTTGTGGTCCATCCTCCTACTGGTGCGTGTTTCTTCGGTACAGGGCTGGTTCGGCCTCGATCTCGTCATCCACTACCTCTTGAGTGGGCTCCTCGAGCTGAGCCGTCAGACGGCTGGAACTCCCCGACACTTTTCTTCACTCAACCCAAGGTGGTGGTCGGAGATAGGTTAGGGTTCTCGTCTAGCTAGTTGGAGTATAAGCACAAACATGACAATAGTTGCTAAATATATAATCCTACACTCAAGGGGAAAACATCAATATCAGATAACACCATGGAGATTCATTCACTCAAACATGCATACAAGTTATATATATATAAAGTGCTACCTCAAGGCTACTCCTAAACCTTGGAGGTCTCGCACACCAGACGTCGGACTACATCGATAAGGTTTCCCCGAAAGGTGGCAGCTAATAAACATGATAAGGGGGTACATGACAAGGTCCAAGCATAAGACTCAAACTACTACAGACTCCAGAGACTCTTTCGAATGACTTATATCACAGACTCAACTTGCTTTATTTGACCCATGATGAGGTCGGATGAACTTCGGCATCCCGTTCTTCACTGGGACGGTGCTGACCTCTCGGCTGGCTCTCACATTTTGCGGAGTTTCTTTTTCGGACACTCGAAGGCCTTGTGTCCCACCTCCCTGCAGTGGTAGCAGGTAGGTTTGATCCCTCCTGGGTTCTTGTCTCTTGGCTTGACTTGCACGTCCTCCCTTGACGAGCTGCCCCCTGGATGTCCCGTGCAGAGTCTCTTCTGCTTGGGCCCTTCTTCCAGCTCAAGGGTCACGCCCTCAGCATTGGCTGCTCGAGCCCCCTCTTCCCATAGCTGAGCTTCCTTGTCTTCGAGTGCATCCCTGGCCCTGATGATTCTCTCCTTTTCTTCAAGTTGAATCCTTAATTCCTTGGCCCTTGCCAGTTCTGTGGCAGCTTCTTTCTCTGCGTGCACCCTTCGAGCTTCACTCTAGTACAACCTTTCTCCAAGTCTTCCAATCTGGCGGTTCATGAGGAACATTGCGGTCTCAGCCCTCATCGCCTTCTCCGCCGATTCTGCGAGCATGGCGTAAGTGGAGTCCATTCCTTGCTTCAAGAAGGCAGTTTGTATGTCCAACCTTTCAAGTTCCCTGTCTTGTGCCTGCACGCAGAAAGAGGCGACGCGGAGTCTTTCATCGGACTCAGAGGT
The DNA here is from genome assembly GCA_015342445.1 of Digitaria exilis. Taxonomy (NCBI): domain Eukaryota; kingdom Viridiplantae; phylum Streptophyta; class Magnoliopsida; order Poales; family Poaceae; genus Digitaria; species Digitaria exilis. Next base: position 138,948 of record JACEFO010002585.1, read on the forward strand.
GGCGTCACGTTCAATCTGTCGTAACTCATCCACGTAAGTGCTGGGGCCTCGCAGAGCTTTCGGCAAGTATTGGTAGGGGGTTCCGATGAGCTTATGCACGAGCTGCCGGTGTACTTCCCGCATTGCCCGTCGGGCTGCTGCTTGGATTGCTTCAGGTAAGCTCAACTCGTTGGCGACGATCACCACTTTCTTGAACTCAGGGACACTGGGGTCTTCAGGAACGGTGAGAGTAAGGTCCGTGGGGCAGTCCGCTGGACTCTCGAGACTTCGCCCCATGTGGGTGACCTCTGCTTTCAAACCTGTCTTCGGCAACATCTCCCTGAGTAGGAGAGCGAAGCCCCCGTGCTTCGTCCCATCTTCTTCGAACTCCTTCCATACGCGACCTTCCATCCTTGGCCTGGGGTTACGAAGAAGGGTATTAGGGATAGATAAGAAATAATTTTTAAGAGGGGTGCATGAAAATATATCAAGGTGTATATATATAAGTCAAAGGAGCGTTTAAGAGTCCTAATTGCTATCGTCCGTTTCTAAGGCTGCGAGCTACGGTCAAGCTCGGCTCTGATACCAACTGAAACGACCCGGTTTTCCAATGACGGAAAACCGAACTCTCTGTACCCTTGTGATAGTCCCTGGATCAGTATCTATCACGTACAGAACTCATCTCAGTACAACATCAGTTCCGAACCACGATTACAAAGCATAATATGAGTAAATACACCCGATTTACCTCGGTACACAACTCTAGAACAAGCCCCTAGGGCTAAACAAAGGGAAATCCTGCGCAGCGGTAGCTAGAGCTTCAAGTCCTCGTCTTCAATCTTCACCACAGGCGTCCTTGAGCGAAGCTCGCAACCCTATCTTCTTCGACATCCCTGTGATCGAACTCGACTTCGACCGCGTACCTGCATGCTCACGACTGTCCCCAAGGAATAGGACAGGTCCACGTCACCAACTGTATGCAAGCTTTAAGTGGCCTATATTCTAAAGGGTAGACAATAATAGCAAGGTGTAGAAAGGCTCGAGGTTTCCTAAGCAAGCGGCATAATAATAATAGTATCTTCATCCCACCAATTCCCATATATCTGTCCCGGGCGAGTCCCATCACACGACGGGTTCCCGGCGGCATCCACCTCAACACACACCTTCGACTCTCGGCGATGCGCAGCTTCATTCCTGGCATCTCAAGAGGGATAACCGGATCACAAGGCAGGCGGAGCACAACCTCCCTCTCCCCGGCTATCCCTACGCCCTCACACTCTCACCTATGGGGGGAGAAAAGCATATCCCAAAACAATGGCCGACCATACTGAAGAGCACTGCGCTATCCATGACCAAGATCACGGCTACACGTATAGATCATAACACTCTGCAGAGGTTGTACACCTGTACCCAACTCGGGCTGCGACTGGGGATCAACCAGTCGAGACACAGCCCACCACTAGTACCTCCTAGTAAGAATGGCACCCTCCTGGCTTCCCGGGTCTGGATGCCTCCGCCCGAAGACGTTGGCCCCAAGGAAATGTGAAAGCATACCACCAGAGCTGCCCATCGGGGGTGTAAGGCACGGGCACTCACCCCTCACACATACACAAACTGTGATCTCCGCATTCAGGTGCCACCTTAGCTAGGCTAGTCGTTACCGGTCACATCTCAGGCAAGTTGGCGTGTACGGTACAGTGAACACAGGACAGTCAACAAGGTTTAAAATAATACCGGTACGGGAGGGAGTCTTCTTCCTCACCAACTCAAGTAACCTCCTACACCTGGCTCCAAGTCATAAAACCACTAGGGGGTCCAACCCCCCCTAGGGTACCCTAGGGGGCCGTCTCCCCTAGAGCCCACGAGGTGACCCAGAAGTCATCTCACCCCGATTTAAGATCGGGTTGTTATTACCCGCACCGGTAAGACCTAGTAAGGTCAAAATCGCCAGACACCTTCCCAGTTTTATCCCCACACGCACGCCAAGAATATCTACCACATATCCCGCACACAAGCAAGCATCTCATCATCATCATATAACAAGGCGCGATATGATAAGCTGTAGGTAACAAGGCAAACGATGAATAAAACAGGCTATGCAAGGTTCACAGCTCAAGCAACACATGCAAGCATAGCGTATCTAATAAGCAATGCCTATAGGTAATCAAAGAAGCAGTCGGGCGTGAACCTGGAGCAGGTTCCTCAAAGTCTTGTGGTGGTTGTCGCGTTCGTCGAGGTAGTCCGGCCTTCCGTGAACACCTAAGGAGCGGATAAAATAAATAACGACATCTAATTGCATATTAACTCCGAATAAGAGGCAATGAATATCCAAATAACTCCGAAACACTATACTAATGGGTTAGTCTAGGTTTTAGGGAAGTTATGAAATAAGTTTCACCTTCCATAAGCTATTATCAATTTATTATTTACTTTCAAAGATTGAAATCATCCTTTTATTCGATTCGATTAAGGAAACGAGGGACGCTTGTTAGTGGGTCCCGCATGTCAACATGTGGGCCCCATAAGTTAGCTCAGGTTGGTCTGGTTAGTCTCAGGGCTCGGTTGCTAGAGGCGGTCCAAGGTCAGCGACCTTAGGCGACAGGCAAGGTAGGGCAATCCGAACTAGGCGAATGCATGTTCGGTAGCAAACAGAACAGGTTGGGTGGTTGTTGGAGAGGTGGCAAAAAGGGGTGGCCTGATGTGCAGCAAGGAGCAAAGCGAGCGTACCCCCGTTGGCGCATGCTGTAAGGCAAGGGCATGAAAGGGACAGGTTCAGCCTTGGAAGTGTACGTCAACCTAGAAGGGTGTGTTTATGCGAATGCGGTCGCGGCCGTGCGAGCTTTGGCTCACAGCCGGCCGTGCGTCATGCGGAGGCAAGACTGGCAGGCGTCGTGCAACGACCGGGGCGAGGTGTTGCCTCGAGGCGTTGCACGACGGAGCCACGGATTGGGTTTAGGTTCAGGGGCGGATGAGGCTTGGCAAGCAATGCAGCACATGCCTGCGCCTGCAGCTTGGCGGATGGTTAGCGCGGAGGCTAACACTTAGATGCTACGTGAGTGCAGCATGATCACCTCCGGGTGCCTGTGCTAGCTGGGTGGCCTTTTGCGTGAGGCTCAGTTAGAGGACACACTCTGGCTGCTCAACCAGCCGATGTGATAGCTTGGTCGTGCCCAGAGTGCGGCGTGTGCAAGCACTAAGCGGGGCAGTTAGTAACGAGACTAGCTATGGAGCAACAAGACTCCGTGACCGTGCGTGCCTGTGCAGGTAGGAAGGGCAAGCTTAGTCCTGCAATGCGTAGGCGCACGTCTACGCCGCAGCTAAGTAAGGCAGCCGGCACACGACTCTGTGCAACGTGAGGCTCGAGAGGATTGTGAGGCATGGATCAGGTTAGGGGCTAGGCAGGTGATGGTTGGCTCGACTGGCTTGAGCACTCAAGGGTGATAGCTTGGGTTTCGACCGACGTGCAGATTGGATGGTCGGGTCCATGCTTGCAATGTCTAGCAACTGCTAGGCGAGAGCAAGGTCGAAGCTTTGGTTAGGACGGCACAGGGCTGGAGCTCAGACTGCCAGCTAGGCGTGCCCGTGTGCGGACTCACGGTATCCTGTGGCTGCCGCACGGCTGTGACACGAGCGCGGGTGCTCGGCATCCCGAGGTCGCGGAAGTGTACAGCGGCAGCGAGAGGGGCGGCAAGGTTGCAGGCAGGACGGTCGGTCAAGCCAGATCAAAGGGTCGGACGGGTTTGGGTGCACTAGTGATCAGGCAAGGCATGGGTGAACGACAAATGCGCGGACCAAGGGCGTGGCCAAACTCCTCCTCGCAGAGCGGTTCGTCGGCAGCGGATCCTATTCTCGTGAAAACGGTAAAGTCTAAGGTCCTATTTGCAAAAGATCCAAAAAGACTAGCAAAAGACTTCAAATAACCTCAACTTCATTTTTAAAGTGTTACTCAGATTTTTAGAGAAATTTAGAAAGTGGTTTCATATTTTTCTGAGTTGAAATGATTTAGCTATGAATTTTCCCAGTTTAAACCATTTTTCTGAAAATGTTAAATGTTTAACCGAAAAAGAGAAAACCCAGAAAATACCAGAGGGTGACACGTGGCATGCTGACGTCAGCATGACGTCATGATGACGTCAGCACAGGGTCCACCGAGTGATGACGTCATCAGTGGGCCCTGCTGACGTCAGCGTTGACTGGTCAACGGTCAACGTTGACCGGTCAACAGGTCAGTGGGCCCCACATGTCAGCATGTGGACCCCAGTGGTCAGTGGGGATCAGCCACCGACAGGTGGGTCCCCGCGGTCAGGTCGGCTCGGCTGGGCTCGGCTCGGCTCTTGGGCCAAAAGCCCACGCGGGCCTTAAGCGCGGCCCAGGCCTGCTAAGGCCCGATGCCGGGCGCGGCAGGCCAGCCGCGGGATCTGGTGCGGCTGCGCACCGATCCCGCGCGGCCGGCGGTGGTGTGGCCAAGCATATGGGGGGGGCACCACGACGCGGCCAAGCACGCGCTCCAGGCGTTCGACAGAATGCCACAGTCGCCTGGGCGAACGCCGGCGAGGAGACGGCTCGACGCGCCTTCGCGCGCGCGTGCGCGTGGAGTGTGGTGCGTGTGTGCGTGCGTGCGTGCGCGCGAGCCACCGCGTCGCGCACGAGTGCGTGCGCGAACGAGGGGAGGCACCACAACGCGGCTCGGCGGCCGAAACGGCTCGCCGCGACGGCGAACCCGCGGGGCAGCGGCTGCGCGCGCCCGCGGTCGCGTCCGGGGCCAAAGATGCCTACTTGGGGCTCCTGCAAAGCGGCACGACGGCCGGACAGAGAGGGGAAGGGGTCTCCTATGGCGGCGACCTCTACGGCTGAACGGCGACCCGCCGTGGCAGAGCATGGGCACGGTGGGGAAGAAAAGGGCTCGGCTTGGCTCACCTTGGGCTTGAAGAGGGCCAAGGCGGGGCAGGCAGGGGTTGGTGCCGAGGCGAGGCGGTGCAGCGCAGGCTCGGGGTGGCGGTACTCCGTCGTCGAGGAAGACGAGGTTGACGACGTCGCGGCGGCGAGGCGGCGTCGAGGTACTGGCCCGGCTTGGTGGTACTTGGCGTCGAGGAGGTAGACGAGCAGCTCACGGCGGCGACGTCCTTGACGGCGAGGTTCTCCTCCTCGTCGTGGCGGCCTCCTTCTTCTCCCCTCCTTCCTTCTTCTTCCTCTCCTACTCCTCCTTCCTTTCCTCTGGTGGCGGCGGCGGCTTGGGGAAAATCCCCAATTGAAGCCTAGGGTTTCGATTGGGGTGGTCTAGGGCTTATATAGGGCAGTGGCTAGGGTTAGAGGTGGTTCCCGGGGTGGTTGGTAAGGCGAGCGGCGGGGATCCTCGGCGTCCGCGCTGGCGGACACGCGGCGAGCATCCGAGGTGCGGCGGCTAGGGTTTTGAGGGGGTGATGGGGGCTCACGGGTGCGCGTGAGGCGTACGCGAGCAGGTGGTGGCGGCGGTTTTTGTCGCGGAGCAGGGAAGGCATGGGCGAGCGGGAGCGGGGCGGCCGGCGTCACAGCTCACGCGCGTCGCGTGAGCGCGGCGAGAGGAAGGGGAAAGCTGACGAGTGGGGCCGTCTGGGCAGAGGGAGAGAAAAGGGGAAGGGAACGAGCAGGCCGAGCGCGAGGAGGTGGAGATCGGCACTGACGAGCGGGCCCATGGTGTCAGCGAGAGAAGCGAGAGAGGGAGAGAGGTTGGAACAATTAAAATGACACTATGTCATTTTAATTTATTTCCTATATTACCCCTGTACCACTCAAACTACTCCCCTATACTACTCGTATCACTAGGACCATTTTGTATAGTATACAATTAATCTCAACCGTCCGATATTTACATACTAGTCCTTTTTAAACTCTAGTATAACCTAGTATTGTGCCCTGTAAAAGACCTCCTGTCATAATGTATAAAACGTGGACCTGACTCTGTCCACTTATCCAACACTAGCAGACTCCAATGTGTTCCCCCTCCAGCACATTCCAAGTCCACATTGTTATTCACTGGAAATATCACTAAGCGGTTGGAACACGATTCAAGGGCCCCAGTAGTATCTCCATATCTCCAGAGAAATGAAGTATTTGCATCAGCCAGGATGACATCATGAATTCCATTGCGCCAAAGTTAATTACAGCATCGGAGACAAACATGCCAGCTTGAAGTGAGGCAACTTCATTGGGGCATAGGCCTTTTTTGCCGCTTCCATCAGAAGCCTCTGGCTGCATAGAAGTCGAGGTTATTGGCACATTGCCACCATCCACTCGCTGGTGTCCTATTAACCCTCTGTGCAGAGACTTCCTTAGCCTCTCAGTTGTCTTTGTGCTGACCTCCGTCCACAACGCATTACTCCAACAATCTTCATTGCTGACAGAAGAATTTGCACACCAACGGCAAATTGATCTCGTAATTGCTATTGTGTAGAGTGCAGAGTCAGATGGATCAACCTGTTGAGGAGCATCGACTTCACAAAAGTTGGTACCCCGGGGCACAAAAGGATTCAGAACATCAGCAAGGTGTCTTGCCAAAGGGAGATTGGCTCTGTCCCAACTGTCATAATGGATAAAACGTGGACCATGGTTGCTCCACTTATCCAATACAAGAGTACTCCAGCCAGCTCTGTCATGGTCTGACTCCTCATAATTGTTCAAGGGGAAAATCAATAGGCGATTAGAACACATTTTTTGTGCTCCAGTGGTCTGACCACGGCTCAAGAACAAAGAAGTATTAACATCTACTATAACAGCATCATGAATCTCTTTCTGCCTAAGCTCATCTGAATATTGCTTGAATACAAATTTAACAATGCCATCAGAAACGAACCGACCATCTTGAAGCGAAGCAATTTCACTGTGGTGTAGACCTCTTTTACTGCTTCTGGTCGAGGGCTCTACTAGCTTCTCTCTGCCTGAGGCTCTTGATACACTGCCAGAATGTGGCTTCTCACTTGCCTTTTCATTTGAATTCACTTTTATACTAATTGCTTCTGGATCACCCAGGCGCCGGAGCGGCCACCTTCCAGGTGATCTTTTCGAGTCTAGTACAGTAAGGCCCAACTGATCCAAATGATTAAAGAGGTCAAATCACCTGCGTTTCTGCAGAAAAAAGAACCAAGATCAGTATGCACGGATTGAATAAACAATCACCCAATCCATATATTTTATCCTTATGGGATGTAAGAATGCATGCAGAAGACAAGAAGTAGGCAAGTAAAGCAAGCAACCAAGATTGAGAGTAACTACTTACATCATTGTGTGCTCGTATCCATTGCATAAATACTTCTGGAGCTGCGGGTTCTCCTCCAAGCCCACCCCCTAATAAACCCTTTGGTTTCTTACTCTTCCTCTCTTCTATACTTTCTGTTAGTGATGCGAGGGACAGGCTCTTTAGCCACCATAATGTCCCCATCACCAACACCTTTGTCGATTGGATCCCATATCATTTTTCTGGGCGGCGGCTCCATGGGCAGGGCCGGCCCTGACTTTTTGGTGGTCCGGTACAGAACACAAAATTGGAGGCCCCCACCCAACCATGAAAATACAAGATAATAGTATAAGGTTATCCCTAGCATTAAATAGCCAGCCACATAAGCAATTTGGTGATGTGGCAAGGGAATTAAAGAAGGGAGAGGAGAACATGATGTCTTGCATGAGAAATCATGTCTACACAAGAACAAAAAATGAAACTTGATGATAGGGAGATGAAAGGAGAGATAACATATGTGATTGGATGGTAGTTTATTTTTAAGAAACTGCATTGAGGAGGTAGTTTCTATAGGTGGTGTCTATATGACATGGATGTATAGAAACTACTTAATGATGTCTTGGGTTGGGAATAGTCTAATCAATTCAACTATATTAAAAAACCTGTTGTCATGAACGAATCTCACACTAATAGGTGTAAAATATAAAAGACAATCATAAATTTCTTTAGATCATTTAAAACAATTTCTTCTAACAATTTTGGATGCAAAATCGGTGAATATGAAAATCGAGCAAGGTTTTGACCTTGATCCGGTGATGAAAAATCAACTATCGGCCAGGGCGCAATCGAGCGAGCGGATGAGTGGCGATCTGCTGTGTTTGCGGCGGCATCTCGCGATTCGCTGCTCGTGAGCCGCTAGTAGTCGAGGAGGCGGCCAGGCGGTTTGCCGGTGAAGGAGCCGAGGAGATGAGTTGTGAGTCGATCGGTCTATATGTGATCTGTTCGTTCGCTTGGCTTGGCAGGTTTTTTTTCTTTGTCTAGTTCGAGCTGTATCCGTATATTGTACCATCTCTCAAATTGGAGGCACCTGGTTTTAGGTGGCCCAGTGCGGCCGCACCGTTGGCACCAGCTCAGGGCCGGGCCTGTCCATGGGATCATGTTGGAACAACCCATCCATCTATCCATCCACATGTAAATAGACAAATACATCAAGAAGGTCATCAGAATACTTGAGTTCAGATATTCCACAGTCATGGGGTAGGAACTCAGCGTCATCAAGAGAGCAGAGTGCCTGTTGGCTACCTGCACTCCAGTTATTAATGGTTCTTTTTGCCCATCCCCCAAGCATCTCATCGATAAAACCCTGACTGGTTTTACAGTGACTCAGAAACACCTTCCATGCTTTAGCTTCCATAAGGATGACAACAATAGACCCAAAACACGATGCTAGCTCAGGAGTGTCCTGGCAGCGAGCTGAGCCTCTGTAACCACAGATTGTTAGATCAAACTAACAATACGTGAGCATGAACATAACCAGGATCTCTAGTCTAGAATAGATCCCGCCTAGAACATGAATCTAATGCGGAAAGTGTTCGCCAGTGAGCTTATACCGGCGCTTGTGGTGTCCAGGTCGTCGATGGAGGTTGGTGCAGAGGCGACGAAGTCGATGGCATGGACGGCGTCGGGGATGTAGCGCAGACGCTCCTTGAGGCTCTTCGCGGGGTAGCGTCGGCCTTCTGGACGCCAACGGCACTGGCCCTGGCGAGGAACACGTGCTTCCGAGCCTTCCAGCACCCTTAGTGATCGGTGAAGGGTGGCTAGGTTATGGTGAACCTAGGGTTGCGTGATTGGATGCCTCGTTGGAGGTTTCCCTTAGTTTATATAGCGCTGTAGGCCCGGGGCCGTGTCCTATAGATGGAAAAAGATTGCCTCCCGATCAAGGCAAGGACTCATAGTTGGAAATCTTAGAGATTTGAGGGATTCGGCGTTATCCCCGTTTCTATCTTTATCTCGGTTGTTGACCGAGATCAAATCGAAATCCAACACAGATCACATCAAACAAGCACCTTACATCATGTATGTTCACGATGGTACTTCCAGTTCCAACTGGGGATATGGACCTGTGGTTTCCATTAAAGGGCAGTAGTTCCAACTGGGGATATGGACCTGTGGTTTCCATTAAAGGGCAGTACTTGTGTATTTGTACTATTCATGAATAGCCCATCAATTTCTGGAGACTTTACTTGGAAGAATCCATTCTCTGTACAAAATCCGATTAACCAGGCTGACCTTGTGGCTATAATAAAGACAATGTACCTCCTGTTGCAGCGGGGCACATAATAAAATGTGCCCTGCAGAGGTGTCGTGAACAGTAGATGGTCCCCATAGCGAACTCGAAATTCCGAGTTGCATAACATCCAGTAGTAAAGGTGCGATTGGCATTGCTTGTAGCGCTCTACAAACATTTTGGCATCATCCAAAAGTAAAGTTACTGTGTTCTGCAATCAAAACAAGTATAAAAAAAAATTAGGCGAACATGTAGAATTCCATAAATCAGCCCTGTCACTTTGTGGCTCAATGTACAAGTTCAATTTGTAATCACTAATCATATTTGCACAGTCAGACATTGGGCTAAAGCTTGCTATAATCTAAATTAGGATAACAAAATTTTCATTATGGGATTTATGGCAAAGTAACGATATCTCTTCCCACCCCAACCTCCATGAATCCATAATTAAAGCATTCCATAAAATCAAGCTGAAGGGTGAGGAGTCTAAATGCATTGCAGTGAGTACTCATCTTGACAAGACTGCACATTCTGTTAATTTACTACAATATCCAGGTTTTTACCTCTTGTCATGAAACCAACTAATCAATGTGGTTTTAAAAAAAATAAACATAGAATTCGCCTAAGAGGATACTGGTACAAGATTATAGCATAATACACATGCTCAAGTAGACCTGAAACTAACTCAAAACAGTTTTGTGCTAAAGATAGTTAGCCGTATGGACCATAAGAATCATGAAATCCAAGATTGGATCTTTTACAAACAAGAAAAAGTTCACATAAGAAAATCTGAAACATACAGGAAACGAAATCCAAGATTGAGGGATGGGCGAACGGCTCCTTCCCCCCAAGGGAGGTGACTCCCATAGGCGACACCCAGTCACCCACTGTCACCCCACCCAGCTCCACCCCTGAGAACCCCAAACCCATCCAGCCCACACCAGATCCGGTTACGCGCGAAGGTGATCTACCCATCCATGGTCCTCCCGTCCCCAACAGTGCTGCGACGGCGGAGATCAATCGTCGACATGGTGAGGTTGCTCTGGAGGAGCTGCAGGCGACACCCATGCCACAACCTCAAGATTCACCAGACCCCCCTACGACAGTAGTCGTCCTCCCAGATCTCGCTGAGGAAATCCAGCGACAGGCCAAAATTGATACGTCACAGCAAGACGCAGAATCAAGTCGTCCAAGCGCCGGCGGCTTGCAGCGCCAAGACAGCATTCAAACGGGCACCCATCCAGAAGACTCGCCGGTGGCCAGCGGCGTCGTTCAGTCCCCATCAGCTCGAAGCAGCAAAGGTAAAGCCATGGCGGAAGGCAAGCTCAGATCCACCACCAGCGAGAAAGGAAAGGGCATTGATTCGGTGGCACCGCAAGGACAACAGGATGGGCAAACCAACAGAAGCAGGGAGAGCAGCCCCGTTCAGCAACGAGAGTTACTGCAAGGAGAGAGCTCGTGGATGGGAGCAAGGAGAAGCCAACGGTCGTGTTCTTTTCAGGTGAAGTGCAGTCCGTGGAACGATGAGCAACAGACTCCGCGTCGGTTTCCTTCTCCACAGCAGCTACGAGAGAGCAAGCAGAGTGCAGGGCCAATTGATGAGCACGGCTTCCAAGTGGTGAAGCCAGCCTACTGGTGGCGCAAGCAGAACAAGAATTCAAGAGATGAACAACATTCACACCAACCCGACGAGATTGATCAGAGGAGGAAGAAATACTTGGAGCACATTAGAGGAAAGTGTTTTAACTGTCTCTCAACGCTGCACGGGGTCTCTGAATGCCGATACAGCACTAAATGCTGGAGATGTTTGAAGCCGGGCCATTTGGCTAGAGATTGCCCAACGCGGAGCGTCGCGCATAAAGAACCCAGCAGCACTCACCGGTGGCACCACAACACCAGCACAGAACAACCGAGAGCTTCCCGCCCTTCCTCGCCACCTCCATTCGCCACAACGCCTGGGTCGACCGTTCCTACGGTCGGTCGGTCCTACCTTCAAGTTGCCAAAGGAGAGCCGGTTAACATGGCGACCTACCCCGGCGATCCCCGTGCGCGCCCTGAGCTTGCAGTCTGCGCAATCTCGGCGACAGGGGCCATCAAGCGCAAGAGGGAATCCCTCGTAGGCAGGGTCGCGGTGTGCTGGCTCGGCAGCAACAGCCACGACACAGCTCCACACCACGTCGTCGAGGTCCTCGACAGCCAGCTCCGCATTCGACCCCACGAGATCAAGGTCGTCAAACACTACCCAGAGCAGTATCTGATCTTCTTTGAAGATGTGCGTGCATTCCAGCGTGCAGTGGGTTGTCGTGGCGTCCGTTCCAGGGGCAGGACCTTCAACTTTGAGCCCTGGACGGAGCGCCGCAATGCCATGGAGAAGATGCTCGAGTTCAGGGTGCGCCTGCGCATTGAGGGTGTGCCGGCGCACGCCTGGTCTGAAGAGGTGTCTGGCAAGATCGTCGGTCACCACTGCGCCATCCACTACGTCGAGGGATCTGCCCGCCGCCAGGACCGCACTAGAACATACGACCTGTGGGCATGGTCGGCCAACCCCAGTAAGATTCCAAAAAAGGTTCTTCTCACCATCACTGACCCTGACAGAGAAGTAGCTGCCGGTGACGAAGCGGAGATCTACCAGGACCCCCACGTGGCCGCAAGTGCGCCCTCGACTACATGCTGCACATCCATTTGGATGTGGTGGAGGACCTCTCCTTCTTTGGAGACAGGGATGGAGGGGACGGACAGAACAGGAAGCCCCGTCGTGAGTTCCTATGGAACTACGGCGTGCCAGACTCCATGGGCGAGCGGCGCTCTGGCCAGCGCCGTGACAACTACGCCGGGCGTGATTACCAGCCCCGCCGTGATGGAGACGACCACGATGACAACTTCCACCGTGGTGTTCGCCGTCACAGGAGCCAGTCGTCCTGGGGGAGGATGACTCGCTGCCGTGGCGCTGTGGAGGACTGCTACAGCTATACCCGCCATCGCGGGGGCGGCGATTACGGGCATCGCAGCAGGACGACGACGATGCAGCCTGAAGCCCAACGCATTTGGCGCAAGAAGCCCAACTCCGGCAAGCGCGTATCCTTCGCCAACCCTCTGGTTCATGTCATGGGTGAGTCCGCACTCCAAATTGATGCTGTCATCCAGATTGTCAACCACTCATACACCCTTGACAACAAGACAGAAAGGCTCGATCCTATGGTAGTTGAGCAGTCAGTCTCACAATGTTATGCAGGCATTCCTTCCAAGGAGGACCGCATCAAGGCTATGCTTGCTTCGGCTCCAGGCAGGGACGCTGTGGCTTCACCCACACACCACCGCAACATCAGCATGGTTGATCAGGTCAGCACCTATCCCACATCCCATGATGTTTGCGAGTTGAATTGTGAGGTTGTGACAACCGTAGAGCAAATGACAAAGACTGCAACACCAACGCCCATGCCTAGCAATGTTGTACACCAGGCCTCATACACCAATGATGTAGCCCAACCTTCAGAAATCAATAGTAGCCAAGCAATACCGGAAATAGGCCCAGAACACTCTCTGATTATTAATCACCCGCAGTTAAAACACACAGAACAACCAGAGGACCAAATTCAGCTGATAGGGGCTAACCAAGAAATATTCCAACAAGAAGCAATAGAACCTGATATCCCTCCAACATCTGCAACAGACCTTGACCAAGAAGATGATATATCAGTTGATCCCTCCCCGTTTGATGACAGGGATTCTGATCCCATCACAGTTGCTGATAGGGCACAAGATCATACCCCTCTTGATGTTAGGAATTCTGATCCTATCCCAGGTGCTGATAGGGCACAAGATCCCACCACCCCAATTGACGACATGGCTGTTTTTATTGATTTTATATCCTGTAAACCCCCTGCACCAATTCTAACAACACCACCAAGAGTCAACACCACTCCCCAGCATAAGCAACAGGTAGAAGAGACTACTACACAGAGAAGGAGTGCACGCTTAGCAGAAAAAGAGAAGCAACACCGAGGGCAAAATAGTGTCCAATTAGCTAGAAGCGTACTGATTAAAAAACTGGGAGCACTTCACCCTGAATCACATGATCAGATGAGCTCTAACTCTGAATTCAATGATCTTACACAGCATCTCCCTCAGCCTCTGACACGCAATGGGATGGCAGCCATCAAGACACTGGTGGAGAAAGGGAATGAACTCAAGAACAAGAAGAGAAGCAAGGTGACGCCCACGCCCGAGGCAGCACAGGTGGCCTGAAGGGGATACACGACCTTCGCAACTTAGTTGTCCTTTTATTTTCCCATGATAGACAAGAATGTGAACTATTTGTATTGTGCTGTACTATTTAATGGGCCGGCAATTAGGCCCCGCGGCTTCAGCGATGTTCCGGGCATGCTTGTCACGGCGTCGACGGTCACGAAGCTCGCCAACTATCCAGCGTTCCATCTCCCCTGCTTTGTATCTGGCCTCAGCGCCAAGCACGGGAAGAAAGACCACCACTACATATTTGTTCTGCAATGCAGTTGTGCTAGTTATCATTTTCATCCCCATTTCACAAAAAGATAGTAACATCCTATGTTGGAATGTGAGAGGACTCAATGCATCAGCACGAAGAGCAAGTGTCTACAACATAGTTAAATCATCGGGTGCAACAATCGTTTGCCTACAGGAAACAAAGATTGCCCACTGGACATCGCGTTTAGTGGCAGAAACTCTAGGGTCTAATTTCGTGGCAAACTTTGTCACATTACCTGCAGACGGAACGAGGGGTGGTATTCTATTGGCAGTGTCTGATAGACACTTTAGTCTACGGTCCACGTACATCACCGAGCATACTGTTTCAGCTAACATCAAAGTTAAGGCAGATGACTCAACCTGGACTATAACAGGGGTATATGGCCCCCAAGGTGACCAGGAGAAACTGATATTCCTAGAAGAGCTAAAAGATCTAAAATTGCAAGCACTTGAGCGTTGGCTATTATTAGGAGATTTTAACCTCATATATAAAGCAGAAGATAAAAGCAACAACCGTTTAGACCGCCGAATGATGAACAATTTCAAACAAGTCATTGACGAGAACCAACTTATGGAGATTGAATTAAGAGGAAGACGCTTCACTTGGAGCAATGAACAGGATAACCCGACTTTCACAAGAATCGACCGCTTTTTCGCGACACCCGAATGGCTCACCTCGTTTCCTAATCTAGACCTACAGGCCCTATCCACCTTGGGGTTGGACCATTGCCCGCTTCTACTAACTGGGGACGTCACCCGACAACACTACAGAGGTTTCCGTTTTGAGTCATACTGGGTTAACATGCCGGGTTTCATGGATATCATCCAAGAGGCCTGGGAACAGCCTGTCAATACACAAGATGCCATCCTTCGTATCCATGTTAAACTCATTAGGACGGCTAAGGCACTCAAATTATGGAAAAGACAAAATATTGGAAATATTGCCCTACGGATTGCCATAGTGAATGAAGTCCTCCTATTCCTCAACACGGCACAAGAACAGAGATCCCTCACCCCAGACGAGTTGGAGTTTAGACGTTACCTCAAAGCGAAGGCAGATGGCCTAGCAGTAATACAACGGTCACGAGCAAGGCAACATTCTCGTCTGATCTGGCTCAGGAATGGGGATGGTTGTACCAAGTTATTCATGTTGCATGCTAATAACAGAAAAAGGAGATTGCACATCCCCACACTAAACACTAGGGTTGGCTTATCATCCAACCATCAACAAAAGGAAGAAGCAATATATGAACACTTTGTCAATTGTATTGGAAAACCCCAAGAGCGAACACTTTGCTTGAATTGGACACATCTCGGCTACCAACCCCATGATGTACAGGAGTTGGAAACACCCTTTGAAGAAACTGAGATTAAAAAAGTGGTAATGCAAATGCCAATGGAAAAATCACCAGGCCCAGATGGGTTCATCGGTCTGTTCTATAAAAAATGTTGGCCCATCATCGGAAATGATTTAACTGCAGCAGTCCAGGCTTTCCACTCCCTAAGAACAAGACGTATTGATTTGGTAAATAAAGCGAATATCATACTACTACCAAAAAAAGAAGGATCAACTGACATCTCAGACTTCAGACCGATCAGTCTCATTAACAGCCTTGCTAAGATAATCACCAAACTCTTGGCAGATAGATGAGCTTGTGTCAGCCAGCCAGAACGCTTTTATCAAAAAGCGTTGCATACATGATAACTTTGTCTATGTACAAAATGTGATCAAGGCCCTCCACAAATCAAAAAGGCCAGCCCTATTCATTAAGTTGGACATCTCTAAAGCTTTTGATTCTTTAAGCTGGGTATATCTCCTTGACGTGATGACAGCGTTAGGTTTCGGACAGAGGTGGAGAGATTGGATTGCCACGTTGCTGGCCACTTCGTCGTCCAGGGTCCTTTTGAATGGAATCCCGGTGAAAAAGTTCAGACACGCGAGGGGAGTACGACAGGGTGACCCTCTATCGCCATTATTGTTCATTCTTGCCATTGACCCCCTGCAACGGATAATAGAGTTGGCCGCACAACGAAACATCTTAAATCAGATCCTCCCGAAAGCGGCTAAACTAAGATGCTCCCTTTACGCCGATGATGCAGCCCTTTTTGCCAATCCGGACTGCGAGGAACTCAGTCGCCTAAGTCAACTACTTCAGGTGTTTTGGAAGTGCTCGGGGCTAAAGGTCAATATGAGCAAAACAGAAATATTTCCTATTCGCTGCACTGAAAAAATCATCTCAACTGCGCTTCGAGACTCTCCTGGGAAAATTTCCTCATTCCCGGGAAAATACTTAGGCCTACCATTACACACGCGCCAGCTTCGAAGAGTTGAAGTCCAACCGCTGATTGACAAAATTGGGAAAAGACTACCAGGGTGGAAAGGAAAAATGCTAAACCTGGCAGGAAGAGAAACATTAGTAAAAAACGTGCTCACATCACAACCGATTTACCATCTAACAGTTTTTCCAACTCAAAAATGGTTGATCAAACAGATAGACAGAATGAGACGAAGCTTCCTATGGAAAGGAGACGAGCCTGAAAAAGTAAATGGAGGTCACTGCCTAGTCAAATGGACGAAAGTTTGCCTGCCAAAAGAATTAGGCGGACTCGGAGTTCTTGACCTGGAACGACTTGCAAGGGCACTCAGACTCAGATGGCTATGGTATCAATGGAAAAATGTTGAAAGGCCATGGACAAAGCTAGATATCCCGTGTGACAAGACTGACAAGGTTCTGTTCCATGCATCCACAGTAGTCCGGGTCGGCAAGGGCAACAAGGCTCTGTTTTGGCATTCAAGTTGGTTGAATGGATCTGCACCAAAAACGCTTGCACCACATCTATTCCAAAAATCCAAAAGGAAGAACATTACAGTTCAAAAGGCCTTGTATGATAACCACTGGGTAGCCCTAATATATCCGCTAAGCACTGAAGAGGAGAACAGAGAACTTACTATTTTATGTGACATAATTCACTCTCAAGAAAGAGACACCAATGCCGAAGACGAAATTGTATGGAGATGGACATCTAACGGGGAATACTCAACTAAAAGCGCCTACAACACGCAATTCATTGGCCACACAAAAACGACTTTCCACCCAATATGGAAGTCAAAAGCTGAGCCTAAATGTCGTATCTTTGCTTGGATCCTTCTTCAGAAAAAGATTCTTACAGCCGACAACTTGGAAAAGAGGGGCTGGCCAAGGGACCCTATCTGTAAGCTTTGCAACAGAGAGCCTAAAACACCGACACATCTTTGCAAGGAGTGTGACTACACAAGGGAGACTTGGGCTAAGCTCGTGAACTGCCTAGGAGTTGCGAATCTACCACCACCCTCAATTCAGTCAACACCGAACGGGTGGTGGAAACAGTGCAGGAACAGATTTGACAAAGATAATAAACCTTTTTTCGATGGGGTAATGATATATTTCTGGTGGAACATCTGGAAGGAACGCAACAGAAGAACGTTCAATCATTTATCCAAGTCGACAGAGGAAGTGGCTCACCTAACGAAAGAAGATATCCAACAGTTTAGATTGGCCTTCAATTCTTCTCATAACTAGGGTCCTAGATCGACCTTTCTAGCTCTTTTTCTGGAGTCATGGTTGTTGTTTGGTCTATGTTTTCTTCGTCTTCCCCTTTCTTGTTAGTTGTTCTTTCGTTTAGTCGTTTCTCTGTTTGATCTTAGTTGTTTCTAGTTGTTTGTCGGTGGGGAACCGGCAAGTCGTTTTTGTACATATTTTTTTTTGTTCTCTCTTCTAATAAAAATTCGGCAAAGCTTTTGCCGTCCGTTCAAAAAAAAAAAGAAATCCAAGATTGAATTTGAATCTTAAAAAGAAAAAGCCAAGAAGCCGTTCGTCTGGTTGGTTCAGGAAACGACATCAACCGCCAGCCAGAAAAGGTGGAGGAGGACGAAACTTACCCGCGGAAGGGAACGAGTGGGATCGCCCTTCGTCTTCTTCTTCCCCATTGCTGCGCGCCCTCACAACGTAGCCCTTTGGCAGTCGGGCTGCCCGCGGCAAGAAAGTCTGATAACCTAAACACGTCGAGGATTTCTTTGAGAGCGCAAAAAGAAGATTTCTTTCAGAATCCAAGAAAAAAGAAGCCATCAGCGAACCTTGGGACAGCTTGATTCGAGCACTGTGGCTGCAAAACCCTTCCAGCGGCGGAGATGATGACCTACGGTGCGGGCGCGAGGGAGACTCCAAGCCGCGGGGAGCCGAGTCCGATCGTCGGCGGGGACCTTGGGGTCGAGCTTGTGGAGATTCGAGGCCACTGATCGAGGGCCGAGCCCGATCAGCGGCGGCGGCCTTTGGGGTCGAGCTCGTCTCGTTCCTCCGTCCCGTCTGCAGCAGGTTTCTTCCTTCGCGGCTTCGGCGGAAATATGACCGTTATTGGGGACGGGGAAGAAAGGCGGCAGACGTATGTTTGGCAAATAATTGATATTCTTATACGAGACAGGAGGTTTTCTGAAAATAACTGGATCACCATTATTAATCATGATTCAAATAAAGGTGTTTTATGAAAATAATCGGACCGCGATCCAAACCAGGGGGTTCGTTAAAAAAAGTTCACCACGGTGGCCGTGACGACGGCTCGCCGTCCTCCGGCTACCCGCGCCCTACGACCTGGCCTCACTGCCCGCCCGCGCCTCCGCTCCACACCCCCACAACCCTGCCGCAGAACTCCTTCCGCAGTCAGGGAACGCCTGCCCCCAAACGAGAAGACAGAGAGACGGGGTTCTGACAACGCCCTGGGGTGCTGTTCTGCAAGAGAGTCTGAAACTTGATAAGAAGAATAGACAGGATTGTTCTGACAGTGATTTACCTTACAAATTAGAGATCTCGCATGATGATTGCAATTGAGTCAGATCATCAGTACACAGATGATCTAGAGCATTTCCTCCTGCCTGGCCATTGACTGTACAATGCCATAAATGAAATTTAAGCAGTAACCACAGCCAACAAACAATATCTAGCTGTTCGTAAACAAAGATCCGGATGAACCCAAAGTGTACCAACTACCAGTTTTCCGTAGCCATTCTACGTGTATGTCACTTGCTGTAAATTCAGGGTTGAAAAGCCCATCTCTACAGATACAAGGTCAAAACTCCCATAGTTCCTCAAACACACACCAAAATAGCACCTAGCACCCTGTCTAAAAGTGATACTATTTTTCATATCAAACAAAAATGCATGTTTTCGCATGAACAACAGCATTGCAGCTAAAAAAATACTGTTGACTAACAAATCTAATCTCTGATCTACTTTGATCTCAAGCATCCACCAGGAAGTAAGAATTTGAACTTGTCTGCATTCTTGATCAAATAGGAAGGCAGATGCACAGCAGATGCTGACTTTGGTATTGGCCCCATCTTCTTGAAGAGGTCTCTGAATGTATACTCTTCGGGTAGCATGTCAAATAGATCATCCCCATTGCATATGATCTTCTGTATTCTGTCTGGATTTAGGAAGCTTTGCTGTTTCACTCGGTCTGCGTGGCTGTACGCCTTCATCTTGAAAACAAACTCCTTGATGTCCCTGAAGCAGAAGCTACAGTGCCAGCCTGAATCAGCCAGGATTAGGTTGCTCTGACGGGAGTGGCGATATAATGTGCGTTCAGTGAACACATGTGCCGATGCTCTCCAACTGTTGTCGTCCACAGGAAACTCAAAGGAGTACATATAGTTCTTCATCTCGAGGTGCATGACTGGTGGTATTCCATCACACCACTTGAGCAACTGCACCGTCTCGGGGCTAGGGATCTCATCAGCATCAGCCATGATCAGGACATCACCCACAGCAATACCTGATCTTCGTATCAGCATGTTAAGTGAACGACGATGATAGGCCTCAACATTGAAGGGCTGCCTACGATGATCAGTATCCAGTTCGCCAATAGAAAGCATGTCATAGACTAGCTTTGATCCAGCAAATGCAAAACGGCTGAGGTTTTCATAAAAGGAGAGTGACTTGGGGATACCAGTGAAGGTGGCATTGGCCTCAAGGATGACCAACCTATCGACATATGGAAGTAGCTCATGGTAACGGATTTCCAGAATATCAAGTTCATTACTGAAGAGGACGGCATCAAATACACGCCGTGGGGAGGGGAGGATGCCCCAACCATGGAGCTGGCACAACTGTTGCATGGAGATATTGGGGGCATAGTAGTGTGGGATGCGGGTGAATGGTGTAGGTGGTGTGTCCCACAAAGGCCGCAGAATGTAGGAGATACTCTGGAAGTACTGGGTGACAGCAATAACAGACACAGAAAGAACAAGGACAAATGGTATTAGGAACTTGAAACGCAGAATTTTTCGTCTGATTAATGATGGATGATGCGAGTCTCTGGCCATGAGAAGGTCTTGAGTCTAGGACAGAAAAAGGAATAGGTGAGCCTCTGAGAAGCATAGGAGAGTTCTCCAAATACACTGTCTTGCCGGGGAATGTGGTAAATGTCCGAGGCTGAATTTAACCTGCATTTAGCAAGACAAGAAAGTAAGCAAAATGAATCAGGTAGTGACACAAATAGTAACCATGTAACATACCACAAAATCAGAGAAAACTAACATACTGGCAAGATCTGTATCACAGAAAGGAAAAATGTAGAGACAAGTTACAGCTACACGCATTCCCTTTAAATTTGTCAAGCAACTGGCAATGATCTTCAAAATTCTAACGAAGCTAAATTGCAGCCTATGTAGCACGGACACGGCAGCAAAATGGTGATAAGTATTGGCAGATTAAATTCTAAAAATAAACATCATTAATCAGCAATACTCCATGGACACAGCGTTGATGCATCTTAACGTGGCTGAGAAAAAGAGGTGTGGCGGCCTGAGCTATATGGCCGGCAGCAACGGCCTGACCTGGAGAGGCACGGCAGCAAGACAGATCCGTTTGTGGCAAGGGCAGCAGGAGGGGCGGTGGACGGGGAGGCCGGCATGCTGTGGGAGATGGCCATCGTGCTGCAAAGGCGGAGGGAGAAAATCAAGCTGAGCACCGTCTGTGACCATTTAGGAAGGGGTGGGGCAATTGAGGAATCGACCGTGAAGAGATGAACAGTTTGCTTGCGGGAGTAAAATGATCTAGAGAACATCACACACGAGAACGAGCACCATATATCTTACTGAATAACCACAACAATGCCTGGCACAAACATAATCTATTTTTTTTAGTGCTCCAAACAGTACATCTACATCTAATACCTATATGGAATCAAACAATTTAGGACTAGCAAGATATGGTGCATGCATTGGTGAAAGATCAAGCAGACACTAAGAAAAATTCTACCACCTTTTGCCCAAATCAAATGCTACAGACGGGCTAATCTCCAGTAATCTGCAGTATGGCCGTAAGGGGCGCACCGCACACCCTGATTAAAAAGGTTACAAAGGCATTCATTTCTCTCCAATAATCCGATCCCTCACTCTTTTCTAAGCCACAAACAAGATCGACGGGCCCAAAACATTCAGGGGCATGCCTGATGAGCAACGCAAAAGGGCAAAATCTAACAAAACCACAAGGCGCACATTGTGCCGCCACCTCCATCGATTGGCGTCAAATCTGAACTAAACCAAGCTTGGTTCTTGATCCCTCTTCCTAAAGATTCAAACTTCGCCGAGCAAGATATACAAAAAAAAAAAAAGAGCAAGAAAGGGAGCACGCACTGTGAGCCCCAGAACAAGGGCACCGGAGTCACCTCAGGGAAGTAGACGAAGACCCGAAAGGAGAAGACCAAGACCAAGACGGAAAGCTCCCATCTCTGGACGACCTGCCGCTTCCTCCGGCTCCTCTACACCGCCCGCTCCTCCGCCTCCTGTGTCGATGGCTCATTTATTAACCCTTCCTCCGCGCCTCGCCTCCTCCGCCTCCGGCCTTGTCTCGTCTCATGTAACCTTTCCCTCCCTCCTCGACCCCTCCGCCAATCTCTCTCCCGCCGGCCGCCTATTTCTGTCGCGTGCTCCTCCCCTCCCCTCCCCTCCGATGATCCGACCGGCCTCGTGGTGGTGGGGGAGTGCCACTGCTAAAATTAGGCGTCTGATTTTGCTGCTGCTTAAAAAAGTCGAGGCTTTTCGCTTTTGCGGGAGAGAAACCTTGGGGATTTGATCTCGTGGGATATGCGATGAGTGCTTTGTTTGTTTTGCTTTGGCAATTGCCACGCCACTGCACTGGGCGGGGGTGCGTGGGGTGGCGAGCTCGGCGAGCTTTCCTGTGCGTGTGCGGCCGTCCGCATTCGGATTCTCTGCGTGCATGTTCGGTGTAGGATCTTGTGTTCTCCCTAAACAAATGATGTTCCCACGTGGAGTGAGTTTTGACGTTTGACCAAAACTCCAAAAGGACGCCAAGGAATAATTATGCGTGCTAAAGTACGTACAAAATTGAGATTTTGTGGACATATAAGGATCGAGGCCAACTTTTGAAACTAAAGAACCCTAGGAGATAAAAAAACTTATTATTTTTTTAAAAAAACTATTTTTGAAATAAAAGTCTTTGTATGCTTGATTGATTGAGACTAAAGATTATATAATGATAGTCCTCCATAGAAATTGTGACATAATGGACTTGTCTGCATCGAGCATTGGCACTCGAGAGTTGAGTTCTAGTGTTTTGTGAAACGACACGAACCGTGGAAAATGGAAAGCTTGAGATCACATAGGATGATAGGAAGAGTAGGTAAAAGAAGAGGTTAGAGAAAGAGAGCCAGAAATGACCATCTACTATTCTAAATCCTAAATAATTTTGTGTTTGCCACAGCGTGTTTGTTCTCGGCTGATAGTGGACGAAAAGTGTGGTACAAAACTACAGACTCTTCATGATGTGGACTGTTACTTTCTTTTTTTTTTTTGGCAAATGGGTCTTTGTGCAGTTAAAAAAATCCGAATGATCAGTCTATTTAGTAGATGTGCTGTATC
The DNA here is from genome assembly GCA_015342445.1 of Digitaria exilis. Taxonomy (NCBI): domain Eukaryota; kingdom Viridiplantae; phylum Streptophyta; class Magnoliopsida; order Poales; family Poaceae; genus Digitaria; species Digitaria exilis. The sequence continues at coordinate 161,841 of JACEFO010002585.1, forward strand.
AGCCCATTTTGACTCATTTCTTTACACTAAACAAAGTTTGCTAACAATCAAAGAGAAGTGCTAACACTACACTGTCCTAACATTATCACTATTTTTTAAGAAAAAATCCATTTTTCACCCTTCGGCTATTATAAAAATCCGATTTTCAATGCTGCCAAATCCAATGGAGCTCCCGCAAAGATCCCAAACAGAACGTAAACACGTAATGATGGAAACATACCAACAATAGGATACTGGGATGGAGATGGAGGATGAATAAATAATTTTGAAAGAGGGAAAATGGCTTCACTTTCGGCCTAGAATGGGCCGGCCCAGGAAATGTAAGAGATGGGGCAAGGCCCAGTTCCATCTTAACAGACACACAGAGAGACCACTCGATCGATGGCCTCGCCGGCGCACTGGATCGCCGCCGCCGCTCCGACCACCCTCCCCGACGAGCTCCTCGAGGAGATCTTCCTGCGCCTCGACGCCCCGGCCGACCTCGCGCGCGCCTCGTCCACCTGCACCGCCTTCCGCCGCGTCGTTCCGGGCGCCGCTTCCTCCGCCGCTTCCGCTCGCTCCACCCGCCGCCCGTCCTAGGGTTCCTCGATGCCGGCCAACCCGGGGCGTTCCACCCCGCTGGCCCGCCCCACCGGTCCGCCCCGGCCGCCCGCGCCCTCGCGCAGGGCGCCGATTTCACCTTCTCCTTCCTCCCCGCCCCCAACGACTGGTGCGTCTGCGACGCCCTCGACGCACGCGTCCTGCTCCGACGGCGCCCCGGCGATGCAGCCGCCTTCGCGGACCTCGTGGTCTGCGACCCCTTGCACCGCCGGTACGTCCAGGTTCCACCCATCCCCTACGACCTCGCGGTATCTACCGGGGCCCCGGGCATGACTCTCAATTGCTTCCTCGATCCGGCTAGTGAGGAGAAGCGTGAGGATGAGGATGAAGTGTCATTCGGAGTGATCTGTGCCGTGCATTTCCAGCACAAGCTCGTGACCTTCCGCTTCTCTTCAGTGACTGGAAAATGGCGTGCCCTTACGTTCGATCGCGAGCTTTCTTTGCCCACCATTCAGGACGTGACCCTATGGTCTCGATTTTTCAAGCAACAGTACGTGCACGGATGCTTCTACTGGAGGATTCCTGGTGTCTACGCTATCATCCAAGTCCAATGCACACGTGAAATGAGACTCCGCCAAGTTGAAATCCCGACTGTCACCTATCGCCAACAGAAGGTGTTTGTTGAGGTGGGCGAAGGCAGACTTGGTCTGTTAGTTCTTCATGTTGGCATATTGGATCTCTACTGCAAGACTCTGCGAGACCATTGCATTGGCACGGAAGAGTGGCAGCACGACCGGACAATACCCTTGCCCAAGCTGGACTCCACCTGGTCCTGGTGGATCGTTGGAGCAGATAAAAGATATGTACTTTTAGGAGCGATTCTGCTCGGCAGGTCTTGGCTACAAAACCCACCAGCACATTATTTCACATTGGATCTAAAGACATTTCTAGTTGAGAGTCTGTCTGTGTCAAATCAGCTCAGAAGTGCTTATCTGTATGCAAGCTTCCCACCGTCATTGTCACTGCCAAGCATATGAAGTGGTAAGAAACAAAGAACTGTACTTGTGTTCTTTATTAATTTTGGAGTTAGTTTGTTGTTGATGTGATCTGCAATTCCCAAGCATCATCAGCTGACTAACTTTCTTTCTTTTGCTAAAGCTAATTAACTATTTATGATTGTTTCGTATTTATGAGCTACTATTTGGAAAGTTAGTCAAAAGTGGGATTGTTGGAACTGTGCAGCAATGTCAAAGCTAATGCACGTTTCACTACTGGTTTTTAACAATGTCAGGACTTCTAGATCATTGGCATATCCATCTATATGAGGATTGCCTAGGTAGGCACTCAATCTTTGTGGTGAACCCTATAAGAATGGACGACAGTATTTCAGTTTGCCACTATACCCTCATGTATATGCATAAACACGTGGGGAGACTTAATTGTATATATGAAGTCATAATGTCTATAATTGTGTTTTTGTTTGGTCACATAAATTGGTGGAGCCTGTGTTTGATCTAGTTTCTACACTGTTTAACGTGGCATTGGTAAGGGGTGCCTGCCCTTTTCAACTATCAGTTTTCTTTTCATATTTTGGTGCACTCCAATGCTTGTGCTAGGAGCTGTATTAAATAAAACAAATTTCAAATTCTTTAACATAAATGTCTAATTGTTCAAATTTGTTGAATGAACTGATTATGTACGCATCCATTTACATAAATTTCAAATTGCATCTCCAAAGACAACAGGTACTCCATTTCTTGTTTTTATTGGCTGGACCACATGATAATTATGTGCTATCCATTTGCAGAGATTTAACATAGCTTACACTGATAGAACTCCACTAGATGATTATAGTAATGTAACATATGTTTTGTTTTCTCTGTTGACACACAGGTCTGGATGAAGATGGCATCTGTCTTGATGGGGTATCATCATTGTGTAAGAGACATCCGCAGCTTGTGTCAGTGATGCCACCTATCTGCAGTTTGATCAGTAGTTCTGTCGTCCTGTGTTATTTTGCCTTTATGCTGTAATCTGGTACTCCTTGATCTGCATACTACAAGGAGCTCGTACGTGTCCAGTGAACTAATGTGTACTTTTAGACTTGTGGAGGCTGGAGGCTTTGTCCAAAGGATGTAAGAGAAAAATTAATAGTATGGTTGTAATCTTAACATCTTCCATTGGTCGTATCTAATGGAGTATATGTTATTTTCCCCAGTTTTATATTGATCTGCCATCATGAATTTTGGTTGGTGAAATGTTGCTTAGTTATACAGGCCTTTCCAGCATACCAGGCAACTGGTCAAACAGAGGTCAAAATAGTAATTCTGTCATTCCTAGTTGCCACTACATTTGTCTGAATGTGATAGCCTTGCTTCCAAGTGCCTCTGTGCCTGAAAGCAAAATATACTTGAGGTTGTGTAATCTGAGGCCATGTTCAGATTCCCAACTATTCACTATTCATTCTAACTTTTCACTATTCATTCTAACTTTTCACTATTTTCCTCTCACAAAACACGTTTCCCAGCGAATGCTGTTTTCTTATGCTACAGTATTTTTTTCAACAATCTAAACACACCAGTCTGGACTAATGCTTCGTAGTAACACCGATGATTAACCTGACAGAGTTTGTGCCATCTGCAAAGTTATAACTGTACTGCCTGGATACTGACCCAGTTTCCTAGAAAAAGGATCTAAGCCTGGCCCGTTGTTGATAGCTCCCGAAATCAATTGCCCGACCAAGATAACAGACGGTTGGGACTCCGAGTGAAATGGCATTGGGTCTAACTGAAATTTAAAAATTTCATGTCAACCTTATGAATTAGTGAACTAAAAGTTTTGCTTTACATTCAGTGGAACCAGGCAGTAGAGTTTGCTTTAAATTCAGTGGAACCAGATAGTTAAAAGCCTGAGAGTAACAGCAACCAGCATATGCAGATGCAGTTCAGCATGCTCCGCAAGAATGTCATTCAAGCCAGGTGGATGCACAGGTTTATCTTCCCCTGTCAGCTCAAGTGTCTCTGTCACCTCGTTTCCCAGACAGGAGCTTCCATTGACATGCATGCATGACATCCCCCTTTTTCTCTCATACCATGACACCCTACCCACCAGGAAGATCAAGGTCAAGCACAAACACAACAGGGAGATCAGCTAGCATTTAATCATATGGACTATACATAACATGGACACCCACATTTTAGATAGCAACCAGATGCTAGATTCTAAAATGGTGTATCCATTGGTTCCATGAGTGCTCTTCCCCTTCTGCACTCTGTGGTGCCTCGCACCTCAGTGTCCATTCACATATCTTTAGCTTTTTGTACTTTTTTTTTAAAAAAAAAAACTTGATATCAGACTTGGAGGTCCATAATGATTGGGAGCCTAGAGACATCCTACCAAACAAAGTGCACATACCCTCTTCCTCCTCCTCAATTGGTGGGAGGGACATGGAGAACATTACTCATCAAATTGCACATTAAAAAACAGAGAAAGAGATATGGTGACAAGTAAAATTAATAAGAATATCATGTCACTACTAAAAGACCAACAAAATTGTTTACAAGTACACAAATGATGACAAAATGATGAGGATGGTAACTAGAATTGTGAACCATGACTAGTCATGAGGGGGAACCGGAGTCTTCTCTGTGTTTGTATACAGGCACATCGTGGAGATACATGTCAGGATCACGGATCACCTCCACTGAAATTGAGAAGATAAATGTCATTAGTGAATGAATAGCGTGATGAGGATGCACAGGCATGATGTGGACAGAAGAAAATGAGAAAAATAAACCCACGTCAGCATGTATGTTGTATTATGAAAAATAATGGAAATCTAGTCTGATTGTACTTTATAGGATTGTGGGGGGGAAAAAGATAATACTACTGTGTGCTGTACAAGAGATTGGATCGGAAGCATATAAATAATTGAGCTGCATATACATAAACAAACAGATTCGTCTGCAACTATGACGGTTCCTATAATATTCAATCTGTCTTCCACGAAAATATAATTTCTGACAACATGGGATATGACGATATGTTGGAAAAGGACCAATTTGACACAAAGAAATGTTGTGGTTGTTAGTAGTAGTATGCAAAGATCTCAATTCTCAATAATGACTGGAGGACATAATCACCAAGCATTAGTATAGTTCGAAATGTTTTTTTGGAGATAATATAATCCCAAGTGTCACCACCTCAACCACTTTTTATGCTTGCACGTTTGCAGCTTGCGAGCTTGCATGCATCCAGGAGGAAGTAGCATTGCACGCGTATGCAACAAAGGTAGATGGCAGTAGTTGTGGCTGCCATGCATATTATACAACTCGTGGCAAATTGTACGCAACAATAACAGACTCAAATGATACAGATAATCAAAATTACTGACAGAGACATCGTCTGAATACTACAAATTAATCACACATCAGCACAAACTTAAAGCGCACAAATGAATAAGACCTAGTATCGATCCATGAACCGCACGATATTACTAAAAACGCACACATTTTTCTACAAAGAGAAAACGTATTATCGTTGTATAATGGCACACCGCCATGTGTCTCTGTCTCGTGTTCCTTCTTCTCCAACTGCTCAAAATAAGATCATATCCCCCATCAGAGCACACGGATTAAGTCGATTTTAATGATAGGCGATTAACGAGAGCAAGGAGCAAACAGTATGCACGACAGACAATTAAAGGTGGCCACCACCATCAAGCTGCTGCTGTCGTTGCTAATTGCCTGCCAATTAGCATGTGTTTTGCAGCACAGTACATATCTGTACCACGCGCGCGCCCCTTTGCACACTAGTGTACAAGAGTGTGAACAAAACCTGATCAGATCAGCTAGCTGATGATGCAGGTCACCATCGATCATTTGGCTACTTAATCCGCCGTCACGCTGTAGCTTAGCGCATGCACATGGTGCATGAGCGTCCAAGAATGAAAAACCCCTCCGGGTAAACCGCCGGCTGCCACGTCCAAAACGACATTCTCCTCAGTCACGACCTGTTTGGCATGTTGTTGTGTCCCTCGGCACTGCATGTACGGTCGTTGTATACCCAGACATGCATGACTGACTTTTGTGCACTACTGCTCGTGTCTGATTTTGTACCACAGTTTCTTACACGTTTTGTCGGCCATGGTTTCTTGCCAAATCTCGGCACACTTCGTCGCAAACGATATATACAGTTACCATATTTTTCACCTTGTAAGTTTTTTTTTAAAAAAAAACTGCTGGTAGATTTCCTGTCCATCTTGTATTGACAGAGAAGAGAATTCTGCGTGCAAGCTTGATTGTAGATATCTCTAGGAATGCGATGGATGGATTGACTAATGGAATCAGGATGGAAACTTTGTAGGGGTGGAGAAAGCTACCTGCATGCGTTGGGATTACTTATGAATAAATAAATGTGTATACTTATTATATATATAATTATCAAGTTTAGTTGGGCCAATCATGGATGGACAAGGTAGCTACAGTAGCTTGGGATAGGAGGCAGTGTCATGAAGCTAGCTCTTGTTGTACGCGTCAACCACCACCTTAGTCTTCGTCGTGTCCAGAAGGCTTATCTGAATGTGCAAGAGTGTGGTTACCATCCACTTTTTCAGGTATGCTAGCTGGTCGTTGCTACCTAGTTTATGTCACTGATTGAGAGATTTATAAGACTAACGACTCATCAGGTATAAGGATTATAAGCTAGCTGGGGAGGATAAGATTTATGCATGATGAATTGAACAAGAGAGAGGCTTTTTGTACAGCCGGTGGCCGGCCGCCAGCACTTTACGTCGACGGTAAGGCCGGCTGGAGACCAGCTGGCCGTGGCCGGCCGGCGAGGTCGCTTGTGTTAGCTTGGCTTACATTCCGGTGCACGTGTGTGCGGCCAATTTGTAGGCTTATACCTGAATGTGCAAGAGTAGTTTAATTTGATGCATGTTTTCATTCCACGTTTTAGCGATGGGTGACTTTGACCATGATTTCGTGGTACATGATTGTTACATTATTAAAATCAAATATTTTTAGAAATATTGCAAAAAAAATCTTTAAGAAAAATATTATAGATACAGCTCCGTATGCTTGTGAAATTAAGTGGGTGTTTAGTTGGCAAACTTTGCATTTTGCATTATGTGTCACAAATTAAAGTTTGCAAAGAGGTGTGGTATTGATTTTTGTGCACACGTGAGAGCTTTTTGCATTCTGGAGAACCTTTTGCAAAGGGGGGTTTAGTTTCATTTCACAATAAGGGGTGAAAACCCACGAAATTTTTTTGTAAACTTTGCAAACTAAATAGGGCTTAAATTAGTTTTTAAACAAGACTGCTGTACTGTGCCTGTGTTCTTATTTCTTATTGATATATACAGAATAAATTTAAATTTGATTTGTTAAATTAAACTCTGTTAAAAAGATCAATTACGTGGAGCGAGGGAGGGGGATAGGAGTGATCCAGGCAATTTACCAATCGCACAGCTTCGATCGCTAGCCCTTGACAGCAAGCATGAATGCCCGTACTGACGTACGGCAGGTTCGAAGCGGCCATGAGCAGACAGCGGCTCTCGATTTCAATTCGCCTGCTGCCTCTGCAGCGCCAGCGGCTTCGATCGATCCATCGCCTGCAGACTGCAGTGCACGTGCTTACGCGTGAACAAGTGAATGGATGCAGGCAGTTAACCCTGCAACGGGAAATAGTATCCCAGCGCAGTGATCAGACGGCAGGGTTAAAAACTACTGTTTTTTTTTTTGAATGAACAGGATTAAAAACTACTGTTCCATTAACGAAGAGGGCAGTCTAATTGAAATGCTTATTCCGTTAGCATTGAGACTCGAAAAGTCTTTCGTGACGTTTTTCTTTTCTTTCTTTCTTTTTTTTATTACAAGGAGCTGAGGAGGTTGTATCTGTGATCGTCGATAACTCATACAATGTATTACCGATTCCACGACGAATCATGAGTGTGATTTGACAAACTGTTGGTTGGACGTTTTAATTAGATCCTAATACGCCTTGTATTTATAAATGGAGTATTAATTTCCTACCTAATTTAATTTGAGCGCAAGAGTCCTTCTCCTATTAATTCTAGAACGACGAGAACCTTCTCTAAAATTTCATAAGAAAAGCAGGCGATTTTTATTTCATAGGTAAAGTTTCATAAGAAAAGCAGGCGATTTTTACTTCATAGGTTTTTGTACATATACTAATTTTATATGAAATTCTAGACGTATTTGGATCAGCGTACCATCTCTTTGCGAAAGTCCAACCATTTGCCACATATTTACTGCGTGGAGTGGCATGCGTACACGTCCAACTGTTTTGTTGCTCGAGTACAGGTGCCAAAAGTCTAACACAGTGTTGCCAATATCCCAACTTGTTGTTTCATGTTGTACGACAATTGCGAAGAAAGTCATTACAGGAAATATAGGTACGGAGGCATGAATCAATGTTATCAGCTACATATATCTAGCTATTTGTGGAATGCGGATTGTGGTATCTTATTTTGGTTAGTGGAGGGAAGCCGGACATGAGACCTCAGATGTGAGATTATCCTTTGGAAAATGTCGTAGATTATCGAATTTTATGATGGTGAATGCTTGTTAGTACGTAAATTCATTGTTTGTTCGTATAACATTAACATCTGAATGGTCAAAGTTCGAGAGAAGATAGAAAATGTGATTTCCATGTGCTGTACAGGGGGTAACTCGGTACCATTTCCCCAATAATCTATACAGTGTTTTTTATGACAAGAATGAAACCGCCATGAGTTACCCATCCATCTACCACACTCACCGATTATTTTAAAAAAAAAACAATATATGTTTCTTGCGTAGTTTGCTTAAGTGTATATTCCTCTTTAAACTGTGAATGAATGCACAACCATCTATCAGGTATTACTCAGTGCATGAAGTGGCAAGCAAACAGATTGTTCAACTGCTTTGTTCTTCAAGGACACAGGTACCAAAAGTCCAACAAACTGGTGCCAACAACATACCAACTTGGAGCTAGTTTGTACAAATTTGACGAAAACCCTTTACGTGAAACATATATGAATCAATGACAGTGCATACAACACCGCAAATGGGAAGAATTTCTTCATTCGAACACATGCTCTAATTAATTACAAAGCAAAAAAATGTTGATGCGTCGTATTGATCAGTTCGCATCCTTTGTCCAAGCAACTAGAGAAAAAGGTAACCACAAACGATAATATTATGACATCATACCTCTCATTTATTCGTTCATTCATTAGTAAGACTGTTGTCCTTCGAAATATGAGACACAATATCAATTCGTGTAGCAGTGAAAACTTAGTTGGTGATCCTCACTATTGTTTGAAAAACAACTTCTGAACAAAAAAAAACAAGCACATTGTGTCAGATTCGATTTTATCGGTGCTGACGAAGGAGCAACTGCGCAGCTCTACACAGGCCTTGTTTAGATCGCCAATTTTCGCCAACTTATTTTGCCAACTTATCACATCGAATGTTTGGACACTAATTAGAAGTATTAAATATAGCTGTAAAATAAAACTAATTACATAGATAGACTCCACATTGTGAGACGAATCTATTAAGCCTAATTAATTCGTCATTAGACACTGTCATGCTACAGTAAGTAATCTGTCATTAACAATGCGTTAATGACGACACATATTAGGCTTAATAGATTCTCTTGAGATGAAGAGTCCATCTGTGTAATTAGTTTTATAATTAGTCTATATTTAGTACTCCTGATTAGTGTTAAAAGGATGGATGTGACATTTCGTCAACTTTCACTAACTTTACGCCCACAATCTAAACGAGGCCACGGTACGAAAGGCGCTGACCACAAAACCAAACAATCCCGTTGCCAGCTCAGCAATCCCAGGCCCCTGACACGCGGGCCCCACCAACTCCCCCAAGTCAAGCCACCGGCCCCGACAGCCCCCGATCCCGTCGCCCACGCTTCCCTGCCCCCACGCCACAAACACGTGCCCTACAAACCTCACTCCCACTGACGCGTGGGTCCACAAATCCAGAACCCACATGTCAGTCGTACAACCAGAGGCCTCCCACCCCCACGTGCCGGGCTGCCCCGTCGGCGCGCGGTCTCTCCGACCCGCCTTTCCACGTGTCTCTACGCCACCTTCCTCACGAAACGCCTTTGCCAAAACCCGCCTCCTCCTCGTCGTTCTGCTTGCAGCTGAGCTGAGCCACCTCACCACCGTGCCCACTGGTGGCTGCAGCGCAGCCACCTATAAGGCCGGCCTCGAGCGCGCTGGGCAGTCGAGCCATCACCATCACCACCGAAAGCTCGCCACTCTCCTACTCCCCCCTCACCTCCCCCCATCAGCATCCATGGCGTCGCCTCCAGCCGACGTGGACCTAGGCAAGCTAAGCTACGAGATCTTCTCCCTCCTCGAGAGCAAGTTCCTCTTCGGAGCCGCCGGCTCAATCCCGGGCACGCCAGCGCGCGCGCCGCCGCCGCCCCGCGACGAGGACCGTGGCAGAGTTCGCGTGCTTGCCATCGACGGCTGCGGCCCGTCCCCCGCCGACGCGCTGCTCGCCGCCGTCGCGCTCGCCAGGCTCGAATCCGCCCTCCGCGACCTCGCCGGCGACCCCGACGCCCGCCTCGCCGACTTCTTCGACGCCGCCTCCGGCGCCGGCGCCGGCGGCGTTCTCGCGGCGATGCTGTTCCTCAAAGGGGAGGACGGCCGCGCCCGGTACTCCGCCGCAGACGCGCTCGCGTTCGTCGCGGCGAGCCTCGGCCGGAGTAAGGGAGGCGGAGGGTGGGGCGACGGCGGAGGTGGCGGCGCGCGGCGGTGGGCGTCGATGCTGTTCCGGCGAGGGGAGCGGCGTTCGTCGTCTTCCTCCTCGTCGTCGCTGCTCCGGCGGGTGTTTGGGGACGCGACGCTGAGGGATACGGTGGCACCGCTGCTGGTGCCGTGCTACGACCTGTCCACGGCGGCGCCGTTCCTCTTCTCCCGCGCCGACGCCGTCGAGAGCGACAGCTTCGACTTCCGCCTCCGCGACGTCTGCGCGGCGACCTGTGCCGGCGGCGCCACCCCCGCCGCCGTGAGGTCCGTCGACGGCCGCACGGCCATCGCCGCGGCGTCGGGAGGTGTGGCGGCCATGGGAAACCCCGCCGCCGCCGCCATCACGCACGTGCTTCATAACAAGCAGGAGTTCCCCCTCGCCGCCGGCGTCGACGACCTCCTCGTCGTCTCCATCGGCTCCGGCTCCTCCTCCTCCGCCGCCGCCGCCGCGACGGCCACCCCTTCGGCTGGCTGGCGGACGCCCATCCTTCCGCCGCGCTCGCCGTCGCCGGCCGAGATGGTCCGCCTCACCGCCGAGGGCGTCGCCGACATGGTAATCAAATCCTCCTCGTCATAGTAATCCCACCCCTCCATCCTTCATAGACGGCTGCTGTCCAACATTTTTCCTCATTTTTAACCGTGGTAAATAAAAATTAACTTAAATTACCGCGCCTTCTGTGCCGCAGGTCGACCAAGCCGTGGCCATGGCGTTCGGCCACACGTGCGGGCGAAACTACGTTCGAATCCAGGTGGGTCAGCGCGCCAGAGTTACCTTACCAAATTATATCCCCACAAATTTTACCATTTTACCGCCAATAAGCAACCATCAAAGTGTGAAACAAATAATTCATCTTGGTAAACCGTAACAAACATTTTCGGCATGGTGTTAATTAACTCGATCCATTCACTTCAGGCGGCGTCGCCGGCGGCGTGGTCGTCGTCGGGGAAGAAGACGGTGGATGCGAAGAAGGCGGTGGCGGCGGCCGACGGAATGCTGACGCAGCGGAACGTGGAGGCGGAGCTGTTCAGGGGACCGCGGCTGTCGGAGAAATCCAACAGGGAGAAGCTGGAAGGCTTCGCGGCGGAGCTGGTGAAGGAGCACGAGCGGCGGGCGCGGTGCACGGGCCTTCCCAACGTGGTGATCAAGCAGGTGGCGGCGACGCCGCGGCCGTCGTCGGCCACCACCGCCTCCTCCGCCACCGCCACCGGCCGCACCGCCTCCACCATGCCGTCGCCGGCGTCGCAGGGCTCGTATGGCCACTAGCCGCCGTCGACGATCGGGTGTTCTAAATTTTGTACAACACACACCTCTTCTATCTCCTTGGTTCGTTTCTTCTTTTTATTTATTTATTTTTCCTTTCTTCCATGTTCACGAGTCACTGACACGTGGGCCAAGCCGACATCGAGCTTGAACTAAGTTATGTCATGGGAAAGATGAGTAGTAACTTATATGCAAATCGGCGAGAAATCGAATCCTATCGAGTTTCATGCATCGACCAATTCAACAGTGTGGCTTTAACACCAGGAAGTTAGCATGCAAAAGCAGATTGTGTGATGCTTTCTGAAGCTTTCATTCTCCCCCGATCCAAGTAGATTGAAACAGACGCCATCACGTACTCGTTTCAGGCTTAATGCTGCACACTGGTCACGAACTTAATGGCGCATTAGACAGGGTGATGTTAATGGAGTACTTGCAGAGGCCGATTGGTATGTGTGTCATACCCGGTTTTAGGGAGGAAACCGAGTACATCTCATATGTGTGCCAGGATCAAATTTCACACATATGATAGACCGTGAGTGAATAACAGAAACAATACTCAAACGAATATTTAATAAATAAAGTATTTATTACACTCACGAATAAGGCACAAAGGCCAAAATAAACTGGTTCACACGATAACTAGGACGATATCTCCAAAAGCACTCCACAGGCAACTGACTGGTGGAACACACGCCTAGAACTCATCAAGATCGCTGAGGTACTCTGCTCCATAATTACCTTCTGATCCAATATAAGCAAGGGTGAGTACACTTATGGTTGGTACTCAACAAGTGGGGGAAATATGCAAGCTATCAAGGATAGGCTGGGTTTGCAGCGGTTAGCATTTTAGTTGGTCAAGTTTTATTAACAAGCAACTATTTACTACGATATAAGTATATACCACCCCATATTAACAATAAGTAAGCATAAAGTAAATCATAAACATAATCAATAACATATGCATGCGATGATTTGATTTCATGTTTCGATAGTTTAATCACGTGAGGGTCCAGGCCGTTCATGACCGCGAACACGGCTGTTATAACAGTTTTACACTCTGCAGAGGTTGTACACTTTCACCACAATTCGCGTAAAAGCTCCGAGGAACTTTAAACCCAACCATGCAGTGCGGGCCAGGCACGTACCACACTTCCGAGGTGTGATTGCATAGGGACGCTACGAGGCCTTTACAAAGATTCCCTAGTTAGAAACAATCCGCTAAGGTTTCCGGATCGGAAGCAGGCATAACCCTCCCTAACGGGTATAGTGTCTTAGCCAAGCCCACTTCCCGAGAGAACCGGGCTATACACCGTCAACCGCCACCCCCCATGCCCTTTCGGTAAGATCATTCCTAACCAAGGTTTCTAATTAATTAGCCAAGACCAGAGCCATGTAGTATTGTGGTTGTACGGTTAATCCTGGGTGGTTCTCCATGTTCCGATTAACATGGTGATCTTGTATTAACATAACAAGATATAAATAATGAAGATATTCATCAATGTTGGATAGAACCCATTATGAACCATAGTTAAGCATCTAGCATAGCTACCCAACATGAAAGTAAACCCGGTGTATCAAGGCTTGGGTGTAAAAGACTAGTCATCCTTAAATAGAACCCATCAAATTAATGCATCGCGAATTATAAACTTTAATGCTATGCAATGTGTATGGGTTCAAAAGAGTATGCTGAGGGGGAAATCCACTTGCCTTGCTCAAAGTACTGCGGTGGCTCCTCCTCGAAGACTTGATCTTGATCTCCCTCGAACGGATCGTTCTCTATACGTTTCACACAAGCATTCAATCAATAAAAGTAAAACAATACACCAAACAACTTTTAAAAACGAAAAGACGTATCTAGAACTACTCTTGATGAAGAGACGATCGCGTGAGCGCAAAGATCACTCAAAACGGATTTAAAACGACCAAGACATGGCTAAAACAAGGTTTAGGGCTTCTTTGAACTAAATCTAACCTTCCAGGGGCTTAAACAGAAGAAACCAAAGGACTTTTGTGAAAAAAACAACCAACCAGGACGGCGGGTTCTATTTTTAGAAAGACCAGGGGCCTAAACGAAAAGAAAAGGACCTAGATCTAATTATTTTTGAACTGTCATGGATCGCGGGTTGAATCTAGGAAAACCTAAGGGCTCTTTTGCAAAACTGCGCGGCTGACTCAGCGCTGACCCACACCGATTCGATTGAATCTAATCTCGACCGTCGGATCGCGATCGAACGGCTGAAAACAGATCCAAACGAACTGCGGCGGCGCTGGTGACGACGCGCGGCGGCGCCTCACCGGAACTTCGCCGGAGTTGGCGAAACTAAGGCTAGAGAGCTCGGTTTTGGACGATTCTTGGCTCGGGAGAAAGCTTAGGATGTGGGGATTCTATTTTAGGGGTTCTAAGCGAGAGTTAAACGACGGTGAGGGCTTGCGACGGTGAACGGCGGCTCGGCCATGGCGGCGAAGTCGCACGAGCGCGAGAGAGCACGAGAGAGAAGAGAAAGAGGCCCTGCGCGCTCCTTACCTCCACGCGAAGCCTTGCGACGAACTCAACGCGACTAGGAGGCGCTGAGCAACTCGAATCGTGGCGGCGGCGAAACCCTAGGGTTTGGGCGCGGCTAAGCTCGGTTTGCGGCGACAGCGGCTACGGTTTGGGTTGGGGATTCAAGGGTCGGAGCGTCGGCTTATAAAGGCCGGGGAGTCCTAAGCTTGCGCAAGGGGAAGGCGACGCGGGAACGGCTCGGACTCACCGGAGAAGTCCCGGCCGTGCGCGACTCGAGCTCGGGGAAGAAGAAGCTGACATCCTGGGCCCACGCGTCAGCGAGAGAAGAAGAGAAGGAGAAAACGGACGACTGGGCTGGGCTGCGCGCTGGCGAAACGGGCCGAAGGAAAACTGGGCCGCAGGCGCGCGCGAGGAAAAAGAAAAAGGCCGAGAAAACCGGGCCGAAGCTGGGCTGGCTAGAAAAAGAAAGAGAGGGAAAAGAAAGGTTTTGAAATTTAAATTTAAACTTTTGCAAACCTTTTCAAATTCAAACAAGCATTCAAAAATATGCAAATCAGCATGAATGCAACAAAGACTTTATTGACTCTAATTTAAATGGTGTTTAAATATTTAAGAGCCAAAATTTGAACTTGCAATTTAATATTCCCTAAAACAAATAAAACTAAGAAAATTGTTGCCTAACTAGATTTCTTTTAATGTGATGAAATTAGGGTGTTACAAATCCTACCCCCCTTAAGAAGAATCTCGTCCTCGAGATTCGGGAAGATCAGAGAACAACTGAGGAAATTCTGCACTAAGCTCATCTTCTCTTTCCCATGTAGCCTCATCCTTCCTTTCTACTAATTGATTGTTGCTTCTTCTCAACAACTGGACTTATCTGGAACTCCATTCTATCTCCTTGTGGACTTGTGAATAACACTGACTTCTTGGCACACTGAATAACTCCATCATGAGCTCCCAACCAATCCATTCCGAGTATCACATCAATTCCCTCAGACTTCAAAACCACTAGGTTGGATGGAAATTCTATCCTCATAATTTCAAGTCTAACTCGAGGGCACATATATCTAGCTTTCATTTCCCCATTTGGGGAGTTTACTAAAAGCATATTTTCCATGGGTTGCTTAGGTATGTTATGCTCAGACACAAATTGTTCAGCAATAAAAGAATGCGATGCTCCAGAATCAAACAATATTGTAGCAGGTGCTGAGTTGATGGAGAACATACCGATGACCACGTCATTGGCTTCCAGAGCGGCTTCAGCTGTCACATGGTTGACCCTGCCACGGGCATAGTTCTGTTGTCCCTTGTTGCCTTGCTGGAAAGAAGATTGAACGGACCTCTGGCCATCGCTCCTCTGAGCTTGGGGTGTCTGGGGGTTACGCTTGGGACAATTTTTAGCATAGTGACCCACATCACCACACTCAAAGCAACCATTAGGTGGTACTGGCGTGACTGGATTATTGGTCCGCACTGGCGGGGTGCCATTGCCAGAATGATTCTGCTGCTGGTTAGGTGTATGAGGTGTCTGCTGAGAGTACCTCTGAGCCTGTTGACCAGAATGTTGTATCTGCTGTCCCTGTTGGTAATGTCCACCATTACCTCCTGAGCGATTCTGGTAACCTTATGAAGAATTGTAACGAGGGCGAGTGTTGCTTGTCTGCCCTGACGACGACGACTGGAATTTCCTCTTCTGCTCACTCAACTCTTTGCGTGTATTCTCACAACCAATGGCCTTATCAAGCATTGTCTGAAAGTTGGGAAAGGTATGAGTCTGCAGCTGGTACTTGATAGGCCCAATCAAACCTTTTAGGAAACGACGTTGCCTCTTCGCATCGTCATTCACATCATCAGGTGCATATCGGGATAGCTGAGTGAATTTATCCCGATATTCACACACGCTCATGTTTCCTTGCACCAATGCACGAAATTCCTCCTGTTTCAGATCCACCACACCTGCGGGAATATGGTGTGTGCGGAAAGCATCCTGAAACTGCTGCCATGTGATGGTGTCAGGAGCGTTGTGCGCATTAACGTACGCATCCCACCAATCAGCTGCTGGGCCCTCCAATCTTCCTGAAGCGTACAAGACCTTCTCACGATCGGTGCACTGAGCAATATTCAGCTTCTTTGCAACATTCTTGAGCCAATCATCAGCATCTAATGGATCTGCAGAGTGAGAGTAAGTAGGAGGATGCTGGCTCAAAAACTGCCTGTGATGATCCCTGGGCGGCTGAACTGGTTCTGGTGGCGGTGGTGGCTGCTGGTTCTGCTGTGCCTGCAAATTGGCCACTGTCTGAGTGAGCTGCTGGATGAGTTGCATCTGGGTTGCTAGGAACTGCTGCATTGCGGGATCCATTGCGGGTTGAGGCGGTGGTGGACGGGGTGCTTGATTCTGCTGGTTCACCACGTGATCACGCCTTTGACTAGGAACGTCTCTACCTCCTCCGGTCCTGGTGTTAACCATCTGAGTGTTAGATAGAGATGATTCAGAGAATGATACTCAGATAGACAAGAGTAAAGGAAAGACACTCTACTGCGAGAGTATAAGATAGCATTGAAGTTAAGAAGAAAGAATAGAATAGAGGAAAGTCAAGTATTTATCATCACTCAGATTCTGTCCTCCCTAAATATCCATCCATAACTGTCAATTAAAATTCCAGAACAATACTCATAAAGCTATGAATCCAATCCAACTGGAATCACCTCAATCGGACCTCTGAAACTCCGGGTACAAAATAATCAAACTGCCTGTGTCAAGCTGGAAAAACAGATTCTGTTCCTGACCACTTTTGGTGTGTTTCCCTCGACACAGATTTCCAAAAATTATGGAAAAATCACAGAAAATCACTCATCAAATTCTGAAACTAACCTCACTGGTTTGAGATCAAACGGATCTGTGTAGCTCTCGAAATCGTCAAAACAGTACTGCTGTCCCGGATATCGACGCGAGCAGATTTCAGAATAAGGGGTATAGATGCCGGATAGACTTGAGATGGATAAGAAACTAAGATCAAAGGGTAAGAGGGGACTAGAATTAAATTCAACTAATATTTTATTAATATACTTCTTTAATCGTGGTCATCACTCCACAACCAAAGACACACAAACAAAGATTCCAACTCACACATTTATCCAAGCAACAGGCATTAAACAAACGATCGACCTCACAAAACCGTACTAACGATAAACGTTACAAAAGAAACCTAAAGATAACCTATTCCCTAAACTGTGTGACAGAGGAAGGGGCTCCAAAGCGACACTTCTTCCGAGGTGGGGACCGAACATTGGCCATCCTCTCATCAACATCCTCTTGACTTGGTTGCTGGAACAGCTGTTCTTCGAGTTCTACAATCCGCTCTTGGGCTTGGGCAAGTTCATTAATAACACCTTCCAAATCAGTATTCAGCGCTGCAGTGACTCGGGCAAGAACATTGAGACGAGGATCTGCTGTTGGTCCTCCTCCCACTACAACTGTTTGCTCAGTTCCTGGACGGCGACGAGGCAAGTGACGGTACTCTGTGTGAGACAGCTCCTTCTGGTACTGGTGGCTGATAGATGTCACTGCCCTCCTGGCGGCATCACTAACTGCAGCTTCATAGGAAGTATGTAGAAGGCTTGACTCATGAATAGACCAAGTCCTGAAGCGAGAGGCATTCTCCATTTGTGCCCTAACATGAACTTGAGTATGGTAGTACTCCTGGTAGTTTGCAGCGGAACAGTAATTGGTTATGTAGAGTGGCCTGGTGTAGTTGCCCAATGCTTCCAGAACATCTTCAAGCAAGAGTGGGAAAGCACCAAGCTCATTTATTGAAGTGATCATCTCCAACTTGGGCTCTTCTTCATCATCCCTTTCATCCTCATAGACTTCATCACCTTCATTCCCAATACCATCTGGATTCCCTTCAACATCTACCGTGGGTGAAACAGAGTCAGGTATATCCTCATCATCAGAAAGGCACACCCACACGGAATCTCCTTGTACATCATCATCCATCTGTGGTGAGGGAGGGGCTAGCTGCGCTGGTTCAGACTGGAAACTCTTGGCCATCTAAGAATAGAGAGAACCTTAGTAAAGATAGTTGAAATAGATGCGAAGGTGACCAAAGAAAAGAGAAGAAGAACAGAGAAATTTTTTTTAACTAATAAAATAAGACTTCTAAAGAAACTGACTTGGCTTGCTAAACTGAATCCTTACTTCGACCATTCTAACTAGGCTAGCGTCCTACAGTCAGCACGGCTCTGATACCACTCTGTCATACCCGGTTTTAGGGAGGAAACCGAGTACATCTCATATGTGTGCCAGGATCAAATTTCACACATATGATAGACCGTGAGTGAATAACAGAAACAATACTCAAACGAATATTTAATAAATAAAGTATTTATTACACTCACGAATAAGGCACAAAGGCCAAAATAAACTGGTTCACACGATAACTAGGACGATATCTCCAAAAGCACTCCACAGGCAACTGACTGGTGGAACACACGCCTAGAACTCATCAAGATCGCTGAGGTACTCTGCTCCATAATTACCTTCTGATCCAATATAAGCAAGGGTGAGTACACTTATGGTTGGTACTCAACAAGTGGGGGAAATATGCAAGCTATCAAGGATAGGCTGGGTTTGCAGCGGTTAGCATTTTAGTTGGTCAAGTTTTATTAACAAGCAACTATTTACTACGATATAAGTATATACCACCCCATATTAACAATAAGTAAGCATAAAGTAAATCATAAACATAATCAATAACATATGCATGCGATGATTTGATTTCATGTTTCGATAGTTTAATCACGTGAGGGTCCAGGCCGTTCATGACCGCGAACACGGCTGTTATAACAGTTTTACACTCTGCAGAGGTTGTACACTTTCACCACAATTCGCGTAAAAGCTCCGAGGAACTTTAAACCCAACCATGCAGTGCGGGCCAGGCACGTACCACACTTCCGAGGTGTGATTGCATAGGGACGCTACGAGGCCTTTACAAAGATTCCCTAGTTAGAAACAATCCGCTAAGGTTTCCGGATCGGAAGCAGGCATAACCCTCCCTAACGGGTATAGTGTCTTAGCCAAGCCCACTTCCCGAGAGAACCGGGCTATACACCGTCAACCGCCACCCCCCATGCCCTTTCGGTAAGATCATTCCTAACCAAGGTTTCTAATTAATTAGCCAAGACCAGAGCCATGTAGTATTGTGGTTGTACGGTTAATCCTGGGTGGTTCTCCATGTTCCGATTAACATGGTGATCTTGTATTAACATAACAAGATATAAATAA
This sequence comes from Digitaria exilis, assembly GCA_015342445.1. NCBI lineage: Eukaryota > Viridiplantae > Streptophyta > Magnoliopsida > Poales > Poaceae > Digitaria > Digitaria exilis. The sequence goes on from JACEFO010002585.1 coordinate 181,216, forward strand.
TGAAGATATTCATCAATGTTGGATAGAACCCATTATGAACCATAGTTAAGCATCTAGCATAGCTACCCAACATGAAAGTAAACCCGGTGTATCAAGGCTTGGGTGTAAAAGACTAGTCATCCTTAAATAGAACCCATCAAATTAATGCATCGCGAATTATAAACTTTAATGCTATGCAATGTGTATGGGTTCAAAAGAGTATGCTGAGGGGGAAATCCACTTGCCTTGCTCAAAGTACTGCGGTGGCTCCTCCTCGAAGACTTGATCTTGATCTCCCTCGAACGGATCGTTCTCTATACGTTTCACACAAGCATTCAATCAATAAAAGTAAAACAATACACCAAACAACTTTTAAAAACGAAAAGACGTATCTAGAACTACTCTTGATGAAGAGACGATCGCGTGAGCGCAAAGATCACTCAAAACGGATTTAAAACGACCAAGACATGGCTAAAACAAGGTTTAGGGCTTCTTTGAACTAAATCTAACCTTCCAGGGGCTTAAACAGAAGAAACCAAAGGACTTTTGTGAAAAAAACAACCAACCAGGACGGCGGGTTCTATTTTTAGAAAGACCAGGGGCCTAAACGAAAAGAAAAGGACCTAGATCTAATTATTTTTGAACTGTCATGGATCGCGGGTTGAATCTAGGAAAACCTAAGGGCTCTTTTGCAAAACTGCGCGGCTGACTCAGCGCTGACCCACACCGATTCGATTGAATCTAATCTCGACCGTCGGATCGCGATCGAACGGCTGAAAACAGATCCAAACGAACTGCGGCGGCGCTGGTGACGACGCGCGGCGGCGCCTCACCGGAACTTCGCCGGAGTTGGCGAAACTAAGGCTAGAGAGCTCGGTTTTGGACGATTCTTGGCTCGGGAGAAAGCTTAGGATGTGGGGATTCTATTTTAGGGGTTCTAAGCGAGAGTTAAACGACGGTGAGGGCTTGCGACGGTGAACGGCGGCTCGGCCATGGCGGCGAAGTCGCACGAGCGCGAGAGAGCACGAGAGAGAAGAGAAAGAGGCCCTGCGCGCTCCTTACCTCCACGCGAAGCCTTGCGACGAACTCAACGCGACTAGGAGGCGCTGAGCAACTCGAATCGTGGCGGCGGCGAAACCCTAGGGTTTGGGCGCGGCTAAGCTCGGTTTGCGGCGACAGCGGCTACGGTTTGGGTTGGGGATTCAAGGGTCGGAGCGTCGGCTTATAAAGGCCGGGGAGTCCTAAGCTTGCGCAAGGGGAAGGCGACGCGGGAACGGCTCGGACTCGCCGGAGAAGTCCCGGCCGTGCGCGACTCGAGCTCGGGGAAGAAGAAGCTGACATCCTGGGCCCACGCGTCAGCGAGAGAAGAAGAGAAGGAGAAAACGGACGACTGGGCTGGGCTGCGCGCTGGCGAAACGGGCCGAAGGAAAACTGGGCCGCAGGCGCGCGCGAGGAAAAAGAAAAAGGCCGAGAAAACCGGGCCGAAGCTGGGCTGGCTAGAAAAAGAAAGAGAGGGAAAAGAAAGGTTTTGAAATTTAAATTTAAACTTTTGCAAACCTTTTCAAATTCAAACAAGCATTCAAAAATATGCAAATCAGCATGAATGCAACAAAGACTTTATTGACTCTAATTTAAATGGTGTTTAAATATTTAAGAGCCAAAATTTGAACTTGCAATTTAATATTCCCTAAAACAAATAAAACTAAGAAAATTGTTGCCTAACTAGATTTCTTTTAATGTGATGAAATTAGGGTGTTACAATGTGCAAGCTTTCATTTACTCGACGTGGCCGTAGATGGTCCTCTGTAGCTCCTTTCTGCCCAACAGCACTGTGATCAGGTACTGGAGCGATGGATTCATGGTCCATGGATGCTCTGAACTTTTGTGTGTGGCTTGCTTTCAAGAGAGGCCCCGGGGGGGAGGGGGAAAAGAAGGAAGGGAAGTATGAGACTTGAAGGCTGCATAAAGCTGCTGCGAGTAGCTTCGAATTTTGGCATGCATGGTGGCAAGAAAAATGAAGAAATATACTACTACCTGCTGGGGCTTCTTTGTTGTGTGTGTCATTGTGTGTGCAGAGGAATTATTCTGTACAAAACCTGGTTTAATTTCTCCAGTCTGGTAGAAAAAACTTGTAACTTTTTTGAAGAAGCTGTGTCAAACAGACAAATACTAGTAATATCTGAAATTCCCATCTCGTATAAAATTGTAAAAAAAAATGTAGAAATTACGTTGCCCTATGAACCCTTGTACACTGTCCACTGCATGATGCTGCTGGTAAGGGTCCGCACTGTGTCTCTTCCACTGGTCCTCGAAAAGCATACTAAAATTCTGACAAGAGAGACTCCATGGATCTCACGGCGCTCCATTGCCGAGGCGAGCTCCGGTGTGCTCGTCCACACCCCCACGCTCGCATCTCTTTTTTTACAGCTGGTACGTACAGGTGAACTGATCGCAGAGAACAATGAAGAAGCATGCAGCAGAGACAGAGGGCGTGCTGTGCTGGCCTCCTGACGGACAAGTCAACGGCCGCGGCGACTTGGTCAGAGAAATGAAGAAGAAGAAAGGGTTAACAATTCCAGCTGGAGTATAGTAGAGTAACCTCTCCGTCGTCTCGTCGTAGTAGCTGGATTATTTACCGAGCCCCAATTTAACTGATCCTACTTGATTGTTGCTATTTTTTTTTCTCACCGTCCCCTAGCACGCAGCTGTCGCGGCGCGGCGGCCCTCTCTCTGTCTCGGAAGCAGATGATCGATAGTAACATCGTGGTTGTTTAATTTTACCGGGGGATCGTCTCAGATGCTAGCTGCATGCGAGCATGGGAATTAGGGGATTAATTACCATTCCAAAGCTTGCTTGCTTCTTCTTCCATGTGGCCTGCTGCAGTGGTACACTGGTACTGTTGAAATTATTTACCTCGGCGTGTCAACGGATCGGAATTACGGCTCATTAAATGGAGGCATGCACGCACGCCGTCGGAGTAAACGCCGCCTCGCGCTCGCTTCTGCGCCAGATCTGCAGCACCCAGGCGGCCATGCATGGATGCATGCATGGGAGGAGAAGAAGAAGAAGGTGACCGCTGTTCATGGAAACCTGCGACGCGGCACGTGAGGGGCAGGGATGATAGATATGCTAGCTAGTACTAGGCTGTGTTATTGTAAGTGAAAAATATTTTTTCTAAATAAATAGTGCACTAGAAAGTGTGTTATATGAGTGGGATGAATAGAAAAAACTTGTTGGAGAAGTATTTTTTCCTGAATCTGAACGCAACCCTAGTATCATAATTCGTACCATCAATACTACTAGTATCAATGAAGCTACAATACGATAGATAGATGCTGCAGCCATTCCATACCTCGTGTTGACGCCCGGCCGTGTGCACACCGCCCGTCGCCAGGTCACCCCCCGCTGCATGCAGGACACTGCATGCGTATATACGTGCAGATCCACGTGTACGTATGATTCATACCGTCCACGTGTGTACGTACGACACGTCGTCCATGGTGTACGTACTAACCTCCCGGCCCGTCAGCTAGCAGCATCAATCACAAACACAATTTTAGCATCACCGTCGTCGGTTCAAGCCCGGCGGTAAATTTAATTAATATCTTGAGAGATACAAGGATATGTGCTAGTATAAGACTATCTGTTGAACAAAAACATCCTATCATATTTTTCTTTTCTTCGCGTAGACAAACATCACACACCTATATTATAGCTGCCTGAATTGGCATTGTTGGAAGATACCTCTTAATAGCAGAGTGGCAGCAGCACCGCTGCCATCGAATCGGCCACTGTTCAAGTTTCGGGGCCACGTATACGTACGTGGGTACGACGACGACCGAAAGAGATGCCTGTTACGTATTTTGTCGAATATTTGTACGAGTCCGGTTACAATAGGACTTAGAGTTGTATTTAGCAGTATAGGGTAGAGTTCGTGTCAAACTCTATAACCTGCACCTCCTCATAAATATGAGGAGAGAGCTGCTATTGTAACCATGACGACATAGCGACAGGCTCGCAGGGGGAGGTGGCACGATGTCGGGACCCCGGAGCGACCGGTGTTGCGGTATTAGGGAGTAGCGCCCGTAGTCATGCCCCGAGGATGTAGGCTTAGGCTGAACCTCGTTAACAAACATCGGGTGTCCGGTGTCGTCTGTGATCTTGCATATTTGTCTCGGTAGATCCAATTGACGCTTCCGCTGGTGGAGATTAGTGGGTGGCTCATCGCCGCAAGGGCTAATTCTCTAACAATTGGTATCAGAGCTATGGTTACTTTGGATCTAGAGGTTTTGCGAAAGATCACCTGGAGTCACGAGGGTTTATGTATCTACAACGCGCCGGTGTCAATACGGTGCAAGGTGGAGCATGGTCGTGGTTGGAGTTGTCGTAGAGGATGGCATGGATATCAACGTGCAGGCGTCAAGGCCGAAGAAGGCTCTGGAATTGCGTTGGTAGCAGGCACAGAGCGGCCGTATATCGGCGAGCACATGTACAACACGGATGCGTGTGGTTGGCGGCGCAAACTTGGCGCTACAGAGGCCAGGAGGCGCTGGAGTTGTGATGTACAGGAGATCCAAGGCGCGTGCGACTCAGATTCGGTGGTGTTTACGGCCCGTGAAGCGTGCGTACGTGCTGGAGGAAGATACTAATGTTTGTACACGAGAAGGCTTAGCGCTTGGTCTTGGAGGTGGAGATCACATAGGCAAGGAAGGAAAAAAAGAGTGAGTACGTGACGTGAGGCAACCAACTTGTCTCGTATGGACTCTGGTTTCTTATTTTATTTTTGGTTGCCAACAAGGTGAAGCCATGTATGCACAAGCGTATAAGATGGGTACAAGGTTGGTGTTCGGCAATGATCGGTAGGCACAGTGGGGTCTCGACATGCAACGATATTAGTTGTGCAGTTTTCGACGGCAAGTATGTTCTGTAATGAACAGACGGTCCACGGCAATGGTGGATAGTCTGGCGATCGGCTAGCCACGTCGATCGGAATCAGTTACTGTGACGAGGCGTGTTGTGCATAAGTGTAGTAGGGTTGTGTGCACAGCTGAACTATAGGGCACGACACGATGTCGCAGGAAGCTGATGAAAATTGCAACGGGCTAAGGAGACCATATCTCAGAATGATGTTGCAAGCTCGTGTTGGCGACGAGCAGAAGCTATCGATACTGTTCAGTCATAGTGCAAATGGTGACTGATGGGAAGTCGATGACAGTTTTTAGTGGGTGCTCAGGAGCGATGGAGTCGGTTGTAGATTGACATGGTCGAGGTGGAGTAGCTCATTGGAGGGTCGATCAGTGATGGATAGACCGGGCCGAACAGTCCGCGAGGCACATAGTGGATAGTCCAGAATGGCTGGCGGATAGTTCACTTGGAGAGTGAACATACCGTGGTGCATGGCGGAGAGACTGGCGGCAACAGGCCAGTTAGACCACGGGTAAGAGGCGACGACAGGATCAGCGACAACGACATAGGAACGTGATGGCTGATGGGGTTGTTTTTTCTCTGTGGCGTGGCGACACCCGGCGTGAGCTCAGAATGCAAGATTGCATGGGAGGAGTCTGCGTGCTTCCAAATCAGCAAGGGCGCGGATCGATTCGAGTTGCACGTGCGGGGTTCTGAAGCATGAATCGAATGGCGTGGAGGTATACCAAAGTCTGAACTGGAAGGAAGTATAGACCACGTTGTCTGTACTTGCAACTGGAGTAATCTGGTTAGTTCGGGCTGCAGGAGACTACGGTGTAAGATATCAGGCGTAGTATGGCAGTGGTAATGGAAGAGCAATGTCAATGTGGCAATTTCTATATGTGACTCAGATAACGATTGTGAGGTTCTCAGTATTGTTTGTGCAGTCAGCTAGCATGGTGTTAGATTTAGTTTGCTGTAAAGCTGGAGATAATCTAATTTTGCATGGCAGATTGTGGTGATATAAGAAAAGGTGCACAGTTGCAGGTGGAGTCACGGAGTTATAAATTTCAGGGATAGCATTTGCTTCTTCGGCCAGCTCTTGATAGGGCGGTAAACGCAACAACTCAAGTCTGGTGTACATGGAGGTTCGCACATGACGACTTCAAGGTGGCGGAATATTCGCCAAGGTGGAGTTTGTGAGATATTGTGTCGAATATTTGTACGAGTCCGGTTACGATAGGACTTAGAGTTGTATTTAGCAGTATAGGGTAGAGTTCGTGTCAAACTCTATAACCTGCACCTCCTCGTAAATATGAGGGGAGGGCTACTATTGTAACCATGACGACATAGCGACAGGCTCGTAGGGGAGGCGGCACGATGCCGGGACCCCGGAGCGACCGGTGTTGCGGTATTGGGGAGGAGCGCCCGTAGTCATGCCCCGAGGATGTAGGCTTGGGCTGAACCTCGTTAACAAACATCGGGTCTCCGGTGTCGTCTGTGATCTTGCATATTTGTCTCGGTAGATCCAATTGACGCTTCCGCTGGTGGAGATTAGTGGGCGGCTCATCGCCGCTAAGGGCTAATTCTCTAACAATGCCGAGATCGATGATTAATTGCCAAGATGATACCCAACATGACATGACCATGGCAGCATGTATTTAGGTAGCTAGGGTTACTAGGCTAGTACACATGTACGACGTTAGAGGAACACACTACCAACTGATCGGTGGATCGTAGCGTAGGTTGAGACGACGTAGAGTACATACCGACACGTACAGTAGCCGTCGGCTGCTAGTAGAAGTAGAAGACAGTACTGCTCCACTCTGTGGGTGTCACAGAGTAACTCAGCATGCTGCATGCTGCTCAGGACCTGTTTTGTTGGTGAAATTTGGTGACATTGAGAAGCATGCCTTGTAAGATGAGGCACGGTTATTGCGAAATTTTTTGTGCAAAATTGCACAGCCCTCAGTGTGTACTCCGCTGAGTCACGGAGTTTAAGCAGTACGTTATGGTGATCATACATTGATACTATCTTGTTGCTGCGCGTTATGGATGGCCGCACTAGCAATATCAGCTACTCCAGCTCGATCGGTCCTTCTCGACCAGCTTTGTCCTTTCGAGTAATATAATGTGACATTTTCACCAGTAATACGCATGCCGACGACCAAGCTGTGCATCCAGTAATACGCTAGCTTAGCTGCAGGGTGGTTAGGAAATGGCGATCACTCTCACTCGTCGCCCGTATTAGTATAGTGGCATGCCACATCGTATAGTACGCGTCGCTGCAATGCAAGTAGCCACCCAACATCAGGTAGTTGTACACTGCACAAATACTGTAGTGCCAGTGCGACTGCTTTGTCAGGGTCCCTGTACGGTCCCCGCGGTCCAGCAGCTATACATACGTATGTTCAGCCAACAGCACGGAGGCCGACCGCCGTCTGATCGATCGTGAACGGCCGTAGCAACGTGCACTGCTCACTTCAGTCGTTGGCTACTGCTCGATCGATACTTGTTCCTGCCGGGAAAGCAATGGAGCCTTCAGCGATTCAAAATGCCGAAGAACTTTCACCAGGCCACTCCGACAGCCCGTGTCCCGGCCTGAGCTGGACGATCGACAAAGTGAAGCAACGAGACAACGAAGGTAAGGGCAGTTACATTACACTTGTCCCCATGAAAGGGAGAAAGTGTAAAAGAAAGCCTTGAGCTATGATGATGATGATGATCATGAGGACCATCATGACAGCCATGCATAAGAAAAAGAAGATTAGCATAAAGTGCCAGACGGTGTCCTCCAATTCAGTCCTTGACACGGCCTTGCATTTCATTTCATGATTGTTTAACTGCATGTACTGCTGCCCTACCCCTACTGCATCTAGTTGCATTGCAGTCATGGCCAAAAGCTGGAGCATCTGCTGCTGCTAGCCCTAACACAAAAAATTAAACTAACCTTACAATTACTCACGAAGCCATGATGCGTTTCTCTGCTTTTCACCTACCATACCAACCTGCCCCTTTTGGTTTGGTTCCCCTGACTGTGATGAGTTAGACACGAATGAGTTCTGAACTTCTCTGATGGTTTTCGAATTCAGTGGTCCACGACGTAGTACGAGCTTTTGGCGATGCGACAAACTTTTCCTGAAATTCAGTGAGCTCTCTATACACCATTGGACCAGCGAGGAGTGAACAGTCTATGGTTGCGCCCTGTGTATGAAATTTTGATCTGTTTTGAATAAACTGCGGTGGCACGAAAAGTTGTAGGCCCAACAAATTAAATCTAGACGCGTTCAGTACGTCAGATTAGATCATGCCCTTGATTGGTACGGCAAGAGCAACCTGCGGCTCCAGCTGCATGCTTAATTTGCATGGACAGTACAGATTGCATCACTGGAGATGGTGATCATCAGGTCAGTGGCAGTAGTAGGACAAGCAGTGTGTGAAATCGTGCGATGAATGAATGAAGCCTGATTGTCCGAACGGACGAATGGTTGTCTCCTTTCTGATCACGAAGAAGCCAAGCTGAATTCCATGACTGCTCGATCTTTTCAGACAAGCATTACCCCTCGATCCAGCAGCGGTAGGTCCTGAGTTCCAGGTCAAACAAAAGTCGCCGCCAGCCGGCAAGAATTCGAAACCGGAGCCACTCCATTTCCTAACATGGAATTGAGCCCAGCTCTCTGTTTCAGTTCAGTCTCCTTTTCTGAATTTGTCTGAACTCTGAAGCGCTCCTGAACAATTCACTAGCAGCAGCGGTTGGTGGAGGCAAAGGACAAGGCGGCAAGGAAAGGCGAGCCAGCGCGGCGGCCGAGCAAGATCCTTCCATCCTTGGCCACCTTTGGAACCATCCGCGGCCAGGCCAAAGCGACGCGTCTGGATTGCCTGGCTTTTGCTCCTTGTCGTTTGAATTAAAGCTCGTTCGTGCAGGCAAAGGCAGGGACCTACTGTGCTGTTGGCGCCAATGATTGGCAGTATTGGACATTTCAGAAGGGGAAATGTGGAGTAAAAGTCCAAAGCAGGGCTTGTCTTTTCTCATACTAGTACAACTCTGTCGTCTCGAGACGAGAGAGTAATGTAGCTAATTGGGAAATGTCACTAAAGTTCCAGCCTTTATGCATGATTTTTCTTTGGCTGATGGTAAAAGGTAGTAGCAGGATCTCCGCTGTCAAAGCCCATGGCAAATGCTGCATGCTTGTAAAAAAAATCAGCATTATTACCTTGGATTACCAGCTCAAGTAGTTGCCAAAGTTGTCTTAACTTCGTCACCTCTTTGCTAAGTGTTCGTCAGGTCGTGTACTTTGATGTTGTGCTATTGATGCTTCAAACTCATGTTTAAACTTGGAATTCAGCAGCCGACAAAAGTGGGTGAGTGTTGAAGTCATTTCTTCATTTCTTATCGTCCATACATGCTTCAGGCTAGAAGAATGATGATGGCTTCCATTCAGAAAGCTAATTGCAGGATGGCTCTGAATAAGAGGAAAAAACTAAAAAGGGTCAACCCAATCTGGTGCCTGCAAACCAACTATGCTCCAGCAAGCATGCTCTAGCAAATGTGCAACAAACAATCCAGAGGAAATCTGGAGTGAGGTCTCCCTCATTGAGGCGTGTTCGAGGCTACTGATCCGAGTATCCGACCGAAGAGAGAGCAGAAACGCAGCCAAGTGGTGAGCGTGCATTCAGAACTGTCAGCTCTTGATGCAAGCTCCTTGCTGAGATTCTCATTTTTCAGATAAAGTTTGAGATGCTTCAGTTCTTACCTGAGAAGAAAGTTGAGATTTCAGCTTTTTTAAGAGGAGTTGAGATTTTCAGCTGAATGCTACAATCATGTGAAATGGATTTTTTTTTACTTAAATGGAATTTCGAGTGCTGGCTCGCAAGCCCGCAATTCCCTCTTTTTTTTTTTTTGACAATGTAATGGCCCAATAGGTCACTCGGGCCGTCGTTTCCCCACCACACACATTTAAGATCCAACGGGCCTGTGGAGGCCCATTATCTCATCTCACAGGCTTGTCGAGGCCCATTATCTAATCTCATTTACCCCACGTCTTCCTTGATGATGATGATAAACGACAGCACTTGCCAAAACAAGCAATGAAAGCCCATCGCCCCAATCCGAACCGCCATTACTTTTGCTCCAAGCAATACCTCTCTCCCTCCACACCCTCTACCCCAACTCAACTGACACCATGACCCCACATCTTCGGTCCCCACATGTCATTCTCCCTCTCCTCATCACACGCCCACCCATTCGCAACACCACCCCAGACACCCCGCTCGCTACAAACCTCACGAATGGCTATCCCACCCACCATCTCTTCTCTACCTGACATGTGGGCCTTATGCTCCCCGCACGCATACGGTCCCACTTGTAAGCGACTCCAGAAACGGGTCCACACCACCCGCACATGCCCAGCACGTGACCGCTGAAATATCTCTGTGGCCTGCGCCTTTTAACCCATTCCTCCCCTCTCTTCTCGCTTCGTCCGCCTCCTCTCCACTCTCCCTCCCCCCTTCCAAACCCCTAAACCCTAGCCGCCGCCGCCGCCGCCGCGGCAGAAGAAGCAAGCACAGCAGCCATGTACGCCGCCCTCCGCCGCGCGGCGCCTCTACGGCGGCGCGCCGTGTCCGCGCTCGCCGCCGCGCTGCTCCAGCAGCAGCCGGCGGCGGCGCTGGCCGCCCCGCGGCTGCCGGCGCCCGCCGCGGCGATGGCGGCTGGGTGGTTCCACTCCTCGCCGGCGTGGCTGGGGTTCCGCGAGACGGGGACAGCGGCGGCGCGGGCGGAGTTCGCGGCTGCGGCCGAGGAGGGGGCCTTCTACGAGGAGGACAAGAGGGCGGGCGGCGCCGGTGGTGCGGCGGCGGCGGCGGAGGGGCTAGAGATCGCTAAGCTGGGGATCTCGGCCGAGATCGTCAGTAGGCTTGCCAATAAGGGCATCACCAAGCTTTTCCCCATCCAGGTAACGAGGACTGCCGAATCTTTGTTGGAAGAGGAATCATATGCGAGTAGAATCTTCTATTTGCTGCGAGAAGTTGATTGTTTCTTCTTTTTACGCTGGTGGTTTGATTAGATAATAGCAATATCAACTGCATACCAAGCTGCTTGCCCTCCTATCTAGAGATACAATGCATAAGATTGATATCGATGTTTGATTAGATATATAAGCAAATGTAAAACTCTTTTAATTATAACGAAGTTGTCATTTTTCTTTAATTAACTTATGTATATTATGTTTCTGAATGTGGCTGCTTCTGTAACGAGGCAAATTTGATGCAATCAAAGATTAAACACTTGTGTCCACTACATTTCATTTTGCTAAGCTATCTTGGCAGGCTGATTAGAATCACTAGTACTAGCTAGGCATTAGGTGCTAAATTACCCAGTATGAATTAATTGCTCCCAGTTTCATGGATCTCGTACATATGAGGCAAAGATGTTTGTTTTAAACCAGTACTGAATTGATATTGAACTTTGCCTGTTCAGAGAGCTGTTCTTGAGCCAGCAATGCAAGGAAAGGACATGGTTGGTCGCGCCAAAACTGGGACTGGTAAAACTTTGGCATTTGGAATCCCAATAATGGATGCTATTATCCGCCACAATGCCAAGTACAAGTAAGCCTGGTTTCTCTAACAATACATACACGCTAGTTTTTTCTTCTTCCATTTCTCCTTTTTGTCCCCACTTATCCTATATTTAATGTTTGTTGCTTACAGGCCTGGAAAGTTTCCCATGGCTATTGCTTTGGCACCAACAAGAGAACTTGCAAGACAGGTTGAGAGGGAGTTCCTCGAATCTTCCCCTTTGGAAACACTCTGTGTTTATGGAGGAAGTCCAATTGGTCAGCAAATAAGGAAGCTTGATTACGGTGTTGATGTGGTCATTGGGACACCTGGACGGGTGATTGATCTGCTAAAAAGAGGTGCTCTTTGTTTGAAAGATGTCAAATTTGTTGTTCTTGATGAAGCAGACCAGATGTTGTCGGTGGGTTTTGATCAAGATGTTGAGACAATTTTGCAACAAGTGCCTCAGAAGCGTCAGACACTGATGTTCTCTGCAACAATGCCAACCTGGATACGGAAGCTCACACAGAAGTACCTCAATAATCCTGTTACAGTTGACCTAGTGAGTTCAACTTCTAGTGCTACCTTTGTTCTGCACAAATTTGACTCTTAGTAACTTGATTTCACTGCATAAGTTGCTGAATCTTATCAGTCCTTGTTGATAATATTTTGTCTGAGTGCTGTAGTTGTTTGAAATGGGAACTAAAGCAGAAAAAATGGCTATGTTTGATTGATGGATTCCGATGTTCCCAAGTGCCACAACTCATGTTGAATTAGCCATTGGATTTTGTTGTACAAAACTTAAGTCAATAGATTCATCCAAAAAAAAATGCTTTCAGGCCATTTTAATCTTACTGTCAGCACCATCAGAGTTTAATGAAATCTGGAAAGTTGTACTACTTGTCTATAGCTGCAGTATCAAATACCTACATGTCTACTACTAAATTCTTGCATGGTAAAAATGATGTTCCTTATATTACTGATAACAGCCAATGTATGGGGAAGTGTCACAATGGATTGGCCTTAGAATGATGTTTCCTGCAATTCATTGTACTTACCCTAAAGTCTGGTTCACTAATTGTAATGGAGGATTCTTCTAAAGGAAAAAGGGGGTCGATTGCTGCATATGGTTTGCTATGTGTGAATTATGCCATTATAAGTAGATTGTTCTTCTGTGCCCCTTATTATGAAAATATACGGTAACACATGGAGCTGATTTTTGTCCCTTTGTAGGTTGGTGAGGATGATCAAAAGCTGGCTGAAGGAATTAGTCTGTTCTCTATCCCTTCGGAAAACCGCGAGAAACCTGCTGTTCTTGGAGAACTCATTAAGGTGAATATTGTGGATTGGAATTGTATTATCTTTGTCAACTGCCACTCAAATCCTTTCCTAGTGCCCTGTAAGTTACTTAAATGCATGAATTCACTGGTAATTTATTTATTCATGCAGGAACACGCTAAAGGTGGTAAGTGCATCGTGTTCACGCAAACAAAAAGGGACGCTGATAGATTGTCATACAGCATGAGTCGGAGTTTCCAGTGTGAAGCTCTTCATGGGGATATCTCACAATCCCAAAGGGAGAGAACACTGGCAGGATTTCGTGAGGGACGGTTTAATATTTTGATTGCCACTGATGTTGCTTCCCGTGGATTGGATATTCCAAATGTTGATCTAGTATGAGCCCCCTTCTCCCCACATTTTCCCCCTGAGTTCTTTACTTCACTACTTTCTAGTGTCCAACACATCCATTGCCTATTCTCCTTCAGGTGGTACATTATGAACTGCCAAACTCGTCAGAGATATTCGTCCATAGGTCTGGTCGGACTGGCCGTGCTGGAAAGAAGGGTACTGCAATTGTGATGTACAGCTATCGACAAAATAGAGACGTCCAGGTTATTGAACGTGATGTTGGATGCAAGTTTAAGGAGGTGAGTGCTTTTGGTTGGTAGTGTGCAATGCTAAGCACTATACTTTTGTATGCTTTTTGGGCTGTGTTATGCTCATGTGGTTTTCCATTGTCTTGTAGCTTCCAAAAATTAATGTTGAGGGATCTGATTTGCTTGGTGGTGACTTTGATTCCTTTGGGGGTGGTGGGACAAACTTTGGGCGCTCACGGGGCTTTGGTGGACGTGGTGGTGGTTTTGGCAACTCTTCAGGCAGGGGTGGTGGGTTTGGCCGCTCAGGAGGTGGTGGTGGGTTTGGAGATTCAGGATTTGGCCGCTCAGGAGGTGGTGGTGGGTTCGGAGACTCAGGATTTGGCCGCTCAGGTGGTGGAGGATTTGGCCGCTCAGGTGGCGGCGGAGGTTTCGGTGACTCTGGATTTGGTCGCTCAAGCGGTGGATTTGGTGACTCAGGCTTTGGTCGCTCAAGTGGTGGTGGTTCTGGTTTTGGACGTTCTGGTGGATTTGGGGATTCTGGCTCAGGTCGGTTCGGTGGCAGTTTTGGTAGTTCTGGCTCTGGTGGCTTCGGTGACCGGAATTCTGGTGGATTTGGCAACTCATCTTAAGGCCGAATGAGCAAAAGCAATAACAACTACTCTTACAGTGGATATTGTGCCGAAGATTCAGCTAGATGGTAATTTTGGATATTGTTCTAGGATCATAAAAGGCCATTCCTGATCCGTTGTTTGGTCCCTCTGAATAGTGACAATGCTTTAAACATGTGCATATCCTTGTGTCCGTGGAGGGATTGATCTGAATGCAGCAGGAAATAATCACGAGCGAGCGTTACTTTCATTTTTTTTCTTTTTATCTTTTGATCCTGCAATCTCTAGCTCTAGATGATACCTGTAAAATATGCAGAGGGTTCTCTGCGGATGATATATCGTTTTTTGGTAGTGGCTCTGTACTGTATGATGAATTTCGGTGTTACCTCTGACCTGAATGACGGTCTCTATAATCGTATCATGTATCAACCCTAAGGTTATGTCATTTACTTGTTTATAGCCTTCCCGTCCAAGTTTCAACCCTCACCAATAATTTATTACACTTGCTATTGTCTGTTGTCGACATTGAAGGAAATTTGTTTGGGATGTAGATCACGGTTGGCAGAAATGGACCCTGAACTCTTGGCAAAGAGTCAACTTTGTCTCTGTCCCTGAACTCTTGGACTGATCAAATTAGGGTGTGTTTCTCTTGGGCTGATCAAATTAGGGTGTGTTTGGTTACATGTACCACATGGTGCAAGGATGATCCTAGATGGAATGATTCAACCAATTTGTTTGAACTACTTGGTTCACTCTAACTATCCTGGATGGAATGATTCAACCAATTTATTTGAACTACTTGGTTCACTCTAACTAGTACATCAATGTATTAGGTGGGATGGCTTCATCCTGGATGAGTTGGTACAATTCACCCAACCAAACAAAAGAATCATTGTTATTTTGTAACATTCTATACATAAATGAAATGATTCAACCAACCAAACACACCCTTAATCCTCGAAGTATAGTTTTCGCTTCAGTTAGATCCCCCAATCGAGATGGACATCAACGTGGTGAGCTGTCTCGTGACGGACAAAGAAAAATGACCAGTTTACCCTACAGCAGGCCGTCGGCAGTAGGGCAGCTTATTTTGCCTGGCCTGTCATGGTCATGACCTAACTGAGGCGAAAGATTATAGTTGACTGATGGAACCCAGTTTATCAACGATCTTGGCTATTTTATCACGGTTCTTGTTGACTGATGGAACCGAGTTTTCTATCAACATCTGGTGCCTGGCTAGCAGTCTGACATGGCCTCCAGCAGCTAGCTCTTGCCGGCTTGACGCCACCTCAGACAGCGTCAAACAGTGCCACACGGTTAAGGCCCAAAAGTTTCTTAAAAAAAAGCACTATTCATCTAACTTTTTACTATTCATCTCATCCCTCCCACTCATAGAACACGCTTCCCAGGACTCGGCTACAGTAGATTTTTGGTGCTATTGTGGATTTTTGGTGTAACTAAACGCAGCCTAAGCCGCTGATAGAATAGTGTGCAGTTTCATCTATGGCAGAACTGGCTCAGAAAGTGCCACACGGTTAAGTAGATCCTTGATCCTTCACTTCTTTTAGAAAAGAAGTCTCCTGAAGTTAAAACTCTACTATAAAGTTCCTTTTTAGCAATGAATCACTATGTGCAGTTTCACCCATGGACAGCGGGGTTTTTTTCTTAAAAAAAAAATCCATGGGCAGCGAGGACCACACGTCAGCATCAGTTTGACAATTCTTTTTTTTTTCCCTTCAGCTATGGACCGTGTAGCCTAGCAGCAGCAATAATATTGTTTTTTTTAAAAAAAATATATCTCACTGTGACGTCATGCTTATAACAACCCTCGTGTGACCAAGTCACCGGCGAGGTCAAAGAGTTTCAGACACATGAGCTGCTCTGTCAGCACAGGATTTGGACGACTTAACCTTTGCGAAGCACTATTCAATTGGCGCCTCCGAAAACCAACGAGTAAAGATGGAGTTGGACCATTTCCTTTTCTCACTTTTTTCTTAAAAAATGCTGAACTATTGGTTTCAGGTCAAGACCAACGATCAACTGTGGTTGACCTTTTCATGATCTGCATTAGCATATTTTTCGTTAGCGTATGAACAGACCAAGTCAAGCTGAAGAATCTCGTAATCTGAAATGCCAGAAAGAGGGTCAATATGTATGAAACTTTGTCTTGCAAGAGTTGTACATAATCCTGGGATAAACTCTATCTTTTTTTTGGTCTCCCAACGTTTGCGTTTCTGAAATATTTGACCATTTTGCTGAAGATCTGAAATACTTGACCGTTGCTGCACAATGGACCAATAACTGAACGTAGCCTATACCTGTAGACCAGAAATGCTCGACTAATAATCTCATTATACTTATGAAAAGCAACATGATGATGAAAGAATTCGTTTTGTTTCGACTAAATTAATGCTTAAAAGCCTACATGGTGATCGGTCAAGCCGAAATGATGTTTCGTCCTGTTTCACTTTCGCCTTTGACAAAATCAACGAAATTCATCTGTAACATCCATGTATGATGAAATGAAATCTGGAGCCTTGTGACATGACTACATGAGGCAAATATGAATGTGCTCTCTGACTTGTACGCAAGTTTTCCGGGTGATACAGCTGGTAGCCTGGTACAGAGAGTGACTGATGCGTGCATCTATTGCCTCTTGAATATTCCGACTGTTCGACTGTGTTGTGATGGTGAACTTGACAATTACATTTGGTAAAGAGGACGAGAGACAAATCGTAGGTGAAAACGTTGATTTATCAACTTGGTAATCGGTATGCATTTCCATTTGCAATGTGGGCTTTATTGAGGCTTTTCTCTTTTTTTTTCTTTCCTTTTTGCTTTTGCTATGCCCACAAATCTAACATTTTGTATTGCTTTGGATTTCACTTTGCCATTTTGAACATGAGTTACTAATTTAATTTAACACATTAATTTTATGAAATAAATTCAGAAGGTTGATGACAATTAAAAAGTGGTAGGTGCACCAATACACTTTATAATGTTCAAAGTTTGAAGCCCACATCTTTCATTCACCAAGAGTCCAAATGCTATAAATTGGAGAGGCAGAAAATGAAGTACGTGACTCAGATCGATAGATACGTAGACATATGTAGTCAATGGAACTCTCTTTCCCTGTGAAAGCAACCTAGGAAATATAAAATGCTTGAACATTTCTATGGAAATAGCGATAAATTGACTTTTGCTAGCTATCAAAGGGAAAGGCTGCTCCAGACTATAGACTTAATCTAACATTTCTATTTCAACTCAACACATTTTGGTTCCAGTGATAAATTCATGCCGGAAGATTCATACCTCGTACAAAATTGGCATTTAAGGTTATAAAGTCCATGATCGATTTAACTACTTATTCCCATATACTGGCCACTAAATGACATGTTATGTTGAGAAATATACGTTATGTCTTTGCATAAACGTACCCTATTCTCTATCTGCTCGATGTTCTTGGCCCTCCATGTAAACTTCAGCACATGACAGTGAAGTCTTCCACTGATCAATTAATCTGCAGGTGAATCTCGCTTCTCAGTTTGCGTTCTCTTGTTTGCTGAATCATCTAAATGCTCTTACTAGATAAGTAGGTTTGTCGATTTCTTGGAGATTGCAGGCTATCCTGCAAATTTGTGTAGTCTGTATTTCAGTGTTCAGGATGACAACGAACATTCTTGTTCCATTGAAGTTGTTGTTCAAACATGAAATTCTTCAACCACTTTTCTTTTTTACCATACACTTCGTTATTCAGAGGTATGGGATGTGTATGAATCTGCAAACCTGGCGCGAATTACTAATCCTTATTTACATAGTTCTCATGGAACAGTTTTGACTTCTCAGTTTCACCATGCAATGCCTGCTTGGTCCCTTGAAACCTACTGACTAATTTCTTTCTCAGGAAGCTACCATAATCTCTTCTGTGTATCAGAAGATCTCAATTTCAAATAAGAGAGGCTCGAAACACTATCAATGGGTTGCTTCTCTTTGTTCCGGAGGAAGAAGAATTCCAGAAGCCAGATTGCGCAGCATGACCAAGGTAAATCTTTTCATTTTATGCTTTTATATCATGTCGTTCTTTGGAAACACTGCAGAACCTTACTCCTTACATAGTTCATTGGATTCTGTGCACAGACATCCCGATCAATGGCAACGTGAAAATCTACTCGTATAAGCAGCTAAGAAAAGCCACAAGAAATTTCTGCCCGGGGAGCAAGCTTGGACAGGGTTCCTTCGGCCGTGTCTACCTGGTAGGTTGAGATGATGAAATACCCAGATGCTGAATTATGTTCCAGTTTGAAAAATTGGAACACAGAAATCCCATAGACACTTGCAGCAGTTCTAAGAATAGAGAAAAACTCTCTTGTCCCAGCTCCCAAATGGGCATCTGTTTCTGAATTATTAGAATGTGGTGTTATTCAAACTCGAGCAACCTCCATCACTGCAATATTTTGACCAGGCCTTGTTATCAGCTCATGTTCTGACCTGAATTGTGCAGGGAAAGCTCAATAATGGCGAGAAAGTTGCCATCAAGGTCCTTTCCTCAGAGTCGAGGCAAGGAACAAAGGAATTCTTAAACGAGCTGAGTGTGATATCCAACATAACCCATCACAACCTTGTCAAACTGCATGGATGCTGCGTTGATGGAGGCCAGAAGATGTTGATCTACAATTATGTGGAGAACAACAGTCTTGCACATACACTTTTTGGTAATGCCTGAACTGGAATTCAGTGGTGATGTGATGCATTTGTTCAGCCAAAATTTGGATCTCTTATGAATCATAGTGTTCTTCAGGTAATTCCCGCAGTGGTATCAGATTGGACTGGAGGACAAGGGTGAATATCTGCATTGGCGTTGCTGATGGGCTCACCTACCTTCATGAAGGAGTTCGACCACCAATCGTCCACCGTGACATTAAAGCTAGCAACATTCTCCTTGACAAAAACCTGACCCCCAAGATAGCAGACTTTGGGTTGGCAAAGTTCTTCCCAGGCAACATGACGCATATCAGCACCAGGGTTGCAGGGACGCTGTAAGTAGTGGCACATTTCCTATTGATGTTCATGTCCTTATTTGATCTTGCAGATATACTATATGATTAAGAATACAGAGTTGACATACATTCGCTTATCAGAGGATACCTTGCACCGGAGTACGCCATACGAGGGCAGCTGACCAAAAAAGCCGATGTCTACAGCTTTGGTGTACTGCTGTTGGAGATCGTCAGTGGCAGATGCCACACTGAGCCAAGATTACCTCTTGATGAGCAGTTCCTCCTAGAAAAGGTGAAGATTAATCCCAGTAATGGTTTACATATGGTTATCTCTCACTAGTGTCTGATTCTCTAGAATGTTTAGACACTGCACTACAGGAAGAACCATCTTTTATGTCAAAGCACTATAGTGCAGACGTGCTAATATTCAGATTACCAATTAGACCATGAGGAATCAGGCCAGGCATACCCTTTTCTGTTTGCATGATGGATCAGTTTACATAACCACATATTAGACAAGTACAACGTACTTGTTAGAGTTGGAAGAGTTCTGAAGGAAAGGAAAGGGAAGCTGCCCTTTCCGTGTTGCTAATAACTATTCAAAGCAGCCGTTTGTTTGCATTGACTGGCCTGTTGTGTTCTGAGCTTTTAGATATTTTTAGTCTAATTCTTATGAATACAGATGATTCATTCCAAAATTGGTGAATATGAGAAATTAACTACTTTCAGAAGTGTAACAAACGAACAGACTTTGTTGGTCTCAAAATGAAACTTGCTACTTGCTAGCATTGAAATACCTTTAGTGCTAGCGCTATCAGAAACTTGATAGGTTGGTGATATATTGATTTGAAGCATCTGAAATCAGAAATTTTTGCTATCCTGTCAGGTCTGGACGCTCTATGAGTCAGAGGATCTCGAGAGCATCATTGACAGGACCCTCAAGTGTGATTTTGACACCGAGGAAGCACGTCGGTTGCTGAAGATAGGGCTTATGTGCACCCAGGACAGCCCCAAGATCAGGCCCTCCATGTCAATGGTAGCCAATATGTTGAAGGGTGAGTGTGCCATTAGTGACAAGATCATGAGGCCCGGCCTGATCACAGACGTCATGGACCTAAAGGTCAGGACATCAGAGCCGGTCCAGTTCAGTCTGTCTCCATCGATGTCTCCTGCATTAAGCAGCTCGCTGCTGTCCACACTTGCAGTGGCTGGCAGCACTGTCGTAGAGGAAAGCCCCTGACAGAAAATCAGCAGGCCGAATGGGCTGTAAATTGGGAGGAGCATGTTTTTTTAGTGTTTTAGCACATTGGAAGACTGCCAGATTGTACATAATATCATCCTAGATTGACTACCGATAATAGAGGTTTTGAAATTTTATTATACAAGTGCCAGTTAAAAATCACGTACTGGTTTAAATAGCTCAGTTAGGTACCAAAAAATTCAAAATGACATCACAGGACACAAAAACCTAAACCTGCCATTTTCTAATATTCAGATATGCAACACAGGGTTAAAGGTTGAAGCGTATATAAACAACTCGTGAATAGCTGACCACTGTAAACATGCTAAAATAAAATCATTTTTTTCACATCAAATTCTTCTTAATATAATGTGCAGTTTCCTGCATGTTTAAGAATTTTTTTCACATCATGCTGTACAGGTCATTACAGAATTTCAAGGTGTAGCCATCTACTACTCATTTCTGGTAGCTAGATGCCTACATCCAGCGAACAATTCACTACAGCAAAGTTAATTCCTGATTTCCTGGGTTTTAAAAGATGAAGATGGCTTGACAGGTCTTTTTGGCAAAGCATAAAAAAAAATGTGTTACAGTTGAAATTTTGTTCAACACAGTATGTAATATGCAGTGGGTTCATATCAACTCGAATTTCAAATAATGGACTAATTTCGCCAGCCTACAGGCCAAATAATGAAAAATAGAATCAGTTCATAACAGAAGAGATAGCTCACTTACATTGGTTTGAACTAACAGTATCTGTACCCATAATTTAGTATCCCTTTGCAAAGCAGTCATACCCGCAAGTTGAGTTAGTGAGCAATGGCTTGAAAATAACAAGAGCGAACGAAATAAACGTCCAGGTCGATAGAACATATCAACATGACAACCTTCATTAACAAATAATTGGTAACATGTTTGGTCAGCTAGTTATCTTAAGTGAAATATCAGCTATTATAATTCGAAGTGAACAGTCTTGAGACTCTGGATGGGCATTACTGCATGAATTAAACTTTTACTGACATCTTTTTTTTTTTCTTTTACAAACAAACAGCAGATATCCTGGATTATGTCATCACCATTTTTTATACCTTAAAAATGCTATACAACAACAATCATACTTGAGCAAGGTAGTGCAGATATGTCAAAGCCACAGTTGAACCTATAATTAACTTCATCTAGGATCAGAACTATAAAAACGAAGACCTTTATCAGATTTATGCACTTGGGCAGATAAAGCAAATCTGGTGGGAGGACATTCAGCCATGAGAACAAATACACTAAGAATAAACAATTTAGGAGGAACATCCTAATATTATACATTTCAGTGCAAAACCAGAAGTGTTCAGAGTAATTACAAGCAACAGTAACTTCGTAAGTTCTTCAGAAATTACAACAGAGCAGCAATGTTGAAATTAATAATAAGCACCTGAACTCATATTGAGGCAAGCATAAATACCAGCAGCATACTGAGGCATACATCAGTTATCAAGACCATCAACCCATTTCTTCTTTAACAGAGTGATTGCTCAAAAAAGCTAATAGATTGACATCTCTGAAGAGTTACACAACAGGTAACAAAATTGAGATTGAAACCCCAAGCCTAGGTGATCTACTAGCGTGATCTTCCCATTCTATTCATTTCCATCAATTGTGTAAGAGTTACAGCACTCCATCTCTCAATTCCCTCTTGAAGTTGGGCATACAGCAATCGCTTCACAGAATCTATGCAAATGCTAACAGTGCCAAACTCATACACTGGCATGCCGTTGTAGAACTTGCCAACTCTAGGCATAAACAGCAATCCTTGCTCCATCGCATAGGCCTGGATAGATTCTTTGAAGCTCAAATCTGCCATGGTTGCCCCTGGTACAGTATGGTAAGCCTGCTGCGCTGCATCAAATTGTCGCTTCTCAGTTGCTCTCAAGTAGCCCACATTCTCCCTAGCCCCAGGCTGCACCACCTCTAGTCCTTCAGCAGCTTGGTTCATCATATCAAGACCAGCGGTTAGAAGCATTCGTATGCGTTCATTGGCAAGTAACTCTGGTGGGAAAAGGCCCTTCCAGCCCTTATACCAGTTCATTATCTCATTGAAATCAGGATTTGGTGAGCACAACCAATGGTATAGGACCTGCTGCCACTTGCTGAAGAAATCAACCTCCAAAATATGAACCATGAGGTGTACTGGGATTGCAGATGCCCATAACATCACCCAGTTGAACTGATCGAGTTTCTGATTTGCTGGGTTGATCTGAAACTCTTGCAACGCCAATCTCAGTTTAGGAATGATGTACCGCACAATCAGGTCTTCCCAGCTTACCGAATCAAAAACATCCTTCCACGGAGACAACACAGCATAAGCTGAAGCATCATGTGCTTGCCACACGTGGAGGACAGTGCTCAGTTTGTATCGAATAGAATGGCACAAAGTCTCTATCCTTTCCCTTAGCATTGGTAACCATGGGTGTACCCAGACATGTATTGGAACACTCTCCCTGCGAGGGTCCCAAGAATCCACGGCAGCTGAGAGCTTTGGCATTATCACATGCTCTAGTATTGACTGAAGCAAAACAGGAGGCAGCAACTTCTTATTATCCCATAACTCAAGAAAGTGGAGCATTGGTTCTGGTTCCCTAGCCTCCCATGAATTCGTTCCTGATATCCTCACAGCCGGCAGGATGACTTCACTAACAAGCTGCACATACGGTGTCATTGATGCAGAACCACCTGAGAAGTCATATGGTTGGTCCCCTTGAAGCAGGTCCTTCCACTTTTTCATGACATCTAACCCAAACTTCGGATCCTGCAGGGGCTGCCATCCCTGGAAGATCCGGATTAGAAGTGGATGAGCATATCGGCAAGCAATCCATGCAATGCTGCACATCTTGAACTCCTCCTCAAACTGAACCTTCAATGCATGGAATGTCTGAAGCAACCCATCCAGAGTGAGCACACCGGCTGTATCATCCACGCGGACCTGCTCTAGCGTCTCTGCGATTCTCTCCATCACCTGCAGTTGACGTTTCTGTAATGCCTCCTGCTTGGCCACCTTTTCCTTCTCCCGCACCAAGCTAGCCACCTTCTCCTGCTCCCTTTCCAGCTGCCCATGCAGCCTCAGAACATCAGCCCTAGCCTCATCAACAAGCAGGCGCACATTGTACTGCAGCTCCGGCATTGGCACATCATTGGCCTCCATCTCTTGTTCTTCATTGAGCCCCCTCAAGTCCATCAGCACCCGCGCCTGCGGCCCTCGCATGTCAATCACCTTCTGGACAATCGCAGGCTGCTCCTCCTGTTCCTGCTCGGCACGCATGGCCAGGAGCTCATTCTTCGTCAAGACAGGAGCTTTCTTTGTGCTAGCCTTCTTGGACCAACGCTTCTCCTTCTTCCCTGATGTTGTCGGCGGAGGAACCGGGGCCGGCAAGTTCTCCTTAGCCATCATGGGCTTGGGTTCCTTGAACCCCTCGACACTCCCCAGGCCGGCGTTCTTTGGTCGCAAAGTGGTCTCCACCGGCGCAGTGATCCCTTGCTCATTCTTGCCAAGGCCCATGCCTTTCTTGTACCCCATCATGGCCATCATCTTGGCCACCTTGGAGTTGGCCTCCAGGCTCCCGAGGGCCGCCGCCGGCTCCCTTGCCCCCACCCCGGCCGCCTGGCGCCGGCGTGCCGCCTTCTCGCGCTCCCGCTCTTTCTCCTCCTGCCTCGCGCGGGCGCCCGCCCTAATACTGCCGAACATCGTCGGCAGCATCTCGGTGTCCCCCTCGTCGTCCTCCTCCGCCTCCTCCTCCTCTTCCTTGGCAGCAGCGGCGGTGGCAGGGCGCCCGAGCCCCGGCCTCTGGTCAGGCTCGGGCTGCGGCTCCTGGGTGGGCATGAAGTTGCCGGTGGAGACGAACTGGACGGGCTTGGTGAGGTCGGGCTCGTCGCGGCGGCGCTTCCGGCGGCCGCGGCGGCGGGACCCCTCGTCGTCCTCCGAGTCGTAGTCCGAGTCGCCCTCCGCGAACACGCCGTAGATGGCGTCGTCGCGGGTCTGCGGCGCCCGCTCCCGCCGGCTCCGGTAGTAGAACTCCCCGTCCCTCCCCCACCGCCCGCCCTCGAAGTCCCCGTCCATGTCGAACCGGTCCATCCCCTCCGCCTCCTCCGCCATCGCGCCGCCTCCTCTCCTCACCTCTCAACTAGGGTTAGGGTTTCGTCCCCCAATTTTTTCTTTTCTTTTCCAAATTTGGGATTTGGGAGGAAGAAGAAGACGAAGAAACCGCCTTCCTCTCGTCTCACTCACCGAGGTCGGTGCCGAGACGAACTCCACTGGCTGACGTGGCAAGATCGGAGCCGTCCGTACCCGCCTACGTCTCCTGGGCCGTTGGATTGACTCCGCCGGAAGCGGGCGCCTAGATTTACGCTTTCTCCGCGGAGACGCGTATTCTGACGGGGGTGCGCTTCCCGCGGGTCGTCCCCAACCTCTCGTCGCCCGTGTTGACCTGACCTATTAACCACCCGCGCTTACCATCTTGTTGCGGCACCGCAAGAACCGTCCTCGGGGGCACGTCCTAGATCGGTGGCGCCTGCCTCTCGCCGCCGCTGCTGGTGCCTCGCCCCCACGGATTTTTTTTCTTTTAATTTTCTTCTCCGTCGGTTCTCGGAGGTTTCTTGCCGTCTCCTCCCCCCGCTGTTCTTGAGGTACGCTGTGAATCCGGCGGCACAGATTTTTCTTGCTTTGTTGGCTGGGTGGCAGGTTTGGAGGCATCGGTTGCGTTTGGTAGCGAGATCTAATCGCGTTGCTAGACACGAGCAGTCGCTGTGGGGATTGGGATGGCGCGTCTGGGATTTGGGATTGGAGAAAAAAAATCGGAGCTTTATTTGATGGTTCGAAGCTTTACGTTGATGCTAGTGCTGATATTGAACGATCTAAGCTCATTTGGGTAATCGTTGCTATCTGGTTGCTGTGGGATTGGATGGCGTAGTATGACGATTCAGGCATATATGTTTGCTGTGGGATTCATTTGTGCTGATATTTGGGTAAGCTCATTTGATGCCTCTGTGTATGTCCTCATCTAGTCATCCTGTGTGGCTTTGGCCGGAACTTTGCAGGCATGCAGAGCCAGATCGTGTGCCATGGGTGCAGGAGCCTTCTACTATACCCAAGAGGCGCTCCGAGCGTGTGCTGCGCAGTATGTCACGCGGTCAGCACCGTGCCGCCTCCAGGTAGCGCACCTGAGCTTTGGTTTCACTGTTCCATTAGTATAACATCAAAGGCACATGCATTGCCGCAACATACTGAACATAAGGGATTGAATACTTATGTCATGCTTCCCAAAAAAAAAAAATACTTATGTCATGATTTAGTGCCTTGTTTACAATGTCAGAAATACTTGGGCTGTCAGGAGACAGGTTACAATCAAAGGGGTTTAATGGGTCTCTAGTGTCGGAGAGGTTATCATTGCTGGGATCTGGTTTTGCATCGGATAAATGTTCTATGATACTGTTACACTACCATGGAAAAAGCTAAACTCAGAGATGTATGAGAAATTCATGTTGTTCTGATGACGAGACGTGGTCTATCATTTATTAAATTAATTTTATCTCATCTATATATTATGTGTCAAGTGTCGATTTTCAAGAGTCGCAGGTAGTGATATTATGTATCGTTGTATCGTTTTGTAGGATGACCAGTAGCATAGGGATGAACAATGCTTTACCGAATTATGTCTGTTATATATTTTTTGCAACTCTCTTACTCATGCCCCAGTTACAAAATATTTGTTGTTCAATCATACTGAGTGTTGATGCATCATTTAAATCAGTATAATGTAATTTGTTGTACTGATAGTCCTTGTATTTTAGATGACATGTTCAAATGGTCTTTCTTTCTGTTATTCATTTATCACCAAATCCAACCCCCCCACCCCCCACCCCCCTTTCGATTTTTTTTATTTATCACCAAATTGTCTTGGGAATGTTCCATTCCCTGCTGAACAAGATCTACTTCACAGGCTAATCTTCCATGGTACCATTTTTCAACAAAAATATATTGTGGCATCTCCCACGCTCTCATGATGAACTATGTTCCTCTGATTTGTTGCCATTTCACATCCCCGTTGAGTAAATACAATTAAACTTTTTGCTTCTTAGAAAAGTAGAGATAATGTCAGTTATAGCTGCACAGATTCTAGGGCGCAGTGATTTGAATCATGGTGATGCAAATATCTCTGTAGAAACTGCTAGGACTGCAAGCGCTCAGTCAAAAGCTTGAGAAGAAGCACCATTCAGCCACATTCACACAATTATATCCACAATTCCACATCTTGCCTCCTCCATGACATTGTCTTCTACTCTTCTGTCATATCTGACAACTGCTTTATCCTTCCCTTTACACTATTATTTTTACCGTTATCTCGTGTGTGCTTTACTGTCTCTTCTGCGGTTCATTGGCATTGATTGCATGCAACTGCTCAGTAATTTAAATGAGACTGTTGGATTTATTTTTATCCATCCATAACATGGAAGATGTATATGATCATGAATATTCGGTTTGTAGCGCTTCATTAATCAGGTGTACATGTTTTGTGAAATAATGGAGAAATTTCTTGTGCAGGAATGGAGATGGCTAGACTTATTTGTGGTGGCTGCCAAACATTATTGATGTATACTCGCAGTGCAACGACTGTAAGATGCTCATGTTGTGACACAGTCAATCTCGTCAGACCAGGTACTGATGCATGTGTAGAAATGTAGAATTATCTTGCAGATCCTTAAGCTTTTCAAATTTCATCCACACGGACATGCTAAAATTCAAGAGTATGATGTGTTTGCAAAGGCAGAAAGGGTTGTTTTGCCACTAAATTCTTGTGCTGCCATAATTGATGGTGTGGCGTGATAATAATTTATCGTCTCCTAGATTCCTAGTCCTAGGTGTTTAAACAAGGATACGTTTCTCATTTTGAACATCACATAGTCTGATCTGTCAGTAGATTGGATCACACTTTCTTGCCATCTGTCAGCAGCTAGCACAACTGCAGATCAGTGCATTATGCTCTCTCTGTTTCTGAGTTGGGGTGTGCACAGGCACATCTTTCCCTACAATGGTGATGCATAGCTAGACAACACAGTTCAAATCTAGGAAATGTAAAGACAATAAGCGGACTACTCTATTGCATCTCTATCCCTATGTGCATGCGGGCGTCTCCTTTTTGTAATGGAAGCTTCCTTTATGCATGCACGCTTGCTGTATGATGATGCCATACTATTATTATTTTCGTCGTCTCAACTTCATAGATTCTTTTTGTTCATTCTGCAGTGAGTAGCATAGCTCATGTGAACTGTGGCCAGTGCCAAACAGTGTTGATGTATCCATATGGAGCACCATCTGTCAAATGTGCTATCTGCAACTTCATTACAAATGTTGGTGGGGTATGCTGATTTCTGTCATGTGCATGCTTGTGCTGCAAATGGTCTAAGTTCCTAGTGACACCCACATGATTTTAACACATTTATGTTCAGGTACCAACCGTGAGACCTCTGCCACCTGCACCACCTGCATCAAGTGGAAATTCATATAACATCCCGTCAACTTCTGTGGTATGCTTATTTCTCTGAAGATCCGCATAAAATTTATTGGTGCTTTATCTCTTCTAGTTACTTATCATTTTTTCCTGTCTTGGGCAGCCAACAAATCAATCACAGAACGTAACTGTTGTTGTTGAAAATCCAATGACAGTAGATGACAAAGGGAAATTGGTAAGCCTGTCATGCACTTTGCTCTCACTTGCATTTACTTTGCCCAGCGAAAAACAATGACCAGTGAAGTGAAGTTTGCTTTTTTTTATGTGCTCATGTCACTTTGTTTGTGCACAGGTGAGCAATGTTGTAGTCGGGGTTACAACTGGTGGAAAAAAGTGACATACCAGAACTGAATGTAACTTTGTTTATGCTTAATATATCTTGAAAAGTTGAAAAATACCTTGTATCATACTGCTGTTTGGTGATCGGTTGCTCGATGAAAGAAACCTCTGAAAGTGAAGAGCATGGGGGCAAAGCTCGCCTTTGCCCTTGCGATCATGCCAGACAACCAGAACAAGCACAAACGAAGTGCGGTGTGGATAATCAGAAACTGTAGCTTGTTACCCTTGATTCTTTTGTATGTAATATGGGCTCTGTTAGACTTCACTGTGTGATCAAACTTCTCTCCCGTGGGCGCTTGCAGCCTTCTCAGTGAATAACAACGACAAAAGAACATCGCAAATGGCTCTTGAAATACGCTGTGTTTTTAATCAATCTATTTTCGTCTCCTATGTAAAATTTGTTTACCTTAATTAATGCAGATGGTAAAATTTGTGGTGTCTCCATACGGATAGTAGATGTAGGGATCAAGATCATATACATGCTACAACTTGCAAAAACAGATGTATTGTCATCTTTATGAATGCAAAAAAAACCACAAGCTAATTTTCGAAAAGGATGAACTTAAGATTTGTGATTCTTAAGAAAAAATAATGATGGAATGGCACAACTACAAAACCAATGTCATTTTTTACGAGTGAAGAAAAAAACCTGCAAGCGTAACTATGAAAAACAATCTCATTTAAATGTGCAATTCAAAAACGAAAAATAAACTTGGGGCTTGGGATCAGAAAAGCCCAACTTGTGATTTTCTTCTGAAGAAGAAAAGAAAATACAATGACGGATATGGCACAACTATATGAAAGAAACACTGGCTTATATATTGTGCAAAACGATAACAAAAATTTTGGGGTGAGAGAGGCTCGAACTCTCGACCTCAGGATCACTCGCATTAGCTATGAGACCTACGCGCTAGCCAACTGCGCCACCACCCCATTTGTGTTGCTTAGAACATCATAATATGTTAAATAGTTTTGTATCTCCGCAAACATATGCTCAACTTTCTATGGTAGCTCCATCTACTAATGAACTTAATGTCTATTTCCTTTCCAGTTGCGCGCCAAATTTTCTCTCCCCACAACATTCCTTCTCACGCACTCCTTCATCCTTCATTTCTCTATCAAACCACTTTGTGCACTCTTGAAACATATACATTTCTTCTCCGACACTTCATTTCCCTGCTCATGCATACCACAGGTCCCAGGCTTTATCCAAAGCACTATCCTTTCTTGACTAATCATATGGGCACACAATTTTGAACAGAGTAAAGTATACCCAATACCAAAACTTTTTTCAATCAAAGAATCGACAGCACAAGTAACCCAAACTTGCAGGAACTGATCGGCGATCACCCAATAACACGCATCTTTTTGCATCAACCTTTTTGACATAAAGTACCGGTTCTCACCACAAACGCATCGATTCCTTCCACGGTCCAACCTGAATGGTCGAGCTCGCGCTTCACGATTACTGATCGCTCCATGGACCTCGAGCATGGCAGCAAGACGAAGCTCCCTGCTGCACCGGCGGCCGCGACGCCGGCCTGCCAGTGCAACAACAAGCTCCTGCAGCTCGGGGACAGGCTCGTCGCCGTGCAGCCGGTGGTGCTGCGCGCGGCGGCGGCCCTGGCCACGGCGGTGGCGGCGGCGGTCATGGCGCTCAACACCCAGTCCTACACCGCGGTGGTCGCCATCATCGGCACCAAGCCGCTCATGCAGACCTTCACCGCAAAGTTCAGATACACGCCTGCATTTGTGTAAGCCTGAAAGACTTGTGCTGTTCTTTTCTTTAAAAGGAAATTCTGATGAATTTGCCGGTGTGTCTTCACGTGTACTACGTAGCATTTAACTTTGAAAAGCAATGGATTTGTTTGTGCAGGTACTTCGTCATAGTCAATGCCATTGCAGGGACGTATAACCTGCTGGTGCTGATCATCAGACGCCTGATTCTGCAGAGGAGGACGGGGGGTTTGGTTGTGCATATGCTCGACATGGTGGTTCTTTCTTGTTCCCTGTGTTCAGATAACTCATTTCACATTATCACTAGGACCAAAGGAGTGCAATTAATCTATCTGATACTAGCACTTCCCATCCTTCGCTTGAAGACAACTTCCCTTATTTCGGTAGTAGTTTCATAAAAAATCAACCTTCAAATAGTACTCCGAAAAGAACTAGCTAGTACATTGACAATCAATCAAATCGAAGAGAGAATAAGACAATACATGCTTGTCAATTCATTTGAGGTGATTGTTTGCAGAAAATAGAACCGTCACACTACATAGTATAACCCAGCCAAACCTGATCAGAGAGAAGAATTTTGGAGCCTTATAATAATTATGCTTGTGTGCTATCATAGAAATACAAAGTCCAGCCTAATCAAGAATCTATTGCAACTGTCCAAAACCAGTTGCTTGACTGAAACTTCTGTTGCTGTACTTGTATAGGGAAGCACTGTAGCTCATCTGACAAAACTCAAACCAATGCCAGTTGATGATATGGATACACAGCATTATCTCGTTCACATCTTTGTTGCTGTCATTGGCCCAGGTGATCATGGCTCTGTTGGCTACCGGTGCTGCCACAGCCGCCTCGATGGCTGAGCTAGGCAAGAAGGGTAACTTGCACGCGCGGTGGAACCCGATCTGCGACAAGTTTGGCTCTTTCTGCAGCCGTGGAGGCATTGCGATCGTGTCATCGTTAATCGGCGTCGCCCTCATGCTGGCCCTGAACCTATTATCAGCTGCAGCCAACGCTCACCGGCCCAATGTGGTGGGCCAATGAGTAGTTCATATCTCAGACAGCTCATCCACAACAATGCACTGTTTCTCCATTTGGATCTCACTCCTAAGGTCAAGGCAACACAACTGTGAGCTGCTCTGATACACGTGGGGGAGCTGGATCACAGCTTGGAGTGCTGCCAAATTTGGTGTCAAACTGTTCCATGATGCTTGGCCTGAAATGGTATGCCAAAGAGCACACATGCCCATAGCTGCAGTGCGTTATATATGGATCTCTGGTTAGATCAGTTTCTATTACAAAAATATTATAATTACGATATTGAATGTTTTTAATCCTTTATAGCTGTAAATTATAACAGGCAGTGCTATATAGATGCTACTTTGCAGACAGTCTTTAGTTTCTTTCATAAATCTGAATATTGAAGGTGTGCAAATAGTTCTACAGGTGACATCTAAACAAAGAAGCTGTTTTGAGTGGCATGGGATGTTGATCCATCCAACTAGGGCCTTCTTTATGCACAATATATGAGATTTCTTTTTCTTTTTCTTCTTAATAAACGTAGGAGGTTAGCAGTGCTACCTTCAGCATTCAGCAATCTCCACAAAATCAGAATATAACTAATATGTCGCTCAACACATCAACTTAACAATCTGTGAAATCGCAGTCTAGATATATGTTCGCGTGTTGTACTGACATGGAGAAGGAACTGTGAAATGGTACCCATGTATCTAAGAAAATCTTGAGCGCAATCTTACATTCGCATAAGAAATTGTAGGCATTCTAAAGAAATAGAGAAGACTTCGATGTTTCAATACCTAGTAGATACTGCATCTTGCTCTTTCGTTTCTGCCATGTAGCCTTCAGAATCGTACTTCTTTTCCATAAAAAAAAAATTGCACTTCTACAAGATGAGCCAAAGAGAGTGTACATGACGTGTATTTATAAGTGTACTACTATTGATGGCACAATGTACAGCAAAAGAAATAAGGATCGATCAGGGCCTCTTTTTGAAAGGTGCAATGAAGCACACAGGTCATCAGAGTGGTCACTCCCTCATTCAGTGGGCCAGCTGCATATCAGGAACAGTGGAATGGAAAGCCAGGAACTCTCAACTTACTGCTTTATTAGCATTGCTTATTTGCAATAATACAGAAGATAAGAAAGATGATGTACACAAGAGATGCCCAGATGTGACTGTCATGCCCACTTTCCTGATTAAATAGAATGATTGAGTTTGGACAGGTTCTGTATCTGGATGGCAGCTTGTGCATTCTGAATATATTATATTACTATGTATGTATGTAGAGAGAGAGAGAGAGAGAGAGAGGTGATAGTATTAGGATTCGCGCACAACAACACAAAATCTGAAATTCTCTTTGATCGCTCAAACCTCTACATCTGAAATTCTGAATATACACACTTCAACAGCCATTACAGAGTATCACTCCTAATTTTTTGCTTTCCTTACCGAAATCGATAGAAAAAAAATGTTGCATGCTCTACCACTCGCACATAAATGTTGTACCACACAATAAACACACTACTATATTTTATATGAAACAAATCACCAATCACTTGTGCTTTCTGAATCAATTTCCCTAGAAGTGATTCATCCAAGTGGAGGTCGCAGTAGCAGCAGCAGCCATCTCATGCGGCAGGCTTGGCACCACCTCAACTCCAAACTGACTCAGCACTGCCTTGAGCAATTTCTTGTCGCAGTTCAGAGGATCAAAGCCCAGTTCAGGCAGGCCATGGTCCAGGTAGCTCATGCCATGGCTGCCTGTTACCATGGGCAGGTAGCTTGGAGGCGCTGCTGCAGCAGCAGTGTTGCTGTTGCTGGCAATGTTGTTGAAGCTGGAGAAGCAGGGCACCTGCTCGATTGCGCCGGAGGTGGTGTTCAAGGCGGCCTGGAGCTGTGCTAGGGTGGTGTCCATGAGCGGTGGCAGCGGTGGCGAGCTGGTTGGTGCAGTGTCAAGGCCGCCATTGCTGGCAAGGCTTCGTGATGCCTTGGAGCTGGTGCCTCCTCCTGGTAATTTCTTCTTGCAGATGACTCTGCACAGCACCCAATCTTCATCCTGTGGGAGACCAATAGAGGATCAACCAAAGCATCGGTTAGTTCATTGAATGCTCTCGTGTTAGGGACAATCACTCGGACTGTTCTAACACTAACTGTATCACTGATCTTCTCAATACTCTACTTAGTTCTGAAATTCTTCATGAAAAATTTAAAAATACTGTTACTTTTTTTTTTAATTTAGTCGAAGGGGATCAATGATGATATAAATATGACTTTTTCTTGCTTTGATCCAAACAGATTGATAGCCAATTATTAAAATTGTTTTTAGACAACTAGGTACTTTGCTCGTGTCATCATTTTGTTTAAGACTGAAAAATATATTTGGTTCTTATACTATTAAAGTCTACAATTGTTAAATCAGAATATCAGTGTGGCATGATAAACGAGGGGACAAGTGAAGCTGTGCAAAAGACGTTTTGCGGTCAAGAAATATAATGGGCAGGTACATCAATAAAAAAAATTAAAATTATCATGGCCAAGTATCAACCAAAAAATAAATAAACGAAGAAAAGGGACAGGTAGATATGTTCATCTCATATGAATAGTGTGATGCAGAAGTTTTGACAACGACTGTTCAATAGGATATATGCTCACTACAACTAAAAGTCGTCTCTTTACAAAAATAGGTGTACCTAAGCTATGCAATCATCATTTTTTGAATTGGAAAAACATCTAAACCTAATTGGATTCCATCCCATATACCCCCTTAAGTGGCACATTTTTTTCAGTTTTCAAAGTAATTTGCAACATATTTTGTTAATTCATTTCACAACACACAATATAAGCATATTACCTTGGAGGAAAACTTGGAGGATTGCTCAAGGGTGCCCTCCATCCTGTACTCATGCATCACCCACTCTGTCTTCCTCCCCTTAGGGGCCCTCCCCTGGTAGAACACCAGTGTCTTCCTCATCCCCACCAATGCCCCTCGCCGCGCCACTGCCCGATCCTTCCCAGTAGCCTTCCAGTAACCTGACACTGTTGCTCGGTTCGTCCGCTGCCCCGTTGCATACTTCCGATCCTTGAGGCTGAAGAAGTACCACTCCCTAGGTCCGACCGATGCCGCCGCTGGTAAAAAAACATATATCAGAGAACATAATATCATTGCAAAGTTATGATTCCTACAACAGTCCCTAAAAAGATTTATCATTACATCCTTGGTTATTATAGAGATGTTTTTGTTTTGTTGTGTGCATTCACCTTTCGACAGTGACACCGACACGTTTCGACAAACCGCGAATTCAGGGGTCAATTTACTTAGCTTTTTCACCTCTATTTTTTCCCCATGCACGAAAGTCATTTTGGGCATTGGCCGGTAGGAAAAGCTATTCATAGGCAGTGGTTGTACATGTTGAACTGTTGATGAATCACCTTATAGGTCACAATCATGTGCACTATGAATGGAAAGGGATTTTTGCTACTGGATGCTGAGGTTTGGAGCCACTAGAAGAAATAGCATGGGGACTGCCTTGCCATAGCTTGGACCTGGTAGTGATGCAAAAGAGAGGACACGTGTGCGGTCCATACGGAGGGTGTGCTGGGAATCTGAGATCTCATGCGTAAGATGTGATTTGCAGTTTGTTGCTCTCTGACAGCCACAAATTAGAAAGGCCAAGAACCAAGCTGTTAGGTATAAAAATAGTTTAACTCCAGGAAAAGAAGAGGTGTCGTGGTGTAGTTGGTTATCACGTCAGTCTAACACACTGAAGGTCTCCGGTTCGAATCCGGGCGACGCCAATTTTTTACTTTTGTTTTGCGCACGCGTTCATGGTCTCATGGAGTCAATGACCCCCCCCCCCCCCCTCCTTTCTTTAAACCTCTGTGATGTTAAATGATCTTTGTAACCAGTGTGATTGAAATTGGTAAATTTTGGCCGTTACCATATTTGAAACCTTGCTAAACTGA
This sequence comes from Digitaria exilis, assembly GCA_015342445.1. Taxonomy (NCBI): domain Eukaryota; kingdom Viridiplantae; phylum Streptophyta; class Magnoliopsida; order Poales; family Poaceae; genus Digitaria; species Digitaria exilis. Next base: position 215,985 of record JACEFO010002585.1, read on the forward strand.
TGATATGAACGGTAGTTTAGTATATGTTGTCAGAATTGGCTGACTCATATCTTTAAGATAGAAAAGTTATTAACATACTGACATCGATCAGTTGAGAAAATATACAAATAAAATAACATATCTAATGTGATTAAAGCTTCAGTAAACCAAATGGTGGATGCATTTTATAGGAATATAACGCAAGACTATAATTTTTTTTTAAAAAAAAACACCTCAGAAAGTACTTTAGACTCAAACTGAAAGAGGCTGGATAGAAGATGCGCTGATCAGACGTCAAAAAAGTGGCCGAGACTATATGTAGCAAATGGAATATTTCTGATTGCTGATAAGGGGAAAATGGCAAAGTATAATAAGGAGAGCATTTCTAACCCTGGTCGTCAGGGTATTCGTCGTACCTCTCTTTTGCCGTGAAGTATAAAACAATTGTAATCCTAGCTATATGTTTTTTTATCATGAATTGCACAATTGATTGTACAAAATATTTGGCTAATGCTAGATGATAACATGGATACATATATCTAACACGTAACGTAAAAAGCAGGTCGATCTAACTGTTCTGTACTTGGAACTCTTCCTTGATTGTAAATGCTAAGAATTATGTGTACTGTACGTAGTGCACTTAGCTAGATCTACATGTACTTTCTTTTCTAGAAAAAGGCTCGCTTGCTATTATAGTCTTCTACCAAGTACACGTACTCGGATAGCGACGTTGATATTGGACGCTGCCACATGAGGTTTGAAAAGAAATGATCAATTTTAATTAGCTACAAGTCTAGAACGAATTCGAATAATTATGTCAATGTTTTTGAATTGTGAGTAACTACTTGATTTCAACCTTCACAACTTAAAGACTAGCTAGCTAGGAGGCATCAAGTTCATAAAGAAAAAAATCAAGGAAAACATATGTACCGAGAAGAGGAGTAATTGAAAATTTAAAAATACCATGGAGATCACAAAACCCAGGTCGATTTCAAGGGTTTATTTAGGTAGTATATAAGGGCGAAAATAAGAGAAAGAGAGAGAGAGAGAGCAATTTAGTGTATGCACAACGCATTGGCAACTCGTGGAGTTTCTTCACGTAGAAGGAATCAAGGATCCCAAAATAGCTTTGGGAAATAAAAAAAAGATACATAGAACAAAATAAAGATGGAGAGATCATATGTATTCTGGAGAGAGAAAAATCAAATCAAAGGATCTCCCTTTTGTCATGGGGAATCCTCTCTCTCTCTCGCTATCTCTCTCCTTCCTCTCTCTCAACACACACACGTCAACTTGGTGCAAGTCATGGCTTGTTAATTGAGAGGACAAAAGGATCGGAACAAACTTCAAACTTTGTTAAGATGCACAGATGGGAGTTCGTTGGACTCACCGGGGAGTTCCCATGGCTCAACCTTGTTGAGATCGACGTCGACCATGGGCGGGCGGCGGCCGGAGAAGCCGACCGTGCCGCCGAGCTTGGGCGCGAGGTAGTCGCAGATGAGCTCGTCGTCCTTCGGGTGGAACCGGAACCCCGGCGGCAGCTCCGCCTCCACCATGCTCAAGAAGCTCATCGACATGATCTCTCCCTCTCCAGTTTTTTTTTTCCTTTTTGTTGCACAAGACTCTCTCGAGCTGTAGGGGGGAGAGAGAGAGATGGAGGAGAGGAGGGAGGAACTAGCCTATTAGCCAAGAAGAACTGAGCTGTGTGCTTGTGTCATGTGACAAGTTGTGAAGAGGGGTTTATAAGGTGGTTTAGGTGGTGGGTCTCCCTCAACCTTCCCATCAATCTTTTTTTTCCCATCTTCCCATTTTGCCTTTCCATTACACAAATAAGGGCAGCACTTTCCAGGTCAGTACACGAGACTAGTAGATGCCACAATATGCGCACACCTCTCTGTATTTGGCACTAAGAAACAAAATTAGTTTCCCTAAAATACATTTGTAGGAGGAAAGGAAGGGAGAAAAATAATAAAAGGATGTATGGAATAAAGACAATCTTGGAATGGAACTGAAAAGAGGCTGGATTGCTATCCACCAAGGATGTACAAGCAAGTGCACCACTTGTCAGCTAAGGTGTAGCTGGCCTACTGCTTCCAAGTCAAATGTTAGATACTTTTGGAGGAAAACGAAAAGTTGAAGTATATCATGTTGCAGAGAGAGAGAGATGTACGCGCGTGTACTACATCAGTACTATGTTTAAAACACATTATAAAATACTTTACCCATAGAAAAATTAACAAAACGTATTTTGCGTAGGAATGAGGATTGATGTAAGAACGGTAAGAAGATAAGGTGCAAACGACTTGTTCCAACCTGACCATTGAGAATAAAAACCATTTTTTACAGCATGAGATGGAAGACTTATACCTATTCTTCCATGAGCAAATAACAAAAGAATAACTCAAGTCAGCGTGTTTTCATTTTCTTAATCCCAAGAAACAATAAACCTGCTCCAAGTAGAGAGAAAAAATTGCAACAATACCGGTGGCTGCTATACAACTCCTGCCCACGTATTCATACACACGTCAGCTAATTCCAGTCCATGCACGACCCGAGCTTCTTCTCCTTTCACCTACCTCGTGCGTGCCAAAGCTGCTGCCGATCAGATTATGACCGGGCTCCGATCCTATGTTCACACCTGGACGTGAACCGAGCTCCGGTTATCATCCAGTGGAAGAAGAGAGGTGTGTGGTTCCGGACCGAGCTTCGTGCGGTGCAGGCCAGGACGTCGAGAGAGTGCACGGCGACCGTGACAGGCATCAACGACGGCGAGCCCTAGCGCCTCGGGATCGGCGACCGGAGTCACTGCGGTCTTTTGATTTCGCAGAGGGCGTCGTGACTCGTGAGGATGCCTACGTGGCGCCACGGACAAGGCTGACACGTGTTGCCCAACCACAGCCGGAGGAACAAGTGGAGTTGCAGCGCGAGCGCGTAGAACTCATGACGACTGGCCGAAGCAGCAGGCTCGCCCACATCTTTTTGTCTCGCACGCACGCACGTAGCTTGGGATCTGTGGATGAGATCGGTCGGGGAGGGGCGTGCATGCGCGCGGCGCGCGCCGGCTGGCCGGCCGTCACACCAACCACGCGCGCGGCGGCGGCGCGGCAACGGCCGTTGCGTCGCGCGGCCGCACCTCGTGATGACCACATCCACCGGCCTTCCTCCACCGTGCCTGCCTCACGTCGCGACAAAAAAGTGCCTTAATGACAAGCCTGCCGAGAAATAAAAAAAAAGGACTTGATGAGATTTTGAAATTTTAAGAAAATCACTGTAGAAACTAATGGATATAGCGTAGTAGAGCAGCACCTGACCTTGGAGTTTCTTCAGTACTTCGGCTGCTGAAGCAGCTAGTCACGCAGGCAGGACCGGGTCGTCTGAGACTGACGGCCACAGGCCGAACTGAGTTGATCCATCCATCTCAAGGACTACACGAGGGAAGGAGGTTCTTCTCACCCTCCAGGTTCCTCAGCAAGTGCAGCAGATGATCAATGCTACTATAACCCAGCCAGCGAGCAGAAGCCAAAGCCAAAGCCACGGCCACGGTCCTTCTCCAAAGGCTCACTCTTGGATGGTCTCAGACAAGTCAAGCTCGAAAAGGTGGTGAAAATCCTTTTCAGCACATGTTTCCTGTCGAAACAAAAGAGAAAAAAAGAAGTCATGATAAGATGGCGGCACGGCACACAAATGGAGAGATGCCATCCCGCAGATCTATCCAATCCAAGAAGTAAACAGGAACTCTCCTTGCAAGACCTCATGGCACCGATGATGATGATAAATAATAATGGGAGGGAATTTATGCCCTGCTGCTCTAGCCCCTCTGCCTCTACCCCAAGCTGAAAGTGACCTGGAAATGGGCGTGACAGCAACGCCAGAAAGCTCATCCCCATACCTCCCCCCCTCCCCTTCTGCACGACCGGCCTAACACCCCAATTCCAAGTCACTTTTAACCTAAACCAATCAATCAGCTCGCGCCAGGCGAGCACCCGGAGAACGATCTTTCATCGCATATTCCGGGTTAAAACGATGCTCAAGATCTCACCATAAGATATTGGCTGGCCACCATGACTCCATCACACCACAAGGGTGGAGCTTCCAGGCCGAGAGCTGTGCGCCAATACCTCTCCCGGATGCTGCTGGCTGCATCGGTGAAAAGCAGCTCGAATTGACCGGCGACCTCGTCGCCAACCTCCGGGTGTGCAAATCTGGATAAGGGCTCGAGGACGGAAGGAAGGGCCGCGACGGCTCTGATGAGTGTCGACCTTCAAACTGATCTATCATCGCAAGTACAGGCACCGTCACCCTCATGACAACGGCTGGATAAATTCCACAAATAAAGGAAGAGCGCATATTACATAGCTCTCTAGCCTTTCAGGAACACGTATAATCTAGGTAAGGAAAGTTTTGATGACAGATGGAAGTAAAATCAGTCAATTATTGTGTGGTAATACAGCCAAAAAGGATGAACGTACCAGGATTCTGACAGCAGGCCAATGCAAGGATATAGCTTCAGTTGGTCAAATTCCATTGTAAAACCACATCCACCAAATGATAGCTTGATGCTCTCCCGTGATGCAAGCAGCTCCAGTACAGATCTTATCCATCTACCAGTGGCCCAGGGATTATTTTGCCTTTACACCAAGAACCGTTGCTGCTTGCATCACTTTCATCGGAACTATTATCAAACCACTAGTGATGAATAAGTCTGATTAAATGACTGGTCAGCATGGTAAAGTGCATATGGAAGTTGTAGCAATTAACCAAGCCCTTTCTTTAAGTTGTCAAGCTTGCAGCTGAAGAGTAGAAAAATCTAACAAATTGCAGAGTGGAGTACAGACATTTCAAGGAGTTGATAGAAAACCCATTCAATAAATGCCTATATGACAAGAACAGTAAGTCAATCCAAAGGACTAAAAAAATGTACACACCAGACACACGCACACATTACATACCTGGATAAGCAACGACAAACCTGAAACCACAAACATACTGATGAGCCATGTGGGTAGCGCATGTTCAATAAAACGCAAGTCAACCTCTTCTGCTAGTCATCTTTCAGCCTACCCATGTTGGTGGTATCACATCAGAGATCCTACAAGATTTGATTTTTTTATGACAAGTCACAGAAGAGTGCAGGTAAGTAGTCAGTGTGGTTAGGCAACTTACATTGCATAAATGGTCATTTGCACCTCTATGTCAACCCTGCTAAACTGACAGCAAATCATTGGTTCTCATGATCAGACATAGCTTTACCAATTGCATCAGGATATGCAAGGCACACAAAATTCTAGGATTATCTAGAGAAAATTCCGCTTTTGTTTATGTTCTCCGAATGCCATTTTATTTCAGGCGGATATAACAACAACAAATGGTGACATGTACATAAGTTCTTGAGTAGAACATGTAGCTACACATAATTGCAGGAAAGATAACGTTCCGTAGCAACTTGTTTCATGATCACTTCAGAAAAAAAAAAAGCAAACAAGCAAGCACTAAAGCCCATGGAATCGATCTAGATGTTGACCTAACATTAATGGATAGAGGCACACCCTTCGAGGGCAGTATCTTTCACATTCCTGCAACTAGATTTGCAGGATCTTGTCTGCCGAAGTTTTTCTTTCTTACCTATGCAAAAATACTGAAACTCTTGAGTGGGCTAGATGGCCTGCCACATTCTCGCAAAATCTGAAAATCACACAAGCAGCAAATACAATTCCGGAGAAGCTAGGTTGTAACAAAGAAGTAGCTCAATAAACTAAAGAGACAGTCTTCACAATCCATTGCTATCATAATTTCAGAGCTAACACTATCATCAGTGCTTGTTTTATACAGCATGGTAACAAATACAGCAATTGTATCTAAATATAATGAACAGACATGTGTTTTCCATAAGACTCTGTCTGTCTTATACTTTGGTACCAAGTACCAGCACAACATTTCATCAACCTACATATTCCAGCATCAGAAGATTTACCATGTCATGCTTCTGAAGAATTTGAAGATAACTTCCAAGCAATGATGGCCATGTTCCTTGGAGACATAGTAGGATCAAATAAAGGAAACAACAATGCTTCGACTAGGCCGCTTTGCTCTTGAAGAAACAATAACCGATCAAGTAAAATATATGTTTCCACCAGGGGACCTAAAGCAGCCCGAAGGCACCAAAAGGGACCTATGTAGTCCTGAAAAAATAAGAAAAAAAATTTATGACACGAAACGCTTCTTTTCCTGCTGAAAAGATTAGGGGGGAAACCAAGATCATACCCCAACTACTATGCTTTTATGAATATGAAGCAGTTGGAAAGGTATCTGGACGTACATGCTGTTGAGCTCATTAATATAGTTTTTTTTTGCAACAAACACTGTCAATCAGCCTTATATACTAATTTACTATGCTTTGCCACCAACCTACCAACCAGAAACATAGTGATGTAATCCAGATTTAAAGTACCATTGAAGAAATTAATAGCCATGATGGACTTTTGCAAGGGATTTCACATGTGTTTAAAACTCAAATGACCTCAGCAAGCATACTTATCTACGGAGGACTTGCTTGCCTAACACATATAATAACATTATTTTTACTTTCATTGAGAATTAACAGATGATTGAAAATAGTCAGCGCATTTAAATTTTTGGAATTAATAACATAACAAGATGGTGTAATTAAAAAGGGTGTTCCGATAAAACCTACAGAGAAGGGTTGCATGTCCTTCCATATTTCAAGCAGACTCATGTCTTCCACTGGACTACAGCCAAGGCGACCTAATCCTGATAGTGTGAAATCTTTGAAAAGGGAAAACTTTTGAGATTCAACATGATGGATTTTATCTGATCCTTTTTCAACACCATATATGGCTGAAACAACATCATCCGAGTTCATGTTTTGTTTCTCTGAAGTTGAATGGGAGAAATCATCAATTTTATCCGTAGCCATCTGTAATTCCACAACTTTCCGAAGCCTCTGACGTCGAAGTGCTTTTCCTTGCCTTCCAATTGATGGATTCAACTTTGACAGTTCTGGAAAATATTTCTCAAGTACCTGTGTTCCAATAAAAAGTTAAAATTGAGTATTCTACACATGAAATAAAAAGTAATATACTTAAGTTTGGCGCTGATATCACACAAGAAACAACAATTGACATGCACTGTGGCTAACATATCAGCATGTGTGGTGAATCACGAATGTACAGGCATTTATCTAGGAAGCTACTGTGCCAGATTTCTAGCTAAACAGCCAAGGTGAATTGGGAATGTCACAAAAACTTCCGCCAATGACCAGCCTAAAAGACATCTTACAACATCACGTTTTCATCAAGCTAGCTGAATTATATTGAAACTGTTGCTCAAGTGCAGATAAGAATGCACAGCATAAACCTGAATTTATACAAGTGAATTGCTAATGCAATGGAACTAGCTGCACAACACATACTGTCGGCGAGTTGTGCTGACTAGGTTCTCGAGGGAATGCCCCGAGAGAAGGGTTTGAGGAGAAGTCGTCGAGAATCTAGAATCGAAGGTGACAAGAGACGATTTATACAGGTTCGGGCCGCTATACGCGTAATACCCTACGTCCTGTATGGTGTCTTGTATAGATGAGATGTTGTAATGCCTGACGGCGTTGCTCAATACAATGCCTGACGGCGTTGTTGGATGGTCTAATCTAGGGACCCCCTGCCCTCCTTTATATATCTCAGGGGGCAAAGTTTACATGGTAAGTCTCCTAGTCAGTTACAACTGAGGAGTCCTAGTAGGACAAGATGTCCTATTAGGAGTCTAGCTTAGAGAACCTGGGGTTTCTATACCCGACAAGCCCCCGAGCGCTTCATTGCCTGAAGTACAACCTTGTTGTGAATCTTGGAGAATGCCAAGTTGTTTTGAAGTCATCCGAGTTCTCTCAGCTTGGTTGTACGAAGACTTTGAGGTGCTCAAAAACTTCTTGGAGAATCTTATTGGTGTGCACCAGTTAGGTGCACCAAATTGGGGTAGCCCCCGAACCTCGTTTTGCTTTGAAGAAGAAATTCGAGGGTCTTCAATGAAGAATCCGAGTTCTTTTGAACCCAGACATAGCCTTCGAGATTCGGTATTAACCGAAAAATTCTGAAGAATCTTTGACAATATACCCGCAGGCCCCGAGCCTTGATCCGATTTAATAAATCGAATTAAGGATCTTGACTCCAGGATTTGAACAAGATTTGAAGTAACGTTGTTGAAGTGAAGATATCCGGGTACTTTGCTGAAAAAGTACTTGGTTGCGTCATGATTCGAGTTCTTTGTTGAAAAAAGAACCCGGCTTGCATCAGCCCCCGAGCACGAAAGTGCGCGGAACTGCGATGGACGCCGAAGCTTGGTCTGCAAAAATAAAAATATTATGTAGCAGATGTTGAAGAATACTTGAAAAACTGAAATTTATTCAGTCTTGTCGACGAATCGATAAGATATTGCACATTGCGCAAAGACGAAATCGAAGAGCGCGTAGATCCCGCATGAAGAAGTCGACGAGAGCGCAAATTGCGCGAAGTGTCTCAATATAAGATTATTTTGGTGTCTGTATCTTTTCAAGATCGTGTGCTCGAGTAGTTAGTCCCGCTAGCCGTGCCTTCCACGATACCCCGGTTAATAAACACATCGGCTTGGAAAAAGCACGGTTTGCATCGTCAGACAAAAAACTCTCGACACACTCGTATTTAGAGATAAAACAGAACACACTGAACAAGTCAGCGAAAACGCAAAAAGCGCAGTGAAAACAACCCGGCATGATCGCGTGCTCGAGTAGTTAGTCCCGCTAGCCATGCCCTCCACGATACCCCGGTTAATAAACATATCGACTTGGAAAAAGCACAGTTTGCATCGCCAGACAAAAACTTCTCAAGACACTCGACTTTTAGGGATAAAACCGAACATACTGAAGAAGTCGGCGAAAATGCGAAAAGCGCATGAAGAAATCGACGAAAGCATGGATCGCGAAGGTATCCACTTGTAGATACGAATAAATAATTAAAACATATGGCTTAGCTTGATTCGTGGACAATTTGTTGATGAAGTCGCTCCGAGTCCGAGTTCTTGGTTGAAAAAGAACTCGGCTGGTCATCGTAGTCCGGGTTCTTATCCGAAAAAGAACCCTGGTGGCTGCCATAGTCTGGGTTCTTATCGAAAAAAGAACCCTGCTCGGACAGGAAAAGAACCCTGGAGACACTTCCTACGAGTCGCAGGGTTGATCTTGGCCTGGCCTCCTGGGTGACGGAGGTCACGGTCCTTACTGAAGTACCCTGGCGGATGCTGTAGATGATCCTCAGGCCGCCAAGTAGTCTTGTACCACGACTATCTGCTTGGTCTTGATACTTGAGGGCAACGAGGCTGGAGTCATCATTTGTCCGAGTCGAACTCGGCTTCTGCCTCCAGGTACTCCTCCGAGTTGGATATGATCCGAGGATTGTGTCGGAGTCGGAGACCCTTGACGATCTGCGCACGGTGACCCGCGCGGGTGGTGGCGGAGACGCCATTGTCTCGCCGCGCAATTCGTGGTGTAGTCTGCGCGGGCGGCGGAGCTGACGCAATCGTCACGTCGCGCAGTTCATGCCGAAGCTTGCCGTCCTGGTTTGCAGTGCAAAGCCAGGAACCGAAGATGAAGGTCGCGCCTTCCTCTAACTTGACGTTGACGGAGGCGCTGAAGGATGACATCGACTCTTTAGCGAGTTCTCGACGAGTGGATCCCACAGAAGGCGCCAAAGTGTTGACGAGTTATGCTGACTAGGTTCTCGAGAGAATGCCCCGAGAGAAGGGTTTGAGGAGAAGTCGTCGAGAATCTAGAATCGAAGGTGACAAGAGACGATTAAGACAGGTTCGGGCCGCTATACGCGTAATACCCTACGCCATGTATGGTGTCTTGTATAGATGAGATGTTGTAATCCCTGACGGCGTTGCTCGATACAATGCCTGACGGCGTTGTTGGATGGTCTAATCTAGGGACCCCCTGCCCTCCTTTATATATCTTAGGGGGCAAGGTTTACATGGTAAGTCTGCTAGTCAGTTACAACTGAGGAGTCCTAGTAGGACAAGGTGTCCTAGTAGGAGTCTAGCTTAGAGAACCTGGGGTTTCTATACCCAACACATACTCCGCAATTCATCAGTATGGAAGTACACTATGTTCAAGAACTTTCTGTAGAATAACATTGAACATGAGGATAATGAAGAGTGACTAAACATTAAGCATATATTGAAATATCCATAGCACAAATAAAAGTATCGAAAAAGAAAACCATTTGTTTTGAAATAATAAAACGTTTTACCAGCTGAAATGCTGCTCGGAAGGCATGTACATCAAAATTTTGCAGCGCAATGTCCACGGTGAGACTTCTCCATCTCTCTGCACTCTAAAAGGAATAAAAACTATCAATAAATAAGGAGCTGCATCTAGAATATCAAAAAATCACTGTCATAATTCCATAGAGTGCATCCTCAATAGTATGTAGACTAAAAAATGTGTATAATTGGCATGCTTGCAATTAGGTCAAACTAGAGTATAGTCAAAGAAGTGATGTACATTAGTTACCTAACACAAATGCGATGTCAATGAAAACAACCAATACCATTATCAGATCCAGTAACAGTTAGCTCTATAATCTCCTAATGTAGAATGGATGAAACTTGCAGAGACGAAGATAAGCATCCTTTCATTTCGGGCAATAATGCTTAGACCAAAAGTTGCAGGCTACAAAAGTTCCCACAGAGGAACATACAATTCCAATAAGATTCTGAGCATTTTTTTTTAAAAAAAAAAGTTCTTCCACTGACCAAATAACTCTTGTTAGAATACAGTCTATGCTGAGTGTCTTCAAACACGAGTTGTAACAAGAGATGTATAAAAAAAACAGAAGTCAATGCTATGATCGTGAATTGCATCATACCTGACAAGCAAGATCACGAATGCTTTTCCCAAGCACCAATTCAGATAGTTTGGCAGCCTTGCTCATAGGAAAACCATGACAGGCATTTGTGTCCTCATAATAATCCTCAGAGAGCAAGTTGTAACAGCAACCAACACTTACCAATGCTTTTACTTGTTCACAGGACACAAATAATCTGTCCAAGAAAGATAACCATGCTTTAAAAAACTTTCATCAAGGTGGGCAATTTTTTATTCAAGATGCAGCATTTAGCAAGCTTGGAGAAAGGACCACACTGCATGATAGCAAAGACTAACCTTATCATGTTAACTGAAAGATCCCCACAAGCATGGAGACCGGCAAGAATTAATGGAGGACTGTTTTGAGTTGGTTCCTGGATCTGAGGGTTTTTCTTAGTACAAGCCTTAGTTTCTCTTACATGTTCACCATGGTCATCCTTACATGCATCTAACGTGACAGCAGCCAATGTGTCACTAGAAAGAACATGACAGGTGACAGTCCTAGGTACTGTGAGCAGTTGCTTTTCCACACTGCAAAACATAATGGGCAGCAATTATAGCAGCAGTTACCAACCCAAAGGTAGTGGAATTGAAACTGAACTTGATGAAGGTTGCACCATTTAGCAGCATAGTGCTTCTTTATTCTCTCTGCACGAGCAGTTGTAACTGATGCATGATGTGACGAAGCATCTATCGCTACAACAGGGAGTTGGTACTCAAACGATAAAGCTTGTGCAAGATAGCCCTGATAAGATGAGCAAAAAATAAATATATGACATAACAAGTAGCGGTCGAATTGTATTAAAGTCAAATATTTGTTTCACTCCCACAAAATAGCAACGCAAAACCAAGGCCATGAAAAGTCTACACGAAAAATCAGATGAACTAACTTTTACACAAATGCATGTGAGGTGGAATAGTTTCTAATTTTAGGTGCTAAAAAGGACTGACTAGTGCATTCTGATTCCAATTTGCATACAAGTCTAACAAATTACAGACCAGCTTAAATTTAAAGCTCTTTACACAGGACCGATTTTTCCAGTTCCTATTTGAAAATTAACTGCTCCATAATTTGGCTTTTTTAGCATCCATCATGCAAGCAAGTCATCATAGCTTATAGCCTTATACCAAATAAACTAACATAAAAATGAGTGAATAAATAGCATATATGAAGCACAGCATAAGGGCTTCCCTTGGAGACCAGTTAATTTAGCTGGATCCATTAGAACATTCTTTCTCAGGATTGCCAATGAATACATAAAGTTAATATTTAAGATGGCAGAATCTCAACCGACAGCAATGAAGAAAGATGCCAAGTGTCCAAGTATTAGAAAGATAATTATGTCCAACTTGAAATCTGGTTACAATTGTGCAGCTGCTTGCACGCATACGACATACCTGGCCAGAACCTACATCAACCACTGTCTTGGCTCCACATCTCTTAGCAATCGCATGAACCACCGCAGCTAGATTTTCAATCTGCACAATGCAGTTTGAGTGCAAATAACAAGTGAAAATAACATCACACTTGCAAACAAATAAGCACGCATAGCAAGTTCAAGAATCAGCACAAAGCCAGATTACCTACTTCGTGCTTCTTCTTTGAGTTCATGCCTTGAGCGAGAACGGTGCCAATTGAAGCTACATGAATATCAGGTACAAGCTGCACATATTCAAACAAAAATTGTCAAGATATAAACATATCACAGATAATACATAGACAATCTCTTAACTAAATGACTAGAAACGGCAGCAAAATGAACTGACAGCTATTAAGAGAAGTAATCTCATAGTTTGCTCACTGATACCAAGCAACACGACTGCATGCGTAGAGTATGCAGAAAATTTGGATATAAAGCATGCGCTAACTCAAATGCTACCGGAACTTGTGCTCTCCCCCCGCCCCACAACAAATAAATAAATAAATGCTACTAGCAACAAACTGTGCCCAGTTAATCCGATAAATTCAGGAAACACACCGATTGAAGAGCCTTCTGCTCCCGTGGAACAACAAGCGACCTAGCAGTAAGCACAAACTCTCGCAGCGTAGCAGGCCAGTGCTCCTGCAAAGCAACAGACACTTGGATCCATCAAACTCCAAAGGGTGTTAACTAGCAATGACGAACTCGAATACATCGAATCGATTCTCTGTAGAGCGCGCAGAACCATCCATCATACCTTGACGCATCCGGATGGCAGCCTGAGCAAGCTCTCCACGGGCTCCCTCCGGAGGCACTCCATCCACTCGGCGTCCACCAGCTCCCACATCCTATCCTGCGCGAATCCAACCACAGAGCAGAGGAGGACGGAAGCATTCAGCGAACGAACATAACCCTCCAATCCGTCGCCGAGGCTCCGGAAATTCATGCGGGGGGAGGGGAGGACAGAGGACACCACCTTGAAGAAGTTGACGACGTGGGCCTCGAGCAGCGGGCGGTGGCGGCCGAGGAAGGAGGCAAGGGCCTCCATCCACTCGCGCGTCCGCGCCGCCGTCTCGCACGAGTACGCGCCGCCGCCGCCGCCGCCGCCGCCGCTCGCCGGAGTCGCCGCCATCGCGCGGGGAGGAAGGAGAGGCTGTGGGCTGAGGGGGACTGAGCCCGAGCTCGAAAGTTTGGTCCGGTCCAGTCAACGAGCGAGTCGAGCTACTTTTTGCTGGGCTCTCTGTTTGTTGGGCCATGTTGGGCTTCAGGGGTCCGCTCTCGAAATTGAAACAGATTTTTAATTCTTGCATGGCGCCTCGTTCACTTTGTAAATATAATTGAGTTGATTTCGGATACCGTTTGAATTTGAACGAGGGGGATTTTCAAACAAAAAAAATAATGGAGCTTTATAGTTCAGGGGAGACGTTTATAATTTGTGCGCCCCTCCATGAATCTGACATACACAAGCCGGGACAAATTTGCAAACTTTAATCACCATTCCCTACCCAAAACACTTGCCAGGTATTTTTGTTCGATGCTCACCAATGGACTTCAATCTTCTACCAAAATTCCGAAACCTAGTTTGGTAATCACAATCAGGCTAAAGCTAGTGTGGGAAATGGGAAATGAAAAGCAGACTAATAAGGAGGAAAGGAACAAATTTCATGAAAGGAACCATACTTAAAACACGTACGAGAGGCACATCCTTTTCATCTCTAGTGTACCAGGATTCCATTGCGCAAGCCTTAATTAGTACAAACTACAAACCCCAAATCCAAAACCTGACCAAATAGCTCCAGGACACAGCACATGAGCTGCAAAACCGAAGACTACACAGAACAACTGATACAACTACGGGCATGTGGCATCATTGCCGGTCACAGCAATCTCTTGCACGATATTCTGAAGCCATCAAGGAGAGGTAGCCAACGGTGTCCCCCTTGAGAGTTCTGTTCATCGTGTCCAGAGAGAAGACATATACAAAAGAATGAAATATCAGTGTTAGAATTATCAAGAGGCAAACTCTTGTCAAAGTGATGCGTTAATTGTCACATCCTGTGTCATGTGGCCATTCTTTCATGCCAGCAAAAACAAACACAAAGCTGTAATGGCCAGACGTGTTTATCAAATAAGCTATGTCAAGTTCACCAGTAAGCTTGAGTAGGAACTAGGGCAAAGACGAGAAGAAATCTAAGATAGACACCACTGAAAAATATAAATTAATATTAAATAATTAAATAAACTCTCCTCGGGTTTACTTACATGCACATGAGGATAAGGTCACAAACTAAGATATTCTCATTTACTCTATTCAGGTTCAAGAGAAAAACCGAGGGAATACACAATTAACATATTAAATGATATGCCAATCATATTAAAAAAAACCAGACGTTGTTGTTCAGAACTAAAAACCTGTAATTAGCAGTGAAAACTGACGTTAAGGTTTAATATCGTTGAACATTATTGCAAATAAGCTTTAATTCCTTCCCTATTTTAACCAGTATTGACAGTAGCGATAAACAACAAAAGAAATGCAGCCATGCATCTAATAAGTAGTTAAACCCGACATTGTTGTTCACAGTTAAAACCTAAAGTTAGCAGTTAAAAGTGTCGATAAGGTTTACATTGTTCAACATTACTGCAAATAACCTTCAATTCCTTCCCTATTTTTACCAGTATTGCTAGTAGCGGTTTACAACAAAAGAAATGCAGCCGTGCATCTAGTAAGTATCTAATCACTATATAAGCATGGTGACAACCATGGTCTGATAAAACTAACACGGGTCTAACAAAGTAATAATCTATTTCCCAATGGGTGAAGAAAGCAAGTTAGACCCTTATCAGTTCATATACTTGGCAGTGACAACGATGGTGGGAAACTTGCATACGGAAGAGCACCCTTCCACTTGTTCGATACACACAACCTCTCCATCAGCAATGTCTTGAGATCCAGAGTAAAATATTGTGATTCTAGAGTTCCAGGGTGGACAGAGGAAGGGTTCTTTGGAGTCGCTCGCAGGAATAAGTAGCCGTCAACTGTGCTCAGGATTCTCCAGTAACAGTCCATCAGGGGCAAAGGGACCATTTTGTCATGCTGCCACTCATCTGTGTCAACACCATTGTTTTTGTTTCCCCAACGCTTAGAATAGAACTCTAAGATGTCGTCAGCAACATTGACAATACCAAGCCTGCCTCCCCCTATCTCCACAATGCCCAGCGCCTGAGGACCAGCATTTCCGCCAGGCAGTTGGTCAAGAACGTAGAATTTCATCTCATGGGTGTCGAGGATGTCCAAACTTCCCATACCAATACCAAGGAACACCCAGTAGAAGCAGCTGTGCACGTACTGGCGCTCGAACCATGGGCAGAATCTAGCCGTGGTAGGATCCAAAGGTGTGGACCGACCAAACGTCTTGCGGCACCATTTCCTGGTGACAGAAGAGAAGTGGTAGGTCACGAGCTTGCGTTGGTAATGCTCAGCGCAGATCACTCGGGACGGCAAATCCTGCTCTTCCTTGTCCCTCTCAGTGGCTGGATCGAGGAAGGTGTCGAAGTCCTCAAAGGCCAACTCCCCCACAGATCCGCGACGACAGTCGTGTATGGGGGCAAGCTGGACGTACCGGCGGTGCAAGGGGTCGCAGACGACGAGGTCCACGAAGTACGCGGTGAAGCTGCTCCGGTAGAGGAGGACGCGGGCGTCGCAGACATGCCAGCCGATGGGGCCCCCGGGGAGGAAGGAGAAGGTGAAGTCGGCGAATTGCGCGAGGCCGCGCGCGGCGGGGGCGTACCGGTTCGGCGGCTCGGCGGGGCAGAACTTCCCGGGCGCGTCGAACTCGAGGAACCCTAGGACGGGCGCGGGGCGGAGGGAGCGGAAGCGGCGCCCGGAGATGACGCGGCGGAAGGTGGTGCAGGCTGGGGAGGCCCGGCAAGGGCGTCGAGGCGCAGGAAGATGTCCTCGAGGAGCTCGTCGGGGAGGACCGGCTGCGACGCCGGGGCCGCCGACGGAGACATCGCGCGCCGGCGGTGGCGGAGCGAAGTGGGGAGTGAGGAGACGACGGGCCACGGGCACTCAACGGGTCTAATAGAGTGCAGACACATGGGCTCTCCTGCTTCACGAAATAATGTGGGCCAAAAGTTAGGGGAGAGATGGGCTTTAGGCGGCTGCTGGGCTCACCGTGTTGGGCTGTCTCGAGAATTCCAAGAAATGTGCCCAGTTCTTCTTTCTCTTTTTTCCTAAAAAAAAAAATGCTTCTTCCTCTTGTTCTAAAAGAAAAATTCTTCTTTCTGTTGTTCTCAACCTAAAAAAAAAATGCTTCTACTGTAGGCGCAACTCTTTTATACATCTTTTTATACAAAACGAAAAGGTTAAAGGGGATAATAACATTGAGAGGTCCATCAGCTTTTGAGCTAAAGCAACTCTGGTTTCAAGTCATCTTGATAACACAAGGAAAAAACGGTTGCTCATCAAAATAACTCTAACAAGTGTACATAGCCGACACATGAACTGAATCATGGTCAGGATCAGGATAGCACAAAGGAAGTACTCCGCAGTTAAAATGAGTGACAGCAGAGTAAGTCGCTGTAAGATCAAATGACAGTGCTTGGAAATGTATGGAAAATAGATCGAAGCTTGTTATAAGCACAACCACAGCACCATTCCTTCTCTTCGCAGGAGCATGCAAACCAATTTGAGTAAAAATTTAAGAGCAGGAACCTGAAAAGACATGGCCGAGGGCCTCGATCAAGGAAATAATTGTTATCGAGCACACATAAGGGAGCAAATAGGAAGCAGAAATCAAAGCACCAGGATCAGCTGATCAAATTTTGAACTAAAGATAGGAAGGTGTCACAACTACCAATAGCCGTTGTTGTCTTTTCCAACTTCTCATGTGTTTAAACAAGCCCACATGGGGGGCAGCTCTCCTACTACTGGTATGTTTCCGTATCACTCCTCACTATCAATTAAATTTGCTTAAGAAAAAACTAGTAACTAAATTCGTGTACCAAATATTACCATATACACTAAATTATTCTAATTCAGTTCAATAGCTAAGCTGAAGCGGATAAACAATTTTCATGTTAGCCAACAATCAAGAAGTGCTAACATTACGATATCCCAATATTATCAGTGAAAAACTTGATATAAACAGCTAGTTTCTTGCAGGATGCTGCAAAGATCATTACGTCATTCTCTGTTTTGGCTAGGTGCCCAAACAGAACGCAATGATTGTAGCATATTTAAGATTCCCTAAGAAAACAATATTCATTCCAATTTTTCACTATTCACCTCTCTCACAAAACACGCATACAGGTGAAAAACGGAGGTGGAAAGCTTGCATACAGGTGAGCACCTGCGTGACAAACTGTCTTTCAGCCTGCAACGTCTTAAGCTCCAGTGTGAAGTTAAATGTAGAGGGAAAAACCCTGAAGAGGCTTAGCTTTCATTTTGGAATGTGAAAGTTCCTCTGATGTCTGCGTAATTATACTATTTTATTGAGCATTTGTTAGCTCTTCCTATAAAAAATGTTATAGCTGTGAAGATGGCACAAACTGTTTCAGGTTAATCATCCCGTGTTACTGCCTGAACATTAGTCCGGACTCAAATCACATCCCAAACTTTAGTACATTTTGTCCTCAAGCACTTGGAAGAAAGGCTCACATTCAGACAAATGAAATGGCAATCAGGCATCCATGCATGACGGAATTGTTGTTTGTTACTACGACCTCTGATTGACAGGTTGCCTGGCATGTTAAGCCAACTGCTGGAAAGGACTGTATGAACAAGCAGCATTTATCCCCTTGAAATTCATGATAGCAAATTAATGGGCAAATGACAGATACGACCAATAGAATATGTTGCAACCATACCATTAAGCTTTCCCTACATTACATCCATTGAACAAGGCCTCCACGAGTGCAAATCTAAAAGCATACATCAGTTCACGGGACACCTAGGAGTCTCCCTTGCAGTATGCAGAGTTCCAGATTACATCATAAAGGCAAAATAACACAGGACAGAACTGCTGATAAAACTAGAAGTAGGTAGCATCACTGCCACCTGCTGCGGATGTCTTGCATGATGATGGCCATCCCGTCTTGATCCTGACCTGTGTGTCAACAGAGAAAACAAAACATATATTACATTATTAGAATCATCTAGTGGAATTCTATCAATGTAATCTCTGAAAATTGTCTAACACATACTAACCATATGGTGATGCCAATAAAAAAATGGAGTATCTGTTATGTTTGGAGATGCAATTTGAAATTTGTGGACAGAGATGAGAGCATAAAAGTGCTACCAGTTCAGTTCATTTATCTCAATGAATGCCACCTATAGTACACTAAAAGCTATGACAACAAATTCAGCTGTAAATGCCATATGTGCTTAATAAACAAAATTATTCCAGAAAAGATTATCTTTCCATGTACATGCATCACGAATGTCATTCACTATTAAGTTCGTGTAGAAACTAGACCACTGAAAATTAACACCATAGTAAATATGAGTCTTTACAAAAAATAAAATCCCCATGGGTTCAGTTAAACATATATGTGAGAGACTATGCAATTGATCAAAATATTCTAGCTCATTATTACCTTTACAAACGAAAACAAGAAGGCTATGCAATGGATCAACTGTCACATAAGTGAAGTTCTAATGGTCAAGAGGCCTGAACTTACAGAAACCTGGCATTACTAATGAAAAACAATGTATTTCAGAATAAGAACACCTAGTCTTTTTCATTGCATTTGCATATAATCAGTATTTCACTCCCTGATTTGCTGGCTTTTTCAAAAAAAAAATCCTAACAGAATCACAAAACAAAATACAACCATAACTTTAACAAATCATGAATTAGCAAAAAGAGTAACACGGTGGTTAAAGTGCACACAAGATAATTAGAAAACAAAATTTGAAGTGCACTATGGGAACAAGGAATATGCCAAAGAACACCAACAATATAAACCAATTCACTAGTGAAGCAAACAAGTAAGGATCTCACCATTTCATATACTTGGCGGCGACAATGGTGGTGGGAAGCTTGCATACAGGTGAGCAAAAGGAACACACTTATCCGCCGCATGCATCCTCTCAAACAACAATGTCTTAAGATCCAGAGTGAAAAACTGTTCTTCTCGTAGATACTTAGATGGCTCACAGGTACCCATGAGTAAGTAGCCCTCAGCGGTTCCTTTGATCCTCCAGTAAGAACTGTTATTCTCAGGCAAGGGGATGGTCTTGTGATGCTGCCAATCCTCTTTGCAAACAACATTGTTTCGACAGGTTTTGCAGTAGAGATCTAAGGTGCGATTGAAATTAAGAGCTAACAAACCAAGCCTGTCTTCCCCTGCATCGACAACGGCCAGTCCTTCATCTCCTTTTTTATGCGGTAGCTTAACGAGTGAAAATTTCATCTCCAGTGGGTCAAGCACAAGCATAGTGCTCATGATGATTTGCCCAGTAGAAAGAGCCGCATAACAGTAGCGGCGCAAATTTGGCGGGCTCAGAATCAATCTCTCCGGTAAAAAGCTGAAAGAAGTGGCGTGACGCCATTTCCCGGTGACCGAAGAGAAGTCTAGGGTCACCACCTTGTCCTGGGACACCACGTTGTAGAGCACCCGGAACAATAGGTCCTCCTCATCCTTGCAAGCTGGAGCAAGGAAGGGCTGGAACTTCATCCCGTCACAGCGCTGGATGGGCACGAGATCTTCGGGGATGGCGGGGATCTGGACGTACCGGCGGTGCAGAGGGTCGCAGACCACTAGGTCCGCGAAGGCGTCGTCGGGGCTGGTGCGCCAGAAGAGGAGGCGGTCCGCGAAGTCGTTGTCGGTGGGGACGCGCCTGGAGAGGAGGACGCGGGCGTCGCGGACGCTCCAGTGCCACGGGTGGTCGGTCCAGTACCCGGGGGGGCCGAGGGGAGGAGGGAGGAAGGAGAAGGCGAGGTCCGCTGCCCCCAGGAGGGCGCGCGCGGCCGGGGCGGAGCGGTGGGGCGGCTCGGCGGGGAGGAAGGCCGCCGCGCCCGAACCAGCCATGTTGTGGAGGAAGCCGAGGACGGGCGGCGGGTGGAGGGCGCGGAAGCGGCGGAGGAAGAGGTGGCCGCGGACGACGCGGCGGAAGGTGGCACAGGCGGCGGAGACGCGGGCGAGGTCCGCCGCGCCGCCCAGGCGGAGGAAGATGACCTCCAGCACCTCGTCGGGGAGGGTTGGCACCGCCGCCGGCGGTGCGGTGGCTCGACTCGTCCGATTCGGCCATGGCGAAGTGGGGATTGGAGAGTGGCTGCTGGCGGAGCCGAGTCCACTGGCTGCACTACACACTGCAGCTATGCTTAAATGGGCCGGGCCATAGGATGTGAGGTCAGGCCTCAAGGCCACGAACAGCTCATTCCTGGGCTCGCATTTGCCGACCATAAAAAAACATCCTTCTTTGGAAATTACAAAATGTCTTTCCTGAGATCCACTTGGAAATGCAAGCAATGATATGATGATACCTCTCCACGCTCTACAAAA
This sequence comes from Digitaria exilis, assembly GCA_015342445.1. Taxonomy (NCBI): domain Eukaryota; kingdom Viridiplantae; phylum Streptophyta; class Magnoliopsida; order Poales; family Poaceae; genus Digitaria; species Digitaria exilis. Next base: position 236,799 of record JACEFO010002585.1, read on the forward strand.
CAGATATTGCTGAGCGTTTCCATCAGGTAGCCATCAACGAGTGTAATTTTTACGTAGAATTTTAACTAAATATATAATGGCTGATAAATATGCATTTTTTTTCAAGTTGAACTAGCAACGAGCAATCACTGAGGAACAATCACCTAAAAGATTCTTTATGTATAGTGGATTAAAATACTACATATATACAGTCCGCCATTTGACTAAAATTACCGTAGAAAAGTTATATCGAATATGGTTGTGGTGACAGAAAAGCACAACCAAGCTGACAAATGAAAAGAAAAAGGTTCTTGCCATTTAATTTCATAAACTTGGGAGAGACAACGGCGGCGGGAAGCTTGCATACAGGAAATTAACATGGGCCATCAGTGCCAGTTTTCATCGCACACAACCTCCTAACCAACGATGTCTTGATCTCCACTATGTAATATTGTGTGTCGGATTTCTTCTTGATAATCTGGTTGTAGTTCGGTGTAACCCCTTTTAGGAGTGCGTAGCTCTCAGCTCCATCACTAAAGAACCAGCGGTAACAGTCGACGAGGGGGATCACACCATTGTACTCCGTATCGCCGATCCTTTACGCCACCGCCATTGTTTGGCCAAGCCCTGCTATAGATGAATAACATGGGGCTAATTAACTAGAATCCACAAGCCAAGCCTGTCTTCCGTTCCCTGCCTCAACTACAATGTGGCTTCGGCAATTGCTTTCAGGCGGTAGGTCGATAACGGAGAATTTCATCTCATGCGTCTCAAGTACAAGCATTGATGTTTTATCATACCCCGCAAGCCCAGAAGAAGCAGCTGCAGGCGTAGTGGCGCCCCAAAATTGTAAAGGCAATCTGCATTCTTCGCCAACATGAAGGTTCTACACTTCTAGTGGCGAACGGTGACGCCTCGCCATTTTCCAGTGACCGAAGAGAAGACGAAAGTCACCGAGAAGATTTTTTTTTATATGTAATGGATTAAAATACTAGATACAGTCCGCCATTTGTCTAGAACTCTCAAATAACAATAGCTAGAGTTGCTGAGCACAGCGCCCAAAAATAAGAAATCCTTGATCATTCTTATCTTGTGTGATTATGCTTTGGTATCGTTGACAGTAGTACAGATAACCAGTACACTTCATCACTCTTCCAAACTTTGATTAGCTTTCCAAACACCACTAAAAGTTATATATTATCGATCAAATTTGTTTGTAGCAACAGAAAAGCACAGTCAAGCTGACAAATGAAAACAAAAGGTTCTTACCATATTTAATTTCATAAACTTGGCAGGGACAATGGTGGCGGGAAGCTAGCATACAGGTAATCTGGACCATTATTATTAGTGCCAGGTTTCGCCGCACACAACCTCCTAACCGACAATGTCTTGATCTCCACTAAGAAATATTGTGTGGCTGATTCCTCAACGCCTTTGAGGAGTGCGTAGCCCTCACCATCTCCACCACTTAAACGCCAGTTACGGTCGGCCAGGGCGATCGCATCATCATACCGCCAACCCTCTACGCCATCGCCGCCATTGTTGTCTGGCGGCCAAGTCTTGCTAAAGAGGAACAGCATGCGCGTACCAAGAATCAACAAGCCAATCCTGCCTCCCCCTACCTCGACTACACTGTGCATCCGATAAGAGCTCTCACGTGGGACGTCCACATGAGCGAATTTCATCTCGCGCGTGTCGAGCACAAGCATTGCCTTTTTACCATACCCGGTCCAGAAGAAACAGCTGCAGGTGTAGTGGCGGCTTCCCCGGTAACTCAACCACCTGAAGGTCGTTGTTGCTCCAGTAATGGCGAATGACGTCACGGCTCGCCATTTTCCGGTGACGGAACAGAAGACCAAGGTCCGGATCTCCTTATCGGTAGCAACATTGCAAATCACTCGCAATGGCAGATCATCGTCCTCCGTCTCCTTCTCCTTGTCGGTCGCCGGATCAAGGAAGGGTTCATAGTGCTTGAAGATTGTTATGCCATCAGTTGAGGGGTCGTCTAGGTCCCTAGGGATGGGGCCAATCTTGATGTGCCGCCGGTGCAAGGGCCAAGGGGTCATAGACTAGAAGGTCCTCGAAGGCGTCGCCGGAGACGGCGGCTTCCCGGGAGAGGAGGACGCGTCCGTCACGGACGTCGCGGACGCTCCAGCGGCCGGGGTCGGAGAGGAAGGCCAAGGCGAAGTCGGCGCCGAGCGGTGCGGCGGCTCGGCTGGGTGGAACCTTGAGGTAGGATGGCGATCTCCGACTGGTGTGGGGTTGCCGGAGGAGACGGAGAGGAAGCCGAGGACGGGCGGGCGGTGGAGGGAACGGTAGCGGCGGAGGAAGTGGCGGCGGGAGACGATGCGGCGGAAGGAGAAGCAGGATGCGTAGGCTCGGGCGAGGTCGCCCGGGTCGTCGAGGCGGAGGAAGATGTCCTCCAGGAGATCGTTGGGGAGCTCGTCGGGGAGGGATGGCTGCGCCGCCGTGGTGGCCGCGATGCTTCTCGCCGTTACCGAGGCCATCGCGAGGCCGACGGCGTGGGGGCGATGGGGGAGGACCGGAGGAGAGATGGATTGGATTCGACGCTGTGGATTTGCACCCGGCCGGCCTTTCTCACGTCGGGCTGGGCCATGCATATATACAAGCGGGCTGGGCTGGATTGGCCAGGGCATGTGGGCCGTATTTGGATTGATGTCTTCAGGTTGCAACCACAAAGATAAAAAAAAAGTTTGACAATAACTGTATTATACAATTTTATGTGTGAGATATTCCATCTTTTGTCGACCCTTTATAAAAACATTTAATAATTTGACTGTAATAGTAGTCCAGCAATTTGACTGCCGATACCTCCTTTTGAACATGTGGCCTTTGGATCACCAAGGTATAAAAGTGAAGTGTGTAAACCGATAACTCCTGCTTCGAGATTTTCTTGAATTGTCGCATGCTTGTTTTGATGGGAAAAAAACTCTGATACTGGTGGTGGTGTGTGTAGCGACCATTGCATTATTTGCAGCATGGACTACGATAGTGCCAGCCTGCCGGAAATGCAAATAGCATTAACTCTGTACTTTGTGTAGACCAATGTTGGGTATGGATACCTAGGGTTCCCTAAGCAAGATAGACTCATACTAGGATTAGGACACCTTGTCCTACTAGGACTCTTCAATTGTAACTGACTAGGAGACTTACCATGTAAACCTTGCCCCTGGGATATATAAAGGAGGGCAGGGGTCCCTAGATTAGATCATCGAACAACGCCGTCAGACATTTTATCGAGCAATGCCGTCAGGCATTGTATCGAACAACGCCGTCAGGCATTGTATCGAGCAACGCGTTAGGCATTGCATCACATCTCATCTATACAAGATACACCATACAGGACGTAGGGTATTACGCATATTACGGCCCGAACCTATCTAAATCGTCTCTTGTCACCTTCGATTCTAGATTCTCGACGACTTCTCCTCAAACCCTTCTCTCGGGGCATCCCTTCGAGAACGTAGTCAGCATAACTCGCCGACACTTTGGCGTCGTCCGTGGGATCCACTCATCGAGAACTCGTTAAAGAGTCGATGGCATCCTTCAGCGCCTCCGTCAACGTCAAGTTCGAGGAAGGCGCGACCTTCATCTTCGGTTCCTGGCTTTGCACTGCAAACCAGGACGGCAAGCTTCGGCATGAACTGCGCGACGTTACGATTGCGTCAGCTCCGCCGCCTGCGCAGACTACGCCGTGAATTACGCGGCGAGACAATGGCGTCTCCGCCACCACCCGCGTGGGCACCGTGCGCAGATCGTCAAGGGTCTCTGACTCCGACATGATCCTCGGATCGTATCCAACTCAGAGGAGTATCTGGAGGCAGAAAGCGAGTTCGACTCGGACAAACGATGACTCTGGCCTCGTTGCCCTCAAGTATCAAGACCAAGCAGATAGTCGTGGTACAAGACTACTTGGCGGCCTGAGGATCATCTACAGCATCCGCCAGGGTACTTCAGTAAGGACCGTGACCTCCGTCACCCAGGAGGCCAGGCTAAGATCAACCCTGCGACTCGTAGAAAGTGTCGTCAGGGTTCTTTTCCTGTCCGAGCAGGGTTCTTTTTTCGATAAGAATCCAGAATATGGCAGCCAGCAGGGTTCTTTTTCCGATAAGAACCCGGACTACGATGACCAGCCGAGTTCTTTTTCAACCAAGAACTCGGACTCGGCGCGACTTCATCCACAAATCGTCCACAAATCAAGCTAAGTCATATGTTTTAATTATTTATTCGTATCTACAAGTGGATACCTTCGCGGTCCATGATTTCGTCGGTTTCTTCATGCGCTTTTCGCGTTTTCGCCGACTTCTTCAGTATGTTCGGTTTTATCCCTAAAAGTCGAGTGTCTTGATAAGTTTTTGTCTGGCGATGTAAACTGTGCTTTTTCCAAGCCGATGTGTTTATTAACCGGGGTATCATGGAGGGCACGGCTAGCGGGACTAACTACTCGAGCACGCGATCTTGCCGGGTTGTTTTCGCAAATTGCATGTGCTTTTTGCATTTTCGCTGACTTTTTCAGTGTGTTCTGTTTTATCTCTAAAGTCGAGTGTATCGAGAGTTTTTGTCTGACGATGCAAACCGTGCTTTTTCCAAGCCGATGTGTTATTGATCGGGGTATCGTGGGGGGCACGGCTAGCGGGACAAACTACTCGGACCTACGATCTTGAAAAGATACAGACACCAAAACAATCTCATATTGAGACACTTCGCGTAATTTGCGCTCTCGTCGACTTCTTCATGCGGGATCTACGCGCTCGTCAATTTCGTCTTTGCGCAATGCGCAATATCTTGTCGATTCGTCGACAAGACTGAATAAATTTCAGTTTTTCGAATATTCTTCAATATTTGCTACATAATATTTTTTTATTTTTGCAGATCAAGCTTCGGCGCACCATCGCAGTTCCGCGCACTTTCGTGCTCGGGGGCTGATGCAAGCCGGATTCTTTTTTCAACAAAGAACTCGGACCACGACGCCAGCCGGGTTCTTTTTTCAACAAAGAACTCGGACCATGATACTAGCCGAGTACTTTTCCAGCAAAGTACTCGGACATCTTCGCTCCATCGGAGTTACATCAGATCTTCTTCAAATCCTGGAGTCCAGATCCTTAATTCGATTTATTAAATCGGATCAAGGCTCGGGGGCTGCGGGTACGTCATCAAAGATTCTTCGAAAAATTTTCGGTTAAATACCGAATTTCGGAGGCAACGCTAGGGTTCAAAAGAACTCGGATTCTTCGGAAATTGAAACTCTTAGGGAAATATTCATTGAAGACCCTCGAATTCCTTCTTCAAAGTAAAACGAGGCTCGGGGGCTGCCCAATTGGGCGCACCTTTACGGTGCGCACCAATGAGATTCTCCAAGAAGTTTTTGAGCACCTCAAAGTCTTCATACAACCAAGCTGAGAGAACTCGGATGACTTCAGAAGAGCTCGAGTTGGCAAACAACTCGGTAATATTCCAAGAGTCACAGCAGGGTTGAACTTCAGACAATGAAGCGCTCGGGGGCTTGTTGGGTATGGATACCTAGGGTTCCCTAAGCAAGATAGACTCATACTAGGACACCTTGTCCTACTAGGACTATTCAATTGTAACTGACTAGGAGACTTACCATGTAAACCTTGCCCCCTGAGATATATAAAGGAGGGCAGGGGTCCCTAGATTAGACCATCGAACAACGCCGTCAGGCATTTTATCGAGCAACGCCGTCAGGCATTTCATCACATCTCATCTATACAAGATATACCATACATGACGTAGGGTATTACGCATATTGCAGCCCGAACCTGTCTAAATCGTCTTTTGTCACCTTCGATTCTAGATTCTCGACGACTTCTCCTCAAACCCTTCTCTCGGGGCATCCCCTCGAGAACCTAGTCAGCATAACTCGCCGACAACTAATATATGCATGGACATGTTACCTCTCTATTAATTGCAGTTCCATCCATGCACACAATTGACAGGGATCGAAAACATTATTGCCAAATACATACCAATGGTCTAGAAGTGACAACCTCGTTGAAGCATGATATTAATATTCAATAGTCATAGCAGAACCATTAGCGTTTTTGTACAGTATAATGCTACAGATTTTCCCCAACTAAGCAGTACTCTTTGCCTAACTTTCATAGCAGAAGACCCACATGGTGAAAATAATGGTGGATGCTATATTTATATAAGTCGGATGTGCCAGCTGTATGTGGATTAAATGTGAACAAGTAGGAGACTAGGAGGCAGAGTAAACCAGCAATAACCCAATGGCTGAATAATTAATCAAGGAACACTACTACAATCGAGCACTGTAATGACGGGCAAAATGACACTGTAATGACGGGCGGATGACGTCATCATGTGCGTTATTGTAGTGCCCATTTTCAATAACGTCAAAATGCACCAAAAAAATAGTAAAGAAAATATATTAATTCGCGGAGGCCCCCACAGGTCAACCACCTCCATCTCCTCACCCCACCAATCACGTTTATAATGAAATTCGCAATTTGACAGTAGCGGGATTCGAATCCACGACCTCTCACTCACACACAACCCCTTCTACCACTACACTACACACCCACTTGTGTCTACTACCAATTTTCTTTCCCCACATATTATACACACCCGCGTGTAAATTATTTGTTTGAGGCTCTAAACGAATTCAAATTAAAAACTTATCAAATATAAAGTTTCATAACTTTTCAAGATATACAACTTTCATGTTGATAGTTTCTCCATCCGAGATCGTTTACAAAATTTGAATTTCAAATTTGAACTCTTTCAAACTTAGTTTTCGTTGATTAGATGATTTTAAGAAAAAAACTTATTAACTATAAAGTTTCGTAACTTTTCAAGATCAACAACTCTTATTTTCTCATTCTCTTCATCCGAGGCCGTTCAAAAAAATTCAAATTTCAAATTTGATAAATCTAATGCTTGATTTTTAATAACGGACGTAGTGACGTCAGCATCTCACCGTTATTGAAAATGGTTTGTAATAACGGACGCATGACGTCACCTCTAAAGTTAACCCTAGCCTCGATTTTTAACAACGGACAGTGATGACATCAGCCGCATCCGATATTAAAGATTGTATTTGTAATAACGGACAATGACGATGTCAGCAGTAATACCGTTATTAAAGATGGTGTTTGTAATAACGGACAATGATGATGTCAGTGTCGTCTGTTATTATTGTGAACCATCTATTTGTAATAACGGATGCGATAATGACGTCATGGTTGCCCGTTATTGTAGTGGTCACAGCAATGACGCTACACCGATGACATCAGCAACAATGCACTGCAATGACTTTTTTGGGGTGCCCGTTATTACTGGAAAAAGAGAATGGTCATTACAAATGATTTGTGTAGTAGTGGAGGGAGGTTTGTACCACGTAGTTTATACTTGGCGGTGCCAACAGAGGTGGAAACCTTGCATAAAGGTGAGCATAGCACACTTCACAATCCGACACAAGGAGCCTCTCGAGAACCAGTGTCTTGGTTCCAATGTGTAGTACTGCCTAGAACGCTCCAATGATGAACTTAAGTCTAGTCATGAGTACATAGATATCCATAACGTCTCTACTCGCAATGTACCAGGAATAGTCTTTCTCATTAGAGTCATTTGGAAAAGTGGCCGTTTTGTGAGGCTGCCACCCCTCTGCATCAAGACCACCATTGTTTCGCCAAATCCTACCAAATAGATATATCGTGGTGTCGTTAAAAGTTAACAGACCAAGCATGCCTTCCCCTGCATCCACAATAATGGCATGAGATCCTAATAAACCGCTGTTGAGCTTGGGAGGGAGGTCAATGATGGAGAATTTCATCTCATGTACGTCGAGCACAAGCGAAAAACACATCCAAAAATCATCTGTCCAGAAGAAGCAGCCGTGTGCATAGGAGTGGTGATATCCATGATGAAAACCAAACAGCCCAAAGGATAATGATTTTGAGCTGTGGTATGTGGTGCCCCGCCACTCGCTGTTGCCAGAGCAGAAGACGAAGGCCACAGCACTGGTTCTGCTCTCCGTCATCGTCCAGCATCCGCTCTCCACCATCGTGCAAATCACCGAGAATGGCGATCTCTCTTCTCTGTCCTCGTCGCCATCCTCGCTGTTCGTCGGTGCCAGGAAGGCGGTGAATTCCTGTCGTTTCGGCCGCCAGCCAGGTTGAAGGACGGAGGCCACTAGGTCGTAATTCCTGTCGTTTCGGCCGCCAGCCAGGTTGAAGGACGGAGGCCACTAGGTCGTCGGGGATAGGGGGAAGCTGGACGTACCGGCGGTGCAGTGGGTCGCAGACCACGAGATCGTCGAAGGCATCGGCACGGCCGACGCGCCGCCGGAAGAGGAGGACGAGCCCATCGCGGGTGTCGCAGACGACCCAGCGCCTCGGCTCGGGGAGGAAGGAGAAGGTGGGGTCGGCGGCTCGCTCGAAGGCGCGCGCGGCGGGGGCCGAGCGGTGAGGAGGCTCGACGGGGTGGAAGCCGTCGGGGTCGACGAGCCCTAGCAGGGGCGGGGGGTGGAGGGACCTGAAGCGGCGGAGGAAGCGGCGCGCGGAGATGACGCGGCGGATGCGCGGGCCAGGTCATCTGCGTCGGCGAGTCGGACGAAGATCTCCTCTAGTATCTCGTCGGGGAAGGGGGGATCCGCCGCTGGGGCAGCGGCGGCGGCGATCCGGCGGCGCGCCGCCGAGGTCGTCATCGCGTTGCTCGGTCCACTGCGCACGAGAGTTTGTTTGAGAAAGGCATCGTTTTATAATGGAAATGGGCTTCGCATATTTGGGCTAGAATGGCCCAGACCATCTTTCCCCAGCCCAGATAACGAGCCCAGCTGCATCTTTACTTCTTAAAAAAAAAAGAAGAAATAAACACAGTTCGGTTCCACTCCACTTCGCCGACCGCACCACTCGATCCATGGCCTCGCCGGTGCGGCAGATCGCCGCCGCTCCGGCGCCGCCGCCGGGCCTCCCCGATTTTTTAGACGTGTGTTAGTTATATCAGGCCACGATTGCCATTCTTATCTGCTGATTAGCTACTTATTAGAGCATGGCTGCATTTTAAGCACTACTAGCAATACTGATAAAACTAGGGAAGGAATTAAAGGTTATTTGCAATAAACCTTAACTTCAAGTTTTAACTCTGAACAACAATGCCTTGTTTTTTTTTATCTGATTGGCGTAACATCTGTATGTCAATTAGCCAGGCGTTTGTACGCCAATTAGAAAGATTAAACATGGATAACGTGTCACTTTGATAAGAGTTTGCCTCTTGAAAATTCTAACCGTGTGATCTTTCATTCTTTTGTATGTCTTCTCTCTGGACAGGCTGACCAGAAATCTCAAGGGGAACACCGTTGGCTACCTCTCAGTGATTGCTTTTGAATATCGTGCTACAGATCAATGCCATCAATTTGCAGCCAGCAAAAATACATCACAAGAACAAGGTAAAACCAATAAAGTTGCAGAAACAAAACTGGTATAGAACAGCTGTTCATGGTACAGATAACTGTCATCACCACACCAGTAGGATCTGATACCTTTAACGACATTATTAATCCATCAAAAAGATGTTTCCAAATGCACAGCTTTATCAGTTATCACAACGTAGAGCCCTGAACTATGTCATGATTGCAGATCCATCTATGCAAACAAGTGACAGGGATCGAAAACACTATTGTAAAAATAACCATTTATACTAATGATCTGAAAGTAAGAACCTTGTTGCAAAATGGCATCAATACACAATACTATTCAATAGTAAGAAACTAGTTACCAGAACCGCTAGCCTGCGTACAATATAATACCACAGATTTTCCCTAACTACATTAGTAGTACTTTGCTTAATTTTCATAGCAAGCTGCATGGTTAAAATTAATGGTGGACGCTAGATAAGTTGGATGTAGCAGCTATAAGTGGACTATATACAAACAAGTAGGAGTGAGAGTAAACCAAAAAGAACCCAATGGCTGAATAATCATGGAGGAAGGTTTGTACCATTTTCATATACTTGGCGGTGCCAACAGTGGTGGAAACCTTGCATAAAGGTGAGCAGAGCACACTTCACAATCCGACGCAAGGAGCCTCTCGAGAACCAGTGTCTTGGGGTCCAATGTGTAATACTGCCAGGAACCCTCTGATGATGAAGAACTCGTGAACTCCAGTCTAATCATGAGTAAATAGACATCCACAGCGCCTGTACCCACAATGCACCAGTCATAGTCATTCCCATCAGCGTCTTTTGGAAAAGTGGCCGTTCTCTGAGGCTGCCACTCCTCTGCACCAAGACCACCATTGTTTCGCCAAATCCTATGAAAGAGGTATACTGTGGTGTCATCAAAAGTTAACAGCCCAAGCATGCCTTCCCCGGCATCCACAATGGCATGCGCTGAACAATTCTTGCTTGCGAGGGTGCTCAATGATGGGGAATTTCATCTCATGTACGTCGGGCACAAGTGAAAAGCTAATCCTATAATCATCTGTCCAGAAGAAGCAGCCGTGTGCATAGGAGCGCTGATATCCATGATCAAAACCATCATAGCCAAACAGCCCATGGGGCAAGGATCTGGAGCTGTGGTATGTGGTGCCCCGCCACTCGCCATTGTCGAAGGTGAAGACGAAGGCGGCCACAACATTGGCTCCGCTCTCAATCATCGTGCAGATCACCGAGACTGGCGATCTCTCTTCGTCGCTGGTCGGTGATCTCTCTTCGTCGCTGGTCGGTGCCAGGAAGACCGTGAATCCCCGTCGCCGCCGTCTCGTCCAGCTAGGTTGGCGGAAGGAGGCCACCACCAGGTCGTTCGGGATTGGGGGATGCTGGACGTACCGGCGGTGCAATGGGTCGCAGACCACGAGGATTTCGCTTTCGCGCCGCTGGAAGAGGACGAGGCCATCGCGTGCGTCGCGGACGGACCCATGAACCCATCGCCGCGGCTCGGGGAGGAAGGAGAAGGTGGGGTCGGCGGCTCGCTCGACTCGGCGGGGTGGAAGCCGTCGAGGTCGACGAGCCCTAGCAGGGGAGGGGCGTGGAGGGACCTGAAGCGGCGGAGGAAGCGGCGCGCGGAGGCGACGCGGCGGAAGGACGTGCAGGCGGCGGATGCGCGGGCCAGATCGGCGGCGTCGTCGAGGTGGAGGAAGATCTCCTCCAGTAGCTCGTCGGGGAAGGGTAGTGTATCCGCCGCTGGGGCATCGCCGGTGATCTGGCGCGCCGCCGAGGTCGTCATCGCGTCGATCTGAACTGCTGGCGAAATATGGGCTGGGCCGATCTAGTTGAAGCACCCTAGTTTGCAGGCCGGGCTGCTACATGTGGGCCGGGAAAATTGGGAAGGTTACAAATTGCGTTCGGCAATTGGGAATGTTAATTGTTCTAAAAAAAAGTTGCTCAAAAAAATGTTCTAAAAAATGGGAATGTTAATCATTTTTAAGAGATCCAACATTTCTATTAAATAATTTTAGTATTTTAATTAAATATACTATTTCAACATTTTAGGAGAAGATATCCAACTAATGTTTGCGAATATTGAATTAATTTTCAAAGTGTTGAATATAGTGTATTAAAATGTTGGCCCCTTATGATTAAGCCAAAGGATAAAGGGGGCCTAGGTCTTATCAATCTGTATGGCATCCTTCTTAAACAGCTGCATAAATTCTATTCCAAACAAGATGTGTCATGGGTGCCGCTTATATAGTCTACTTATTACAATGATAAGGTGCCACATCATGCTCGGGAAGTGTGGGATCCTTTTGGTGGAAGGATGTTTTTCGGTTAAATCCAATATACAGAGGAATAGCTCGGTCTACAATTGGAGATGGTTCGACGGTTGCATTTTGGGATGGTCTGTGGTCTTCAGATGTGTTGGCAGACCTCTATCCTAGATTATTCTCTTTTGTCAGAATAAATGCAGCCTCTGTGAAACAAATCATACATGCTCAGGACCTTGATTCCATCTTTCACTTACCTCTTACTCAGGAAGCTTATCAAGAACTGTTAGATTTGAATGAGTACTTGTAGGATATTGAATATGATGAGAATGTTAGAGATCAATGGGTCTTTGTTTGGGGAAATAGCAGATACACTTCCAAGCAGTTTTATAACCCGGTGTTCAGAGGTTTAAATGTTCCTCCAACATTCTCGTGGATGTGGAAGTTGAAGTGTATGCCCAGAATTAAAATTTTCAGTTGGCTGCTCATTATGGACAGGTTGAATACAAGAGATATGTTGCAACGAAGGAATTTCAACGTCCAGCCTAGTGTCTCATGTGTATTATGCAACCACGATCAACGGAAGACGAGAGATCACCTCTTTTTTTATTTTCCATTTGCTATACAATGTTGGGGAGTGCTAAACATAACTTGGACTGCCACCCCGAGGATCCATGATCGTCTTTTGGCAGCTAAACAGGAGGCCAACAATGAGTTCTTCATGGACATATTTCAAGTTGCAGATTGGGAACTTTGGAAGCTGGAATGCTATCATCTTTGATGTTGAACAAGGAAGTATTCATTTATGGAAGCGTCGGGTCAAAGAATAGTTTCAACTCCAATCCTGGAGATTTAGGGAGGACAAGCACTTTCTTTTTATTCAATGGCTAGAGACAGTTCTGTAATTTAACGCTACTCTCCTCTCCCCCTCTTCCCCCTGTTTTGCTTGTACATAATTTCTTTTATAATATGAAAATGAAGTGTTGTGGGGAACTCCCCCACAGTTTTGCCCTTCAAAAAATATTCAAATATGGTTTGATGTGAAAGTTTGATATTCTGACAGTACTAGTTTGACTTATCGCGCGCATTCGTTTGAAATGTCATCTGTAATTCTATTTTTTAGAAAAAGAAATATATTTTAATATTCGAGACCCGACAAATGCATGTAACCGTCTATTATTACAAGGCAAACAAAATATTTGACCTCACTCATAAAAGAACAAACGACGACTCCAAAAGATTAAAATGGCTCGTGTCTATTACTAAAAAGCAATCCATTCTTGGCAAAGATATCTATGACCGTAGCTTAAGCACATGACACCCCCAAACAAAGTGAGGTCGCTCCTCCTCCTTCGGTAGCATGCTCCAGAAAAGGAATTCAATGTGTTCCTCTAAAAATAACCTGCATGGAAGTAAAAGCTCATGTGTTGTTAAAACCCACATCATTTCTACATAGACAAAGTGCCAAAAAAGAGTACAAGTACCCACTAGAATTCTGTACATCACTTTCTTCTCCACTCCAGGTAGCACAAATTTATAAATATTATATATTACAAAGAACAAGAACAATTGAAAACTTTCCGATTGGACATCTGATGTGGATGTACTTACAGCCTAGACGCCTGAAAATTAGTTGTTGACCGATCTCCCTCGCTTGATTCTTCCGCCCATTCTCCATCACCTTGTAAATATTTGTCTAGGTTAGTCCAAATTTGAACGGGCACCCAAATCCTCCAAGAAATAGAACAAATCCAAACGCCCCCACAGCAATAGCAGCTGGATCAGTGAAATTTCAAATTAAAGTTACCATCCTCTTCTCTGCTAAAGCTAGCTCAGCTGCTTTGGTTAAAACAATTTTCTTCGTGCCCTTACACAGCAACATAAATTTCAACAAGTCCTTTATTTGCTGCCATTTACAACTATAACCAATCAAATGTTACATTGAACCATTAAATGTTCTAGACATAATTAGTTGAGTCTGCCAAGAAAAAAATGATATACAGTGAGGGTAAGTACGTACATTGCTACATGGAAGTTGTCATCTCATGCAAGTCGAGACTTTTTATGAGATAATGGAGATGGAGAGAGAGAGAGAGGGAGAGAGAACAAGGTGGTTGTTTCGCGAGCGAACCGGCTCATAGGCTAAAATTTTGGACTATATATGAGGCAATTTCCTCAACATTGTACAGTAGTAGTTGACATGGGACTCACAATATTTCTTTTATTCTATACATAAATTAAGTATTATACATTTACTATGAGACAACATATAAGGCAACTCATCATTGTATAAGTTGCATGTTAGTTATATCGCTTCAAGACGGCGTGGCATGCATGAGACCGTCTATTAGTACATGTACTTGCCCTGAGTCTGCAAAGAAAAAAAAATGAATACTCTATCATTATTATTAAACTTTCAAGTCATATACCACCTGCGCCAAGTCCATCATTATTGTATCGAATACTTCACAACGAATGCCAAGACATGGCGCCTTGAGAAGATGTGCATGACAGATCACAGCATTGTTCTTAATAATCTCATCTATGCAAACTACCCTCCACCACTCTCGCCGCCGGGTATATCAGAATATCAGATGGTGAGACCATGCATATTTGTCTTCCATAGTGCTTGCTTGCTGAATTATTTCTTTGGTTCATGTACCTGGTGTTGCAACTGTGTGTGTCTGTTCAACAAATTAATTTGCAACTTACTCTTTAATTTAGCTGTTTAACAATTTTGTACTTCATTTTTTATATATGGAACACTTCCTTTTCTAAAAAAGTATTAATAACTATTTTGTTTGTTGAATCGATCATTGCACTGGAATAGGCTGATGTGTGTTCTTAAACTTGTGCTCATGAATGTTTGTCCAATGGATAATGGTGAAGTAAATAAATGAGTGGAATGGTTTTATATCGTTCAATGTGTGGTGCTAGAACTAGCGTTTGAGTCATGTATTTTACTTTAAGTAGAAGATTTATTTTAATGCATGGATTGGCATCTAGCAATTAAATTATGCAACTCTTGTGATGATTGCTGCTTAATTTTGTTGAATGATTATATTGTTATTGTAGACAGGGTAGTGACCACTATTTCCATGGTCACTTATTGATTCGGTACATGAAATCGATCAGAAAGATCTTCAACAAGTACCTGTTTTATTTCTTCTTCTTCCATCACATGTATATTATTGGTAATAGAAGGCCACATTTTTTTTTGTAGTGTCTTGACTTAGTTTTGAATTTATCCCTCATCTAAGCAAATACACACATAGCAGTTTACATTTGAATTAGTTTTTAGTATGTCTTGTAGGAAGAGAAGTTTCTCTGTCTTTTTTTTTCTCTCCTGTATGACTGTTTCTAGTTAGCCAGAGCCTTCGCTACAACTTCCAAATTTATCTCTAAACATGTGTTGAATATGTAGTTAGTTCAGTGTGTAAGAGAAAATGACGACTTTATATATGTTGAGTTATGGGAACACAACCATGATTTATTGCTTAGCTTCGATTGAAATTCTAGATGATTTTGACGCCATAACTTTGACAGGTTTACCTTGCTTCACATATCGATATCAGAATTAATAATCAATGCAAGGGGAGCAGAGAGAGACATGTTTGGCGAAGTCTTCATGAATCTGATGTCATAATGAGGTGCTAATTTGCTATATATGAGTACTGCAAAGTGATGTGATGACATCTACCGTACCAATCTGTACTTCTAGATCGATCCGCTGCTGTACTTCTTTTATTTTGGAACTATTTCCTTTTATAAAAAGTATTAGGAACTATTTGGTCTGTGAAATCATTGACGTGCTGATGAGTCTACTTAAACTTGCTATGATCTTAAATGTTTGTCCAATGGATAATGATGAGAACTAAATAAATGAGTGGAATGGCTATATATCGTTGAGTATGTGGTGCTACAGCTAGTGTTTGTGTCAGGTATTTTACTTTAAGCTCAAGTGGTTAAATTATGCAATTAAATAGTTTTATTCGCGATGGGTTGCTTCTTAATTTTGTTGAGTGATTATATTGATATGGTAGGCAGGGTAGTGGTCACTATTGCCAAGGTACCTCGTTGATTCGGTACATGAAATCAACCAAAAAGATCTTCAAGTACATGTTCTATTCTTCTTCCATCACATGTATAGTTTTGAATCTATCCCTCATCTAGTCAAATAGATACATAGTTTAGGTTTATTTTTTGCGCACGCGGGGGAGGGGAGGGGGGTGCCTACCCTTTTGGCATTGTGGAGGGCGGGAGTTTTTCTCCTTTGAACATTTTTTGGTGCGGGAGCAGGAGTTCCATGACTATTTGGCATTTTAGAGCACGTGGGGCTTACCCTTTTTGGCATTGTGGAGCACGGGAGTTTTTCTCCTTTAAACATTTTTGGGAGCGAGAGTTGCGAGACTATTTTGGCATTTTAGAGCACGTGAGATTTTTACATTAGCTATGGGCGGGGAGTTGCTTGGCCATTTCTTAGTACTCAAAAGTTGTGTGACTGTTATATGTAATATGGAGAGTTTTGGCATTTTAGGTCGCGAGAGTAGAACAACCATTTTTTCTTTTTTGGCCTTTTTGGGGCGCGGGAGATGCATGGTCTTTTTTGGAACATGGAATCTACATTGTTCATTTCTCGCTATCTCAACTCCATGAGTTGCAAGGTCACTTTTTTTATGCATTAACCGTGAATAATAATCGTCCCTATGTACCACAGAACGAAGATTGCAAGCAAAGATCTCGTGAGGTCCCCAAAGTTTTTGATCTTGTGTATTACATGTATGTCAGGCAGTAAGTACAATGGTTAATTTAGGGCAAATTTTGTTGGAGATTGTCGATCAACACAGAAGGAAGCTCTTTGAAGATTTATTTGATTTGTACCTAGCTAAAGAGTAAAGAACGCTACTATTTTTTTCCGTCAGAGGAAAAAATGCTCTCTCAGAGCCCGTATAGTATATATATACTGCCTCAGATTCAGAGCCCGTATACAAGCACTGGAATCCAGGCAGAACATGAGGCCCTAGTCCGGCCCATTTAACCCTAGTGCCAACATTCGGACAAGCCAGCCCTAGGCCCCTAGCTAGGGTTTCCTTTCTGACAAGAGTATATAAAGGCCAAGTGATACCGTGTCCCACAGTCCCACTGTTCTTCCCACCATCCGCGCCGACATCTCGCCATGTCTCCGCCGGCACCATCGGACCTTCCGATCCTCCCCGACGAGGTCACCGAGGACATCCTCCTCCACCTCGACGCCGCCGCCGACGTCGCCCGCGCCGCCATCGCCTGCCGCTCCCACCTCCGCGTCGTCCGCGACCGCCGCTTCCTTCTCCGGCTCCGGCGGTCCCTCCGCCCCCCGCCGGTCCTAGGCTTCCTCTCGACGGCCGTCCGGGATGCTCCGCGGCTCCGCTTCCATCGCCCCAATGCCGGGCACGGCGGCGCCGCGGCGGCGCGCGCCGTCGCGCGGGCGGGCGACTTCAGCTTCTCCTTCCTGCCCAGGGACGCCGCCACCTTCACCGACTGGAGCGTCCGCGACGTCCGCGACGGCCGGGTGCTCCTCTCCCGGCGGCGCCTCGCCGGAGCCGTCAATAGCACCTTCCTCGACCTCGCCGTCGCTGACCCCTTGCACCGCCGCTACGTCCTGATCCCGACCATCCCCGACGAGCTGGTGCTCAAGCGATACAGCGCCGAGATGGGATCCGAGCCCTTCTTCGCCGTCGCCGCCGCCGCTGCTGCACGCAAGGAGGACGACGACGACGGCGAGGTCGTCGTCGTGGAGGAGGAGATGGGATCTCAATTCCATTTCCAGGTGATCTACAACTGGATGTCCCAGTACAAGATCGACACCTTCGTCTTCTCCTCCGTCACCGGGAAATGGCGTGGAGCCACGAGCTTCAGCCTGCTGCCAAGCAGGGTGATTCAAGACCCTAGAGGGATGGCGCGCTACCACGTCGGCAACTGCTTCTACTGGGTGCACAATCACTACGGCCACGCGCTCGTGCTTGACGAGCTCGAGATGAGGTTCTCGCTCCTTGCCCTGCCTTTCCCTGACATGATGTGCAAGAAGGTACAGTCACAAGGGATCGCCGTGTTTGATGCTGGGGAGCACGGGCTTGGCCTCATCGTTATTCGTTTCCAAGTGATGGGGTTGGAGATGTATTGTAAGAAGAAGAACGATGGTGGCGGCGGTGCGGAGGAGGAGTGGCGGCGCCACAAGCTCATCCCCTACCCTGAGCCTGCCTGCGGATTCACCATTGTTGCTGCAACTGAGGGCTGCCTAATGCTTGAGGGAACAACCAGCTGTTCCGATGATTCCAAAAGGTCATCAAGGTATTTCACACTGGACCTTAAGACATTTCTGGCTGAGAGGTGGTTCATACCGTCGGCAAAGGGCATTGGTCGTCCTTACTTATATGCCAACTACCCACCGCTGTTGTCGCCGCCAAGCATATGAAATAATGGTAAGAACTTTCATTAGCTTGCTCAGTACTTGTTCTATCAGTTTCAGTTCACCCCCAAGGGGCCGGAATTATATTATGTTTTCTGATTTTCTCTGCTTATTACTAGCTCGCATAGCGCACTTATGTTTATTGTATTTGGATTATCTCATGTCCACTACTATTGCATGTACTCTCATGGGGCGAAGCTAGTTCGCGTTTTCTGTTGCTTGACGTACGATTTTCGTGAAAGTAGTTATGGCTGCATTTCATAATTTTTCGTGTGTGTGTGAAATGGTGAGATCATTCCTTACCTTGTTCTCTTCACTTATGGGAAATATATTGCTTTGTTGCTTCCCTCTTGCATCGTATTACTAGTCCGCATCATGCTCTTATGTTTGTAGATTCTGGACTCTCTAATGCCCACTATTATTGAATGTAGCATGGGGCTCTCTTTTTGGGAAGCTCATTCACATTGCCTGTTGCGTTAATGATTTTCATGAAATTTGTGCTATTTTAATGACCAGAATATGCCATTTTAGGGAGTCCACTGTTTATTATTAGAAATATTTTGCAAAAGCCGCTTGTTCTAATTCTAGAGAACTGTTTCATGGTACTTTCAAGGTTTTATTATATGTTTAGTACAATGTGTAGTGAACAACTATTATTCAAGTTTTCTAAGATGTCTAGTATGTATATTAGTATGTGCTTTTCTTTTGGTTCTCCCCCTTCATAAATTTACTGGTGAACTTGGCATTAACGATATAAATGTATATGTAGTTTTCAAAATATTTCTGAAGCTAACATGTTTGATAAATACATCTGTCCTTAACAAGGACACAGTCTTTGTGTCATCTTTATGTACTTCGTATACTGTATATAGCTAGCATAAGTTGAGTACTAGGGCAGTCAATTTTTTTCTCGTCTTTGTTGGAATGGATTGATGATCAGGAAATATAAAGTATATGTGTTCATTTTTATTTGCTTCTCCCTAAGCAGTCCAAATAAG
This sequence comes from Digitaria exilis, assembly GCA_015342445.1. Classification (NCBI taxonomy): domain Eukaryota; kingdom Viridiplantae; phylum Streptophyta; class Magnoliopsida; order Poales; family Poaceae; genus Digitaria; species Digitaria exilis. Next base: position 255,926 of record JACEFO010002585.1, read on the forward strand.
TAAAGTATATATCGGCAGAGTCACATTGACTATCATTCTGATACTTTGATACAAGTCATCAATCCCTTTGCTAATTATATTAATATGTAATATCTGTGGTTTTTCAGTTATATCAAGGCACATTGGAATATAAGGCTGCAGCAGGGACAACGTCTGTTGGATGGCTGAAGAATAATTGTGCAATACATCGGCTACAACATCTATTTGAAGGGTTGAACATCACATAGGATATCCGCTGCTACTGGCAGTGGTGACATGCATGTATCTTTCTGTAGTTTGAATTAAGGACTCCCTCTCGCACTGGATATATGCACTTGTTAAACTATGTTTCCCAAAGGAGGCTTGTCCAACATAATAATGTGATACCCATAGCTGTTTGTTAATGTTATTTGGATTATCTTATGGCCTATTGTCGAATGTATCCTTTGGCTCATTTTTCGATCGCTACCTGTTGCTTGATTATTTTTCATGGAAATTATGGCTAGCATTTCATTTTACATGCTGTTTGAATTAGGGAAATGTAATGATTTAGGGAGTCTAATGATTAATTATTATTCATAGGCACGTTTGCAAAACCTGGCTTTTCTAATTCCAATACACAATTAACTATTTACTAGTAATTTCAAGTATAATGAAGAGCTATTTCCAGTAGTGTATGTTTTTCCTAGTTCCTTCACAAATTTGCTTGATCAGGAAATTAAAATATATATCACTGTCCACCTTTTTTTTTTTTTGCTTCTCCAAGGATCTCATCCAACCTTGGTAAATTAAGCACACCTGGCTGCCTATCCCTACGTGGTGGTGATACGGTGCGTGCTTCCACATCATCTAATATAGGCCTAGGACTTATCCCCCCCCCCCTCTGTATATACAGTAATTTCGGGAATTTTTTTCCCTCCTCCACTTTTTTTTTTAATTGGGAGCTCTGGAGGTGCGCATAAATTTGGATCCAGTGTGGAGTTATTTTTTTTAGGGCAAAACACAAGAGCTTTACTCATTGATAGAGGCAAGATTACAATCCTTGGCTGCCACCTCCGAAAGCCATATATACTAGCTCTTGTATGTCCACAATAACTCCACACAGGACAGTGTGGAGTTATTATCGGGCACGTGAAAAATTTAGTAACTAGATTTGACAACTGTTGGAGCACCATTTTTTATCTTTATTTCCAAAACTAGGATATTTTATTAGACACTCTTGGAGATGCTCTAAGGGAAAAAAAGGGAGAAATGAGGTTAGGTCATCTGATGATGCCAAACTATAACAATATATAGCGAACTTATTATTATCACATGATCATAACATATAGGTTTATATATATTGCCCACTTTAGTTTAATTACAAATGTTTATAGTTGCCGCTCTGCTTGATCCCCACGGCAATGTGTGGGGTTTTAGGATGACTAGTAGGCGACTCATAAGCAATGTGCTTGAAGAAGAAGAAAATAAAATCAAATTCATTTTGATCCAACAATTATATATTTTTATTGTCACAATATAATGCAATAAGTTGAACCCCCTCAAAAGCAATTCTACCACAATTATTGTAAGCACTATTAAGTTGCATGTTACCAGTAAGTAATACCACCGGGCATGCATGTTATTACACAGGGCAGCACAGTGAAGGGGAAAGCTAAAGCTCAGTTGGTGATTTGAAGCCTCTCCCCACCCAAATTGTTTCTTCACCTCTATTCTTCCCTTTCTTCTTCAACTCTGACGAGGGTCCAGCCAACTTTTGGTGAGGTCAGAGTTTGGGGTTGTCGAGGAGCAAGTGCTCACCGGTAGCCTTAGAAAGAGGCCCGGCGGCGACCCAGCCAGCTCGGCGAAGGAGTATGGTCGGGCGTTCCGGGTGGTGGGGGATGGTGGTTGGGCCAGGGAGGGGTGGGGGAGACGGTGGCTCAAAGCTCCAGTGGGTGGCGGTTGGAGGGTCGGCGTGGCGGTCGGTACAAGCTGGCTGCTAGAGCCTTGCCAAAGCTCCAATGTTGAGATTCATTCAAATTAAACAACCACAGCCCTTAGATCCTCACTCAAACCCTAGCTTCCCTGCCGCTTGGCACTGTCATAGGCCACTATGCTTTCGCCGTCCTCGTTGTTGCCCCATGCCGCACCTACTCCACGTTGCGCGCTCGCTGCCAAAGATCTAGGCTTCGGTCCGAAACAACCAAATTTCAACGAAATTCACCAATTTCGGTGAGGATCAAAATGGGTAAACTCCACCGTTGACAGCGGTGCGGTCAAGACGTGAACCCAATGGTCATCGGCGCACGCAAAAGAGCGGCAGCGGCGTTGCGTCGCAAGCGCGTGGTGCGCTGGCATGGCGAATAGTGACGGGGCGATGCCACCCAATGCCGCCATCCAGGCCTTGCGGGAGAGCTCTGACCGTCAAGGCTCGCCTTGCTCTCCTTCTCCCAATTGGAATTGAATGACATACGATCGCTGCACGAGGGAGTCCGATCACGATCCAAGAACTCCGGTGCCTGAGGTACATGACCCAGGAACCATGCTGCCCAATGCAACGCTGCAGTCTAGGGCTCGCCCAGACACACTGCACGCCAGCGACCTACATCCAACCTTCCTCCTCGTGCTCATGCGATCCTTCCATGTAAGTTAATGTTGAAGGCTTTACTACGGGAATCGGCTTGTAGAGTAAACTTTGCTCTGCAAATATAGTGTGAACTGTCTTTGTTGAAGGTCCTTTCGATGCTTATTTTCATGTAGGTTAAATTATTGAGTGTAAATCCACGTAGTATATTTTGCATTCATCGTGGTTCAGTCATTTTGAATTAATCCACAACGTATTTGATGGTCTTCCCTTGCCAGTAACACATACAATGCGAACACTCCCTTGGATTGAGTTCCTCTGGTAGAATAGCTTAGCGCAATTGTGACTTCCTTTGGTAGCCTTTGTGGTTAGATGGAGTTATATGCTAGATATGCCCCTTTTTATTAATTGCTCTGACCAAACTCTGAATAATTGAGTCTCTTTGTTCTGATAAACTCTGATCAAAGTTAGATTTGTGATCAAACTCATTATGAAGCATGCTGTTCAGTTTAGAGTTATTGCAAGAAATGTGTTATGCTGGTTACCTGAACAATTACACTCCAATCTATTGCTATCAGGGGCGGATCCAGCATGGGGGCTGGAGCCCCCCTCCCCCACCAGCTGCACTGGATCCACCCCTCTTCCCCTCGTCCCGCAGCCCTAGTACTCGCGACTCGAGCGTCTCCGTCCCGAGAAGGCGACTCCAGGGCGAGCGGCTAGGGTTTGGTCCCCGTCGGCCGCTACCCTCTCCCGTGGGCCTTGTTACCCACTGGATTCCTCCACCCGCCGGCTGAGGTCTCTGGAGCGGCGTGCTCCTCCACACTAGGGAAGAAGGCCAGGACCCGGAGGGCAAGCCGTCATAGCACAGGTCCAAGACCCTCAAATCCGACGCCATAGACCGTCCCCAAGGTGAGTTTGACACCTTCCTTCACCAAGATCTAAGAAATTGTAATGCGTGCTTGTACAAATTTGATTAGCTCGCTTGAGCTATTGCTGCAGCTGCAATTTATTATGGTTGATTTTTGGACATAGTGGGGACTAGTGTGATCGCAACCTTATAGTGGTTTGTTAATTATTTGTTGAGCAAGTTCAGGCTAAGAATCGATCAGGAACTCTGTTGAGCTGCAATTAACTGATTTGTGTATTGGGTCTAGATGAATCATACTACAGATCCTCTTGACCTTGATTGGTATCCTTTTTGTGTTCTTTAGTCCTTACATTTGATTCTAGGGAAATTATTTTTTTATCTTAACTTTGGTGAATTGAAGTATTGATTTACAATGCGGACTAATGAGTTATCACCAATAAGGGTGAGTGGGTGACAAGCTGCATGGGGAGGTCAACAATCTGGGTATTTAAATTATTTAATGTTAGAGATGTCTTCCTAACTTCAGATGTGGCATTCCATTGAATTATTCACCTGTTAAAGATCATATATTCTTTAATATAGACATTTCCTTTGAAAAAATGGTTGAGCTGTTGAGTATAGGTATCACTGTGTTAAGTTGTCTAGATGCAAAAGTTTGAAAAGGTATTTGTTCTTTAGCTGTTCGAATACCATATTCTCTCGATACACAAATGTTGCAATTCTTAATTGAGTCATTCAGTCTGAGTTTTCAAAGTTGTTTACTTTGGTTTGACGAAAAAATCTTATTGTAGAATGCTTGCCCTAGGACTTTTGGAGGGCAATCTGGACTCTCTAGATGAAATAGATGAGCTCATCTTACTGAGCTTACTAGCTCTCCTCGCTAAGGTGTGTTGTCTCTTTGAGCTTATTATAGTTGTAAATAATGGAATTGTTCCAGCATAGCTTACCTAGATCAAAGACTGTTGGCTCTTACTGTTTATTATATTTCCTATTTGCTCTGATTGATCATGGAAAACGTGGGAAGAAGCAGTTGCTTTGATTGATCATGGAAATCTGTAGCATATTTGCCTGACATTTTTTGCAGAAGCACTGTTAGCATTGCATCATTTTATTTATTATTACTTATCTTGACAGTACCTTGTGAAGAAGCATTGTTTGAACTTTTAATATTGTGCTACCACTGTTCCTTGGATTTTCCTATAATTTGTATCATCTTTGTTACTATTTGTTGCTGCTCTTCAAATTAGCTATCTAGACTCCACTCTAAAGTTTCTTTCCTATATGTTTGTAGATACAAGATCATGGAAATTGATTTTCTTCAAGATGGTTTCTAGATGGCCGTGTGCAGGAGCAAAAGACGTGCATTTGTAATGTATAAAACATGTGTATTCGTGATGTATATCAGATTTATTTCATGTATTTTTTCTTTTTTTTGTTTTTTAATGTATCATTGGAGATGGGTGTGGAGAAAATGTGTCTCTGATGAGTAAGTTATTGGTGACGCATTTCCTTGAAACATGTTTATCACCTATAAAGGTCATTGGAGACGTGTTTCCTTGAAACGTGTCACCTATGAGCGCCATTGGAGACACGTTTCTAGAGAATACGCGTCACTGATTGTAATCATAGGAGACGTTGAAAACGTGTGTCACTGATATGTTGGACATTAGTGACGAAAACTTGGAGACAGAGAAATTGGGCGTCTCGATCTTATGTGAATCAAGACCCGACTCCTTTAAAGGGTTGTTACATAGTGCCGCTTACGCGGTTCTCTGACCCACGATTAAGTTGGGCAAGTCTTCATCACAATATCAAAGGATCTGCACATTTTTCTGTAACTCTTTTTAGAAAGGCACATTTATCTTTAAGTAAGATATTATTGCTGTTGCAGAATCAAGACATTCAATACGCCCCCACATATCCTGGTGAAAAATCCAGCCCATCCTGCTTGTATATAGAGCCCTGGACATATGCACGAGCATGTTGAGAGCGGCCGGGTGCAAATCCAACAACGTCAACTTCACCTCTTTTGCAATGTCCGACCACGCGATGGCCTCGGCGACGGCGGCGAGAAGTCGCATCGCGGCCGCCCCGGCGGCGCAGGCGGCCCTCCCCGACGAGCTCCTGGAGGACATCTTCCTCCGCCTCGGCGACCCTGGTGACCTTGTCCGAGCCTACGCATCCTGCTCCTCCTTCTGCCGCATCATCTTTGGGCCCCACTTCCTCGACCACTACCAGTGCCTCCACCCACCGCTAGTGGTCGGCTTCCTCGTCTACGCCTGTACTATCCATCTCGCACCAGGAGAAAGTCTTCGTACCATCAGGTTCCACCCGGCTGAGCCGCCGCACCGCTCATTGTTTTCTGGTGTATTGGCGATGATGGACGAGTGCAGATATTTTCGTAGGTGGTATTATGGAAGTATTCTATTTGGCAATCGAAGCGTGCAAAACAGCTGTTTATTGTTAACTATATGGAAATGTTGGAACGGTTAATAATACAACTTATTTATTATATACTTTTGTAGTTGGTCACTAATTAAAGCCGCGCCTCACCATGGAAGTGGCTAGTGCCCCCATAATATTGTCTTCATTAAGCGGATCCATTAATATTGGAAATAGTTAAGTGCCAACAGTAATTCTTGGGTTATTGTGTTCATCTCAATAATATTAATATTCAATATATATTTTATCTTTTCAACACTTTTGTGATTGCGACCTGTTTCTGGTTTCACAAGGGAGATTTACAGGTAGGGTTTAGGCAAAGAAGATGATCATTTATCCAAAGTACTCATTTTGGGAGTTTTGCTATCTCTTTCTCTAAGAGAAGCAGGAGGAGAGCTCCTGTCATTTTTTCTACTGTCAATTTCCGGCGCGATGGGCTCTTCCTCCTTTTCCGGCGGCGGCGCGTCGGCCACCTTACGTCCAGCTTCGGCGACGACCTCGTCGTCTGCGACCCGTTGTGCCGCCGGTACGTCCAGCTTCCTTCCTGCCACCTAACTGGCCGACACCACGTCGATTCGCCGCCTTCCTGGCACCGGTCGTCAGCGAGGATGGAGACTAGGGCAACAAAGAAGAGAGATCGCCATTATTCTCGGCGATCTTCACGATGAAGAAGGGCCGAAATAATGCCGTGGCCTTCGTCTTCTGCTCTGGCGACGGCGAGTGGCGGGGCACCACATACCACAGCCCGAGATCGTTGCCCCGGGGGTTGTTTGGTTATGACAGTTGGTATCAGCGCGCCTAATGTACACGGCTGCTTCTGGTGGACAGTTGATTATTATTGGCCGGCGTGCTTTTCGCTTGTGCTGGACGTACATGAAATTCTCGATTGTCGAACACCCGCCCAATCCCAACATTATTTTACAGGACTGTGTCATTGTGGATGCAGGGGAAGGCATGCTTGGGCTGTTAACTTTTGATGGCACCACAATAAGCCTCTTTCGTAGGGTTTGGCGAAACAGCAACGGTGGTCTTGGTGGAGACAAGTGGCAGCATCACAAAACGACCACTTCTCCCAAAGACTCGGATGGGAAAAGCGAAAACTATGAGTGGCATTTTGGAGGTACAGGCGTTACTGATGTCTATTTACTCATGATTAGACTTGAGTTGATGAGTTCCTCCTCATCATCATCAGAGGGTGAGGGTTCTTGACAATATTACACATTGGTGCCCAAGAGGATGGTTCTCGATAGGCTCCTTGCGTCGGATTGTGCAGTGTGCTCTGCTCACCTTTATGCAAGGTTTCCGCCGCTGTTGGCACCGCCAAGTATATGAAAATGGTACAGACCTTCCTCCTTGATTACTCAGCCATTGGGTTCTTGATGGTTTACTCTGACTCGCTCCTACTTGTTTCCATATAGCTCATTTACAGCTGGCACATCCACTTATCTAGCATCCACTGTTAATTTTCACCATGCAGCTCTTCGGTATGAAAGTTAGCTAGGCAAAGTACTACTAATGTAGTTTGGGAAAATATGTAGCATTATATTGTATTATTGTACAAACATGCTAGCAGTTTTGATAAGTAGTTTCTTTTACTATTGAATTGTAATGATGCCATGTTTACTATATTTTTTTTCTCGAAAAAATGCCATGTTTACTATTGTATTATGTTTATTTGAAATTAGTGTTTTCCATCCTTGTCACTTGTTTGCACGTCTGCCATGTCGGCATAGGTCAGCAATCTACGATGCGATAACTGATAAAGCAGTGTAGTTGGCAACATCTTTCTGATGGATTACTAATTTCGTCAAAGACATCGGAACCTACTACTGGTGGTGATGACAGTTATCTGTAGTCTGTACCATGATCAGCTGCTCTATATATGCCAGGCTGCCAGCTTTGTCAACCTTGTTCGTTTCACTTTGTTCTTGTGCTGTATTTCTGTTGGATGGCATTTAGAGCAAGTATTATAAGAGGTGAGGAGCCGGCTGAATCCAACGTGGAGGGGAGAGAAAATAGGATAGAGAAGAGAGCGGGGGATTTGCACGTCGCCGGCTCAAGCGGACGTAAAGAGCAGCTATGCCCACGCCACTTGTTGCTCATTGGTTGCTGCTCAAGCTCGCTGTACACTGACTGGCTGCTGCTCCTAGGGAGCATTTAATGATGACGGCCCCACCACCACCGCTGCATGGCCTTAGAGCAGGGCGCCAATAATAGAGACAAGCTCTTGGCTATAAGACAAGCAACATCCTACAACAACAAAACCTTCCTCGTCTCCTGGAATTGATCAAGATTTTTTTTACTTTCTGTGGGGTCCACAACTCAGTCTACCAAGCCTCCCTCAGTTTGCTTTTCCTGCAGCACATGCAGCATCGGTACTCGTGTTGCGCTGATCGGTGGAACTCGCGACAAGCTACCTTCTCTCTCATCCCTTCTCTCTTCCAGATCACCTCAAAAGCTGACGTGTTAGGCTATTAGACAAGTTATTGTACCTGCTCTTACAGCCGGCTGCCGGCGTCGTCGTTAGCCATGCTCTTATCAGCGGCATGATCGACTATTCTGCAGTAGTTTATTTTCTGCAGCCTTGTTCGTTCCTTTTTGATCTTGTGTTGTCTCTTGGATGGTTTTTGCTGATTATTCTTATAATGCAATATTTGCTTTCTTTGATCGGTTCACTTATTCGTCAATATTGGATGACGCAGCAAGAACACAATGAAGAGACATCCCCTGGTCCTGCCGTCAGTGATGACACTCCCTGTAGTTTATCTGAATATTAATCGTCACCTCTTATGCTTTTAACTTGTAAGAGCCCTGCCCTTCTTGCGGATTTGACATTGGTCTGTGCTTTCATAAATCTGAATCAGATGTGTGTGATGTGTAAGTGAAGTTCATTATTGGGGGTTTAAGTTCAGTTCAGTTAATAATATATAATCATGTTTCCGTGGCCATTAACTAAATGCTGAAAGCCTTGCTCACCTATGTGCTGTTGGCTGTTGCTAACAACAGTGATGCCTTCGGCGCCATGTTGGATGAGTAGAGGACTTGTAATACGGCATTCCATTCAGCTGATGATGAATTAGATAACTGAAACTCAGAATGTATCCTCTTTCTTACGAGTTCTTTCTGCTCGCTTCCTCCGATCCCCAAATTCCTTCTTATTCAGCTGTCCAATCGGGGCTTTCGGTCGCTGTCGACGACGACAAGGACGAGGATGAATGAACTATGTGTCGAGTGGGGTGTGCAATGTGCTGCTGTCTTTAAGCAATGCGATGCTCATTGTTTTTTTTTTTTGAGACGAATGCGATGCTCATTGTTGAGCATGTGTGGGAAGAAATTCTCCGTCGTTGAAACCAGAGCATATAAACCTATTGCAGATTTTATCTTTTACAAGATCTCTTGTTTTGTTTTGAAAAAATACAAGATCTCTTGTGATTAAATGCAATCTAAAGACATCCAACAATACGGCCCACATTTCGTGTCATGCTCAATCCAGCCCATGCCAGCCCGTTTGTATCCACGAGCCACGAGCAAATCCAGCAACGTCCAATCCACCTTTTCCATCGCCCACGCCGCCGTCGCCGATCACGCGATGGCTTCATCGACGGCGAGAAGGATCACGGCCTCCCCGGCGGCGCAGCCATCCCTCCCGACGATCTCCTGGAGGACATCTTCCTCCGCCTCGACGACCGGAGGACCTCGTCCGAGCCTACGCGTCCTGCTTCACCTTCCGCCGCGTCGTCTCCGGTCGCCGCTTCCTCCGCCGCTACCGCTCCCTACACCCGCCGCCGGTCCTCGGGTTCCTCGCCGTCGCCTCCGACGGCCCCTCTGCGTCAGGAGATCTTCATTCTACCTTGCGGTTCCACCCAGCCGAGCCGCCGCACCGCTCGGCGCCGGCCGCCTGTCACACCTGGTTTTAAAAAGAAAACCAGATGCATCTCATATGTGTGTCAGGATCAAGTTTCACATATATGATAGACTCCATGAATAAACAGAACACAAAGTTACAGCGGAAATAATAAAATAAATGCAATACAAACGTTTTCTAGCAGCGGAATGTTGAACTCTTCACCACAGGCAGTTGACTGCGGGTTGCGCACGCCTAGCATCATCTTCAACAACTTCACACACCTTCTGAATACTGAGCAGCAATAAGCAAGGATGAGTACACTTATGGTTGGTACTCAGCAAGGCCACCGAAATAACAGGAACAATTTAATTATCAACTTCAAGTATATTAATCATGTAAGGGTCCAGGCCGTTCATGACCGCGAACACGGCTGTTATAACAGTTTTACACTCTGCAGAGGTTGTACACTTTCACCACAATTCGCGTAAAAGTCCCGAGGAACTTTAGACCCAACCATACTGCACCACAAAGGCGCATACCACACTTCCGAGGTGTGATTGCATAGGGACGCTACGAGGCCTTTCCAAAGACTCCCTATATGTATGTGTTTGCTCCCCGAAGACCACGGTTACAATGGCAAGGCCTCGCCTTCCGATCCCTGCACCTGCCATCCCGGTAAAGCCCCCAAATTCCACCACTAGCCGTGCAAACACAACACATAGTTCATCTAGTTACTTAGCCAAGACCAGAGCCATATAGTATTGTGATTGTACGGATAATCCTGGGTGGTTCTCCATGGTTTCCAATTAACACATATGATCTCATAAAGCATAGGTAGAAAGATGGTTAGGGACACTTGCCTTTCCGCAAAAGAATACCACTGCTCAGTCTTCAACTCTTGTTCTTGACAGCTTCGGAACGATGCTCCTCTAATCGTAGCAAACATCAAGCACAAGCACAAACATGCAAGCAAAGAAATAAATACAACTAAGGACAATAGACCAATCAAAAGAAAAGCTTTTAAAAGAACGTACTAAACGATGGGGCTCGCTACTACGATCACGAGGGCGTAAGGAACGTTGAAAACGGAACAACAGTTGGAAAGGTATAACTATGGGGAGATTTATGTTATAAAAGAAATAAAAGACTATATGCTTCTTTTATTTTATCTTAAGAAAAGATATTCAATATTTAATTTAATTCAAGATACACTTTCATATGAAAAGATGGGTAAAGCCTAATTAATTTTATTTGCAAACATTTATATAATGATTATACCAATTAAACATTTAACTTACAAGAAAGCATCTGAGAGCATCTAATCGAATAACTTCATATCTCGTGTTGAACTAAACAAGTTATATTGAAAGCACATTCAAGTTGGAAATTATTCATATCAATTTAGATTGTACAAAATCGATGTTTATCTCTATATAGATTTTAGTTAGGAAAAATAGTTCAATAATTATTAATCAAATTAGCATGTCTCTTTTATGAAACAACGGGTAAAGCACTACCCATATTTTAATTATAAAAGGCTGGTTCAATAATTGTTATTCATACTAACATCATTTGTTTATGAAATAGCGTGGTATAACCTTAATTTACTTTTAATTAGAAAAGCTAGTGAAGTATATATAGATATTAATCAAGTTAACTTTTATTCATAAAAACCGATGTATAAACCTAGTCAAATTTTATTTAGAAAACTAGATTCAACATTGAACATTAAGCAAATTAATTATTAGTTTATGAAAAACAATATATAACCTTACTAACTTTTATTTGGAAAAGCATAAGAAGTAAACATTATTCAAATTAATATTTTAAATAAATTATAAAACATGGAGTTGGAGCTCTAATTAGATTTTAGGCAATTTGTAAAACATATAACAAAAATTAAACAATTTAATATTTTATTTATTTCCAAAACATGAAACTTGGTAAACAACACTATTAAACTAAAGTCTACGCTTTTAGAAGATTAACGCAGCAAGAACGAGATTAAACGGAGTTAAAACGGTGATAACGTGGACTGTACAAGGTTCTAAGGGTCTAAACGTGACAAGCCGAAGATTACAGGGGCCAGAAGAGAAGTTTGCATAGACTCAGTGAATAGTCACTGTGAATAAGCAAGATCTTAGGGTTAAATTCACAAAACCGAAGGACTAGGACTGGATTTCATGCTTCTAATGTTTTCAGGGGGGTTTTCTATTAAAGATGCAAGACACAACAGAAGGGGTACTAATTAAGTATATACGCAGGGGCCTAACCGCAAAAGCTCGGAGCTTTGCTGCCATGGCCGACGGCGCTCTGCTCGATCTGCTCGGTGGCGATTCAAGGAGAGGGGAGCTCGGCGAAGTAGGGGAAAAGAGAGAGAGGAGGACAGGGATCGCGAAAAGGTCCTCACCAGCGGCGGAAGTCGACGGTGGCGGCCGGAATCCGGCTTCGACCTTCACGGCGGCGAGCTCCACTGGTGGCGGCAGGATGACGGGGATGGGTTGAACAGGTGCGCCTCAGCTCGGTGAAGCTCGTCGTACCATCAATTTGTCCCGACGAGGCTCCATGGCGGCAAATCGATGGAGAACGGCGACGGCTTGAGCTTGCTCCGGCGAGTTCCAGGAGGCGGCGGCGCTGCGCAAGGAGGAGGGTAAGGGAGCTTGGGGGCTGGGGTTTCGGCTTGCGGCGGTGGCGACGTATATATAGGGCGGTAGCGGCGGTCCTTGGCGTGCGCGCCACGACGAGAAGAGGCGGCGCGACAGCAGACTCTGTTGAGTCCGGCTGGAGCACGAGGAGGAAGGAGGTGCCGACATGCGGGCCCGACGCGTCAGAGAGAGAGAGAAACGGTGGGGAGAGAGAGGATGACGTGTGGGGTCGGGAGGCCAGAGAGAGAGAGGGAAAGCCGGGCTGGCGGAGGAGAATTGGGCCGACGGGGTTGGAGTGATGGGCCGGGGAAAGAAATGGGTCGGCCCAAGAAGGAGAATTAGATTTTATTTCGAGAAATAGATTTCTAATTGAAAAACAAATCCAGAAAATTCTAGAGATGCATTTAAACCACGAAAAATATCTCACAAATTCCAGAAATCTCAAGAAAAAAATTCTAGAGATAGAGTTGGAGACAAAGAACCCAAATAAAATATTTGGAGCTCAAGAAAAGGGAATGTAGAGCCTTCCAATAAATGGATTTGACTCAAGGAAAAGAGAATTAATTCCCACAAAATCCAGGGAAATCTCAGGGAAGATATGATCGACGTCTAAACGCGTTTTAAAAAATTGCACTCATAAACACATAATGCACTTCGGCATGAATGCAACACTTTAATTAATGCCACAAAAGGCATATTTATTTAATTTAGAAAATTGATTTTTTTCCCTACGGTAAATTTCCTGTAAATTAAACAAATGTTTAAAAAGTTTTGATAATTTGTGAAAATTGTTTATTTAATTTGTTCTTTCTAATCACATGTGCACCGCCGACTTCACCTTGGCCTTCCTCTCCGACCCCGGCCGCTGGAGCGTCCGCGACGCCCGTGACGGCCGCGTCCTGATCTCCCGGAAAGCCGTCTCCGGCGACGCCTTCGAGGAGCTTATAGTCTATTGACCCCTTGCACCGGCGGCACATCCAGATCTGCCCCATCCCAGGGGGCCTAGACTCCTCTGCTAATGGCATAATCTTCTACGAGCCCTTCCTTGATCCGGCCACCGACAAGGAGGAGACAGAGGATGAGCATCTTCCAGTGCGAGTGATCTGCAATGTTGTTACCGACAAGGAGATCCGGACCTTGGTCTTCAATTCGGTCACTGGAAAATGGCGAGCCGTCACGTCATTCGCCATTATTGGAACAACGGCGACCTTCAGGTGGTTGAGTTGCCAAGGAAGGCGCTATTACTCCTGCAGCTGCTTCTGCTGGACCGGGTATGGTAGAAAAGAAATGCTTGTGCTTGACACGCGTGAGATGAAATTCTCCGTTGCCGACCTACCGCGTGAAAGCTATAATCGAATGCACAGTGTAGTTGACGCAGAGGAAGGCAGGCTTGGCTTGTTGATTCTAGTAGGTAGTCGCAAGCTACTCATCTATAGCAAGACTTGGCCTGACAATGGCGATGGCTTAAAAGATTGGCAGTGTGATAATGTGATCCCCTTGTTCGATTGTAACTGGTTCTTTAGCAGTGGTGGAGCTGAGGGCTATGCGGTCCTAAAAGCGGTTGCACAGTACCAAAATCAGATTGTCGGGAAGAAATCAGACACTCAATATTTCATAGTGGAGATCAAGACATTGTTGATTAAGAGGTTGTGTTCGATGAAACCTGGCACTGATGCCCCACACTACCTATACGCAAGCTTCCCACCGCCATTGTCCCTGCCAAGTTTATGAAATTAACAGGTAAGAACCTTTTGGTTTCATATTTGATAGCTTTAGTGGTATTTGGAAAGCTAGCTAATCAAAGTATGGAAGAGTGAAGTAGTGGTTATCTGTAGTGTTGTCAATTATACCAAAGCATAATCACACAATACAAGAATGGTCGAGGATCTTTTATCTTTTATTTTATTTTATTTTTGTGGCCTTATATATACATGGTGTATATAGATGTAAATCTGTGGCACTGCACGCTCAGCAACAGTTTGAGAGTTTTGGTCAAATGGCTGACTGTATTTTAATCCACTATATATAGATAATCTTCTCGGTGATTGTTCCTCAGCTATTGCTCGTTGTTAGTTGAACGTGGAAAGGATTCAATGATAAGTACAGTAACACTGTCAGCCATTATCTAGTTACAATTCCACGTAAAAATTGCACTCACTGGATGGCTACCTGGCAAACGCTCGGCAATATCGTAGGTCGTAGTATGTGGAGAGCTTAATTGCATATTTATCAGTGATGTATATCTGCATGATGCCTTTTTTCTAGCTGCTACACAAGGTTACTGGTAAACTTAACATATCATGTTTGGTGACATGTATCTGCCCTTTACATCTCTCTGCATCAAACCTGTTGAAATATCTACCATTTAAACAACTTTGAATCACTTTCAATTAGTGTGTGATGTAAGCTTTGCCTTTGTGGAGTATTAATTGGGAACACTAATTTCTTTCTTTGATTGAATGAGTGGATCCAATATTTTACAGTCCCTAACCATGTGTATCTCTGAATATGTTTTTGTTTATTTGATATTCATGAGCCAAAGCAACATAATGTTGACCCACCTATAAACACTTTGCATGCATGGCTCGATCTTTGCTATTGATGATTATTCTAATACTTTGATCTTTGCTAGGTCTTCTATATCAGCATTATATATGGTCAAGACTCAAGAGTTATCGAGGTGAGCAACTTCAGGTGGCAACATCAACAATTCGGTGGAGCTGAGGCACATAGGCAGACTTCTAACTCATGTGTGCTCTATCTTTAGTTAAGCATGGCTCGCAAGTGTTCCTCTCCGATGGAATCCAAATTCTGATGAAGCATGACTTTTGCGTGATTCTTGTTATTTAACCTCAATCCCATTATTAAGGTTTTTGGCCTGTCGCCAATCCCTGCCAGCTTCATTGCTGTAAATATGTGACTGAGAACTGTGGACGTGGTTTTGTACTTTTATTTTTCAAAAGGAAGTGCTGTATATGCTGCATTAAAGAGTGCTCCAGAAAAGTAAATGGATGATTGGATGAACCTTCTGTAGACAGACCACCATTCAATATGGACCCAATGCAGAGTCCAGTCAAAAAGCCATTGCGTAGTTATTGCCTCATTGGGCTTTTATATCAGCAAAAGCGCGCCCCCGAATGCAAGCAAGGCCCATCACATACTGTGTTAGCTCTTAGTTCGGCCCGAAAGGTAGAAAATTAGAAAATGATTCTGTAATCCTCTATAAATTTTTTGTCAAAAGTATTTTTCTTTTATGGGTGGGATGAATAAAATGTTAGAAAATAAATTTTCTGGAAACGTATTCTACGAAAAGGTGAATAGGAAGCGAAAAATACTTTTTGAACTAAACATACGCCTTCCTCAGAAAAAAAATCAAACCAACCGTATCAGGTAGGGATCCGTTCCTGAAAGAAAAACACACATTGATCCTGAACAGAAAATCAGAGGGGAGAAACAGGATCCTGACACTGCAGTTCTGCCGCTGTGCTGCACATATCGATCGCAGCGACACCGCCACGTCAGCGAGCCAGGTCGCGGGCCCAGGCCACCTCACCCTGCCGCCGGCCTGCCTCTGCATGGGGCCCATGCGGCAGCGACCCGCGGGCCCAGCCCGGCTTAACGGCCGCGACGTTTGCCCCCCTCACGTGCCCCGCGCGGGGGAACGTGACTGGACTTGTCGGGCCCGGTCAACGTCAGAGAACTGGATGGGAGTGCTGTCGTACACCATCCCCGCCATGCGGGCCCATTGACGCGACACGGCGAAAAGCTGCCGTTACTGCTGCTCGTACCGTTATCTCCAGAAGAGATGAACGTATAAAAAATATTTATTTCATCAAGGAATAAAAAAAAACCAGACAGCTTTCACATCATGCGATCGCATCACCGTCAAATCCGTCGGAATTTTTTCTTCTCGAAAGAATAAAAAAGAAAAGTGAGCCCGGGGTCATAACGACCTGCTTTTGTCGCTTTTGAGCTTGACCTTTTCGCCATTTTTTTCTCCACTCGTTTGGATGCACTCTGCCACTGCCCATTTCTTTTTGAGCTGGAGCCTTTTTGTTCTGTTCTTCGGATTTGGATCATGTCCGGCATTTTGTTTAATGGTGGTTTTTTAGGTGTGATGGGCTGGTGTTTCCAATAACCTAATGAGCTTGGCATATGGGTGCTACATGATCAGAGGAGATGGGAGCTGGATCATGGAGGCAAAAAAAGGAACTAGGTAAAGGGATCAGCCAGGAGATACGTGTCCTCCAACCGCCAAGCAACGAGAGCAAAGAACATGGGCATCAGATTGGAGGAACATGGGGGGAGCAGAGCATATGTGCTTAGCAATGAAAGGGAACAAAGGTCAGCTTGTTGTCAATGCTAACACGAAGCACAGGAAAAAACAACATCACTAAGTGTATGATGCAAGGCTAGAGCTGACTTAAGCTCGGGCATAAAGGTCAAAGGACCTCAGAAATTATCACCTGTTCCGTGGCTGCAACAATGTAACTTGGCGGATACGTTTCAAAGTTAGTGCGGGGAAATGGTTATCGTCGCGCCACCAACCAATCTTGGAAAATAGCACCATAAAGTGAGAAAGTACGGTAGCTAACAAAAATCCCATAAGTCACTAACAAAAGCCGAAAATATCACCGACAAAGGGCATCCCATAAATGTAAGCAAACGACAACACACGCATCAAACATTTCAAGACTTGCGAAAGTCATCGTATACCATCGATAATCATACATGACGTGTGTATTTCAGGACAAACATCTAAGGCAATTAACATCACGGTACCAACCCATCTTGAAGAATAGTAACATCAAGTGAGAAAAAAACGTGTTAGCAAACAACAAATCTCCCAAATAATCCATGAAGAACACAAGTATCTCATGAAGTCAAAAAAAATAAATCACCACCTAACCTAGAAAGTATCCCCAACACATGAATTTTATTCAATGAGAAAAGGACAACCCATGGAAGTACACCATCATGCTTTAGGGTGTGTTTAGATTGTAGGAAAAAACACTGTAGCATAAGAAAAACACTGTAGCATTCGTTGGGAAACGTGTTTTGTGAGGGAGGAATAGTGAAAAGTTGAAATGAATAGTGAAAAGTTGGAATGAATAGTGAATAGTTGGGAATCTGAACATGGGCTTAGACTAACCTCCAAGCAACAATAACAATCCCATCACCGTCTACCCCATGATGACTCCAAGACCAGCCCACTCCTCCCTCCTCCATCCCTCCCCGTCCCAAACAAAACCAGGGCGGCGCTCCCCTCGAGGCGCCGCCATCACACGAGCACGCGGCCACTAGCCTCCTCTTCTAGCCCGTACACACCCACACCTTCCCCTCCCTTCCTCCTCCGCCGTCTCCACCTCCGGCCTCCGAGGTCCATCCAGCCTTTCTTTCTCTTCTCATCCTCCGTTTCGTCTGTCCTTTTCGTTTCCGCCAAGAAGAGGGAAGGGAGAAGAATCTTCTGCTGGGAGCGCGAGTCTCGAGATGGCTTCTGCTGCGGCCGCGTCGCGCCCACCGGCACCGCCCCCGCCGCCGTCACCACCGGCGGCAGCGGCGTCACCCGCCGCGGCGGTGCAGTGGCTGGGGCCGCGGGTGTCGTTCAGCCTCGACGACGCGGGTGGGAGCAGCGGAGGGGGCGCCGTGGTGGTGGCGGGAGCCAAGGCCGGGCCCACCGCCGGCGCCGACTTCGAGTTCCTCCTCGGCGGGTGCGCCGCCGCGTCCATGCTCCCCGCCGACGAGCTCTTCTCCGAAGGCAAGCTCGTCCCGCTCCGCATCCCCGCACCGTCGCCTGACGTGGATGCGGCGGCAACGGCGCCGGTGACGCTGCCGCCGAAGCACGCGCAGGAGAAGGCTCCGGCGGTGGCGGTGGTGGCGCAGCTGCCGGAGACTCCACGAGCGGAGGAGGCGAAGGGTCTGGCTGTGGCCACCGGTGGCGAGGAGCCCAAGATCCCGGCGCGGAGGTGGCGGGATCTCCTCCGGCTTCGCAAGCAGCAGGTGTCGTCGGGGTCCGCGTCGGGTTCGGCTGCGGCGAACGCGTCCTCGGAGCCGAGGCCACTGCGCCGCCTCCTCCGCTGCGGACCAAAGCCGCCGGAGCCGGAGCCATTTCTCAGCCTACCACTCCTCCGTGAAACCGTCGTCCCCGACGAGCAAGACAAGCCGCTCACCGACAAGCCAGCATCAACGCCCTCGCCGGCGCCGATCTCGACCACATCGCCGTCGCCGCAGACGCCACCACCGTCGCAGCATCATCAGAGTTGCCTGCCTCCCAAGATCCGTCTCTCCCCGTCGCAGCAGTCGTCGGCATCGCCACCGCCGCCGCCGCCCCCTCCGCCTCCGCCGCCGTCCGCGGTGGCGGCGGACAGCCCGCGGCTGAACGCGGCGGGGAAGGTGGTGTTCAACGGCCTAGGGCGGAGCTCCAGCAGCCCGAGCAGCCTCGCCGGCGGTGGCCGCTCCGGCCACCGTGCCGGCGGCGCCATGGAGCGGTCCTACTCGGCGCACGTCCGCGTGGCGCCCGTGCTCAACGTGCCCGTCTGCTCCCTCCGCGGCTCACGCAAGTCCGTCTCCGTGTTCGGCATCGACCGCCTCTTCTCCCCGTCCGGCGCCGGCGCCGCCGCGTCCTCCTCCTCCTCGTCCGCCGGTGGGAGCAAGAGGAACAAGGCCGCGAAAAAGGACGTCACGGCCGCCGCCACCGCTGCTGCTGCGCCCCAGTAAGACATCGCCGCCGCGCGCCATTGATGAGTTCGGTTCCTTGAGCAATCCTCGTGCTTGGTTTGATAATCCTTGGTAAAAAAAACTGTAGGCGGTTAGCAGTGATTTACTACTAGCTCCAGCGAGTGTTTTCTGCAGATGAAATGGGTTGGTTAATCTGGAATGTAAATACAGGCGAGATCGGGTGATGAATGGGCGAAGTGAATTTTGCCAATTCACGGCGAAGTGAATTTTGATTCTTCTTGGCTGTTTGCTGTCAGTGATTCAGTGGTAGAACAGCAGCATACTGTATGCCATAGCATGCATTTAGGTCTGATGATGAACTCGCTGCATCGGAATTCGGGACTCTTTTATGGTGTGCTCGTGCTGAAAAAGCGAGGAGCTTTGCTGCTTTTAGATGATGAACAAAAAAACTGACTAGTACGATCACGCACGCAGAGTCGGATGGTTCGTATTTTGTTAGTTTGGAAAGTACGCGGCAGTGTCAGAACGGTTGGGGGATTAGTTCGTACTGCGTGTGGAATTTGCAAGAACAAATTGCCGTATTTTCTTAAGTTTAGAAATAAACTGCCAAAGTGCAGCGTGTGTGTTTTCTGTTTGGTGAGAACGAAACCAACCTTTGCAGAATTGCAGTAGTAGCACAGAGTTTACCATGCATGAGCTCCAGTTCCACTGTTCCACATGTGGTTGAGGAAAGGAAGCTGCCAACTGCCAATCTGGCCATGGAGGACTGGCTGCTGACGGGAGGTAGAAGACGATCAGGGCAGGGGCATGGTAGCAGCAGACAGGTCGGGACGGCAGGCACATCAGCGTGCATGGCCGGATCGGGGACAGGCGATGCGACGCGATGTGGTGTGGCCGGAGACCCGTCCGTCGGTTGCTCCGGCAGCGGTGGTCCATCCGGCCGGGCAGCATTGACCATGTCATCGCCATTATTCATCGTCCTTCGCTGGAACCATGTGCCCGCTGCTTCCTGACCTGACCCGATTCGATCGGCCTGATTAAAAGCTGCTCGCCGGCGAAGGAACGTCGCCGCAGGACGCCGACACGGCAATGCCAAAAAGAAAAACATATTTATAGTTACATATATATAAACATGTATGTACGTATCTTTATATATATATACACACATAATTAAAGATCTTTTGGTTTGGCCAAGGCTTCCCTGCTTGCTAATGCCAGAGTACATGTTGTTTTTGCTCGCATCACATGCCTCCCTGGCTCGGCTTGTTTACAACGTGAGGGCACGCCCCGACAGGCCGGCCACATGGGAGAAGAAGGCGTGTCAGACTGCAGAGAGAGAGAGAGACGACAGGCAGGCACGCCACCGCACCTACCACCGCCGTGGGACGTCGCCGACGACCCGACGTGGATGGGCAGCAGTCCGTCGCCGCGTGCTATCGCCAGCGACTCGCCAAGTCGCCGTCGTCCTCCCTCGGACGGTGGTGGCACTGCCGTGCCAATCCACCGGTCCAGACATTGACCTCCCAACGGGCACACGTACGTACGGTAGTACTCGTACAATCGTACGTACGAGTACGAGTACGAGTACGAAGCTGGCTAACAACCTTTTCTTGATGTCCCGTACTCCCGTTGAACTGAACTGAACCGTTGGCTCTCTGCAACCCTTTCGGCTCCCACCGTCAGTCAGTAGTCAGTACTCGGTAGTAGTTGCCTTGCCTCTCTACCTCCCCTTCTTCAACCTCCAGCTGACCAAGCCATGCCTGCGACGGCGAGCTCGATCACCGGACGGACGGACGGACAGCCGGCGGCGATCCCAAGGACATCTCCATCCGGCACAACAAATGGAAGGATGAACTACTCGCGGTAATTTTTTCGCTTTTTCTTGGCTGAATGATTGATTGCCTTGACGATCGACCTTCATGGCTGCTGCTCGACGACGACGATGGTGGATGGCGCTACTGTTTCTTCACTGTGACAGGTGGTGCGGATCTGACCACTCGCGGCGGGCAGGCAGCCTCGGCCCACTGGCAGGCCACTAGGCCAGGGGCCCATCAGTGTTTACTGTCCAGCTATTTGGGTTGGAAAGGCCCCGAGTGTGCTGGTGGGCTGCACTGTGCTGGGCTACTGCGTTAAGGATGTGTTTAGATAGTAGGAAAAAACACTGTAGCATAAGAAAAACACTGTAGCATTCGCTGGGAAACGTGTTTTGTGAGAGAGGAATAGTGAAAAGTTGGAATGAATAATAAAAAGTTAGAATGAATAGTGAATAGTTGGGAATTTGAACATGGCCTAACAGTAACAAGGCGCGCCCACCTCTCTCGGTGACAAAATAAAAAGGCAAAAAAAAAAAGTTTATACGGAGTAGGCACCACCGCACCAGTGGTCGTTTTGGTGATTATTGCTGGTGTTGGTGATCCAAATCCAATCAATCATTAGAGAGATAGCATCATGATATCAACTGGGGCTATCATATGATATCCCCTCGCCTGATGAAAATCTGATGAGTAGTATCTCCAATCACTGTCGCGTACTTCGGATAAGCTGGATCATTGCATCATCGACTTTTGTGCAGGAGTACAACAAATTTCTCTCTCTCTCTCTCCATGATTTATGCTGGGGGCCCACAATGGCGACGACTGGCGCGGCGATGTCTCGAGGCCCATGATTTATGCTGGGGGCCCACAACCATGAAGAACCGATCCATGAGGCACTCCCAGCAGAAAGATTTCATCACATGGCCCATGGGCTTCACAAGGACCAGATAGTCCCTGCCCTTTTTCTTCCCAATTTTCCTTTTTTGTTCTCAACTTCTCTCATTTCAATTCGCAAAAAACGTTCTCCCATCTGCCTTTCCATTTATTCTACGCTATTACTTTTTCTTTCCTTGCTTACAAAAATAAATGAACTCCCCGTTCTATTCTAGTAAATACCAAAAATAAAATAAAAAATAAACAATGAACAACAACTGACCACGGCGTTCCGATGGTACAGTGAACCTGGAAGGCCAATTAAGCTGGACTGTCATGGATATGGTCCATCCCGTTGAAATCCTTCCTGGTGCTGGATTACTGGTCCAGACTCCAGAGCAGTCATGGTCGCCCTGTTGCTGCTCACCGGCCGCTGACAATCCCCATACGGCAGGAAAATGGCGCGCGATCGCAATTACACTCGCGAAAAAAGTCCACTGATCAACAGCAACAAGCCTTCAACACTCTTCAGCACACGGGGTGAAGATGCTGCTTCGATTCTGTAGACGAATTCTGCTTCAGGGAGATTGCCATCTTAACAGCTCCAATTAATCCTGCTGTCTGCAAGACGCTGACCGGCGGTAGGCTGACAGCTCTTGACGCGGTAGCAATGCTGTCCAAGGATGTTATCAGCTAACTCGTCAGGTCGTCAGGGCAAGCAACTGCTTTGCTTTGGCCATGAACTCAAGATCGATGGTTTTCAGGTACAGACTACACTGTAACTAGACAACTAGTCCAGCAATGAAAGGGAAGTAGGAAAAGGGAAGAGGGGGATAATCTTCAGGGAAAGGTTTATGCCAGATGATCAGGCATGCATGGTTTGTGCTGCCTGCGAGAATGTAATATGGCGGTAGATGAACAGTCTCCTGATCAAGGTGAACAGGGCCAGAATAAAGATCAGATCTGGAAAGCTCCTGTGTGCAAAGTTCAGGGATTAGATTTGGAGGGTCAGGGGGGCTGTAGGTGATATTGATAATTTGATAGTGATCCCAAGCACATTTCTTTTTTTTTTTCAAAATAAAAGAAAGCACATCTTATTATTACATCATCATTAACAACTCCTCTTGGAGCTTCTGGAAGAAGAAATCACCTAGTTTATCTTTCTCAAGGTTTGAAGGAGTGGTAACTTTGACAGAGCAGGGTTACTGCCATTGATGCATGCACTGCTAAGTAAGACACTGCTAAAAAGAACCATAGCCATGATTCAGCCCAGCAGGGTTAGTGCACATGCATGATGCATGCACTAGCTCTACTGTGGTCACCGTTCCTGTCACTCACCAGCAGACAGGATCAGAGGAGTGACCCATCCATCTGATGATCTGAATGATCCATGAGCTCAGCACAATGCTATTCCAGATGTTGAGTGAGTGTCCCGTAGGAGTAAAGTAATATGCTGGCAAATACCAAAAGGGGGAGAAAGGTAATATTTACAGGCACCATTGATGGATGATGATGATCTCAGAGAAATGATTGGCAACGCTCCTCTCTTCTTGGAAACTGGAAAAGACATGGTATGCCAATTGCATCCATGTCAAACCCCTTTTTCTTTTTTAAAAAAAAACCGATTTAGTATCATTATAAGCATGTTACTACTAGATAAACCGCAAAAAGGGAATATTTGGATTAATGCAGTTACAGGCACTAGTTTGTCAGCATAAAGCATCCTTGCCAGCTTCAGATTATTATCTCGAATCCTAATTTGGGAACCTAATTTACATTTCCCAAATGATCTCTGAAATAATTTGGGAAACGTTACAATCACAGAGTAGTCAACCAGGTGCAGAACACAACAAAATTCGGTTGGCATTGAGCCGATCTGGTACATATCAACATTTGGCTGGCGATTTGAGAAAGCTGGTCTTCAAAAGGCAAATGAATATATACTGAAAAATTTGCATCGCTCGACAAATCTCAATCACCGATCCAATTACTACAACGCCTATTTCAAGTTCTAATTACAAATGACTTAATAAGTCAAGGGATCGAACATATCTCAAATTCCGATCAATTAGATATCGATCTCAGTCAACTCTTAACCTTACAGCATTAGTACTAACTATACAAATATGTAGAACCTCATCAGCTTGTCATACCCTGGATCTCAGGCTTGCCACAGCTTTCTGAAAAAAAAAATCAATAAAAGGATATCAAACTCAAGTCAGTGACGAATATAACTGCATTGTTTCCTTCAGCGTATGAAATATGAATTAGTGCATGTAAAGATGAAGAAATTCAGAGCTATGTTATGGAGCTATCCAAGGATAAAGAACACGGATGGATGCAATGCATGAGGCTGTGTGTAAGAAACAAACTGTTTTCGAGCACAAAGGACCCTCCAATGTCGGCGACTGCGACAGATTTTCTTTTCTGAAAGACCGACGGCGACAGAGACTGACAGAATTTCGCAAGATCATATTCAACCATATGATATCAGATTTTATGCAAATGTTGCGTACCGCATTTTTTGTGCAGGATGCCGTCTGAAGCCGACGTCCGTGCAGTCGCCGCCGGCAGGGACGGCGGCGGCGGCGCTGAGCTCTGCTGCTGCTGCTGGTAGAAACCCATCCCCTGCAGGTAATGCTGCTGAAATCTCTCAGGAAACTGCAGAGACACACGTGTAGCCACGCAACGATCGAGGGAGAAGTGTAAAACTGCGTACCATGGGCGGCGGCTGGAGGTGGTCAACGGCGAGGTAGCGCGCGTAAGGGTCGGCCACCGGCGAGCTCTGCACGGCCGGGGGCGCCACGAAGGGCATCCTGGGCATGGACGCCACATGGTGTGGTGGGGCCACCATTCGCTGCATGTACTGGTGCACCCCCGCCGGGAACATCACCGGCGCCGCCGCCGCCGCCATCCCGCCGCCCATCCACATCATCTGTACAGCGGCAATGCTCACGTCAGTCATGTCACAGACACGAGGGCACTTATCTTTTTTTTTTTTCTTGGCGCGAAGAAGAAGACACTCACCTGAAGCTGGAGCTGCAGCGACTTGAGGTACTCGATCGCCTCGTCCAGCATCGACGCCTTGTCTGTCTGAAGAATTCGATCCAAAGAATACGATATGAGATCACCAACAAGATTGAGATATGTAAGAGCGTAGTAGTCGCAAAATCAAACATGTGATTACTTTGTTGCAGTGAGGAATGAGCTCCTGCAGGGCCTTCATCTTCTCGTTGATCCTGTCCCTTCTCCTCTGCATCATCCAATGTTCAGATAACAGTTAGCGTTCAGCAATGGCGGAAATTGTCAGAGAGAACGAGATGAAAATTCTTGGGAGGGCTCGTCCTTCCTACCCGTTCCGAGAGGTTGTGGACTTCGGCGGCGCGGCGGCGCTTGGCCGCCGTGAGCTTCTGCGCCGCCGGCTCGCACGTGGCGTCGGCGGGCTCGAACTCCGCGTCCTCGGTCTCCATGGCGGCGTCGCTCTGCTGCTTCCGCTTGCCGCTCCGGTGGGCGGCGGCGCCGGGATTATTCCCGGCCTTGATGGTGGTGCAGGACCTCGGCCACATCGACGATGAGGTCACCGTCGCCGCGTCTCGTGCTTTGGCCCCTCCGCCGCCGGCGTCCCCCGCCGCCTCCGCCGCGACGCGCGGCGGCGGCGTCTGCACGTGGTTGCTCCCACAGAAGCTCGACCCGATCGTCAGCATCGACGATTCCGCGGCGGCCTCCGTCACCGCCGCCGCCGCCGTGAGCTCGACGCCGTCGGAGAGATAGCCGAGGTCACCGAGGTACGCCGCCGCCTTCTCCTGCGGCGGCGGCATGATCTGGCTGCTTCTCCTCTGAGGCGTCGCGGCGATGGCGTCGCCTGCGCACTCGTCGTCTTCCTCCTTGCAGGCGCCGGACGCCGCTTGTGCGTCCCCGAAGAGCTCGAAGAAGAGGTCCCTCTCGATCGTGTCCTCCGCCGGTGGGTACTGGAACCATGGCGCCGCCTCGTCGTCCTGCACCGGCATGGCCACCGCCGCCGCCGGAGCTTTCTCTGGCCTCGCCGTTGGCTTACGTGGCGCCTGGCTCTGCATGACCACGTGGCCGTTGCACCATAGCAGCTCGATGAGCCCGTCGTCTTCGCCGCTACCGCCGCCGCCGCCGCTGCAACACAACATTCCACAGAAACAGATCAAACCACCGCATCGATCAGCCATGGCCTGAATCATTCTTTCAGATGAAGATGTATGAGGATGCACTTGAATGCCGCGAAGGCGTCTCCCATGCTGCTGCTCCAATCAGGGACGTACTGGTTCATATCTGTCTCAGGCCGCGAGCATCCGACAGAAGAAGCAGCACGATCGATCTCTGCAAGTTGAAGAAGCACAAAGAACTCGGGTCATGTTTCCAGCTTCAAGAATCAGGTCTTGGACTTTGAGTTCCCTTTTCGAGTGTTTCGATTGAACACACGGTGGCAACTGAATTTCAAGGATCAAAGGGATCGAATTCGAAAAAGTAAAATGGCCATGCATGAGGGCTGCAGTTCAAGCACACACAGTAATCTGCAAATCGAATTGCTCTCTGCAGGACTCTGCAGTACCTGAAGCTCTGAACCTACAGAGGGAAACTGACGGAGCAAGAATGAGATCGTCGAACCCATGAACAGTAAAAATGTGTGGAGGAGAGAGGGAGAGCGCTGCAGTACGGATAGAATGGCATATCCATTTTGACTTGTCTATAACTCAAAACAGCAACATACTGTACAAGGGAACTGAAAAGACAAGAGGAAGGAAACTAGGGATGGACAGAAAGAGTACAGAGGAAAACAAGAACCTTACTGTTTTGTTTATCCGCTTGAATAATTTTCCTGCAGCCAGCAATAAACCTCTCTCTCTCTCTCTGTTGGTGTCTGAATGATCGAGCTGGTGTTCAGTAGAAGAAGCTGATCGAGAAGGAAGTGAAGCAACAAGAGACGTGGGATGTTGCTGGCAAGTTGTGCGTCGGGGCTTTTTAACGAGGGCAGGAACAGTGGCGGTGCGGCGACTGAAACGAACGAACTCGATTCGGGAGGAGGGAGAGCGACGGGGAATGGTTATCCCCAGGGCCGGCTCTACAAAGAGGCCCCTGGGCGAGCACAAAAATAAGCGTCTTTGAACTAATTTTTAGTGTCAAAATTATAGAAGATATTATAAATAATAAAAATTTCTTTGCGAAAACATAAATATGACAATAGTGCAACATAATTCTAAAAGCAATAGTCATTATGATTACCTCAAATTAAAAGATAATGCTTCATTGCTGTTTAAAAAACCGTCTTCGGGCATTTTTTGATGCAAAATCTTCAAGAACTGTTTCAAGATTAATGTTGTCCAAAATAGCCTTCTCAATGGTACACATAACCAAGCTATTCAATCTTTGTTGTAACATAGTTGATCTCGAACAATACATATATATTTACTAAACACATATTATGTTGGGCCCTTGGCTCCATGGGCTTCCGGGCGTTGCCCCGGCTGCCCCCCCCCCCCCCCCAACCAAGAGCCGAGCCTGGTTATCCCATACTAGCCATTATACACCACTGACCCCACAACTTGCCGCCTCCAAAATCAGCACATACTAGGCAACATATACTACTCATCATCCAAGTCATAAATTGTTTTCCGTACACGAAAACCTTGTTTTTCTCAAATATACAAAAAAAAAGGAAAAATCTTACATATA
Organism: Digitaria exilis; assembly: GCA_015342445.1. Classification (NCBI taxonomy): domain Eukaryota; kingdom Viridiplantae; phylum Streptophyta; class Magnoliopsida; order Poales; family Poaceae; genus Digitaria; species Digitaria exilis. The sequence continues at coordinate 283,335 of JACEFO010002585.1, forward strand.
CACGGACACTGACATACGTGCTAGCACGGGCACGATCGCCCTTTGGATATGAGTTTATCGCGACATGCCGCTAGTGTGGGAAGATGCACGGCTCTAATGTTCTTCCTTCAACTAACTTTTTGAGTTACTGCCACGTACTCCCTCCGTCCTTTGATAAGGGGAGTTAAACACGAATTTTAAACTCTAACGGGGAGAGTAGACCCTGCCAGATTCTCATACTTTTGCGATTAGCCGCGGCAGTGAAAACTGAAACCTCTCTGCCATGCTACACATTTGTGGGTGAGTGTGTCACGGTTGCCAAGATCTGCTAGGATCATGCTGCCATGCTAGCTCGCTCACGGCCTCATTTGACGACGATCGGCCCGGCCGGCGCTGTCAGTCTGACTGTACGTTGAATAGAATGCAAATCCGGGCCTGAAAGAAACTAAGAGATTAGCGTCACGTCCATTTAACTCCAACTCACTCACACCGTCACACTTGAAGATGCATGCATGTTTGACAGGTTCCACTCCTGTACGTGGCGATCCCCATCATCCTCTAGAGAAGACGCGTGACGCCACGGCGACGACGAGCATTGATCCGGCAGGGTCTTCTCTCAACGAAAGCCATTCACTGCACTGTGCAGCAACAGCAACAGAAGCTTACCAAAGATGCGATCCAAATTGCGGCCTGGGACCCCACCAAGGGCACGATCCTGTTGCGGGGTGTCCAGCGGTTCAGAACATGCCATCATGTGCACGGTTTGCACTTTGCAGTCTTGTTTTTCCTTTTTCTTTTCTTTTTCTGATTAAGAGTCGGATTGATTCGTTGCTAAAAACTTGACAATTTGACATGCCATGGATTTTGGCTTTGAAAAAAAAAATACCACCGTTTTGTAAGATAAATATAAGATGTGGACACCTCTTTGTACCAACCAGATGGTGGTTGGTATATATGCCTTAATTTTGGCAATGAAACAATCAAACCCTCCCATCTACATAGACAAAGTGCAGTGCCAGTGGCAGTTGCATGCATAGTTTTGAGGTATGTCATATCCTCTCAAATTATGAGTTTTTTTAACGAACATCTCGAATTATGAATTGAAGCGTGCTTTTGAGGCAACGTCTGTTTCCCACTCTTATCTCTCTCTGGAAGTTTCCCTTTTAGATTTTTCTTTTTCTTCAGAAAAACAAATAGCAAAAAAAAAGGAGTTGAAGATGACACATGAGCCCTAATATTTTCAATTTTTTTTTCAACCCGACCCAACTATCACTCACACCAAAAGACTAGACTAGAATGAAAACTGTTCTCAAAGAGGAAAACAACTCTTCTTCATGACAAATTAGGCAAAAGCGAAACCTCCAAGAAAAATCCAATGAGTACCTTGTCACGGCTGTCAATTTCTTCCCAAAAGCCATAAAAAAAGAGAGGCAATATTTGATTCCAGTAAAGTTAAGCAAGCTCAGAAAGGAGGGGAAAAAAAAGAAAAGGCTGACAAGGGATCTCATGCCATCTTTCATCATCAGAAATTCAGAACAGCCATGGCCTCAAAACAGATCCTTTGGGACCCTGGCCACATATTTTATTCTCCATCTGGGGCCTCTCCTCGCACCAGAACAACTGATGAGTGAGCTGCATTTCGTGGCCTCAGGCTCAGCATTCTCAACCCATCAGATGTGAGGCAGAGGTTCAGCCGTTCAGGGTCGCCGCCTTTGCTATGGAAGGCAACAGCCTCCGGCTGAATCCTTGTGGCTCACATCTCTCCCTCTGGCTAGGCTAGGCGAACTACCATGTCTGATCTCCTAGCATCACTGGCTCACTTAACTCCTGTACACTGACATAAAGGTGCCGGCAGTTTCTACATCAGAATCATATGCGTGACAAGGTAGCCGGTCGATGCATTAATTTAGCGGGAAATGGTGTTTAAAAAAAATCAAATCTTTAGTTGTAAGAGATAGGAACAGCCAAGACGCACAAGGTTAAAGATTTGTGCTAGAAAATATTAATGTGGCTAATTGTGATGCAGTCAGGGAATGATCACTGCCTTTTGCTAGTCTTCAGGTTCTTTTAAAAAGCTTCTGGGCAAATTGTGTGGAAGAATAAGGTATGCAAAGAAGCTGGGTGGTTGACAGAAACTGGTTGTCGATGAATTCGCCGAGAAAGTAATTCCCTTTTCAGTCTTTTAGCTGCTGAATTGCCTGGAAAGAACAAACGGCTTGATCATTTGAAGCAGTAATCATACATGGAAAGGCCATGGAGTACTTCCAGTTCCATTTCCGTGGATACTTGAAAAATTGTTGGCGTTCAGGTTCAGCCAAGCAATGTTGCTGCAGCACTGAAGATTCAGATTCAGAAGCAGATTCAGCAGCTGTGACTGTGAGCCAGGCAATCTCGTCTGGCCGATTCACATATTCCCTGAAGGGAATCCTTCTTGCATGCGGTTGAGATCATGCTAGTAGTATTTCTTTTAAAAAAAGTTCTCTCTTACCGACTCACGACATGCGGATGGAACCTTGCTTTCCTCAGACTATGAATTATTACTTTCAAACTCGAGATTTGGATTGCAAATCAAATTCGAATCTGTAAAAAAGTTTTTGCCATCAGTTCAGAAAAATTGCGCGTGAACTGAAACTGACATGAAACACATGTATAGTTCGTTGGTGACACTGAAGTGAATACACACCATGTTTACACAACATTATGGAGGAAATAATGAACAGAAAAATAGCAAGCTTCTCTAACTCTTGACTGATGTCGACACAAACATTTTACTCAAACTTGCAAAATATTTTTACCATCCTGAGCTACTAACATTTTCCAAAAAAAAAAAGAGAGAAATGTACTAGTTCACTTTTCAAAAGTCTTTCATAATTGAATTTGGCTTATTTCGCCATATCACTTGCCAGACGCACGGAGCTCGCTACTAATTGCGACGATCAATGTTGCCGAGGAAGACGCCCCACTTGGGCTCGGCGACCTGCAGGGCGCCGGCGGCGGGGACGTCCATGGTCTCCCCCTCGGCGGCCTTGCCGCCGCTGGCAATGGCGACCGGGACGCCTCCGCCGCCTCCACCGCCGCCGCGCTCGACTTGCCCCGCCGCCGTCGTCTCGCCGCCGCCGAGGGCGGCGACCGGCAGCCTCGGCCTGACCTGGAACGGGTTGAAGAGCGACGCCCAGAGGCTGAGCTGCTCCTGCCGCGTGGCGCCGATGTACGGCGGCACGAGCGCCGGGATCCCCGCGAACGCCGGCGGCGCTCCGGCGAGCCACGGCATCGACGTGCCGCCGGCGGCGGCGAGAGGGAACGCCACCGGCGGGAACCGCAGCCCGCTCGCCGCCGGCATCGGCATCGGGAACGGCAGCCACTTCTCTTCGCCGAGACTGTCCTCGTCTTCGGTCCACGTGGCGGTCTCCGGCGCCTCCGCTGCCGCCACGTCGAGCTCCGCCACCGACGCCTCCGTGCTCCCCTCCGCCGCGTGCAGGCGCCTCAGCGTCCGCGCCGCGGCGACGGACCGCCCGCCGAGAGCGAGGACGACGAGCCAGAGCATCGCTGCTGTGATCGCGGCGTGGCGGCGGCGGCGGCGACGGTGGTCCATTGCCGAAGTGCCAATGGTTTTCTTGGCCGGACAGAGAGCTTCTGGAGGCCGTATGTATAGGACGCCATGGCGAGGTTTTAGGTAGGGGTTTGTAGGGGTCCTGTCAGGAGAAGGGCATGCTCAGCTCAGTGTGGCCACCTACTAGCATCCTAGCTACGGCTTGCTGGTGCTTGACCGTTGACCAGCATACAGTCATACAGAGATCACCGAGTGCCTAGCTTATCGATCTGGTTTGACAGTTTAGTGAGGCCATGCAATGTTCGTGCATCTACAATCCAAGAAATTCTGCAACTTTATTGTCGAAAAACGGCAATTCTGTGGCATATCAACACATTGCCGAAGATAAGCTGCTTTGTGCTCAGCACAACAACAGACACTACATGAAACGGGGGACAGTGAGGCACGGAACAGAACTATCGCGCCATGCAATCGTGTTTGCAATGTCAGGCCAAACAAACCATCAAAACCTGTTCAGCAGTGGACACTGGACACAACCAAAAGGTTGTCGTCATAATCTCGTAGGCATAACAAAACTATGTTACCGGGCATCAGACCATACCAAAATTGCCGACTTTTGTTGTTTGGATTACATGTGAAGCTGCTAAGGAAACATAACTGCTAGAATCACTAGATTGCCAATCACTTGGCACCACTACAAAACGAACTTGTGTCAGCAACATGTTTTTCTGTGACCAACCATGCCGCACAATTCACGGTGCCACTCAGCATTGCTGAACGAGTTGAATCTGCCTTCCAGGCACGCATCAATCGCCTGTAGTATCTGCGTCAGTAGATTTCCTTCTGCAGTGCCATTTTGTAACAGGCAAGTATTGTATGATGTGACAATACATTGGGGCTTGTCTCAGTCGTTTGCCACTGGTCTCTTCTCGAGCAGTGATGACAAGAAAGCGGAGCATAGCTTCGTGAGAGGCGGAAGAACATGAGACGATCCACTGAATATTGTCTCCCAAGGTCTGTCTGAAGGGATAAATGGAACATCTGAAACCTCTTTCTTTGACTCCAGTTTTGGAAGCTCTCCGTAAATAGAAGCATAGCCGATTGGTGCTGAAACAACAGACAGAAGGTTTCAGAGTTTCTACAGGATGCTTTAAAGTTGAAAGGAAATGGGAGAAAATATCCATTTTCCCCAAGTTACAGATAATGTGTTTCCTGGTAACAGCTTCAGATAAACATGACATAAGACAAGTGACAATACTTATATCAAGTTCTTTTATCACATATATCATTTGACTAACAGTAGCAAGTAAGGACCGTAATAGTAGAGGGCTAGAGGTGGACAATGTAATAACACATATGACACACTCACCAGATTCCTCAGCTTGAATCTTCTTCTGTGTGTTCCTGGTAATAACCAATTTCTCACTCTTTCGGGGATCAAAGATGACATATTCATGGGAACCATTTACATAAACCAACAGCATTGTCTTTTTGTCTCTTGAATTATTAGCATCCACATCCAAAGAAATGTCACCCTTCACAAAAGAAATGCTACCACCCCTTGCCTGGAAAAAGAAAATAAGATCGACCAATGTATCATCAAGGAACAAGCAACTAAGCACAATGTGTCATCTAAAAATAAAAGTACAAACATGAGAATATTAAAAAAAAACAAGACCCAAAAATTCAGTTTCTCAAAGTACAGAAGATAGAACGATGTTCCAAACCAAGCTGGCATAACAAGTAAATAACACAAATAGGCATACCTTCTTTACCGACCAGGAGGCAACAGGGTTTGGGCTCTCTGCATCAAAAAGTAGAATTGCTCCATCTTGCTCTGTCGATGTTTCCCCTGAGCTTAGAAGAGCAAGAACCGCAAATTCATTCCCATCTGGCGAGCAGCATGCAGCTGTAAAAAAAAGAAGATACAAATATGAGAACGAGATCAAAAGAGCCTGCTCATTGACCACAAATTAGTTTCCACAGCACCGTCAGACAACACTTAGGAATGTTAATAAAGAGGGCCAGCCTTTAGAATAAGTACCACTAGCAACAACATTCAAATGTGATATCAGCAGAAATGAGTAGTTGGCAGCCTTTGATGCCAAACAGATTCATCATGATTATCATGCTGGAACTGACTTAGACAGGAAAGGGGCAAACAACTAATGTAACAAGGTTGTCAGATTCATATTATGTGCTTCCACAGGCATAGCCAGGGAACGTGATCCATATCCAACTATTCAAGCATCAGAACAAAAATTGTATTTTCCAAACATAATAAAGGCAAAATGCATTTTAAGACCAAATCAGAGCATGCATAATGTTTTGGCCTCGCCAAATCAAGATAGGACAAATTGTGCAGCTGACATAGTTTGTACCTTCTGCATAGATGCTGTAAGACCACTGCATGGAAAGATTTGAAACATTCCATACAGTAACCTGTGGTCTTGAAGTCTGACATAGAGACATCAAAAACACTGATTTCCCAACAAAAGAAAGATTTGTAACTGGCTGCAAATACATATGGACCACATGTTAAGCAGCAACCTTAAAGTAGAGGTAAAACATAAAAGTACAAGTGTAGGTATGATCAGGTACCGATAGTGTTTCTGCAATGACACCAACAAGCGCATTATTATCAGGATCCCACAGTGTGATGACACTCTCAGCTGCAACTGCAAGAACAGATCCATCTGCTGAGAAGGCTGCTGATGTCATAGGTTTCTTCCTACAAAAGTTCAAATGCTTCAGACTATTATCTGGCTCACTCATAAAACAAAATAAAAAATGGTTACTGGCAGTGGCAGACTAATTGTGTGGTTACATAAAAGGTGTTTACAAATATACTTATGACTAATTTTTAACCATATTAACAGGTATTGCTCAAAGGCAAACAAAGTCACTCACTTGTATGAGCCAACCGATTGACATTTCCAACCGGCATAATTTCTTTTCCTGCTTGACTGTGAAGATAAACTCTTGACCCAAACCTACATAACATAACAGTATAACTTATGAAATAAGGAAACAAGGCATCCCTCAAAGATAACAGACATGCATACCTTGAAGTTACCACCTAAAGAAGAGCTCACAGCCATATTTCTTTGTGGGCGGAAAGCAACAGCAGAAACCCCAGCATCACTGCATGAAAGATTAAATATAAAAGTTAGAACAAATAGTTTCAATACTTCTATTTCGCATTTATCGGCAACTTTATAACATGAACCAACCTGTGAGGCTCATAAATGACAGTTGATAAAAAATAATTTCCAGCCCTAGACCCATCACGATTCCAGAATTTAAGTGTAACGAGACCACCTAATTCTTCTTCAGGAAGCTTGACATCCACAGTGCACATCAATCTGCTATCAAGTGACAATGAGACCAAGGAGATGTACATCTGTAGCAAAGGAAAAAAAAGAACATGTCAAAAGCTAAGGTTAAATTCTGAATACCAAACAAGAACGACAAATTATTCAAGCCTCAAAGGTAAACAGTTTGTTTTTACTGCTAGAGCGCAATCCAAAGAAATTCAGGACAGAGAAAACACTGCTGAAGGAAGTGTGTTAAAAATGTCTAGCATAAAACAAACTAGGTAACCAAAAAAACTTTTAAAGCACCATATAGTGGGCAAAATGTTGGCACACAATAGACACATAACAGAAACAAAACATTAAGAAAAATGGAATATAAAGTAAAGTGAGTACAGAAGAAATAAACTATGCGGCTAGAAATATACACAAGAAAAGGTATGTGGCATTTTACCGTGATATCATCAACAGGCTGAAAATTCCTCTCACACACTTGCAACTGAAAAGGTTAACAAATGCAGTGTTAGTTTCAGTACAAAATGTTCTTGAACAAATTGTAGAGCTGCATATGCTGCCCAATGGAGGACTAAGTAGCTATGAGAACTTCCTCTTTAGGTTGATTGGCTTACCTCTGAAACCTCAATGTTCTCGAACAAATTGTAGAGCTGTACGCAGTAGTTTTCCGTTGGTATAGCAACAAGTCTATTAGTATAATCAAATCCGTACAAAACCCGATCAGATCCACTCAAGCTCGGGGAAGCAACTGGCAGCTAAAGAGATGAATATAGAAAAGGATAATCATAAATCACCATTCATCAGAAATATGGAAACCAGAACTACCAATGCTATCTAAGTGCATAGATTATTGTCAGAAAGGGCTACATATCTTTCCATTGTTACAAACCTTAATTCCAGCAATAGATCTCATGACGTCCATGTTAGGCATTTTTAGGAGATATACTTGGTTATTTGAACATGAAACCTGGAATATGAACAACATCAGCTAACATTCGCACAATGGACAGGAAAATTAAACATACCAGATCAAAGATGTAGCTTGAAACATTCATGAGTGACTTAATCAGTTCTACACCAGACAATCTATGAATCCTCCTTGTGCTATAATAGTTAAAAATCAAGCAGGGCCATATTTTACGTCACTCTGTCAGCTCTAATATTATTAATTAACCAGTTTTTATAATAAGGCATAAGGCATACAATCATATTTTTATGTTATGTCACTGCGCAATTAGCATGAGGTCAGTATGCTGTTACGTGGACACTCATTGGCAACTAGGTTCTCTTGTATGACAAAGCAAGCAGCAGACAGACTCAAATCAGTAATTATGCACATGTTCGTGTAATCAATGACTATCAAATGACTACTTGAACTTTAGCTACATCAATATAGAGAAAATTGCCCAGTGATAAAAAATAGATGTAAGTTTAACTAGAATACCATTTTGAGTAAACTCAGGGACAAAATAGTGAATGAAGAAACTTTTTTATGTTTGTATACTATAACCCTTGTTAAAGCAAGGAATGGTGGCATTTTGATTTTTGAGATCCATGCATGACCATATAACAAACTTGATTGTATTTCAGTCTAGACTGGGACATATCTCAACCATTGCTCTTAAGGCGGTCGGGCGTCCAGCAGCGTTCTGGGTGCACCTTTCACCTAGGTAACAAGACGTAACTAAGACCTTAAAGCACCCTTGCCCTGGGTAAGCCTTGTTGTCTAGGCTATGCCTTTAAAACACTGCCTCAACTAGTCAACTCTCAATTTTGAACTATAATTTTGATTCAAATCAATTGGTGACATATTTTTGTGCGAGACTGAAACATGAATCACTAAACTTCCATTTACCAACAGAGTATATAGAATTGTAACATGCAGGAATACAGATCCTAGAAACTTCATGAATAATAAAAAATAATGTCTCTGCAGTGAAGAAGGTATCAGGTACAAGAAGCAAATGGAAGGATACGTACACAGGAAATAGAAGAATCTGGAGAATCTACAAAGAACAAAAGAGGAGACCCCAGACGTGGTTTATATTTTCTTTTTCCAGTATCTAATTGCCATACGACAATAACTCCCTCCAAACCACCTACAGAACACGATTTTTTTCTTAGAATTATAGAAGCAGTACCAGACAATTCCAGCACAGAATTAAACTGGTGTAGACAGAAGTAGGTGAAACAGTAAGCCAAACCTGAGAATAAGTATGCTCCGTCAGAAGAAAACTTGAGAAACCTCACGCTATTCGAATGCCAATGCCATGTTGTGCAAGTATCAGCATCATCATTGCCTCTAACACCATCCCTTCCTTCATCTACTTTAGACTTTGCACTATTTTCAGAGAATTTTGCATCTCCAAAACCTCTCCAAATTAAGATCCGCCCTGTTACATCACCAGCAGCCACAGTTCTCTCGCTTGGATGGAAAGCCATAGTGGTCAAGGTCTTTGTGTGCCGGATCTTTATCTTTCTGATCTTATCAGGCTTGAAATCTTTCGTCGGTATGCTCCATATATGGATCTTTCTTTTGTTTGCAATGCCCAAGAATTCCCCAGAACTACTTGCAACAATCTTTTCTGGTTTACGTGTCTGTTTAGATCAGAGTAAATAGTACAGGGAAGTAAGTTTCAAACACTGAAAACATTTTCAACAGAAACATATCTTCAACAAAACTATGTACTTAACAGTTGAAAAACTATATTATTTCCAGTTTAAATACCAAGATTACTAGCAGATTTCATATCCATTTGAGTGATTTGCTATTCCTAGCATATCCATCAGTACAATACATTAAACACTAAGATTTGTTCATGTGGGAAATGGTCATAAAAATAGCAGTGACAAGAGAAGGCAGAAAGCTGAAAAATCTCACCTCGGCAAGGAGATTACCCACTTTGCGCCCCTTGGTCAGGTCATAAATTCTCATCTGTCCACGCAGAGCTTTCGCTTCACTGGAAGGCTTACTCGTATCTTCCACAGAGATGAACGCAAAGGGAGTCGACACCTCAGCTCCTTTTGTGGTCCTGCATATGTTAATAACCACCTGCACTCAAACAAAACCCGAGCACAAATATCACATTGGAGTTATTTATCTCGAATTCGAGGAAACGAAGACCATAGGCAGCTCAGCATAACACACCAGCTATTCAATAAACAGAGCAACGAAATTGAGGAAGCAGCAGTTAGGACATACCATAGAGTGGACGGGGAGGCCGACTTGGACCTTGCGCACCATCTCCGCCGCAACGAAGTCCCAGTAGATGAGCACCCCGTCGAGCCCCGACGTCCAGCAGTAGCTCGCGAGCTTGGCAGCGGCGGTCGCCGTCGCAGCGGCCGGCAGCGGCACCACCACCACGGCTGTGACATCCCCCTCGTGCCCCTCCAGCTCCGACACCTGCGACACGAGAACCACACGGCCGCGGTGAGGCAACGGTCACAACCCCGACCACCAATTTGTTGAGCGGAGGGCAGGCGGCGGGCGAGGCTTACCAGCATGGCGGTGGCGGTGCTGAAGACGGAGACAGCGTGGCCGGTGCATACGAGGAGGAGGCGGCCGTCGGGCGAGAAGGCTGGCGGCGCGGAGACGTAGCTCTGGCCGCCGGTGATCATGGCGGCGGCGGCGGCGGCGGCGGCGAGGGTCTAGGGTTTTGGGGCTCCGAGGGGGAATGAGGAGGCGGCGCTGGCTGGACGAAGGGTTTTGCCCGTTTTGGGCTTTTCTCCGGCGGTTCGAACGGGTTGGCGGGTCGACAGCCACGTAACCGGGACCCGTTCAAACATGGGCTTTAACATGATAAATTGGGCCGAGCTCTGTCTCCGTAAATGGGCCAGACACAACCGAAGGATTACTATAGCCCATATATAATCCTCAAACAACACAGAGGCAAGCAGTAAACAATATAATCCCTCTAAAAAAAAGTAAACAATATAATCTGTTCTCAAAAACAAAAAAAAGGTAAACAATATAATCCTCTAAGAACTTGATGAAACACACTCCTTCCCTCAAAATACCAAAATAAAACATATTCCTCGGAACCAGCTGTCCAGCTATAGGCCATGACATTTCTCTCAGGGGAAAAAATTATGACACAGCTCAGAACTCAGAAGAAAAGCCAAAACAATTCATGCCAACCAAGGCCATACAGGAGTTTACAAAGGCAAAACACTCATTTCATGGAAATGAGCTGCAGTACAAGTTTTAAGCGTTAAACTCAATTTGCTCAATCCTAGTTTAGGCTGCCCGTCGGAAGGAATGCTGTAAGGCAGTGCGATCAACTCCTATAACATTCACATTGGTTGGCGGTAGTCAGCATGTCACTTCTCTGGATTCCATCTAGTGTTCAGTATAGAAGTACCAGACATAAATACCTAAGAAATGTGCTGGCAAGGTTTTATTAAGTTCTGGAAACACTGTTTTTCACTGTTCACCTGCAGAGTATAAAATCCTCAACGGCAACAGACGCTCACCGGCAACCAGGGCGTAACAATGCAAGAGTCTGGTTCAGACAACAGCCCCAAATTCCTAACTGCATGCTCAAGTTCTCCAAATGAGTTAAAAGCTGTAAGTCACTAACATCGTTAGCTCCAAATCATTGGATAAGATGGCCTATGTCGCTCCAGCTAAACCAGGTGGCTTATGCGCTCCCTTATCTTTAATTGAAGCCCTTGCCTTTTCAGCTTCATCCCACTTGCCTGCCTCAGCATTGATGTTTGACAGAAGCACATAATTTGATGTCTTGCGAGGTTCCAATTCAAACAACTTCTCAGCAGCCAAATGTGCTAGCTCGTCGTTTTTGTGCAGCCGACATGCTGCAAGCAATGCGCCCCACACGCCAGCATTGGGTTGGATCTGCATTCCTTGAACAATTTCAAATGCCTCGTTCAGTCTCCCAGCTCTTCCAAGCAGGTCCGCCATGCAAGCATAGTGCTCCGCCACAGGCTTTAGCGAGTACTCCTTTTCCATCGAGTTGAAAAACTTCAATCCTTCATCAATCAATCCAGCATGACTGCAAGCCGACAAAATACCAACGAACGTGACCTCATCAGGTCTGATATTATTGGCTTCCATTTCTCGGAACACTGAGATTGCCTCAGTCCCATGACCGTTAGAAGCATACCCATCAATTAACGCATTCCATGAAACAATATCCTTGCCTACCATCTCATCGAAGATTTGTTTTGCTTCTGATATCCTTCCACACTTTGCATATGCAGAAATCAAAGCATTTCCAGCAAACGAATCATTGATATACCCACTCCTAACGAGAAGACTGTGGAATTGCCTCCCAACTTGCAAAGCAGCCAGGTTTGCACATGCGCTGAGACAGCTTGCATAAGTAGACCAGTCAGCCTTCTTTATGTCCCTTCTCATGAGCATGAAATGGTGGAGTGCATCAACAAAGAGGCCATTCTGAACAAATCCAGAGATAACTGAGTTCCAAGATACTGTATTTCTCCTATTCATCCTCCTGAAAATACCGACTGCCTTGCGCATCTGGTCGCCCTGAGCATAGCCAGCAATCATGGTGTTCCAAGAAACTGTATCCTTATTCGGCATTTGCTGGAACAACAACATGGCCTCTTCAAGCATTCCGCACTGGACATAACCAGATATCATTGTGTTCCAGCACACTGAGTCGCGTGCCTCAATTCCATCAAAAATCTGACGAGCATCACCAACCATTCTGCTCTGTAAATAGCCATGCATCAGTGCAGTCTTTGCCGCAACGCAGTTGAAAGGCATCTTGTCGAGAAGATCCTTTGCTTCTTGGAGTTTCCCAGCACGTGCTAATCCACTTATTATAGTCGTCCATGAGATCGAGTTCTTATCAGGAATTTCCTCAAACAGCTTACAGGCCTCCTCAAAAGAAGAGAGCCGCACATAACCTTCAAGCATCACGTTCCAAGCCACAATGTTTCGCTCAGGCATTCGGTCGAACAGTTCCCTCGCGTCACTGATCCTCCTTGCACGGCAATACCCATTGAGCAAGGTCACCCAAGAAATGACATTAGGTGATTCGATTCTCGCAAAGAAGCCAGAGGCCGCGTCCAAATCCTCAGCTCGCACAAACCCCTCCAGCAGCAAGTTCCAGGAAAATATGTCCTTCTCCATCATTTCGTCAAAGAATTTCACCGCCCGAACCATTTCTCCACTTTGCGTGAGACCCGCCAGCGCCGAGTTCCAAGAAACCAGGTCCGGGGCCGGCATCTCCTTCAGCAGCCTCACCGCGTCGTCGAACCTGCCGCTCTTGGCGTACCCGGAGATCATGGCGTTGTAGCACGCCGTGCACTTGTCGCCGGGCATGCGCTCGAGCACCTCCCGGGCGAGCTCGAGCTCCCCGGCGCGCGCGTAGCAGGAGACCATGAGCGTCCAGGAGAAGTCGTCCCGGGCGGGCATCGCGTCGAACAGGACCCGGGCGTCCGCGACGCGGCCGTGGTCAGAGTACGCCGCGATCATCGCGTTCCAGGAGACGGCGTTCCTGCCGGGCATCCCGTCGAAGAGCGCGCGGGCCTCGTCGACCCGCCCGTGCCGCGCCAGCCCGGAGAGCATGGCGTTGTAGGTGACCGTGTTGCGGCGGGGCATCGAGTCGAACAGGCGCCGCGCCGCCGCCAGCTGCCCCGACCGCGCCAGGCGGGTGAGCTCCTGGTTACTCCGGAACACTACGGAGGTTGCCGCCGCCGCGGTGACCTTGGCCGCGCCCGCGGCGGCCATGAGGCGGGACGGTATCGAGCGGCGTCGGCGTCAGCCGTCGTCGGCGGTGATGATGATCCGGGCCACTCTCCAACTCGATCAGCTCGGCCTGCCCACCACATGGAAATTGCAGAGTGGATTTGGGCTTAATCTCTGGGAGGCATGGGCCGTGTAGAAACAGGAGGGGTGGGAACATTTGCATTTTGGTCCGTATATTGGGGGCTTGGGTCATCTTTAATGAAGATTGTTTACAAAAAAATCAGTGGAGATACATTCCCATTAAATAGGATGCCACATCAACGTTTGTGATAGTGTGTGACATGGAGTTAACAGAGATATGTGGAATAAATATATATATATATATACACTGTTTCTAAGAATATTGTGTTTTTAAGTAACATAGAATTAGAAAACAATGAAGAATACAAAAAGATATAATTTGATATATACCATTGAAAGATCACAAAGTTATATATACCATCCTGACCCACGTGTCATCGACTCGAACCCTACGTGTAAGTGAAATAGCGATGATATATATCTAACTTTGGGATCTTTTTAATAGTGTGAGAAGCTATTTTAAATATAAATTAATTATCCTCTTACTTATGTGGAATGTTTAAAACATCATTGTATCCTCCACCTTATGCGAGCATATTTAGATTTGAAAATAACTCTGCGAACATCTGAACATATATTTGATATATAATTGCGTAGGGACCATGTATCTGCATTTATGCTGCCCCATGCCTAGACGCGAAATCTAAAATGTGTCATCATAAATAAGATGGATGGATCGAAAAATGAAGGGATCGAAACGATCCCCAAAACAGATTAATAAAAAGAATCCTTGTAGAAAATCTCGATTCTATTAGTTATTACCCGATAGACTAGCTTTCGATCCCACATGTGCTGTCAACCGTCAACACTCCACCACATGCGATGACGTTTGGTGCACCCTAATTGTTTTGGATTAGCCTTCTCGAAAGAACACATTACGCATGTGCTCAAGATCACGTTTCAAATGCCCAGAGAGAGAGAGAGAACGGCGTGAAGCACAGATAAACCACTCCGGAAATCACCTCGACATTTTTTCAGACGTAACAACAAACTAATCGTGAGGGGCTAAGCACGAAAAGACACGCCCCCCTCTTCCTTTTGAACGGACACGCGAGCGAGAGAGAGGCACACGTCCCACGCTCGTAATAATTGGGCGTCGTCTCTCTCCGCCAACGTGGCCGCCGCGTGCTCCTGCCCGCCGCCCACCGCCGCCGCAGCCGCTGCCACCACCTGTCTGCCTCGCTGCCTCCTCCTCCTCCAGCATCATCACCCCCGGGATCGAAGCCGAATCGAATCGAAGCAGCAGCAGCCGCAGGACGCAGCAGCAGCAGCCCAGCAGCCACCACCCTCCACCCCCCACTTGCCCGCAAATTTTATCCGGCCAACTCGCGCGGCGCTCGTGCCGGTGTCCCCTCCCCGACGCCGAACCCTAGCGCAACCACCAGATCCGGAGATCCCGCGGAGGGCACAGGCGGGACCCCGCCGCACCCACTCACCACCAGCGCGCGCGGCGCCTCCACCAGTCCACCATCCCACGCCAATGGCGCCCCGCTGATCCGATCCCGGCCCGCCGCGACCCGGCGCCGACACTCCCTCCGCCCTGCCGCCACATGGATTCCGCCCGGAGCTGGTTGCAGAAGCTGCAGCCGCGGGATAAGGACCGGGACCGGGGCGGCAAGGCGGCGCCCGTCGGCGGCTCAGCGAGGATGGCCGGGGCCGGGGCTGCGGTGGTGGGGGAGGAGGCGCTGTCCAGCGCTACCAAGCAGAAGGTGGCGGCGGCGAAGCAGTACATCGAGAACCACTACAAGGCGCAGATGAAGTCGCTCCAGGACCGCAAGGAGAGGTCAGTACGCTCAGTCCAGCTCCTCCAATGCCCCGTTCCTCTTTGCTCGCGGGCTCCGCTGGCTTGGAGATGGCAATGTGTGTCCTTGTGTGGTTTGGAGAGGTGTCGGTGCGGAGCCTACCAGATCAGTGCGCGCGAATTTGTGCTTGATTTTGTTGCCTTTGCTCGTGTGCGGCTTAGATTTTTTGCCTTTGGTCGTGCACCGGTAGTGGTTTAAGCTGGCTGCGTTGTTGTGGAAATGTACTGATATAGTGATATCATTTGCTTGATTTTGGCTGAATCGTTGATCTCTTTGATTTTTATCTGTGATCATGTGGCTGTATTGGTTGAAGCTGGCTGCATTGTTCTGGAAATGTACTGATGTAATTTGCTGCGAAGTACTAGATTCTAGCTAGTGCTGACTATTGAGTGTTCGTGCTTCTAGTGCACACGCTTATTTTAGGATGCAGTTGTCTAATTTTGGGTATGTTGGGCTAGATTGCTGCGCCCATGGCGATTTTTGAGGAAAGGTGAATGGTTAACACCTCTAACTTATGTTGGGTCCGTGAGTGCTTCTAAAATGCGCTAGGTACCGAGTGCACAGAGCCCTTCATCAGCCTGGGAGCTGGCCTAGGTGTGTTCTAGAACATTTAGGGGTGCAAATGGGTGACTTTTAGGGGCACCTCCAACCCTCCAACCCATTTGCACCCCTGAGAACATTTATTATCTGCGAATGAAATTTTGGTGTGTTACAGTTTGGTAAAAAGTGCATAGTTGCACATAAATTGTTGCCTGTGGTGCTTTTAGGATTACGGAGAGGAAAATGATTCTAATTTTGGAAATAGTAGAAGGTGCATAGCATCACATAAATTGTTGCCGGTTCTGTTGTGTTGTGGGAGCAAACTTGTAATTCCTTCTGGACAATTCTTGAATATTTAAAGTGGGCACATCAGCTCACCTAGTATATGGCATAATTCTAGTGGTAATAATAGATGTTGATGTAGTGACAACAAATCTTAATAGTTTTATCAAATTGACATTACTCTAGCGGCAAATCAATCTAGTTGTATAGTGGTATGACCTGAAATTGACCTCAGGCTTATATTAATTGCAAATGTTAATATTATTAGGTTGTCTATACCATTCTTTTAGAAAAGTCGGGGTTATGTAGGCCTATTAATAATTCATCTGCTAGCATAATACAAATTGTTAATCTTCGCTTAGACTGCAAAAATAGATTAACGAAAGAAGATAGAAGGTAACATATATAAATATTAACAGGGATAAACACAATTGTAACTAGTTGATAGTTGGATAGCCTAAATTCCTTTCAGTATGCCCTTTAGACATGGGCATGGCTAAGACATATATTCATTTGGACTATCGAAGTACAACCTGCAGTCTCCTTCTGAATTTTGATATTATATCTAGATGCTCTATCTTCTAAATGGATATTAGCTCCGAATTCATATTGTTGGAGCAACTTCTTGGCAGTTTACAGTTTACACTCTCTTTTTGCCATATTCTATGCTTGGCTTCTAATCTTCTTTAGGACTGCCGCAGACCTTACTGAACTGCTATATATTGTTTTTGGATCCGCATGACATGTACTGTTGAATTCCTGTTATGTCTGCTACTACCAATTTTGACATCAACCTATATTTAGGCGTTGGATGTTGGAGAGGAAGCTAGCAGATGCTGATGTATCTGAAGAGGAGCAAAACAGTATCTTGAAAGATTTGGAAAAAAAGGAGACGGAATACATGCGCTTGCGAAGGCATAAAATGGGTGTTGATGATTTTGAATTGCTGACCATTATTGGTAGAGGTGCATTTGGAGAGGTAACTCATATTTGACACACCCTTTCTGTAATTTATGTTCCATTTTACTCAATACCTCGAGATCTGAGTTTTCTCGCAGTACATGCAGGAGGTTTCTCTAATAGTCTTAGGGACAAGGACAATAATGTTTTCTGTGTCTGCCTACTGCTTACCTCCAGTTTATACTCCACACTGGTATTTTGCAGGTGAGACTTTGTAGAGAAAAGGCTACATCCAATGTGTATGCAATGAAAAAGCTTAAGAAGTCAGAAATGTTACGAAGAGGCCAGGTACTCCACGGTGTCAACCCTAGTAACTATAGCACGTTATCTGGTAGCTTTTCTTTTCTAATGCATTATTTTTTAGGTTGAGCATGTGCGAGCTGAGAGGAACCTCCTTGCAGAGGTTGATAGTGCTTATATAGTTAAGCTTTACTGCTCGTTTCAAGATGATGAGTTTCTGTACCTCATTATGGAGTACCTTCCTGGGGGTGACATGATGACTTTACTCATGCGCAAGGACACACTGACAGAGGATGAATCTAGATTCTATGTTGCAGAGACAATACTAGCAATCGAATCCATTCACAAACACAGTTATATTCATAGGTAATACTCAATTATAAAAAACTCTGTATAGCAAATCAAAATTTGTTTATTCAATTGTTGTACCTTTCCAGGGATATCAAGCCTGACAATTTGTTGCTAGATCGAAGTGGCCACTTGAAGCTTTCAGATTTTGGCTTATGTAAACCTCTAGATAGTAGTAGTTTCCCAAATCTCAGTGACCTTGACTATGCAACGGAGAAAAGCACGAATCCATCATCAGATGGTGATAAGCAATCAAGTAACTCTACTGCCCCCAGGCGGACACAACAGGAACAACTACTGCACTGGCAGAAGAATAGACGGATGTTGGTAGGTGCTTAGCTATATATGCATTTGACTTCTCCCATTTCATGTTAGATACATCAACACAAATTTTGGCTGTCACTTTAATACACAACTCTACTACAGGATAAATTAGCTTGTGTCTATTTGTCAGCGCAAATTTTGTTGTACATAGGGTCTTTCTTATGTATATGTGTGTGTGCATAGCTTATAATAGGCAAGCTCCAGAATAAGGCTTTACAGTTACATTTCTTATACATAGTAGTTATAAATAGCACTACAACAACTACGATGAAGCATGTTGGGGGAGGCTGGTAGTTGTAAAGAGCACTAATGAACTAGAATCAGGCTATAATATGTCAATGTATTCATGAAACATTGATTGTATGAGGAAAAGGTGAAAAGTCTCAAGATATCATTGTCTTCTAACTTTGAGCAGTTTGCATAAATACATGGAGAAATTATAATTATACATCCATCTAAGACCCCCCAGTAGTTTGCATATGTGATGGGGTGGTCGTTTGCTTAAAATTCATGCATGGGACTTATGCTTTGACTATCTGTTTTATGTACACGAATTTATGCAATTATAGGCTTACTCTACTGTTGGTACGCCTGATTACATTGCACCCGAGGTACTTTTGAAGAAAGGATATGGGATGGAATGTGACTGGTTAGTTTTGATTTGAATCTGTGCATTGCACGTCCAATGGTGTCCGTTTCTCTTACATTAACTTTTCATAGGTGGTCACTTGGCGCCATAATGTATGAAATGCTTGTGGGATATCCACCATTTTATTCTGAAGATCCAATGTCAACATGTAGAAAGGTAAGCTTATGTACTGTACTACTGTTTCTATGCCAACATTATGCTTAGTGTTGCATATAGTGCTAAGTCTTGTACTTATCGGGATTTTTTTTTATCTTTTGCTTTTAAATTCTTCTTAGAGATTTCATGAGCGCAATTTTGCAGATAGTGAATTGGAGAAGTCATCTAAAATTCCCTGAAGAGGCCAGACTTTCACCAGAAGCTAAAGATCTCATTGGCAGGTTATTGTGCAATGTTGATCAGAGACTTGGAACAAAAGGTGCACATGAGATAAAGGTGAGCAACTGAGCATTGTTCAGATGATTGATGTGGTACATAATTTCGAACATTTTGTAATTGATGGCACAATGTATTCATGCAGGCACATCCATGGTTTGGAAGTGTTGAGTGGGAGAAACTATATCAGATGGAAGCAGCTTTCATTCCTGAGGTTAATGATGAGCTGGACACACAGAACTTTGAAAAGTTTGAAGAGGTGAGGTGCAATTCTCATGCTGCTGCACAATTCCTATGTTCCTCGATAGAGTTCTGTCTGACAGTGTAAACAGTAATCGTTGAGTAATTCACATGATGAAATGGTCTGTAAGCTTGCATATTTCCTTCTACAATTAGATACTCTTTATTTGTAAAGGTGGCTATTTGACAAGACTACTAGAAGGCATATATGTGTAAATTGCAAAGTTGTTTGGAGATCTGGAGCACCTCATGGCATCTGCCATTGCCAGGATAGATGCCCAGCATGCTAGGACCTCTTTCTTAGATCAATTATCAAGTAAAGTATTTGTTTTGGGATTTAATGAGCCAAGAGCCAACTATCTTCTCTACCATATTGGTTCTGTCAAAGCTGGATCATGCATAATTGTTTGTTAAAAAGTGTCTAAAGCTTGTTCTACATTCTGATTTTTTTGATGATATTGTGGAGACTATGCATCGCGAGACAGTGAAAAGTGGTTACTAGGATGGTGTATAAATATCTTCTTGACCCCTTATAGTCTCGCCTCCCGTGGATGTTGGGTACTTACCTTTATGCATTTGGTATTTTTACAGACTGCTCCCCCAATGCAAACTTCTTCAAAGGCTGGTCCTTGGAGAAAGGTAATGTTTTTGAGATTATTTGAATGCATTTCCTTCTATTGTCAATATTACAGTAAGACTGCATTTTAGTGTTTTTTTTTTCTATCTTGATCAATCAGTTTCATTTTTGACTTAATCGATATCAAGATTACACTTTTAGGCGACACCAAGATTTCACACTTTTGCTTTCCAAATCTGAAGTGCAGATTTTTTTGAAAAGAACTTATTTTCATTTTGTAGTATCATGACAATGACTGCACCTAGAATTAAATACCAGAGCCTTGCATCTTTGGATATGGTAACTGATGAATTATTTCTTTTGTGCAGATGCTTTCCTCCAAGGATGTGAACTTTGTCGGGTATACCTACAAGAACTTTGAAATAGTGAACGATCCTGAACTTCCAGGAATTGGTAAGAAATATACTTCCTAACTTTGCACCTTCACTTTGTCTCTAGTTTAATACTTTCCCAAGCATGGACAGTAATTCTACATCCATTTGAACTCCTTTTTCTTTTTCACATTGCAGCTGAGCTAAAGAAAAAGAACAAGCCAAAGCGGCCAACCATCAAGTCATTATTTGGTAACTATCCTTAACACTCTTGTGAATTTTTGTGGACGATTTTTTTCCATAGCATTTACACTGCAATCTTGAGCATCCTGTGCAGAGACTGTTGATAGCGAAGATCAGACTTCTGAAGGCAGTTTCTTGAACCTATTGCCCACACAATTGGAGTTGCCAGAGAGTCTCGAGCCCTCACCTCACTCCAGCATCTCTTCTGAGGACTCCCAAGCACGGCATAGGTAGCAGCCTAGCAGGTGAATGTTTTTTTGGCACCTGTCAGCTGTAAGCTTAGCCGGAGAAAAGTGAGACTTAGGGACCTGTGACGCACAGATGGATGTGGATCTGCAGAATCAAGTGGTTATTCAGAGGACAAGCTCAGTCAAGTTTGCCTTCGAACAGCCATCTAATATGGCAGCACTACATCCTGTACATTGTTACTGTTTTTAAAGTTTCTTGGCCAACAACCCGAGCAGGTTGGTTGTCATAGAGGGAGGTATTTGTTCTCTCCTGTAAATGCTGCATTGCTGAGATTCATTCTTTGGTTGGAGCATGCCATGGGGTGTGCTGCCTGTTCCTTTTCGCCGTGCAGAAATCTGCATTCCTACATCATTGTTGTAAGATTTGCGACAATGTAAAGAAATCGTGAGTGATAACTGATAAGCAAGCAAATGGTAATCTGTAACATCTACTTCCTCTTCGATAGAGTTAACTTTTTATTTATTTATTTATTTATTTATTTATTTATTTATTTATTTATTTATCTAGTACTAGTTTGGAAAATGGTTCTGTATTTGGCACAGTAAAATTTCTAATGATTTTCTCAGTTGATTTGGCACAATATTTCAATTATTAATTGGAAAATTATTTTAAGCTAAATTCTCATGAATAATTTAGTAGTAATATTTTGTTTCCATATATTTTAAGCTTCCGCTGTCATCTTGAGAATATATGCTCATTCACTATGTTATGTTTTATTAGTATTTAATTTTCTAATTTAATTAGAGAAACATTTGAATTTGTATGAGCATAATAATCTAAGATATAAGCTTAAGATTAATTTAGCTATTTAGTTGAGTTAAAATTTTGGGCACTTATCATTTTGTACATAGTATATATTTCATGAGTTTATTATGTTTTTATAGAACCATGAGTTCTTAGTTATTCAAGTTATTTGATAAATTTTGAATTTAATTATTCAAGTTATTTGACAATTTTTGAATTTAAGAATCTTCTCCTTACAACTTCAAACATGGTTGGGATTTATTTGATTAAATTAAATGCTCAATTTATATGATATTTGAATTGTATTTTGAATATTTATTCAAATATTTTTTCGAAGAATATTAAGTTTTGATCTATTAAGTCATAATTATTTTAGTGCAATTTTATTTTGCTATTAAGTACCTTTTCTAAGTGCCAAGTCAAAATACTATTTCATTTGCATAAGTAAGAATTATGAATAAGATTTGCATTAATTTTGCCTAAGTTGCGCTCAAACTTTGCATTATTCATTTTCATATAAGTTAAGCTGAAAATTCTCTTTTTCCACCAAGTGCATTTAGATGCCTCTATTTGAATGGAAGCACCGAGAAGTTCATATAGAGTACACTTGTAATTAAATCTGACCAACGCGTTTTAATAAAATCTCACTTGGAGCATCTGATTGGAGCATCCCATCAACAGAAAGAAAACAAGAAGTTACCCATTTTGGAACCTCGGTCATCTCAGGGGTTGTTCGCTGCGCTGGAGCTGGGCTGCAGCTACCCGGCTGGGCTGTTTGTGCCTGGCTGCAGCGGTTCTACTAGCTGCTGGCTAGCTGCTAGCTGATGCAGCAATAGCTGCAGCGCAGACCAGCTGCAGCCCAGCGAACAGGCCCTCAGTTTCTCTACTTTCCAGTTCCCAGATGCAGATCATATCCAAATCATATGCCTTTGAGCCAACTTCACGGGGGCAGTATCTGCATGGAGAATCAAAGCAAGGACATGAAAAAGAGCAGACAATGTAGTATCCTTTAAGAACTCAGATGGGATCATACACTTCAGATTATCAATCAGATATGTAAGCACCTTCGCTCGGTTTTGGCCATCATCCTGTGAGCTGATTTTCACAAGCATGTCCCTCACAGGGAAAGCTAATGCTTCCTCTGTCTGAAGAAGTCGAAGACATGAATGTAACATTTATGGTTGGCAGATATGCTTCCTTTTCCAGCTCAAGATCGTTAGGCCTACTATCTTCCTCTTGCACGGATGTATCAGAATTCCCAAGAGAAAACATTGCAAGCGCCCGAGCAAGCTCATCATCCTCCTCTTGTGGTTCTTGGTGTGAAAATAACTGATCAGTTGCTATTTCAACAATGTTCGTTCCAACTTGTCTTAATGCTTCTTCAGCCCTGGCATGAGAAAACATCATCTCCACAATCAGTGAAATTGCATTCTCCAGAAATTCTCCATGAGTAGCAGCACGTAGCAGAACCTGCCAGTGAAGAAGATGAAAAACAATCGCATTTAAACTTTATGAAATTTAATCGCATTGAACCTTGTCAGGGAACGAGCAATGCATTGTAACTTAAACGGACATAGCTCACAACATGTACTAGCATCACGCCGTTTTGGCAGCACATTCCATCTGATCACTAGTTAGATTTGGCTATGTAATCCCTAGCATCCTTTTAGCCTTAAATCAACTTCAGTGTTATTCTGAATATAGTTTTCAGGTTGTATCTGAAGAGTCCATTTCTTCAAATAAAACAGGCCCAAACATGTCCTTTCGTCCAAAGGATGTTTAAGAAGTACTAGAGGTGCTACGCATGCAAATGCCCGCTCAAAGAGCCACTTTTAATATTTTCATGCAATACATCCATGGAAACTCATAACTTCAACCAATGACAGTACATGTTTAGGTCTTGAAGGCGTAATTGTCTTCTCATAGCCTAGAAACTCTATTTGCATTTGTCTATCCTATTTTCCTTTTGCAATGAGGTTCTTGCTTCTGATTTAACTGCCCAGTTGGGTAGTTGGCATGTCATTTTTTTTCTCTTCTAAATACAATGACAATCTCCTGCATGTTCGAGAAAAAAAAACATATATAACCATAGCTACCCTGAGTAATCCCTAGAACATAGTGTGAACCTTTATATGCTTCGGATAAAAGCACAAAAGTAACCTTTAGGATGCTATATAATCCCTAAATACTAGGTTGCATAGTATCCCTATACATTCTTTGTTATGAACCATCCAACTCTTTAGGATCACACAATGCAGTATTCACCCATGCCATTAAACAAAGAGAACTAAATCTATCTGCTGTTAAGATAGTACTCGAACAATGGGTAGAACAAAGTGAGTATAAAGGAAGCATGCAAATTCCAGTAATGTTTGTCAAGGAACAAAACTGAGAAGTGAAAACAAACTAGGCAATACTGCAATACTCATCCAACATACATGAGAAGCTTTATGATTCCAAACTAATGAAGTCAAACAAATCTATGATGGACACAGAAAATTAAAGAGCCTACAAACAGAGACATTGACAATTTGACAGTGTGTTTACCAATGACTTCATATATCCTAATCCATATCCCGGGCATCCATTGCTCGATAGTTTTAATTATAGCTTTTCGATCGGATAAAATGGCCTGAAAAAGGTGGTGTAAATGTTGCACCGCTTTATCTATAAATCTGAAACAACTGCTATTCAATTACCTTAATCTCTTCAGGCAATGCCTTGTAGTGCTTGTACAAATTTATCAAGAGAATAATATAACACATGGGATCTGTTGTATCACATTTTCTGAAATTACTTTCTTCTGAGTCAATAATTTGCCACAACAAATTGAGTAAATTTTCTTGTACCATGTGCTCACTATTGAATTGCCATGTCACTTTAGCTTGTCCCAATAGAAATCTTATGTGTTTATGGTCACCAGCAGCAAGGGATATTAAATATTCCCCTTTATTTGAACTGTCTCAATCATGTGGATAACACTGTAGTTTTGAAAGTTCATAATGACTTGATCCAATATAGTTTATGAAACTATCTCTAAGACTATCCTTTCGAACATTACAGCTGTCCACACACCAATTGATAAAGGTCCGAATAGGATTCCAATTCCGGTCTTGATCAACAATAGTAATGGTCTTCACTTGTTTAACTGGACCAATAAGACACAATATTGACAAAGAATTTTAGTCTCTTTGATAAATCCCAAAAGAATATATGATTTAGGATGATCAATTATACCATATGTCAATCTTGTTTAAAAATTTATAATATGTGTATCTTGTGTATCATATGTGTGTTCCTTTTTTGCATTACATTTTGTTAATAAATTGGCACTCGATCTTAATATTGACTTTCTAAAAGCAGCATCAAATATGTGTGATACCACTTCTTCTTTTGGATCACTAAAACCATACTACTCTGATACTTTGCAAAAACCTTTACATCGACACCGACACATATAGGAGATCAACAGTATATGAGGGCTCAACTATTTATTCCCTACCATAAATTTCATATAATACAAAGACCCTAACACTCTACATGGCAACCTTGTCATCTCCTAGAGACCTCTTATATGGTATGGAAAGGGGGGGATCAACCCTATTTATAGGACTCCATGACTCATATGGTTTTGCCATGTGTCCATCTTTTACACATTTCTTTACAAAATATCTAACACTAGAATATTTCTCATGCTTATATACTTGATATTTCTATCATAGCAAAAATATCAAGTTCTAGATAATTCTATACTTCGTCATGCTTATCTACTTCTTCTAGAAGCTTGTCACAAGTATGCATCAAATTTATAGAAGTCTGATTGTGCTTTTATTTTTGCATATATGCAAAGGACTGTGTAGCTTAGTTGGGAGTTTGAATTAATAAGAATTTAATTATTCAGAGAGTAAAGTCCACCTCCTATACAAAAAAACCAGACATTGTGCAACCTCATTTCCTGAAAACCATTTAAATAACCCCTGTGGAGTGGAACGACCTCACTTCAATTGGGGTTGCCGTATGCTTGGAACTATTATCATCCATGCCCTTGGTTGTGTTATGTTGGAACTTATTATTCGCTTTGTAATAATGAACAACTATATACATCTATCGATGCAAAGGCTGGAATATATTCCTGTTTCTAAAAAAGGTTCTTGATATAGCCTATCTAGAGTACAAAAATGCATGCTACTATTGGAAACAATGGACGCGCTTTCTGGAATCAAATCAATTTCCTTTGCAATCTCCAACTTCGTCTTGGCATAGTCAATGTCGATCTTTAATTCTGGAGTATGAATCATTAAAGAAAATTCAGAGACAACATTAAATGTCACAATCAACCATAGGAAACATCTCCAAAAAGTCATCGTACATTTGCTTGCTAGGGGAAGAAAAGAATATACTAACCATATTTTTTACAACCTCGGTGATCAATTGAAGTGCTTGATCATCTGAAACCTACACAGATAAATGTTTTTATCAACATGAAATAAAAATTTCAGTTGGACACATCATTTAAGAAACATGCTTACCAAATCACCTATGCAGGACACTGGACACTTAGGCATATACTGGAAAACAGAAGCAAACAAAAGAATTATTTAAATGAATCTATAAATAAAAACCCCGCCATATAATTAGGAAAATGTAGTAAAACTAATAGGGAGCTTACTTTATCTTTCATCGAGCCTATCCAAAAAGGATTTTCAAGCTCCATTTTGTATTTTCATCTCAAAACTGCGGTAGGGAAATACTCTTTCCTGATATTCTTCACACAATGCCTCTCTGAAGTCCATCTCAAATAAATTTAGATAAATAAATACATGCCACTAAGCAAGTAACCCTCATCATAAAGCCTGTGTGGAGGGTACTGCTCTGCAAAAGTTTCATCATCATTCCAGCAAACTTTCTATCCACACACACTTACAACAGAGAATAAAGTAAAAAAAAAAGAGATATGATCTAACAAATTGGAATACACATGACCAACCAATGTCTCTCTTACGTAAATTAAAATACATGCACCATAAAAAAGGAAATTCCATAATCCGAACTCTATTCATGTTATGATGACAATGAAGATGATAAGACATATTGTACCTCATAATTATAACCCCTGATGTGGTACAAAGCTAGCCGTTGCTTCAGCTCACTCTAGTACTATTAAAAACAGTGTCATCGTCGACTCACCCGTGGCTCTGCCGCTACCTTGGCTCTGCCATGTTAGAACCAACGCGCCCAGTAACCCCGCAATTCGGCAGATGGGCCCCGGCCACTCTCCCTCTCTTTTTGCACTCGCCTCCAAACAACAAGTTCTCCACCGCAACAGCGTGTTCCCCGCCACCGCGTTCCCGTCTCCTAAGGGTTGGGGCCCTGGTCGCCCTAGGGCCAGCTGTCCATGTCGCATGCCGAGGCCAAGCAGCGCCGGTGTCGAGCTCTTCCGATCGTGCCCGGGGCCGCTGAGCACACACGCGAGACGGAGCTCGGTGGCCACGCAGGCAGGCCACACCGAGCTCGCCGGCCATCGTGGGCCACGCCTTGAGAGAGATTGGTGAAGGAGGAGGACCATGCGGCCTGGGGCATGCGCCTGAACAAAACGCTGGCAGCAAACGAGACGAGAGCCTCGCGCCTGAGTCCTGACCATGGCCAATCGCTTGCGCTGCAACTGTACAAGCCCGGCGCCTCCTGTTGTTGTGCTGCCCCCTTACCGTGTCTCAAGGTCAAGGAGTGCGGGATGGGGACGGACAGGGAGCATCAGAAACGGGGAATGGATAGCTGGTCAAAGACTTCTGTTTTTAAAATTTTACCTTTTTTGAGGAATTTTTAAAATTTTACTTGAGGAGCCGATAAGAGACTTGATTAGCATGCCTATTGGCCTGTTGCATATGGCCATGGGCCGATGTTCATCTTCATCCCGTACCTTCTGCAGTCTTGCTACAATCTCCAAAACAAGATGACATTGGTTTCTTATCCACCTTCAGCGGCCATGAGCTTGTTTCCTCCCCATCAAACGAGGCTTGTTGCTGTGCTTCTCCGGACCGAGTGCTGCTAGCGGTGGCTGGCATGCAGAACGGATTGGCCCCATCAGCAGCTCTGTATATATATCATTGGGGTAACCTTTTCTCCAAGATGTCATCACCATTGGCTGGAGAAGCATAGGTCCTTATTACGGCTCGGGCTTCTTACGGCGGAGCTGATCAAGGACACCAAGTAGACTAGGAAGTGGCGACGAGAAAAGACAAGGCAACTAAGGGGCCGCTCGACCTTGTTCGTCCTGCAGATAGCCTAGTTGGCGGCTCAATGGTGAGGGAGTGGCGGATGCGAGAGCGAGACGGAGACGATGGAAACCCGAAAACGAAAAAGGTTTCCACGTGGATTAGGATCTGAACATGTTGTTAGAACCGCCACCACCGCACCGCATTATTGCAGATCCGCGAGACGGATGCCGTCAGGGCCGGGCTTCCGATCCAATCCTCCATGGATCCGCCGCCGCCGAAGAGCATCCTCGACGTCCCTGACGATCTGCTCCGGCTGATCTTCCTCCGCCTCGACTCCCCGCTCTGGCTCATCCGCGCGGCGTGCACCTGCAAGCAGTTCCGCCACCCCATCGTCTCTGCCGGCGGGGCGTTCCTCCGCCTCGCCGCCACGCTCCACCCGCCCGCCATCGTCGGCCACTACGACAACCACAGAGGCCGCCGGGTCATGTTCGAGCCCTCCTCGCCGTCGTCGGCGCCCATCGATGTCGGCCGCCGCCGCCGCCGCCTCTCCTTCGACTTCCTCCCTCGGCCGCCCACCGCCTCCTCCTCCGAGTGTTCAGTGGCCGACTGCCATGGCGGCCTCGTCCTCCTCCGCAGCCAATTGGACGGCATGCCGGACCTCATCGTGTGCGACCCGTTGACGCGGCGGTACCAAGGAATCCACCGCCCGTACCCGCCGGAGAAGGAGGAGTGCTACTACTGCACAGGCACCTTCTTGCTCGACGGCGACGACGGTAGTATCTCCGTATCCAACTTTAGAGTGATGTATCAATGTCGAGTGTACTTATACAAAGGCATACAAGCCTGCGTGTTCAACTCCGCCGCCGACGGCGATGGATGGTCCTTTCCGAAGCGGGCTGCTAACGACGTCGAGGAGGACTACTACTATAGCGGAGATGTCGCCGGCCGGGGAGTCGACGGATCTATCTACCTGGGCTTGGAGACCGGCAGTGTCAAGATCCTTGACAGTGTCAGTTTGCAAGTTTCTAAGGTCGACTTGCCCATCCATGTTGACACGCACACGTCCATGATACCCCACACATCGAGGTTCACCGTCGTCCATGGTGCAGGCCCGGATCCCGCCTCGCCGGCGTCGACATGGATCATCCACCTGCGTGGCGAGGCGCTGGAGTTCTTTCGCCTCGTACATGGTAGTGGTGAGTGGGTGTTGGAGCACACCATCCCAGATCTATCGGAGGCGACGCGCAGGCTACCAAACGGACCGCCGGAGAAGGTCCTCAGGTTGAGGGAGGTGGATGTTATCGCTGGTGAAGCTGGGACCGCCATCTTGTCCGTGACGGCTCGTGACAAGATGAGCTGGCTTTTCTCCATCGATATGGCCGCGAAGAAGTTGCAGGTGGTGCCCACTAGGGAGACTTATTATCGAAGGACGAGAGGGATGTTCGCCTACGCACTGCCATGGCCTCGGTTCTTGCGGGCCTGTCGTAGCTAAGGTAGAATGATCGAGGGCCTTCAGTCATTCATTTTTCTTCAAATTATTAGGCGGTTCTTTGTTACAAATGGGGATGGATCTAATAATAGTACAGATGTCGATTGGTTCCCAATTTGCTCCAGACCGGTGAATATTTCTGTCATTTTTTTTATGGAACATATTTCTGTCATTATGGTACAGATGTGGGTCGTCCTTGTCTTTCGGTTCTTAGCACCTTATGAGCAAGGATGATGATTGTTTCATGAGAAATGTATGAGTGCCAAACACCTTAAACACTGATGGATGTGTTTTGGTTTATGGATTCTGATTCTCTCGTTAGTTGGGTTCCAACATTTTTTTCTCTCTGACCTTAATTAAGCTGCAAACAGAGGTTCATTCAAGAATGTTTCTGGCACTGCAGGATGTAGCCAACATAATATGCGTTCCTTTTTGTGATGCCAATAGACAATACGAATGCCCCCATTTTTTCCCCTAGAGAACTACGGATCATTTTATTTCTTTTCTAATCTTTTCAGCAGAAATATGTCTAAGGTCTTGCCAAGGTCAGTCATCTTCAGAAGATGTCGCTTCTGAAGGTTCTTTGCTGGACAGCTGGACGAAACAAGTTCAAGTATCTGGTGAAAGGAGAGACTGCAGTATCCTAGTTGTATTTGGTAAAGATTTGTTCCATCAATGTCAACTGCATAGACAGATGTTCTATATCAGTGTAGACTACAAATTTCAGTTGGACAAGGATATCATGGAAACCTACATAGGCATTATATAAAAAAAAAAAACTCGACCCGCGGGAGGTAAGACAGCCCCCGGACATTTTGCTAAGAGAAGACCTTTTCATGTAGGTCAAGAAAATTTGTAAACGCCTGTCCTACCCTTACACAATGGCACCGTTGCCCATGTGACAAACGAGGGAATTTTAACCCCAATCTGAAATTTGAAATAAACAAAAATATTATCTAAGTGAACTGATACATGAAAAAAAAACATCCGCCATATATAGAATTAGAAAAATGAAGTAATAAAAATGAAGACCAATAGTTTGAAACCAAGGGACCCAACAGTCAAGATGCCACTAGCTGTAGGCAAGAAGAAAGCTTGTCAGCTAATTCCTGGAGTCACAAGTTCACAACTAATAAGGTAAGCAACATTAACAAGAAAAAAAAATCATATATTGCGCAGACTTATATCTTACATGATCAACATAATTGTAGACTGATTCTCCAGTTCCATGTCCATAGATAACTGTGGAAACCTGATACCTGATACATACATGTTATTTTGCTCACAATTATGACCAAGTTTCAATTGTAAATCTACCAGCCCTTTTGAGTTTCTTGAGCCATACTGTAGCATCATTTCTTGAAACACCACCCTCTTTGCAGAGAGCTTCTTCTAATTAATGCAGCCATAACATCAGCAGGCATTTTGGTAGAAGAACCGGCAACGTATATTGCAACATCAGCAGAGCATAATATATTTACAACTCTTGCACTCTGCTCCTTTATTTTGTCTTGTACATAGATCTTTTGAGGTTCATCCCTTGAAAAAGCAACAAAGAAACCACCACCGTTTTCTGAGAACAGTACCCCGTCGTGATTCTGGTTATGACTTAACCAGAAATCTTTGTACAGAAAATCTTTATCTTCATTTCTACAACCGAAGAAGAATAGAACAGGGGCAGTTGGTTTTGCCACAGCCTGTGCAGACCTTTCCTGTACAAATCCACGGAAGGGTGCGCATCCTTCCTAGTCCAATAAGCATGAGAGGAGTTGATGGAAGTGGATATGGCAGGGATCCTCGGCGTATCCAACATGGTATAAGATTCTCTGCTTGTAAAGCAAGATATGAGTGTGGATTGATAATTGTAAGTGCTCGTGTAGTTGAGAAGGTGCATCAGTGCACGCCACTAAGTTAGAACTAATAGTACATATTGTTGTTATTGTTATAGCAGCATGAGTGTCATCCAGGAAAAGAACACTAGGGGGACAACGCAACATAGAGCAATGCAATGTTGCATACCTTTGTTTGGACTGAGCCCTGCCAGCCACGTAGAGCAGAGGCCAGGCCGTTTCTTATTCGAAGTATTAATCCATGATACAATGCTAACAGTAAGTGTATCTGATTTGGATGGGCCCGTGGGGATGATGAAATGGAAAAAGGTTCTTTTCTTTAATGGAGGCGTTAGTTGTACCAACCATTCGAAAGGCATTTTACCGAGGGAAAATTCTGCAATACCTAAAAGCCCAGTACAAATCCATTTCACTACTGGCATGCTAACATATTTGCAGCAGGAACACTGTTATGGAAAGGAAAAGGTCCAGATTACTCCCCTCAAGTATAGCCAAAGTTTGGATAACCCCCTAAACTAGTTTTTTAGATTAATATAATTTTGTCAGAAATATTTTCTAAATATCAGTTTTGGTGAGTTTGACCTCATTCCCACCTCCATTGACTCTTACATGTGGGTCCAGCTTGAGGGGTAGGGTGGACCCAAATTGGGTGAGAAATATTTTTAATTCTACTCGTTTTTTTATAGATAGATTTTTTCTTAGTTCCTCATTAAAGGCCCAAAATGGTCCCGCCATTGTTTGTAGGTGAGAGTTTTTTTTTTTCTTTTTGTAGGTGACTTTCATATTTATCTAAAAAAATTTAATTTCGTTTCATATGAATTGATCCCTTATTATCTCCTTTGGTGTCTTTATTTACGCTTTGTTTTTCAATCAGTTTTGGCATATCAGTGGTCTTCTTTTTTTTTAACTGTTTTTAAATTTTCTTGTCACCTATTTTTTCCCCAGCAAACTAATCTGACAACATTTGTTGACGTGATTTGTTGTGGTTGAACTGACAAAATGGTTGAGATTTAAGATTGAGACAAAATTACTCACTTGTTAACTAGACACAGGAATGCTACTGTTCAATCGTTTGAAAATACCATCAGTTTCAGTTGAAGGAACATATATCGCCGTCTGATCTAAATCGGAGACACCTTATGCACTTTCTTTCAATAAATAGCTTTATTTTCTTTAAAAAAATAACTTTATTATAGATGTAATAAATATTGTTGCCGACCTTTACAACCACAAGATATAAATGTCTCATCCTCCACATTTCTATTATTTTTTTTTCTCATATATGATTTTTTTATTACGATATTTTCATGTTCTCCAAAAACTTAATGCTTGACATGCTTTTATTATTACATTAACTTTCTCATGGTTGTCACTTTACATAATTTCTTGCACAATTACAAAATGAACCCCACCAACTCCAAAGGTGCAGCTTGAGTCGGCACATCAGAGGGGTTTATTGTCCAGCCACCTTTTAGCCATAGCAAAGCATTCTCTGGGCCGATTCCCTGGAGCAGCATGGCGTCCACCCTAAAATATAGACAAGAAAACCATATTAGTTACCAATACCACCTCTATGTGATCATCTGACGATCTAATGAGGTGAGTAGATTGAGAAAGGGGAGATGAAAAATAAGACGGACCTTTACTGTCGCAAAAGTGAGATTATTGGCATATTTGATTGTGAATCTGGCAAAAGAGAAAAAAATGACAATTGTTCATCAGATCAAGAAAAAATACAACCAGGGAAGGATCAAAGGAGATTGCAAGTGTTTCATCCATAAACCATGGATAGAGATGATGGCGCAAAGTGATGATTTTGGGAGAGAAGCAAGGGGTGAATTGTAAAATTCAAGGGCATCAGGAGATGACTTAACCCTGCAGCCTGGCCATCAAGGTGCCACGCCCTCCAGTCATCAACTATGGAGAAGTTGAAGGATCTTATCCATGCATGCGTGCCCAAAAATGGTATACCGAGATCATGGTCTCCACTGCACTCACAGCTTTTACTAGTAAGCATGATGTTTAATTGTTAATGCAGGAAGATTTCAAATAGCACACATAAACAGAAGCAATGATCCTACTGAACATGATGCTTTCACCTGTATACGAGAGCGCGGTAACCCCTTGTGGTGAGGTTGAAATGGTACTTTATGCTGCTTGGAACATCGTAGGTGTAAGGAAAACCAGAACGCTTGCACCTGACCCATTCCATCACTGTTCCCTGTTAGCGATATATGTCCTTGTCAGTAGAAACTCATCTCAGTCCGAGCAAAAGTTCAGAAAACAGCTAGCAGCTAAAAGCAAACAGGTTAGCAAAAGTTCAGAAACAGTGAGTTAGCAGCTAAAAGCAAACATATTACAAGTAACCGGATTCCATGTAAGTAATTTGTGTTGTGACAAGTGACGAGTAGAAATTAAAGTCTTGGAAGCAAAAGACGAGGAAGTGTTACCTCCCTGATCCCAAGGGCAGCTCTAGTTGCATTGTCATTTGCCCAAAAGTAAGACAGGTAGTAGCGGTATTCCTGGATTTTCAAGGAGCAAATTTAGACAATGGTTTGTGATAAACCGATGAGATCAAAACTTTTTGATGGATCAATCTTGCTAGATTTGCATGAATTTGACAATAATCAATATGATAAAAAGGTTGACTTACAAAACAACGAGAAGAAGGTTCCTCAGGTGGGACGATGAGCCGAGAATAGTGCTCTGCTAGGGACCTCCCAGGTTTTGGTGAATCAAGATTCAAGGGGACATACTGGTTGCAATATATCTTTGCTATCGACTTCCGACATGAGCTGTGTGAAGGGTGAATGCATAAG
Source organism: Digitaria exilis (assembly GCA_015342445.1). NCBI lineage: Eukaryota > Viridiplantae > Streptophyta > Magnoliopsida > Poales > Poaceae > Digitaria > Digitaria exilis. Next base: position 317,324 of record JACEFO010002585.1, read on the forward strand.
GAAACAATAGTGCAATCAATGATAGCTATTAATTTTGTTAATTAGCACAGTACATGAATCTTACATCCTGAATAGTTTGTAACACACTGGCACAGAGCTCGTTCATCGGTTTGACGTAATCTCCTTTACAGTTTTTCACTGCAGCCTTTGACAGACAGATAATAAAAGTGAAGAAAAAAAATAGGCATCAGTTCATGACATCCCTATACTTGCTTCTAGAGTGAATGAATAGAGGTACCTCGTATTGTTGGTCAGAAATAATTCCATGTGAATAAGCGTATGGAATTTGAGAGTTCGTATCAATATCGTCTCCTGTTACAGGATTGCCAACCATATAGCCCTGCACAAAAAAAATGAAGCAATGAGCTAGAACAACGACAACTTCTTGGCTCGTCTCGATTCATATGCTAGAAATTAAATCACATGCCTTAAGATTAATCAGGGGATGATGCATTGCTTCGATCCCTGGAGCATGTATAGAACATTCAGCAAAAAGAAAATGAGTACTTTTAATTTCAACATGAAATAGAAATAGGTAGGCATATGACAACAAAGGGAAGACCAGAATCACCTTCTGAGATATACTGTGCAATAAGAGGAACCATCTTCCCACCATACGAGTCTCCAGCAACGTAGAAAGGGTTTGAAAGAAGCCATGGATGATCATCAAACCACTGCAACAAACCGAAACGACGACGGGTCATCACTATATAACAAGCAGAGCAGGCACATTTTTCTTCAACTGAAGCGTAGTGTACACTAAAAATAACACGGCTGCTGCTGTTTGTTCAAACCTTTCGCAGGAATGTGACGACTTGCCTCGAAGATGAGATGTCCCCAATGTCATAGCCTTTGGGATCTCGGGCATACGAGAAACCAGAGCCAACGGGCGAGTCCAGGAAGACCATGCTTGCCACCTGACAGATCGAACGGCCAATCATCAATGCTTTACCAAATAACATTTTTTTTCGAACGAATGGCACGAGACTGTGCCTATTTCATTGAAAAAGAGGGTTTTTACAAGCCGGCGAGCCGACAGAGGTTATTACAAAAGTCTACTCTCGCGGTAACAGATTCTCTAGAGGCGTATCTCCTACCCTATCCAGGCCGATGCCTCACTTTTGATTGTAGCCATGATCACAGGTGTTGGCTTTCCTTTCCTGAACACCCTCGCATTTCTTTCTTTCCATATCTCCTAGGTTATGAGGAGCGTTAAGCTCCGTGATGCCTTGCGGGGGGGCATCCGGGGTCGAGGTGATATTTGCCCACCACTGAAGGGTTGATGCACTGTGTGGCCATCTTTCTAGGTGTAGATTTCGTTGGTTCGTCCACGTTGCCACCATCGCCCAAATTCTTCTGGTGAAGCGGCAGCCAGCAAGTAGGTGATAGGCGGTCTCCATGGCGCATCTGCACAGGGGGCAGGTTGGGCAATGATCACACCCACGTTTTGCCAGACGATCTGAAGTCCATACTCTATTTTTGCACAATAAGCCAGACGAGGAAGAACTTGCATTGCATTTAGGAGGGCCCAGGTGGACCATAATGAGGCGATCACTGGATTTTTGGTGGTGCTAATGAATTGTGCTCTGTAGGCCGACGCCGTCGAGTATTGACCGCTTTGTGTAAGCTTCCACGTGATGTGGTCTTCAGAGTCTTGGAGCTGCACTTGGCTTACTAGCTCCCATAGCGCGAAGTACTCGTGCAAGAGGGTGGTATGGAAACCGAATCTGTAGTTAATGTCCTTATCCAATTATTATTTATTAAATACACGAGAGCTACGTATCTCCAACCATCAATTTCTAAAAAAATCATAGCCTAACAACATGTCAAAGTATTCTGACGGTAAAACTAAAGACATTATTTTTAGATATTAATGGTTAAACATAGAGAGGCCTTTTTTCTTAACTCTCAAAGCAAAACTAGAACAAGAAGAACAAAGTACGAATCTCATTCTTCTCACCCGTGTCCAAGAATCCGGACTGTAGACTAGCCATGGCAGAGTCCCATCGTACGGCTGGAGGACGAAGTTGAGGGGGCCCACTTCGAAGGCGAGGCCGCTGAAGGTGGAGCAGCGGGGCAGGGGCGGTCCTAGACTAAATATTGAGTGAGGGCACTCCTCAAGAACAACTAAAATTTGAAAGCTCTTCTATGATAAAATTGTGTTTGTTTCTTTTGCATCAAAGATTTTAGGGAGGGTCGGTGCCCTCACTCACCTCTACGTAGGTCCGCCCCTGCAGCGGGGCCCACCCGTCAGCCACAGCACGACGGGGTCCGTGGCAGGGCTCCGCTCCGACTCGACGAAGTAGTAGAAGAGCTCCGTCCCCGTTGTCTCCTCCACGTCCACGTACCTTCACCATGCACGCCGTGATCGAAGTGGCATGTGAGAACGCAGAGCATAGACGAGAGACTCAGAGAGCATGAAAGATCGGGCATGGCGGCAGGGCCGGGCTTACCCTGTCTCCAGGTGGAATGGCAGTGGGCCGTCGAAGCCCGGGAGGCGAGTGACCACCGTCCTCGCCGTCGCCGGCGACGCCGGAAGGAGGACGACGAGTACGATGGAGCAGGCGATGGCGAGCTACAAGGCCATGGCGGCCATTCTAGCTAGCTCGCTCTGTAGCTAGCTTGTGCTGTGGCTGGAGCTGAGCTAGGCGATGGGAATGGTGACTCGATCCGATCTAAGCATCGACTCGTTGCCCGTCTTTTAACTAATTCGTGGATCGACCAATCACTCTTCACACCAACTCTCCAGCTCAAGAAATTAATGGCGGCGGGCCCACGCGCCGGAGCAGCTATGCCTGCCCAGTACATCACTTATTCACAACAGTGCAAGCGAGCACGACGAGGAGACGAAAATAGAAATCGTGGCGTTCGGCGAGGTTGGTTGCTGGGCGACAGTCACAGTTGTCAGTTGAAGCCACGAGGACCATGAGGGGAATAGATTACTGTTAAGAGATGGAGACAGGGTCAGTGCAAGTGACACCACAGTGGATGAGGGAGTAGTTGCACGTTTTGAGTAGCAGCAAGGACACATGAAAACGAACTCGATCGCTCTAGTTCACTGTTCACAGTACACATCATGATGGTTTGGAATTCCAGCCGCTCAGAATTTTTTTCAATAACTTTTTTACCATAAATATAAGTTCATTTCTTTTAATTACTGATGAGAGATAATATACGATATGAGATTTGTTACTATGCTTGAAAAGGAACTAAAAGAACCATTGATTTATTACTCAAAGGGATGTTTTATTGTAAAAGGGCACTTTAGTCTCTATTTCCTACCCAGATCGGTAAAAAAGATCGCTCCTTCCTCCTCCCACCGATCGTCCGCCTGACCGCCTCCGCTTTGTTATCATCTGTTCCTTCCCTTGAGCACCCATTCACTAGAAACGGCAAGAGTGAAGTGCACTGGAGGTCCCTAAACTTGCGTGGGTGTGTCATCTAGGTCCCCGAACTCTCAAAATGTATTTTTAGGTCCCTAAACTTGCGTGGGTGTGTCATCTAGGTCCCCGAACTCTCATAACACCTTATCGGGTCCCTAAACTAGTATGAGTGTGTCATCTAGGTCCCTAAACTTGTGTAGTGTATCAAATATGTCCAAACGGTCTCCAAACTCATTTTGTGTGATGACGTGGCATGTCACAAGACATCTACGTGTAGTTACGGTCACCAACAGAAATAAAAAATAAATATGGGACAGATATGTCAGTCATATTGACCAAATTTTTGTTACCACCCTTTAATCCTCCCTCAACCCCCCTCCCCCTCCGTAGACATGCTGGCACCCTCTCCGTCGGTAGCAGGCTAGGCCACCACAACAGGGTGAAGCCTAGAAGAAAGAGGGAGAATTGAATTTATCTTTTTTAATTTTGTCCCTGTCCATGTGCCTAACATATGAGTCTCACAATTATTTTTTGTTTTTATTTCTTTTAGCGACCATACATATATTGGCATGCCACATCATCACACAAAACAGGTTTGGAAACCGTTTGGACGTATATGACACACTACACAACTTTATGGACCTAGATGACACACCCATAGAAGTTTAGGGGCCTAAAAAGACGTTACAGGAGTTTGAGGACCTAAATGACACAGTCATACAAGTTTAGGGACCCAAAAATGCATTTTAAGAGTTCGGGGACCTAAATGACACACTCATACAAGTTTAGGGACCGCTCGCGCACTTCACTCAAACGGCAACAACACCAAGAACCCAGGGGTGGAGACAAGGCGGGGCGCCCAGGGGCCTGGCACCCCTAATGCTCCTGCAAACACAAGGGTATTAAGCCTAGATGACTCATTCCAAGTGTTGCATAGTGAGCTCATATCTCTCCACAAATACTTTAGGCTCCTTTTGTCTTGTCTATTCTTATTGTTTTGTTATCTTGTCCGACGGATTAGTGATCCCAAACCTGCTCTTGCTAATAGCAGTATATAGCACGAGATGTCATGAGACGATGCTTCTTTCTAATTTTTTCTCAAATTTCAATATTCATTTCAATTTTTTGGTTTAGCTAATTGTTGAGCCAAAATGTTGATTTACTTGTCATGTATGACCTATTCAAGCTATAATTTCATGAGCATATATACCTGCACACTGTTATTGATTTATACTATTGGTAGCTTGCCCCCCTATGCTCAAATCATGGCTCCGCCCCTGCAAGAACCTGACGCAGCTCGGGGCTTCCGGCGAGGAGGAGGTGCGGTACCGGGTCACGCACTCATGCTTGATCCCGATGGCGTCCTGCGTATGTACCGCCATGCCCCCGGCCGCCCAGTGGATCGGCCCCGGCGACCGGTGCAACGTCAAGGGCTGCGTCCTCTATCACCGGGGATCGACTTCATCGATGCCGCCAACACCGAGCTCGCTCGGGTGCACGGAGACCTCAGGCGCCGCGCACGGCGACTACAGGGCCGCAGGTCCGAGTCGAACCACTGCCATAGTGGAACAGGCTGCGTGCGTGGCCGACTGCCTCTGCGCTGCACGACGGCAACGACGGGCGACGGCCGACGGCACGTGCACCAACAAGCAGCAAATCCCGCTCCGGTACGGCCGCTCCAGCTCTTCTCTTCGTCAAGATCGGTGCAAGGCCCGTCAGCAGGGGTGCCACCATCGCGCTGGTCTGCATCGGGCTCCTGACGTGCGTGCCTACTGGCGGCGCTGGTGGTGGCTGGTCTGGGCGAACATGAGGGCCGCGCAGCACCGGCACCTGCCAGACTTGGACGACGACCTGGACAAGGACGATCAGGCCAGCCATGAGGACCGTCATCCTAATGCTCCAAGGCCACGTCCAGGTGTCCTTCTCGCCGCCAACACCGCGCTCGGGCGCACAGCGGAGACCTCGGGCGCCGGCGAGTGCGCAGGTCCAACGACCACCATTCCCATGGCGGCAATGCAGAGCATGCCTTGGTGACGAAACGTTATAGAAGGAAAATACTAACATGGCCTTCTGATTAATTTTGGAAACGGTTACTGGCCCACTAAATTTAGTTCCTGGCCCACCATTTTGGTTCCTCATAACAGGTTCCTTTTAACTTTCGACCGTTAGATTTGAAAGGATGAACGGTTCCTAAATTCTTCAAGCACTGTAAAAATTCTCATAGGGTATATAGATGCTGCTGAAAGTACTTCCAATATATTTGACTACCAACATTACTGGAAACATCGTATTTTTTTTATATAGCAAAGAAATCATTTGTTCTGGGTATCAGATTACATGGGCTTCGTGGACTTGCTTTCTTTCCTACCTTAACTGCAGATTCTAAGTAGCCCGTTGTAAGAACCCAGCCTAGTGGATCTGATTCTAAGTACTCTGCTGATAGCGTTAGCAAACGTGACCATAGTTATTAAGAGTACGAGACTAGCATGCTTGATTGGTTCAATCAGAGTGTAAATAATTACTATGGTGTAAATAATCAAAGTACATTGGAGATTGCAGAAGATATGACTTGATAGATCTTCGTAATTGTATGAGCACGCACTCAGCTCCTTCCCTAGTCCCTACAGCAGTCGCTCACGTTTTAATATGTCCCTGAATAAAATTCAGTTTTTTTAACTGTTCTTACTCTTGAGAGGAGAAAAAATTATATAGAGTCCGCCAAACGAGCACATCATGCATGTGCCCTGAGCCAAGCACTGCATTCTCTGCCACGTAGGCTAGCTGCTGACGTCCCAAGATCATTCATGTATCATCCATCAGTCGGCCGGTGGCATGCAGTGCTCGAGTTGCCTGTCAGGGTGTCACCCTGAAGGCCCTCACCGAGTCACCTCACACAGAGTATATGCATGCGGATCACAGAGTCTGTGCATCAGTGCATGCATGCACGCAAAAAGTCGACGCCACGCCGATCCCGGCTTCCACTTGTCTCTCCATCTCGAATTCCCGACAGCAGCTGCACGTATCAAGAAAACCTTCCACACAATTACTGATGCCATCTAAACGCTAATCATTGAAGCTGCTGGTGAGCGAGACGCATCCGTTGCCAATTGCCATGCTTCTGTTCCATCTACTGCCTGTTCCATTCCATGCATCCATGCATGCATGCAAATCGGACTATTAGGTTGTTTAGATGGTGGAGAAGTGGGGAAAAGTACTATAGCAACTGTGTTGGGAAGCGTGTTTTATGAGACGAAGGAATAGTGATGAATAGTGAATATCTTGAGAAGTTATGTGCGAACTAAACTGTTCCTATATCTCATATCCCTCGACACGCCAACACAGCATTTAGTTCCGGTCGTTCCAAACACGCCCCAACAGCTATCCAACAGGGCCCCACAACCAACGGCGACGTGCCACCCACGTACACACGCACTGCACACGCACGCCATACACCACCATATAGACAACAAGAAAGCGCCATATACGAAGTTCAGACATGCTACATAGATCATTCGATTACATGGAAGCTGACAGCAGATGAAAATTACACGGCAAAGTCGGCTTATAAGGCGCAATTCATTGGAACTTCGCTACTAACTAAAAAGATATAATTTGGAGGCCTTGGGCACCCCTGATCTGCAAGCTCTTCGTTTGGTTGGCAGCCCTCTACCCTCTCTGCAGGTGCGAGCAAGAGATACACAGAATGTAGATTCACAAGACGGGTCTGGAAAGGCATTCCCTGTGGACGGCAAATCATGGAAATCTCATGAAATCCCATTAAGACGGGCCTTAGGATATGTTCATGTTCTCCAAAAAGTTAATGCTTAACCGTTGACATGCTTTTATTATTACATTAACTTCTCATGGTTGTTACTTTGCATAAATTCTTGCACAATTACAAAATGAACCCCACCAACTCCAAAGGTGCAGCTTGAGTCGGCACATCAGAGGGGTTTATTGTCCAGCTACCTTTTAGCCATAGCAAAGCATTCTCTGGGCCGATTCCCTGGAGCAGCATGGCGTCCACCCTAAAATGTAGACAAGAAAACCATATTACTTACCAATACCACCTCTATGTGATCATCTGACGATCTCATGAGGTGAGTAGATTGAGAAAGGGGAGATGAAAAATAAGACGAACCTTTACTGTCGCAAAAGTGAGATTAGTGGCATATTTGATTGTGAATCTGGCAAAAGAGAAAAAAGGACAATTGTTCATCAGATCAAGCAAGAATACAACCAGGGAAGGATCAAAGGAGATTGCAAGTGTTTCATCCATACACCATGGATAGAGATTTTAGACAATGGAAATCAATATTTCCCGCCTCTGCGATTCCGCACACAGCGTTTGAAGTTTAAGCTTAATACATTTCTTCAGCTCCCTGGCTGAATCAAAGGAACAAAAATCAAGAACCATGGATAGAGATGATGGCGCAAAATGATGATTTTGAGAGAGAAGCAAGTGATGAATTGTAAAATTCAAGGGCATCAGGAGATGACTTAACCCTGCAGCCTGGCCATCAAGGTGCCACGCCCTCCAGTCATCAACTATGGAGAAGTTGAAGGATCTTATCCATGCATGCGTGCCCAAAAATGGTATACCGAGATCATGGTCTCCACTGCACTCACAGGTTTTACTAGCAATCATGATGTTTAATTGTTTATGCAGGAAGATTTCAAATAGCACACATAAACAGAAGCAATGGCCCTACTGAACATGATGCTTTCACCTGTATACGAGAGCGCGATAACCCCTTGTGGTGAGGTTGAAATGGTACTTTATGCTGCTTGAAACATCGTGGGTGTAAGGAAAACCAGAACGCTTGCATGTGACCCATTCCGTCACTGTTCCCTGTTAGCGATATATGTCCTGCGGTCAGTAGAACCTCAGCTCGGTCCCAAGAGATTCAGAAACAATTAGCAGCTAAAAGCAAACTGATTACAAGTAACCGGATTCCATGGAAGCAATTTGTGTTGTGACAAATGACCGAGTAGAAATTAAAGTCTTGGAAGCAAAAGATGAGGAAGTGTTACCTCCCTGATCCCAAGGGCAGCTCTAGTGGCATTGTCATTTGCCCAAAAGTAAGACAGGTAGTAGCGGTATTCCTGGATTTCTAAGGAGCAAATTTAGGCAATGGTTCGTGATAAACCGATGAGATCAAAACTTTTGATGGATCAATCTTGATAGATTTGCATGAATTTGACAATAATCAATATGATAAAAAGGATGACTTACAAAACAACGAGAAGAAGGTTCCTCAGGTGGGACGATGAGCCGAGAATAGTGCTCCTCTGCTAGGGATCTCCCAGGTTTTGGTGAATCAAGAGGACATACTGGTTGCAATATATCTTTGCTATCGACTTCCGACATGAGCTGTGTGAAGGGTGAATGCATAAGGAAAAAAATAGTGCAATCGATGATAGCTATGAATTTTTGTTAATTAGCACAGTACATGAATCTTACATCGTTAATAGTTTGTAACACACTGGCACAGAGCTCGTTCATCGGGTTAACGTAGTCTCCTTTACAGTTTTTCACTGCAGCCTTTGACAGACAGTTAATAAAAAGTGAAGAAAAAATAGGAATAAGGTAATGTACCGCCTCCGGTATCGATTTTTCTTTTTTTTTTGTGAGAAGAACTTAACAGAGGGCGGGGTGTTAATGCAACCGCTTCCGTTAATGATATTAACGGAGACGGTTGGTTTAATGCAATTGCCTCCGTTAATGATATTAACCGAGGCGGTTGGCGGACCGCTTCCGAAAATAATCGATTAACAGAAGCCTCAGGATAGAGGCGGACGCTTTGCCCGCCTCAGATAACCCAAAATGACCGCCTCTGATAATCTATTTAGTAGGTGTGTGTCATGACATCGTTATACTTGCTGCTACTGTGACTGAATAGAAGTACCTCGTATTGTTGGTCAGAAATAATTCCATGTGATAAACGTATGGAATTTGAGAGTTCGTATCAATATCGTCTCCTGTTACAGGATTGGCAACCATGTAGCCCTGCACAAAAAAGAAGCAATGAGCTAGGACAACAACAACTTCTCAGCGCGTCTCGATTCATATGCTAGAAATTAAATCGCATGCCTTAAGATTGCTCAGGGGATGATGCATTGCTTCGATCCCTGGAGCATTTATAGAACATTCAGCAGAAAGATAATGAGACAGATAATATAAAAAAAATGTTAGATTATTGGGCTTGGCCCATATGAATAATCCTAAGTAAATCTCAAAAGCCCATTAGCACTTGAGGGGCTACGTCATCTATTAGTCCCATATTGCTAATAGATGAGGGTGGGGGGTTTCCTCCCAATAAATAGAGACCACCTCCCTCATGAAAGAAGTGCACCATAAACTCTATACGGGAATCCCCTAAGTTTGAGAGTCCCTAAGAAAGTCTATACGAGTTAGGGTTTTGCTATTTCTCATTGCTGCGTTGCCATCATAGTCTACTCCATCCCGAGCGCCGGCGTGCACCGGCAAACGGGAGAGCAGGTCTCCGGAACCAGTCGTCTTCGAGATCCTGCACCGGGAGAGGGCGAATAAGGTTTTTGGGAAGCGCTACGCACGACTGCTCAAGAAGTCTTCACCACGGCTCGTCCTCCGTCCAAGTCTGGTGCTGCGGCGTACCGTCGTCTGCAACATCGTCTGCTGCGCTCCGTCCGTAGAACCGTCGTCGTTCCGACTGCGCCGTTCTTTTTCGCTACGGCAATTCCTCAGTACGTACACTATGTTTTAATCATGTTTTCTGATGTCATGATTATGTTGTTCGTACTTCCTAGTCTGCTAGAGAATTGCATGCTAGGATTGTTTATCGTCATGTTTAATTTAGTTCGGAAATTAAACTTACAATTGCCTATATTTCTAACAATCCAAAACCCTTATTATAGGCAATCTGTTGATTTATCGATGGCTGGTTTCGCTGAGTCACTGAGGCCAGAAAAGTTTTCTGGTGTGAACTTTAAGATCTGGAAATCCAAGGTTCGCCTCTGGTTTACTGCTATGCACATCTGGGAGACGAGACTTGGCAAGCCTGAGGGCGAACTAACTGCTGAAGAGCAGAAAAAGTTCGACGATGCAAATAATCTCTTCGTAGGATGTATCATGAGCAATCTATGTGACGGGCTGGTCCGTGTTTACATAGAAGAGACAGATGCGAAGGCCCTGTGGGATACTCTGGTTGCTAAGTATGATGCAACAGACGCAGGCAATGAGCTATACCTCATGAAGAGCTTCCATGACTACAGGATGGTTAACAACCGTTCTATAGTGGAACATGCGCATGAGGTGCAGTACATTGTCAAGGATCTTGACCTCCTTAAGTGTCCTATTCCCGACAAGTTTGTGGCTGGATGTATTATTGCAAAGCTGCCTTCCTCATGCAGGAGCTTCGCCACAACTCTGAAACACAAGAGACATGAAATATCAGTTGAAAACCTGATAGCATCTCTTTATGTTGAAGAGAAGGCTCGGAAGAAGGATGCTACTGAGAAGAAAGATCAAGATCAGTCCAACGCCAACATGGTCCAGAAGTTCTCGCGTGCAGGCAAGAACAACAACAACAAGGGGAAAAACAAGCCCATGAAGACTACTACCTTCAAGAAGAAGAAGGATAAGGCTGAGCTGAAGTATTTTACTTGTGGTGAGCTGTGACACTTCTCCAAGGATTGTCCAGATCGTGCAGACCGCAAGGGAAACAAAGCTAAGGAGCCCAAGGATGTCAACATGTTGACCATTGGCAATACTGATGGGTATGGTAATTTACCTATCATACTTTCAGTTTTTCAATCCACGAGTTGGCTTGATACGGGTGCTAATGTTCATGTGTGTGCTGACATATCCATGTTTTCTTCTTACCAGGCTGTCCGAGATTCTTCCGTGCTGATGGGCAATGGGTCACATGCTTCTGTTCATGGTGTTGGCATGGTCGATCTGAAGTTTACTTCGGGAAAGATCGTGCAGCTGAAGAACGTGCAGCATATCCTCACTATCAATAAGAATCTTGTGAGCGGGTCGGTCCTGATCAAGAACGGGTTTAAAGTAGTGTTAGAGTCTAATAAATTTGTCGTGTCGAAACATGGACAATTCGTTGGTAAAGGCTATGATTACGGAGGCTTGTTCCGCTTTTCTCTTGCTGATTTTTGTAATAAGTCCGTGAACCATATTTGTGGCAATATTAGTGATGATGCGAGCATTTGGCATTCACGTTTATGTCATGTGAATTTTGGTTTGTGTCTCGGCTTTCCAGCATGTGTTTAATTCCGAATTTCATCATTGCCAAAGGTTCTAAGTGCCATAGTTGTGTGCAATCGAAACAACCTCGGAAGCCTCACAAGGTAGCCGAGGAGAGACACTTGGCACCACTAGAACTCTTACATTCTGATCTTTGCGAGATGAATGGTGTGTTGACAAAGGGTGGAAAGAGATACTTCATGACGTTAATAGATGATGCGACTAGATTTTGCTATGTTTATTTGTTGCAAACTAAGGATGAAGCGTTAGACTACTTTAAAATCTATAAGGCCGAAGTTGAGAATCAACTAGAGAGAAAGATCAAGTGTTTAAGGTCTGATCGTGGTGGAGAATATTTTCCTAAAGTGTTTGATGAATTCTATGAGGAATATGGCATTATTCATGAGAGGACACCTCCCTATTCACCCGAGTCTAACGGGGTTGCTGAGAGGAAAAACCGCACGTTGACTGACTTGGTTAACTCCATGTTAGACACTGCTGGTTTATCAAAGGCATGGTGGGAGTAGGCTGTATTGACTTCGTGTCATGTCCTGAATAGAATTCCTAACAAGAATAAAGATCAAACTTCGTATGAGTTATGGAATGGAAGAAAACCATCACTTTCTTATTTACGCACATGGGGATATTTCGCAAAAGTAAATGTGCCTATTCCTAAGAAGCGTAAGTTAGGACCTAAGATAGTGGATTTTATCTTTCTAGGATATGCTCAGAGGAGCATTGCTTATAGGTTTTTAGTGGTTAAATCTGAGGTACCTGATATGAACGTTGATACTATTATGGAATCTCGTGATGCAACATTTTTTGAGAATATATTTTCTGCACAAGATATGCATAGCATTTCTAGATTTTCTACTGAGATAGCTCCTATATCAGTTGCATCTTTTGAGTCATTTGAACAACCTATTGAGAATGAGAATATCCTAGAGAAGGATGACAGTGAAGCTCCTAGAAGGAGCAAGAGACAGAGGGTTGCTAAATCCTTTGGTGATGATTTCACTGTGTACCTTGTGGATAATACCCCCACGTCTATAGCTGAGGCGTATGCATCTCCAGATGCTGATGATTGGAAAGAAGCTGTTCAGAGCGAGATGGACTCGATTCTTTCTAATGGAACATGGGAGCTCACTGAACGATCCTACGGGTGTAAACCAGTGGGTTGTAAATGGGTGTTCAAGAAGAAGCTTAGGCCAGATGGTACTATTGATAAGTACAAGATACGACTTGTGGCTAAAGGTTACGCACAAAAAGAAGGCGAATATTTCTTTGATACTTATTCACCTGTCGCTAGACTGACCACGATTCGAGCATTACTGTCCTTGGCTGCCACATATGGTCTTATCATCCATCAGATGGATGTAAAGACAGCTTTCCTAAATGGAGAGTTGGATGAGGAAATTTATATGGATCAACCTGATGGGTTTGTGGTGAAGGGTCAAGAGAGCAAGGTGTGTAAGCTGGTGAAGTCTTTGTATGGCCTGAAACAAGCACCTAAGCGTGGCACGAGAAGTTTGATAGAACACTAACTTCTGCGGGCTTTGCCATTAACGAGGCTGATAGATGTGTGTACTATCGCTATGGTGGGGGTGGAGGAGTTATATTGTGCTTGTATGTGGACGACATACTGATTTTTGGCACAAATATTGATATGATCAATGAGGTCAAGTCTTTTCTACCAAAGAGTTTTGATATAAAAGATCTGGGAGAGGCTGATGTTATACTTAACATTAAGCTAATTAAGGAAGATAATGGGATTACTCTTTCACAATCTCATTATGTGGAGAAGGTCTTCAACCGGTTTGGCTACATAGACAGTAAGCCTTCTCCAACGCCTTATGATCCCAGTGTGATGCTCAGAAAGAACAAGAAGATAGCCAAAGACCAACTGAGATATTCTCAGATTATTGGTTCACTCATGTACTTAGCTAGTGCAACGAGACCCGACATAGCTTTTGTTGTGAGCAAATTGAGCAGGTTCATGTAAAACCCGGGTTCAGATCATTGGCATGCACTTGAAAGGGTTATGCGCTATCTAGTAGGTACTATGAGTTATGGGATTCACTATTCTGGGCACCCTGCTGTGCTGAAGGAATATAGTGACTCGAACTGGATTTCTGATGCTGATGATCTTTACGCCACAAGTGGGTATGTGTTTATCCTTGGAGGTGATGCTATATCATGGAGGTCTTGCAAACAGACCATTTCGACGAGGTCAACCATGGAAGCGGAACTAACCGCTTTAAATACAGCCACCGTTGAGGCTGAGTGGCTGCGTGAGCTTTTGATGTACTTGCCTGTGGTTGGGAAACCAGTACCGGCTATCCTTATGAACTGTGACAATCAAACGGTGATAGTCAAAGTGAACAGTGCTAAGGATAATGCAAAGTCATCAAGACATGTCAAAAGACGATTGAAGTCTGTCAGGAAGTTGAGAAACTTTGGAGTAATAAGTGTGACTTATATTCAAACTGACAAAAACCTGACAGATCCTTTTACAAAAGGTTTATCATGGAATGTGATAGAAAATGCATCGAGGGAGATGGGTATGAGACCCGTGTAAGTTGCCACAGTAGTAACCCAACCTATGTGATCGGAGATCCCGTGAATTAGGACCTGGGAAAAACAAACTGCTGGTTGACTGAGAAGAGTAATTACTAGACCCGCTCTGAGTGAAGATGCAATACTCTCAAATGCTGTAAGGCAGGTTAGCGATATGCTTTAATGTGTTTCTATTGGCTTGATTAAGCGAAGATGTTGTCCTACAGAACATTCTTGAAAGAACACACCTATATGAGCCCGATTGTAAAACGTCGCAGTCTATGAGATTTGGGTGATCTCTAGTAAGCTCAAGAAGAGACCAAAGAGTATGACATATATGCTCCACCCGCGGGGTAGGCTACAGGTAGCCAAGTACTGGTTTGGTCTTTGAGTGAAACTTGTTTGCACAAAACTTGCAATTCAAGGCGTAGTCCATTGTTCAAGTTGTGGATGAGTGTAGCTTGAAGCTCTAGGCGGGAGTTCAACTTAACAGTCCTTGTCGAAATACTGATATATAAACAGTAGTGAGAAACAAGCAAAATCTCTATGTGGGAATTTGAGATCTGGTGGAGGATTGTTAGATTATTAGGCTTGGCCCATATGAATAATCCTAAGTAAATCTCAAAAGCCCATTAGCACTTGAGGGGCTACATCATCTTTTAGTCCCATATTGCTAATAGATGAGGGTGTGGGGGGGGGTTTCCTCCCAATAAATAGAGACCACCTCCCTCATGAAAGAAGTGCACCATAGACTCTATACGAAAATCCCCTAGGTTTGGGAGTCCCTAAGAAAGTCTATACGAGTTAGGATTTTGCTATTTCTCATTGCTGCGTTGCCGTCATAGTCTACTCCATCCCGAGCGCCGACGTGCACCGGCAAGCGGGAGAGCAGGTCTCCGAAACCAGTCGTCTTCGAGATCCTGCATCGGGAGAGGGCGAATAAGGTTTTTGAGAAGCGCTACGCGCGACTGCTCAAGAAGTCTTCACCACGGCTCGTCCTCCGTCCAAGTCTGGTGCTGCGGCGTACCGTCGTCTGCTGCGCTCCGTCAGTAGAACCGTCGTCGTTCCAACTGCGCCGTTCTTCTTCCCTATGGCAATTCCTCAGTACGTACACTATGTTTTAATCATGTTTTCTGATGTCATGATTATGTTGTTCGTACTTCGTAGTCTGCTAGAGAATTGCATGCTAGAATTGTTTATCGCCATGTTTAATTTAGTTCGGAAATTAAACTTACAATTGCCTATATTTCAAAAAATAGGTCCAAGAGTTGCAGGGCTGCAACTCCACCGCGGCGATGACGGCCCGCAGTGACGATGCATGCCTAGCTGATCTCTGCCGTACCAAGGTGGCATCGAACGTGGCCGAAGTCGTTGACGGCCTTCCACTCCTGCCTTCTCCCGCCTTCCTTCTGATTTTTTTATTCGCTAAGGTCGGGTCCTTACCTTGAGGTCGGACCTCAAGCTTTTCGCGATTAAGGTCGCCTTAGGGTCGACCGTGTAGTGTATAGGGTCGACCTCAACTGCTTATGACCCCTTCTTATTCCCACACTAGGGGTGCCCTAAGATGGAAGGAGAGAAACACCTGGATCTTCGATAAGAAGGTAGTACTTGTGTACGGAGTTATACAAAGAATTAAAGATGAGGCGTCACTATGAGTTACGACAGGAACAACGCATGTACAAACCCTGCTGAACGTTTTCAGCAAGTGTATAGGCGTTTTTTTTCCTTTACTTAAAGTTGGTGCAAACCGTTCTCCCATTTTGGGAGCTCCTTTTTAATATAATTGACAGTCCTCCTCCTTCGATTTTTTTTTAAAAAAAACATGGACCATTCGATCGGCAGAATCAGACAATCAGTCCATCTTTACATAGACATTTTGTAACATACACAGTTGCTATCCTAGTTAAAAGAAATAATACATTGTCTACAAAATGGATTTGAAAAGAAATCTTGTTGGGCTAAAAGAGTGCGTTGTCTTTTTTTTTTTGTTATCGTAGTGTTAGCATAGACAATATACTAGTCATTAATGTCATTGCAGCTGGGGAGTGATCGAGAAGCGTCCGTTGCCATGCTTTTTCTTTGCTGCTTATTCCATTCCATGCATGGACAGCCCCCACCCATGCATGCAAATCTGACCATATCATATCATATTTTCCTCTACACGCCAACATCATTCGGTTCGATCCTGGTCGTTCCAAACTTGCATCGGTCGTCAATTTACACGGCAACAACGTCCATCGCCGTCCTCTCGCTTTTGCCCACGGCGACGTGCCACCCACATACTACGCACGCACACACCATACACCACCATATATAGAGTTTTAGACAACAAGCTAGTAAAATATAAGCGCCCTCGCTTACATTTGCATCATTGCATTTGCATGCACTCTCGATCGATCGATCGATCGATCTCTGGGTCGCAGATCGATCGATGAACAGGTTCAGGAACGCGGTGCTGCGCAGGTGCAAGAGCCTGTCGTCGCGCGCGACGGGGGCGGCGCGGCCGAGCTCGATGGCCTACAGCAACCTCCGCTCCATGTCCACCAGGGACGCCGCCGCCGCCGAGGTCGCCGGCGTCGACGAGGCCTCCGTCGCTGACGCCGGCGGCGGCGTGGTGGTGTTCGTGGGGAGCTCGCGGCGGCGGTACGTGATCAGCGCGGAGCACCTGAGCCACCCGCTCATCGCAGCGCTCATCGACGACGAGCGGCGGCGGGAGGACGACCATCACCACCACCGGACCACCGCCGTCGTCGTCAACTGTGAGGTGGTGCTGTTCGACCACTTGCTGTGGATGCTGGACAACGCCGTCGACGACGACGACCTCCGCGGCGGCGGTGACGGCAACGCCATGAGGGAGCTTGCCCAGCTCTACGCCTGCTGATCGATCGGTGGTTACGCATGATCTATATGTCGGTACTTTTTTTTCAGGTCAATTCCATTCATGTAGTTGCATTTTCATGCATGCCTCGACTATTCATTAGCATGATTCTTTTTTCGTTGTTTTTGCGCCGGTTATCTAAGATTTCTTGGCGCCATGGATTGTAACTTCACGTACAGTTGATTTCTGTGGAGCTACATCTACATGATGCAGTTAATTTGTTGCCTATGGTTTCTTTGTATCAGCCAGGTTAGCTTTATGGTGTTATTTTGCATTAGATACACAGGTGGCATCATCATGTTACTTGAGCCTGTTTGCATGATGATGTAGCTGTTTTAAATTCTGTAATTCTTCCGTGCGGTTGAAGGTTTAATTAGTGACTTTTGCATATCTTTCCTGAAAAATGCACATTGTCGTATCATTTGTTATTATTAGTACACTGTGTAAGTTCGCGAGTTGTCAGAGTTGTGATCAAGTAGTAGTTAATCAAGGTAATTATGCTGTATGTCACCATGTTACTTATTAAGCCTGTTTACATGATGACTTTGCTGTAACTTGTGAGCTTGTAATTTGTAAGCTGTAACTGTTCATGAGATACTATACTGAAGGTAGTTAAGCAGTAGTTGTGATCAAGTTGAGGTAACGCTCTATATGAGCTACTCCAATATAGCTAGCTTGTGTAGTTGACGTCTGGTGGTTGATGACAACTTGCATATACCACTGATACCTGAAAGTTTCATTCTCTTTCATTCCCAAAAGAAAAAGGGTGCTTAATTTTAAAAACAAAGCCTGGTTAGTTCAGCTATCATCAGCAAGCAGGCGATGGAGAAGATTAAGAGAGACGAAAAGCTAATCTGATGCTAGCACAGTACAGCTAGCGAGATAGACATAGCTGCCTAGCAGGTAGTAATGCGTTGGACAGGCAGGTTGTCAGATACGCAAGGAAGACAGACAGGCCACCAAAATGCAGCTAGCAAGCACATCCCAACGCACTCAGTTGCAGAGTCCCTGTCAGTGTCACCTAACAGAGACGCGATGATTCAGCTCAGGATTGCAGACCCAACAAGTCCCGCCATGATTAGCTTGGGGATGTAAGGAAAGATTAAGGGTGTGTTTAGATTGGGGAAAGATTCCCCGAAAATACACTGTTAAAAAAAAAACACTATAGATGAATAGTGATATGTGAGTAGAAGAGGTGGGATGAATAGGGAAAAGTTGGATGAATAGTGGATTTTTGGGGAATGTTTAGGAAACTAAACGGGCCTAAGGACCGCTGATGATTTCCTTTTGTCAGCAGAGGGTGAGTTTAGATTGGGAGAAAAAATACTGTAGATCAAAAAACAATATAGATCGTGCTGGGAAGCGTGTTCTGTGAGTGGAAGAGATGTGATGAATAAAAAAAAATTAGATGAATAGTATTTTTTTGGAAGAAGTTGGATGAACTAAACTCACCCTTAAGCGATTTCCTGGTGAAGATCAAAAGATGGTTGGGCAGTCGGGAGAGGGATGTGGTTGGGCAGTTGAGAGTTGGGACAAGAGGATTGACTTGACACTTGTTCAGACTTCAGGATCAGTGGACTGGAATGGAGTACAGCCGTACAGACAACAAAACATACACCCAAACTTTTCATGGTGCGTTTAGTTAAAAAAAACACTATTCATCTAATTTTTTCCTATTCATCTCATCCCTCCCACTCACATAACACTATTCATCTACAGTGTATTTTTGGTGAACAATATATTTTCAGAAAATCTTTCTTCAACCTAAACACGCCCAAAACTCTGTCGTTCCTAGAATAGGCAATTTAATTTGATTTCGTGATTCTCAGGTCTCAGGAGAGCACAGAGATTTTTTAAAATGTTATATTTTACAAAGTTTCTAGTATATTACTAATATACAAGTTTTTTTAGAAAATACTAGTATTTTTTTCGAGATCATAGAAAATACTAGTATAGCAAGTGAAAAATCCCCAGCTTCCTCTCCGTGGAACATTTGGGCCTTGCAGATCTGGCCTGGCATGGCAGGCATCAGAAGGCTCAGAACAGCCAGCTTGTGGGCCCAATGTGCACGTACGAACAGGCCCAAAAACCATTTGGGCGCCATCACAAGGCCCAATCACCCTAGTTCTCCTCCTCCCTGGCGTGTGCAGAGAGGAGGAAGACGACGTGTCCCGCCGTTGAGCCATGAGAATTCCCCACCGACCACCATTAATGCGCAATCCCAACGCAACCACCTCTCCAAATCCTCCCCGCATTGCGGCTTGCGAGGGAGCGAGCCGCACCATGAGATTGTGAAGGGACCTGGGAGGAATTACGGGGCCGAGTCCGCCGATGTGGCGAGGAGGAGCGATGGCGAGGCTGGTGGTGGCCGCGAGGGCCTTCTCCGCCTCGGCCTCAGCCGGCGCCGGCGGCGTCGCCATGGTGCAGGGCGCATCCCGGGGGATCGGCCTCGAGTTCGTGAGTCCTCTTTCCGCCTCCTCCTATCCCAACCCAATCTCCTTTCCCATTTCGTTCCACCTTCTCTGGATTTGCCCCCTCTGGTTCCTCCATAGTTACGATTCGCTTAATCTGGTGGGGGCAGGTGCGGCAGCTTCTGCGGAGGAGCGACCAGGGCCGCGTCGTCGCCACGTGCCGCGCGCCGGCCGCTGCCGCCGAGCTTCACAAGCTCAGGGAGGAGCACGCACCTGGGCGCCTCACCGTGCTGCCGCTAGATGTCACCGACGAGGCCACCATCGAGGTACACCAACAGCTTTCTCTAGCTGGTTAATACATTGGTCATTTGGTGGTGAACTGGTGGTCAGCAAATGCTGAAGCTTCGAGAATTTGTTTGATACAGAGACTAGTCAGAGGAAATGTTCCTGAGTCCTCAAAAACTTCCTTGTTTGTAAATTTATGGATCAATAACCTGAGAAATTTTGTAATCTTGCCAGTTGATACTGCTACTTTGATGTACTGTACATGGGTACATTCTGATAGTAAAAGGCAGGCTATGTGCACATTTTGGTCTGGTGCGCAGCAATGCTGCAGCCTGGAAAATTATTTGATTCAGAGAGCATTCAGAGGAAATGCTCCTGAATAAACTGTTCTGTTTCTCATCGTTGATTTAGAACCTGAGGATTGTTGCCTGCACTGCAAACTGATTTGGCTAAGTTGTACTGTTCATACTGCTAGTAGAATGCAGGCTGATGTGGAAATTTTGATTCTTTTATTGCAGGCTGCTGCTGCCTCGATTGCGGAGACCCACGGCTCTCTTGATTTGCTGATCAACTCCACCGGCATCCTTTCCATCCCAAACGTGATACAGCCAGGTGGTTCCTCTACCTTAATCACATTTTAGCACAACATTACAGAAGTCAGCAGGCAACAGTTCCCTAGTAACTTGTCTGAAACCAAATTTCTTCTGTGTCCTGTTACAGAGACTACATTGGGCAAAGTTCAGAAGCCGTCCCTGCTGCTAGCATACGAGGTGAATGCAGTCGGCCCAATCTTAGTGATCAAGGTGAAATTCACTGGTTCACTTCTTTTTCTGTTTCCTGTTGTGTTGGTATCGACATTCTGCTTGCTGGTCACTGCGTCTCCACTAACGTTAAGAGCTTGGATTGATTCTTTTGCGGTCAGAACATGTGGCCACTACTGAAGGTTGGAGGTCATTCTGAGACTGGAAGAGGATTCTCATTGGTTGCAAACATGAGCGCTAGAGTCAGTTCAATAGGGGACAATGGTCTGGGAGGCTGGCATTCATACAGAGCTTCTAAAACAGCTCTGAATCAGTGTAAGTGAGCACCAAGATGTTCCAATGTCCATCCTGTTCCCACTTCCCTGGTTCTCAATATCCCACTATGCACACTAATCTTGTCACCATGGTACTATATCAATAATCTTTGTTCATCCAACGGTGTATTATATCTTCTTGAATAATCCAGTGATTGTGCAGCTACCAAAATTTGATTGTCAGGATTTGTTTCCTCAATTTCATTGCTTCATGTCATGCAGTGACGAAGACAGTTTCAGTTGAGCTTGGCAGGAAGGACAACATTGCCTGCATTCTGCTACATCCAGGAACCGTGGACACTGACCTCTCACGACCATTTCAAAGAAATGTCCCCAAGGATAAGCTCTTCACGAGGGAATTCTCTGTACAGAAGCTCCTCTCCATCATTGACAATGTCAAAAAAAGCGACAATGGCAAGTTCTTTGCATGGGATGGCCAAGAAATCCCTTGGTGACTGGAGATCACTCCTTTCAGTCTACGGAACAGTTGTCAATGATTCAACATTGGCCTTAGTTTTAACCCAACAATGCTGTTTTTTTATTGGAAAAAAAATTATGCCATGATTGTTACCAGTCCCTTCAGGTTGTTGCTCAACTAAAGATGTGCTAGCTGCTAGGAGTAAAGTTATCCCATCTACACCTGTATACATGGTACCAGTCCCGAGCCCAATTATAGTTCTTTTGTTAAATTTCTAGTTACTTTATTATAGTTGGACTTGCTTGATACAATTCAATAAAGGTTGTCCAGAAAATGTTACATGATTTGTTACTTGAATTTAGCTAGCTGAATAAGCAAAATATATATCCTAATGTTTGGTAGTAATTCTTCATGATGTTGGCATTTCCCATTTATTTTAGTGGCAGTGTAATAGAATTCATGGTAACTAATTGTCTGTGCACTAATTGAGACACTGTGATTTATGTGGTGATCCTTCTGAAACAGGGCTCCATGCACTGATCAAGTTCCCAAGGGTTGAACACTTCTGGTTGGTTTTCAAAGAAACAAGGCTGTATATGTGGGCCTCGGGCCTTCATTGGGCCTTGCTGTGCCTTGGGCCTCCCTCTGGACAAGATTGTAGAGTGATTAAAACCAGAGAGTAGGATCATAGAGAAAAGCATAGTCTATCAAAGAAACGTCAGGATCACAGAAGATAAGCGTGAAACATTGAATGTGGATAAGCATAAAGCATGTACTACTTCTCTAAATGACTCTTCTCCCCAGTTCTATTTTCTGCTGCAAGCCTGCAATTCTATTTGCAGTCGGAGACCATGGGGTCAGCAATATATGTCAGTGTGCTGCAGGTTGCTGCAAGAAGCCTGCAACAAACAACCACAAAGTGCCATATGCATGCGCGAGCGGCGATCCTGCAGCGCTAGTAGTATGTATCATGTATCATTTCAGTTAGTAGAAAGAAGCTGTGCACCCGGCCGGCGTATACACGTACTAGTTACGACGTACATACGTATAGTTGCAGGCCAGATCGATCACACTGATGCCTGATGGTATGACAATAATCGAAGAAGAAGCTAATAAGGCAGTACAACCTGCAGATTGAGGCAGGACAGCGACGTCCTCCATCCTCTCCGTTGCCATCGTCGATCGGAAGGAAAGTGACAACACGCGGGGACCAACGACCCATTAGCTAGCGTCGCTTTCTTCCTTCCAACCGACTACCTTCCCTCGATCACTTCCCTACAAATGCCTGTTAGTTGGTCTTTACCATACTAAAAAGCAAACTCTATGTGACCCTTCTTGAGCCATGCATGTTAATTGTGATCGATCGATTTTGCAAAAAGCAAAACAATTGTAAAATTAGTTGTGGTTCCTCCCTAGCTCCTTGTTGCATGCAGCAAACTAATTAAGACGTACGTACCGGAAGATCAAAGTAAGAGAGATCGAATTATTATTGCCATATACCTCACCTACACCGTGTAGCATTTCTAACAAATTTGAATCCGTTTTCCGTTAAAAAAGTTATTGTGTGTGTACGTGACGTTTTAATTCTGGAGTCTGGCTGACATGCTGCCCATGTGCAAATCGAGGCACACAAATCTGCATGGAGACCTCCAAGGTCCGGCAATGGCAGTGCACACAGCAGTAGGGATGGAAGTGGATGGATATGGATGGAAACGGATTCGGATGGCACCTTTTACCATATTTTAAAGCAGATACGGATACGGATTCGGATGTTGGCGGATACGAATGCAAAACGGATGTCTCGGATACGGATATTTACTTGTTTTGACACATAGCTACATTTATTTGTTCTATTCATTATAAGCACATTTCAAGTGTATAGCTAAATCATTAATCAACAAGGAACTAAAGTATGATTGTATAACCGTTGTAGTTAGAAAAAAGACAACTCATCAAAACATATTTGTTCATAAATGTTTAAATAGTTAATAATATTATAAATTATAAGATGCTAATAAATAAATAAATATTTTAATTGAAATATCAATAGTTACAAGAATAAATAAAATAAATGTTAAATATTTTACTAAATACAACATTATTAATATTAATATTTTTATTAAAATTAATTACACTTAATGTTTATACATAATTATTAAACCAAGTAGCACGTCTCTCTTAGTTCCACTAAATACTTTACTTGATTTGAAACATACTATATTTATTTACTTTATTCATTATAAGCACCTTTGGAATGTGTCGCTAAATCATTAAACAATAAGGGATTAAAGTATGATTATATAATCATTATAGTTAAGAAAAAAAGACAACTCATCAAAACATATTTATTTCTAAATATTTAAATAGTTAATAATAGTATAAAATATAAAATTAAGTAAACAAATATTTTAATGAAGATAACAAAGAATAAATAAAATAAAAGTCTTTAGAAAAAATTTATTACAATACTTTTGGCTAGCAACACTTGGAAGTCTAACCGTGGCTGCGCATGTGGGTGCGGATGTGGATATTTTTGCTTCCACATTCGTTTCCAACAACAATTCGGATATCCATTTCCATATTTGCTTTTGCAAAACGGATACGGATACCTCCACTTTGGCGTCCACATTTGAAACGGATACGGATACGGATATCCATATAGACGTTTATGCGGATATGGATATCGGATAATTCGGATATCCGCTTACCACATTCCACCCCTACACATCAGGTTGCTGCAAGCCTGCCTGCCACAAACAATGCACCTATATGTAGCAGGGCGTGGGAGGGTATCCTGATTCCTGACGACAAATTAGCATCCAGACACGTGTACAGCTAGCCTTTGGATGGCCGGGACAGGGCTTGACCGTACCGGCCGTTGCATTGACGCCAGCCCTGTCCGGCGCTACATAATGCACAGATACAACCAATCTCACTGCAGCCAAGGTTTTTAGAGGATACGGATACTAGTCTTTTGTGTGATAGTATATACTTTACATAAGATTAAAAAAACTAAACTATATATTGAAGTTTTTTTTGTTAGTATAACTGTCCTTTTACAAACTTTAATAACATTAAAAGGTCGAAAATAATATTTAATTATCGTTTTGCAAACTTAAATAATATTTTTTGTGGAATTTGGAGCTGCAGGCATGCATGTATGATGCTACCCGGGCGGTATGGTTTGCAAGCGAGTACGTGCTTCAAACCGACTAGCGTCGCTTTCTTCCTTCCACCAACCTGCACCTTGACCTCAGTTCGATCTTGTACCTTTGGTTCCCCCGACCACTTCCCGACAAATGCCTGTTAGTTATTGGTTTCCGCCATGGTAAAAAATAAACTCTTTTCTTCTTGAGCCATGGCTTAACTGTGTCGATCGATTTGGCAAAAGAAAAACACGAAAACGCGTGTAAAACTAGTTATTCCTCCCTAGATCCTTATTACAGGCAGCAAGCTAAATAAGACGTACCGGAAGATCAAAGTAACATATCGAATTAGTGCCTTAGATCGATCATCACCTCACATACACCCTGTAGCTAGCTGATTGACATATGTATGGAATCATTTCTAACAAATTGGGCTTATTTCGGAAACAAATTATAGTGGTTTTAATTCTGAGGTCTGGCTCTTGACATGGCCCCCACATGCAGGAACACAAATCTCCATGGAGTAGCTTGCTATTGTATCTAATCATCTAAAACAAAAATTTCAATGAATTTCGCTAAAAAGATTATAGTGCGGATATGAGGTTTTAGTTCTAGAGTCCGGCTCGTGATGTGAGATCCTCATGCGAATCTTGGTACAAAAACATGCATTAAGTAGCTTATTATCATATCTAATCATATACAACAAATTTTAATCAACATTGCTAAAAATTTTTAGTGTGGACACGGAGGTTTTAGTTATGGGGTGCAGCTCTTGATCTGGAGCCCACATGCAAATCCTAACACGCAGATCTGCTCGAAGTCGCTAACCATCATACTAAATCATCCATAGCAAATTTCACTAGACTTCGCCAAAATTTTATAATATGAACACAAGATTTTAGTTTCAAGGTCCGGATCTTATGGCTTATATATAGTAGCAATACTAAACTTTGTTATTGGATCTCTTGGATGGATTTGGATTTCAAATAAGTTGGATTGGATTGGACATGAGGTATATATGTTGTATTAGGATTAGATTGGGTTTTGAATTATTTTTTGAATTAGATCCCTCTATTTGGATTTGGATCTCAATACATAACCACCTGACATTGGACATATGGAAAGGAAGAAAGGACACTACTACAACAAAGATTTTCAGAGGCGGGCATTTTGGGTTTTCAGAGGTGGATATCCTGTCAGCCTCTGAACTGGGCTTCTATTAATTGAGGATTAACGGAGGTGGTTATGTGCCTGCCTCCGTTAGTCGACAAAAGTTTTTTAAAAAGCAAAACCCTAGACAGACCCACCGAGGGGCGCCGCTGCCGGATCCTCATCGCTACCCGCGCGCGCCGCTCCGGTTTTGCATCCACCTCCACCCCGCTGCCGCCATCTCGCACCTCGCCTTCGCCCGCTCGCGCACCACCACTCCTCCACATGTGCACCCGCCACGGCCCGCAGGACGAAGAAGAGGGTTTGCCTGCACGTGTGGAGGCGTTGAGGTATGGGTAGCGGAAGACCACCACCGTTCCTCCACCTTCGCCTCCAGATGTTGTCGTGTGGCCGCCTCCAACGTCACACCTCCATCTCCACCGCACATCTGCCACCACCTCAACCTCCGTCGTGCCTCCATTGCTGAGCACGAACACAGTAGTAGCATTGTTGGATCTGCGTGCGGGTATAGATGCCCAAATGTGCTGCACGACACGACATGGGCATGAGCACGACTAGACATGGCACGACGGGGCATGACACGTCACGACGTGTCGTGCCTCGCCGTGCCGAGGTGGCTGCCTAGGCATGGCCCTACAAGGGCTCCGACGTGCTTTGCCGGCATGGCAACATGACAGGGCACGGCAGGTGCTCCCGCGGCGGCAACCCTCGCGACGACGACTGGCACAACTCCCGTGATTGCTGCCCAACTCCCGTGATTGCCGCCTTCGTGACGGCGGCTAGCATAGCTCCCGACTGTGGCTGGCATGATATAGCAAGGGAATGGCCGATGGGGCCATGGAGGAGAGTAGAGGAGTGATTGGCGCCCGGTGGCAGGGTGAGAGCAGGAGATACTGGGAGAGGGACGAGGGGGCAACGACGACTCGGTTGGGAAGGAGGCAGGGAAGATGTGACGATGGATGGGCTATTAGGGTTTGTGCGGTTTAATAGATATGGGCTATTATTAGGCTGGCCCAATAGTTGTGCCATGTGTAACACCCCTGGTGTTAATTAACACTAAAACAGTGATTAAGCTAAGCTAAGCATGATTCAAAAGTGAATTTGAAGAAAATGAGGAAAAATTAATCAATTTGAGTCAAAAACCATTCAAATGAAGTAATAAGAAAACTTTGAAAAATTCTTAAGAACTTGAAAAAGTGCAAATGTAAAAGTTGGAGTATAAGTCAAACCAAGAAACTTTCCTTTTCAAACCATAGCCTAAACATGCTTGGAAGCATCTCAAATTTCAAACCCTAACCTTGGAATTTGAATTTCCAATTCAAATTCAAAAGCTGAAATAGAATCTTAGCCAAATCTCAAGATTTTACCACAGAACATCAAAATCTCCAAAACGCAAAGTTGTTCTTCATCACATTTCTGAACTTTGCCTCTTTGGGCACTTTGGCCAATTTTGCCATTTAGCCCCTCGAATTTCAGAAATTCAGTTCAAAACAGGGATTTACCCCCTTTTGAATTACGGCCAAATTTCCAAATTTTTCTCAAAATCTCCAGTGCAGGGACGTGTCTCATGAAATTCTAAACAACTTTCATGTTGGAAGATTTTCGAGTCATGTTCAAAATTTTGAAATTAGAGCCATGCCAATCAGTTGACCTTTGCACCGCTCACGGCGCGCTCACGGGTTGCCAGCGCCGCGCCCGCGCGTGCCGCGCTCGCCGCCGGCAAGCGCCTGCCGCCGTCCGGCCTCGCCTGAGCCGACAAGTGACATGGCCAGGTGTCCCCGCTCACGGTGCACGCCTCTGGCAGGGTCTCATGGTCGGAGACGCACTGTAGCGCTGACTCCGCGCTCGCCGTCGCGTCGCCGCCGCGGACCGCCGGGTTTTGCCGTCGCCGCCGTTGCCCGCCAGTCCAAAGCGCGACTTTTGCGCCCCCGCGTGCTCCTTTTTCCTCTCTTGGCCTGTCTTCTCGCTCGCCCACGCGCGCGCGTTGACGCCGCGCACGGCGCCAACACGGCCGCGGCAAGCCTCTGTCGCCGCGAGACGTCACCGAGCTGCCCCGGTCTCCATCTCGTGCTTCCCGAGCACCCTTCCACTCCCCTCTCACTCCTACTTAAGCCCTCAACAGTTCCCCTCCCTTCCTCGCCGGTAGCCGCTCGCCGGAGCAAGCCGAGCCGCCACCGCCGTCGTTGACCTTGTTCCCGGCCATCCCCGACCTCGAGCCCTAGCTCAAACGAATCACGGTGAGCCCCTCTACATTTCCCCCCACTTCCCCGGCCCGGTCTCGCCGCCGTTTGGCCGGCGTAACCACGCCGGCGAACTCGAGGACACGGTTGTGTCTTCAACCTCTTTCCAGGGGGCTGCGCGAAAATTGTAGGGACCTGTTCGTAAGGGATTCAAAAGTTCTAGGGTCCCTCGCGTAAAATAGATTCTATATTTTAGGTTTAATTCGCTGAGATCTTCAAAAATTCATAGAAAATCGTAGAAAAATCAGAAAAATGCCAAACCAATTTTGTAGTGACCAGTGAATCTAGAAGAACAAATTCTTCCTTTGCACCTCACCAAGTTGAGCTGTAGATTTTGAAATATAAATTCATTTCAGTTTGAGCACATTTCATCATAGTTCAAAATCTACACATGCACTGGAGCTGAGCTTGGGATATGTTGTTAGGATGATTATCATTAGCCTAATGCGCAAAGGGTGCACAAAAATTCCCAGTGGATTTAGGGTTATGATTTTCCAAACATATACCCTGCTGTTTTGGCAAATAAATCACAGAACATAACGTACTCAGTGAAAAATCATCTCCTTCACACAGAAACTAAATCAAGACATAAGAAACCTTAGAAAAATGAAAATGATAAATTTTGGACACTGGAAAATGGCTAAATGATTTTTGGTAGTTTAAACATGGTGAAATTCCACAAAAATAACCATAAATCAAAATCACATGCAAACTTGCAGAGAGGTCACCCTTGGTATCCTAAGTCACTGTGCCAAGTGGTTTGGACAAAAAACCTTGTAGTTAGTTTTGTAGGATTTTAGTTTGATTTTAGGCAAAAAGATAAGAATAATTTTAATAAAATATAGAAAATTTATCTTGAGCCAAACTTTGGGCAAAGCTCCTGTCTTGGCATGAGCAAGCCTCTGGCCAAAGGGTACATGAAAATAAATTTCCTAAGTTCACCTTTTGAATAATAGAAAAAGGGCTTAAAAGGTGGAAAAGAGAAGAAAAAAAAAGAAAGGAAAAGAGAAGAAAAAGAAAAGAGAAGAAAAAGAAAGGAAAAGAGAAGAAAAAGAAAAGAGAAGAAAAAGAAAGGAAAAGAGAAGAAAAAGAAAAGAAAAGAGAAAAACCTAAACCTCTAAAATCAAAGTAAAGGTTCAAAATAAAAAGGGAATATTCACTTATAATTAATGTTTATCCTTTCCAATTCATTAACCAAGATTTAAATAAACCCTAACTATTTAAAATCTCGATATTTAAGCATTTCATGCATCTCGTGTAGATTCGGGTCTCGCCGACGGAGTCTACGAGCTAGTCCCCGCTGCCGAGGAGATCGCCCAGGAGTCCGAGGTGAACGTGGTGCACGTGGATCCGAGCCCCGAGCAGGAGTACCGCTTCGAGCCGGAAGGCAAGCCCCGGAGCATAACCTAACTTTACTTACGCAATTTATTTGATTATATGTTTGTGCATTTAAGTTTCAAGGAGTTGAATGAAACCCTAGAGTGCATGATCATAGGTTCCTTTGATTGAACACTAGTATGTTAGGTTCGATAGTTGCTATGCTTAAGAACGATAGAAGTCGAGTGTTTTCCGACACTCGCGAGATATAGGAGTTGTATGACTACTCATATCAGAAACACTAGAGATGATGGACGGATGATTGTAGATACCCGTCTATCGATGTTTTAAGTGGAAACATGTGGTACTTTTGTGTCAAGCGTTTGAACGTACCACACATATGCACGGTTTATGGGACCGGTAAGTCCCGGTATCCGATTGATGCGAGCAGGTCCGACAGCTCTCTGTCTTGGAAACGTTATCCCATGGGCACATGAGGGTAGTTGCGTGAGTCCCAGTAGTGGTAAACCTTTACCCTGAGGCATTGGGACTCGGGAGCCACTCGCAGAGAGAGGAGAAAGGATTGGGGTGTGTTGGTATTCCCAACCATTCCGTATGTTTGGGTTTTCCCTGGCCAGGTAGTAAATTCGGTTCGAACTGTCCGCTTCTCGCGGTTAATGAGACTGCTTGACCGATGTATGACATATTATGAAGTGAAACTTGGAAGGATGAAATCTTTGTATGAAATAATTGTATTGCAAAACTTGATTGTTTAGCTAGGCTCACCTAGAATGGATAGGCTAAAGAAATTAAAATCAAAATGAAGAAATTAGAAATC
Source organism: Digitaria exilis (assembly GCA_015342445.1). Classification (NCBI taxonomy): domain Eukaryota; kingdom Viridiplantae; phylum Streptophyta; class Magnoliopsida; order Poales; family Poaceae; genus Digitaria; species Digitaria exilis. The sequence goes on from JACEFO010002585.1 coordinate 347,280, forward strand.
AGCTTAGTCGCTTTTGGCAAAAGAACCCCACTAGCCAAACAGCCTCTCATCTTATGAGTCGGTGATGTAGTGATCACCAGTCGGTTAAGTCTTGTTGAGTATAACTATTATACTCAGCCTTGCTTGTGGCTTAAATTTTCAGGACCTTCCCCTCAGGAGGTAGCTGCCTCTGTGGCTTGGGCCTCCCAGCTTCCTCCTGGCTACAGCATCGAGTGGGAGCCAATCTCTCCCGAGGATCGTGAGGAGTAGCGTCACGGCTGACTTCATCGTGACGATACTATGGATCGTCGCTAGTATCTCGTTATTTCCGCTGCATGAACTCGAACTATCTTATTTACCTTACCATTTCAATTTGGTTGTAATAACTCTGAACCTTGTTGTAATTTGAATTGTGGAATGATGTGATCTTTGGAACTCGCCTTCGAGTGAGCGTATGGACGGACGATCTTCAGTAGCAGTTAGTCGAGCTTGACTCGACGGTCGAATCCGCACTTGGGAACATTTTCGTGTATTAGCACCAATGGAAGGTGGAATATACTTAAGTGGGCCCATTTCTCGGGTAAGATCGCTACAGCTGGTATCAGAGCCGACGTTCATACGCACCAAAGAAAGCATCAGACCCTAACCAATGTTTTCTAAATAAAATCTACCAAACCCCGATTCCATTGCGCCTATGCAAAAGGAATGAAACGTATAGGATCGTTAAGGATAAAACTAGAACGTGAAGTCCTTAAGGGTTAAGGGTTGCGCATTGTTGGGTGGCATAGTCTAACTTAGGAGTGATGTTTGTTCTTCCATGAAACCCAATCTTAAAAGACTTTCGTCGAAATTCCTCTGACTGCTATGAAAGGTTTACGAGTAGGAGTCCGACTAGATCTATAGAGAGAGACGTGTCTATGCCTAGCCACCGGCACTAACTCCGAAGGTCAAGTCTGACTTAAAATGTGAGGACGTTTAGGTCTTGCATGCATCTCTTAATTAAAATCGGAATAATGATAAACTTAAGAGAGTCAAAACCCAACCGATCAAATCAACGCTTAAACGACCTTAATTAAAAGCTTAAGCACGCTCTTTACCTTCAGTTTTCTCCCAGTTTTTCTTTAGTCTTTTTGACTCTTGGTACTCACCTCTGAATTTTTGTTCAGATGGCCGTTCCCAGTCACCTTGCTGGCGCGAACGAGAAGGTGGAGTGCCAGGACTGCCTCAGCTGGGAGGGGTTCCCGTCCCTCTTTTGGAAGATTCTGAAGGAGGTTGGCTACCCGTCTCCGCCGGTTTACTTTGGCAGAGAGTATGCGGAGCGTGGTGTGACTCAGTGCAGTGTCCGCATGGAGGCACCGGTGCACCCCGAGCACCCCGACTGGCCTAGGCTGGGAGTTGTGGTGCATGGCCACCGCTTTCCGGACACTTGGGAGCTGGCCGCTTTCGCAGGACTGAACCAGTTCACTTCACAGCACCACGACTTGGTGGATAACACTTTGGTTGGTTTCCTGCCTTCAGCCCGCAGGGATGACCCTTAGTGGTTGTCATGTTACTTGGCTTCTCCGCAGTTGTTCCTGGAATTTCCCCGGAACGCACCTGCTTTCTTTGCTAGCTGGATGAAGGCTAGCATCCGCATGGCAGAGCTACTCAAGATGTCTCAGGATTCTCTGCTCGACTTTGCCGATGCGATGGTGAGAGTGTCCGCGGATAAGGACATAGCCGGGATCTGCACTTCTTTGGACATGGCTGCCAAGGATACTCAGATCCGGGACTTGCAGGCTCGCATTGCGGAGCTTACCATGGAGAAGGAGCACTGTGCTCACCAGGTGGAGGTGTTGACGGATGCACTTGAAGAGGCACAGGTGGAGTTGCACGAGGCGAATGCCGAGATGGTTGAGTTGGAGGCTCATATGGAGGTTCCCGAGGAGGATGAGGCAGAGGATGATGCCAAGTCCGAGCTGGACGACGAGGAGTTACCCCCAGTTCAGCCACCACTTTCCGCCACCGTGAGCCGTACTTCGGTAAACGACGTGGATGACTTCTAGAGCGTTGAGTTAGAGATTAGGTACTCTTCAGCATGGTTTTTCCGTGTCACGTGGAGTTTAGCTAGTTGAAGATGGATAATCTCTTTGTATCTCTTGTATCTGTTCCCTTCGCATTGGTGTAGCATCTTAATTAGAATGTGTTGTCAGCATGTGTTGTAATGGATTCGTCGAACCATGTCTTGGATTAATGAAGTTGCTCATTCTATGAAATTTCGCTTTTTATGCCACATTCTTTTGTAACATTGAGATTGTCTCCTAATCATGCCTGCCATTCCCTTATGAGCAAATGGTGATTCATGTGATTAATGGAGATTAAATCATGCAGATGGTGGGACCTACGACCCGACTGACTCCGGGTGGTTTCGGGACAAATCAAGGCTCAACTAGTGCCCCGAATCAGCAGGTTCCGCCAGAGCAGCAGCCACCACCTGCCCCTCCACTGCCAAATTGGCAGCAGATGATGGCTATGCACGCCGAGGTCATGAGGACCATGCAGCAGCAGATACAATTGCAGCAGCAGCAGTTGGCCCAGAACATGAATATCGGTGCTCAGCGTCAGAGTGGCCGTAATGCCCTGCCTGCTCAGGTTGCACGATTTGAGGACTTTCTGGGTACTCAGCCCCCGGTGTTCTCTAAAGCTACTGAGCCCATGGAGGCTGACGCGTGGATTCGGGCTATCGACTCGAAGTTTGCTATCCTGGCTGTCCCTTGCTCTGAAGAATGCAAGGTCACTTTCGCCGCACAGCAGCTTCGCGGCCCGGCTTTGGTTTGGTGGGAGACTTACCGTGGCATGCTCCCCGCCGAAACTGTGATTACTTGGCAGAACTTCAAGGATGCGTTCAAGGCGCATCACATTCCTAAGGGTCTTGTTGAGAGGAAGTTGAGGGAGTTCCTGACCTTGACTCAGGGCACCCACACGGTGTATCAGTACGCCCAGGCTTTCAACAACCTCTGTCAGTACGCGGGACATCATGCTGACAGTGATGATAAGAAGAAGGAGAGGTTCCGTATGGGGCTCAGCACCAAGTTGCAGGAGAGGCTGCTCAACATCAAGCCTGCCACTTATGCTGACTTGGTCAATGTGGCTATCGCTCAGGAGGATGCCATTATGACCCATAGAGCCGACAAGAAGAGGAAGGCTCCTGTTGTCTCTGCCAGTGGCGGTAAGCCGCAGCGCTTCCGTATTGTTCCTCCACAGGGACAGCAGCGTACAGGGCAGTCTGGCCGCTGGGTGGTTAACCCTCCTCAGCAGGGTGGTTCTCGCTTTCCACCGCAGCAGTCACAGCAGCAGAAGACCCCGATGAAGCAGCAGCCAGCTCAGCCTGGAGCTGGGTATTCTTGCTACCGTTGCGGCAGTACCAGTCACTTCATCAGGGACTGTCCTCAGGGCAAGCAGCAAAACAATGGCAACCAGCCAAACAAGGGCAAGTTGCAAAAGATTCACGTTAAGCAGGGAAGGGTCAACTTCACCACCTTGACTGACCTTCCCGAGGGAGCACCAGTAATGACGGGTAAATTTCTGATTCATAACCAACCTGCAGTCATTCTCTTTGATTCTGGTGCCACTCATAGTTTCATAAGTCCAAGTTGTGCTAAAAAATGTGGGTTAAATTGCTTATCTACAAATGCGGCCTACAAAATAATCACCGCAGGAGGAAACTTAAATTCAGATCATGTGGCGCGGAAGGTGCCAATTAAATTGGGTAGTAGAGTTATCTTGACCGATCTGATTCTTTTAGAACTGGATGGGATAGATATAATCTTGGGAGCTAATTGGATGGCACAGCACAAGGTTGTGTTAGACATTGCTGAGAGAATTATTGATATCAACTCACCTACACATGGATCTACCACACTCTATCTTCCGTCTCCCAACTCCTTGAGCTCGTGTGTTTTTGTCATGACTGAGCCCAAGCTTGAAGACATTCCTATTGTCTGTGAGTTCCCCGATGTCTTTCCAGACGACTTGCCTGGAATGCCACCGGATTGGGACACTGAGTTCATTATCGAGCTACAACCAGGCACCGCACCAATTTCTAAAAGACCCTACAGAATGCCACCCGCAGAATTGGCAGAGATGAAAACTCAACTCCAAGATTTACTGGACAAGGGTTTCATTCGTCCGAGTACTTCACCTTGGGGTTGTCCTGCCATATTTGTCGAAAAGAAGGATCACACGTTGAGGATGTGTATTGACTACCGGCCTCTCAATGCGGTTACCATAAAAAACAAGTACCCTCTTCCCCGCATTGATGTATTGTTCGATCAACTCGCCGGAGCCAAGATATTCTCGAAAATTGATCTTCGTTCCGGATATCATCAAATCAAGATTCGTCCTTGTGATATTCCCAAGACGGCTTTCTTGACCCGCTATGGACTTTATGAATTCTTGGTTATGTCGTTCGGGCTGACTAATGCTCCTGCTTATTTCATGTATCTCATGAATTCGGTGTTCATGCCCGAGCTGGATAAGTTCGTAGTGGTTTTCATTGATGATATTCTTGTCTATTCCAAGAATGAGGAAGAGCATGCCAAGCATCTCCGTATTGTTCTTCAACGACTCCGTGATCACAAGTTGTACGCCAAGTTCTCCAAGTGTGAGTTTTGGCTGGATAGTGTGAAGTTCTTAGGTCACACTGTTTCTAAAGATGGTATCTCAGTGGATCCTACGAAAGTGCAGCAAGTAATGGACTGGAAACCTCCTACCTCTGTCCACGAAATCCGAAGCTTTGTGGGTTTGGCGGGATATTATCGTCGTTTTATTCCGGACTTCTCGCGAGTTGCCAAGCCAATGACCGAGCTATTGAAGAAGGGGCAGAAATTTGTGTGGGATGAGAAGTGTGAAGAGGCATTCCGCACATTGAGGAAGTTATTGACCTCCGCTCCTGTTCTGACCCAACCGGATAGCACCAAACCCTATGATGTCTATTGCGACGCTTCAGGCACCGGACTCGGTTGTGTTCTTATGCAAGAAAATCGAGTTATTGCTTATGCTTCACGTGCTCTCCGTCCCCATGAGCTGAATTATCCCACTCACGACCTTGAATTGGCAGCCGTGATTCACGCTCTGAAAATATGGAGGCACTATCTTATAGGAGTTCCTTGCAACGTGTATACCGACCACAAAAGTCTCAAGTACGTCTTCACTCAGACTAACTTGAATATGAGGCAATGAAGATGGCTGGAGTTGGCAAAGGACTATGACATGAGTCTACATTATCACCCCGGAAAGGCGAATGTGGTTGCGGATGCCTTGAGCCGCAAGTCTCATTGCCATTGTCTTTCGGTCGAATCGTATGCCGACACTCTATGCCATGAGTTGGCGAAACTCAATCTCGAGATTGTTCCGCATGGCTATCTAAACAACATATCTCTCGAGTCCACATTACACGATGAGATCTTTCTGGCCCAGCAGACCGATAAAAAGGTCGGAGTTATTCGGGAGGAGCTAGCCAAAGGAACGGAGGAACGGTATAACTGTTTCCGTCAGGATGCCCGAGGCATGATATGGTTTGGGAACCGTATCGTCGTGCCTAAGGATCCGGAATTACGAAAGAAAATTTTGAGTGAAGCTCACCACTCTAAATTCTCTATTCACCCTGGCAGCAATAAGATGTACCAGGATATGAAGAAAACTTTTTGGTGGACCAAGATGAAAATGGATATTGCTCGGTTTGTATCCGAGTGTGACACTTGCCGGAGGGTAAAGGCTAGTCATCTAAAGGCGGCTGGAACTCTTCAACCTTTGTCTATACCCTCATGGAAATGGGAGGATATCAGTATGAATTTCATTGTTGGCCTTCCCAAGACCGCACGAGGGCACGATTCTATATGGGTCATTGTGGACAGGCTCACAAAGACCGCTCACTTTATTCCGGTCAACACCACCTATGCCGTCAAGAAGTATGCCGAGATCTATCTCAACCAAATTGTATGTCTGCACGGAGTGCCTAGAACAATCATTTCGGACCGAGGTCCGCAGTTTGTGGCAAGGTTCTGGGAGCAACTCCATGCATCTCTCGGCACCAAGCTTATTCGAAGCTCGGCTTACCACCCGCAGACGGATGGGCAGACCAAGCGGGTGAATCAAATCCTTGAAGACATGCTTCGAGCTTGCGTCATTCATTATGAAGCAAGTTGGGATAAATGTCTGGCTATCGCCGAATTCTCATACAACAACAGTTACCAAGCAAGCTTGAAAATGGCCCCTTTCGAAGTCTTGTATGGGAAAATGTGTCGAACTCCGTTATGTTGGTCTCAGCCTGGAGAGCGAGAGATATACGGACCCGACCTGGTGATTGAAGCCGAAGAGCAAGTCAGGGTTATTCGGGAAAATCTCAAAGCCGCTCAGTCTCGTCAGAAGAGTTATGCCGATCGCCGAAGAATGCCTCTCAAATTCGCAGTCGGTGATCATGTGTATCTTAAGGTCTCACCAACTCGGGGAGTCCAAAGGTTCGGAGTAAAGGGAAAGCTTGCACCCCGTTACGTCGGACCTTATGAAATCGTTGAGAAATGTGGATCCGTGGCTTATCGTCTACGACTTCCCGACAAACTTTCAGCCGTGCACAATGTCTTTCATATCTCACAACTCAAGAAGTGTATTCGAGTTCCGACTGAAGTCGTGGAACAAGAAGACGTGGAAGTTGAGCCCGATCTGACCTACGTTGCTCAACCTCTCAAAGTCCTTGATCAAAAAGAAAGGCACACAAGAAGGAGCTCAGTTAAAATGTATAAGATTCAGTGGGTTCATCACACTGAAGAAGAGGCAACATGGGAAACCGAGGAATATCTCAATCGCCATTATCCTGGATTTCTCACCACCTCACCAGGTACCGCACATTTCCGCACTTTCTAGCATTCCCGAATCTCGGGACGAGATTCTTTTTAAGGGGGGTAGGCTGTAACACCCCTAGTGTTAATTAACACTAAAACAGTGATTAAGCTAAGCTAAGCATGATTCAAAAGTGAATTTGAAGAAAATGAGGAAAAATTAATCAATTTGAGTCAAAAACCATTCAAATGAAGTAATAAGAAAACTTTGAAAAATTCTTAAGAACTTGAAAAAGTGCAAATGTAAAAGTTGGAGTATAAGTCAAACCAAGAAACTTTTCTTTTCAAACCATAGCCTAAACATGCTTGGAAGCATCTCAAATTTCAAACCCTAACCTTGGAATTTGAATTTCCAATTCAAATTCAAAAGCTGAAATGGAATCTTAGCCAAATCTCAAGATTTTACCACAGAACATCAAAATCTCCAAAACGCAAAGTTGTTCTTCATCACATTTCTGAACTTTGCCTCTTTGGGCACTTTGGCCAATTTTGCCATTTAGCCCCTCGAATTTCAGAAATTCAGTTCAAAACAGGGATTTACCCCCTTTTAAATTACGGCCAAATTTCCAATTTTTTCTCAAAATCTCCAGCGCAGGGACGTGTCTCATGAAATTCTAAACAACTTTCATGTTGGAAGATTTTCGAGTCATGTTCAAAATTTTGAAATTAGAGCCATGCCAATCAGTTGACCTTTGCACCGCTCACGGCGCGCTCACGGGTTGCCAGCGCCGCGCCCGCGCGTGCCGCGCTCGCCGCCGGCAAGCGCCTGCCGCCGTCCGGCCTCGCCTGAGCCGACAAGTGACATGGCCAGGTGTCCCCGCTCACGGTGCACGCCTCTGGCAAGGTCTCATGGTCGGAGACGCACTGTAGCGCTGACTCGGCGCTCGCCGTCGCGTCGCCGCCGCGGACCGCCGGGTTTTGCCGTCGCCGCCGTTGCCCGCCGGTCCAAAGCGCGACTTTTGCGCCCCCGCGTGCTCTTTTTTCCTCCCTTGGCCTGTCTTCTCGCTCGCCCACGCGTGCCTGCGGCTGCAGCACGCCTGCGCGCGCGCGTTGACGCCGCGCACGGCGCCAACACGGCCGCGGCAAGCCTCTGTCGCCGCGAGACGTCACCGAGCTGCCCCGGTCTCCATCTCGTGCTTCCCGAGCACCCTTCCACTCCCCTCTCACTCCTACTTAAGCCCTCAACAGTTCCCCTCCCTTCCTCGCCGGTAGCCGCTCGCCGGAGCAAGCCGAGCCGCCACCGCCGTCGTTGACCTTGTTCCCGGCAATCCCCGACCTCGAGCCCTAGCTCAAACGAATCACGGTGAGCCCCTCTACATTTCCCCCCACTTCCCCGGCCCGGTCTCGCCGCCGTTTGGCCGGCGTAACCACGCCGGCGAACTCGAGGACACGGTTGTGTCTTCAACCTCTTTCCAGGGGGCTGTGCGAAAATTGTAGGGACCTGTTCGTAAGGGATTCAAAAGTTCTAGGGTCCCTCGCGTAAAATAGATTCTATATTTTAGGTTTAATTCGCTGAGATCTTCAAAAATTCGTAGAAAATCGTAGAAAAATCAGAAAAATGCCAAACCAATTTTGTAGTGACCAGTGAATCTAGAAGAACAAATTCTTCCTTTGCACCTCACCAAGTTGAGCTGTAGATTTTGAAATATAAATTCATTTCAGTTTGAGCACATTTCATCATAGTTCAAAATCTACACATGCACTGGAGCTGAGCTTGGGATATGTTGTTAGGGTGATTATCATTAGCCTAATGCGCAAAGGGTGCACAAAAATTCCCTGTGGATTTAGGGTTATGATTTTCCAAACATATACCCTGCTGTTTTGGCAAATAAATCACAGAACATAACGTACTCAGTGAAAAATCATCTCCTTCACACAGAAACTAAATCAAGACATAAGAAACCTTAGAAAAATGAAAATGATAAATTTTGGACACTGGAAAATGGCTAAATGATTTTTGGTAGTTTAAACATGGTGAAATTCCACAAAAATAACCATAAATCAAAATCACATGCAAACTTGCAGAGAGGTCACCCTTGGTACCCTAAGTCATTGTGCCAAGTGGTTTGGACAAAAAACCTTGTAGTTATTTTTGTAGGATTTTAGTTTGATTTTAGGCAAAAAGATAAGAATAATTTTAATAAAATATAGAAAATTTATCTTGAGCCAAACTTTGGGCAAAGCTCCTGTCTTGGCATGAGCAAGCCTCTAGCCAAAGGGTACATGAAAATAAATTTCCTAAGTTCACCTTTTGAATAATAGAAAAAGGGCTTAAAAGGTGGAAAAGAGAAGAAAAAAAAAAGAAAGGAAAAGAGAAGAAAAAGAAAAGAGAAGAAAAAGAAAGGAAAAGAGAAGAAAAAGAAAAGAGAAGAAAAAGAAAGGAAAAGAGAAGAAAAAGTAAAGAAAAGAGAAAAACCTAAACCTCTAAAATCAAAGTAAAGGTTCAAAATAAAAAGGGAATATTCACTTATAATTAATGTTTATCCTTTCCAATTCATTAACCAAGATTTAAATAAACCCTAACTATTTAAAATCTCGATATTTAAGCATTTCATGCATCTCGTGTAGATTCGGGTCTCGCCGACGGAGTCTACGAGCTAGTCCCCGCTGCCGAGGAGATCGCCCAGGAGTCCGAGGTGAACGTGGTGCACGTGGATCCGAGCCCCGAGCAGGAGTACCGCTTCGAGCCGGAAGGCAAGCCCCGGAGCATAACCTAACTTTACTTACGCAATTTATTTGATTATATGTTTGTGCATTTAAGTTTCAAGGAGTTGAATGAAACCCTAGAGTGCATGATCATAGGTTCCTTTGATTGAACACTAGTATGTTAGGTTCGATAGTTGCTATGCTTAAGAACGATAGAAGTCGAGTGTTTTCCGACACTCGCGAGATATAGGAGTTGTATGACTACTCATATCAGAAACACTAGAGATGATGGACGGATGATTGTAGATACCCGTCTATCGATGTTTTAAGTAGAAACATGTGGTACTTTTGTGTCAAGCGTTTGAACGTACCACACATATGCACGGTTTATGGGACCGGTAAGTCCCGGTATCCGATTGATGCGAGCAGGTCCGACAGCTCTCTGTCTTGGAAACGTTATCCCATGGGCACATGAGGGTAGTTGCGTGAGTCCCAGTAGTGGTAAACCTTTACCCTGAGGCATTGGGACTCGGGAGCCACTCGCAGAGAGAGGAGAAAGGATTGGGGTGTGTTGGTATTCCCAACCATTCCGTATGTTTGGGTTTTCCCTGGCCAGGTAGTAAATTCGGTTCGAACTGTCCGCTTCTCGCGGTTAATGAGACTGCTTGACCGATGTATGACATATTATGAAGTGAAACTTGGAAGGATGAAATCTTTGTATGAAATAATTGTATTGCAAAACTTGATTGTTTAGCTAGGCTCACCTAGAATGGATAGGCTAAAGAAATTAAAATCAAAATGAAGAAATTAGAAATCAGCTTAGTCGCTTTTGGCAAAAGAACCCCACTAGCCAAACAGCCTCTCATCTTAGGAGTCGGTGATGTAGTGATCACCAGTCGGTTAAGTCTTGTTGAGTATAACTAGTATACTCAGCCTTGCTTGTGGCTTAAATTTTCAGGACCTTCCCCTCAGGAGGTAGCTGCCTCTATGGCTTGGGCCTCCCAGCTTCCTCCTGGCTACAGCATCGAGTGGGAGCCAATCTCTCCCGAGGATCGTGAGGAGTAGCGTCACGGCTGACTTCATCGTGACGATACTATGGATCGTCGCTAGTATCTCGTTATTTCCGCTGCATGAACTCGAACTATCTTATTTACCTTACCATTTCAATTTGGTTGTAATAACTCTGAACCTTGTTGTAATTTGAATTGTGGAATGATGTGATCTTTGGAACTCGCCTTCGAGTGAGCGTATGGACGGACGATCTTCAGTAGCAGTTAGTCGAGCTTGACTCGACGGTCGAATCCGCACTTGGGAACATTTTCGTGTATTAGCACCAATGGAAGGTGGAATATACTTAAGTGGGCCCATTTCTCGGGTAAGATCGCTACACCATGCACGGGCCGGCACTACGAGCTGAAATGGCGGCCTAGTTACGGCACTACTATCGGGCCATGCATGGCACGGGCACGATGACCCACGTGGCATGTCGTTCCGTGGTTTTTTTGGCCCGTGTCAGGTTAGTGGGCCTAGCCCGTTTGGCAAGCTATAGCGTCGGGGGAGGAGCTGTGATGCCGGATCCGCCGTGCCTTGGCTGGAGAGGGAGAGAGGTGGTTAGAGAGGAAGAGGGGGAGAATGAGAGTTAGGGTTATCGGGCCGAGCTGGGTCTATTGGGCCTTGGCCTTTTTCAAAAACGAGCTTTATAAGCGTACGCATTCAAAAAAATAATTTATGGAGGACACCTTATGATGACCGTCTTAAAAAATAAATGCTTTTTCAAGGTGATTGTTTTAAAATTTCCAGCTTCGTAAATCGATTTTTGGAGACCGTCAAATACAAACACCTCTGCAAATAAAAAAATGGCAACGTCCGTTAATGCCAGGGATTAACGGAGACGGACGGATTTTGTGTCCGCCTCTAAGGAGGATTTTGGAGTGTCCCCTAAAATTCTTTTTGTAGTAGTGGGATGAATGGTAGGGGTGCAGGCATTGGTGTCTCCTTGACATTTTCGTGTGTGGAATCTCGATTCTTGTTGATTTGGAAATCTTGGAGTGTCCCCTAAAATTCTTTCTGTAATAGTGGGATGGATGGTAGGGGTGCGGCATTGGTGTCTTCCTTGGCATTTTGGTGTGGGAATCGGATGCTTGTTGATTTCGATTTGGGTGGGCAGGACATCGATCGATTGCAGCTGATCGAGGGATTTTTATTTGGGTGGCCCCAACCTCGATTCCTGCTTGAAGATGACGATTTGGGCAGTGATGGTTTCTATTTTTGTGGTTGCTGGGATGGTGATGTATGAGGCTGTTGACAGCAGGTAGCGTGAACTACGATGGTGTATCCTTCAAGGTCCTCTTCTCAGAGCAAGGAATTTTCCTCGTGACAAATTTAGTATGGTTAGTTGTCCTATGCTTTCCCCATTTTTTTCTTGAGGCACTTTACCACTTCAGTGTGATACTTACAATCAGTTCATTAGTTCCTGAACAGGAATGGAATTCAATTAATTATTGTGATACTCCCATTTTCTAACTCTATTCGTTTTCTTTCTGTTTCACCAGAAGAGATGTTGATCCCATGGAAATTTGGCAAGGATGTGGGATTATCACTACGACAAGTTACCACAAAATCTTGCATTTAAATTATATAATTTTAGCAAAATACAATAAATTTAATAGAAATGATTTAGTATGATAGTCTACTTCATACAGATTTACGTGCCAGGATTCGCATGTGGGCCCCATGTCAAGAGTTGGATGACCTAGAATTAAAACCTTGTATTCACATTACAAATTTTAACAAATAAAATGGACACAAATTTTTGAAAATCCCACTTATAATGTACTTGCAATGTGGATCTTTTTTAGAAATAGATAGACTTAAATGGTTGATCGTGATCCAAAGACCTCACCCAGAGTTAAAGATGTTCAAACGGGCAGCTCGGTCCGGCCTTGGACCAGGCTCGGGGTGGCCCGCCCGTGCTCGGGCTGGGTCAGGCCTGACCTCCACCATGCATGTGCCGGACTGGGCTAGCCACCACCGTGCTGTGTCGATGGCCCAGGAACGGGCCCATGGATCTACTTCGGTCCGAGCTAGCTTGGTTGGCACGGTATGTTGCCGGGCTGTTGGACCTGTGCCACTCGTCACGCCACCGCCCACGACCGTGCTCCCCGCTTCTGATCCCCATGTAGCCACTCCCCGCACCCCCGCGATGTTGCCACAACCCGCATCCCTACACTGCTGTTGTCGGTCCCCGCATCCCTGCGCCGCTGTTGTTGCTCCCCGCACCCTTGTGTCGCCGCTCGCGGCCCCGAGTGGAAGGCTGCATTTGTTGGGGATTTAGGGCGTTGGGACACTCTGGCCAGCTAGGGTATCGGGCCGGCTGGCTGGCATAGTGGTCTCCAATGGTCATCAGGCTGCCTTACCAGCGTGCCGGGCCGCCCGGCGTGCTGGGGTGGCATCCTAGGTCATGGCATGCATAGCGGGCTGGGCTGGCCTGGGAAAGCCGACGACTGAGCCGGGTCGGGTATGGGCCAGGCTAAAAATTTGTGCTTTCGAGTGGGCTGCTATGCCTCGGGCTTTCTGCATATCTATACCCGGAGTACACGATGGCAATGGGCAAGTGGAGTTGGACATTTGATTCTGATCCAGCTTTACATGTATATGTTGTGTCTCGCTCTAAGGGCATGTCCAACGATGGAATCAAATAGCTAGCTGAGGTGGAGCAAAGAGAAGAATAAAACTACTTTAGGTGCTTTCTCTCCGCTATAAAATCGCTGGCCCCACCTTCTCCTCTCTCAGCTTCTGGGTGCGCACCAAATAGTCCAGCGACTTCTTTGTCGCTAGCCGATACTATCTCTCTTCCTTTTCCTACTCCACGTTGTTCACGAGCTTAGTCAGCAACTCAAATAGGCAGCTTAAATCGCCCCGTTGGGCACGCCCTAAAAGACTGAAATGGGGCATTATTCCTTTGCCAGTTTGGGGCATTATTCCTTTACCAGATTGGGGCATTGGGCAACTAGCAAAATAAACTCATATTATCAAATCATGCATGTAGTCAAACATGCATGATTCTCACGACCCTACCTACCTTGCGGTGTGTTGTTGAAACTGGTCGAAATAGCTACTTGTGAAAAAATCGAACTGCCTCTTGCACGTCATCTCAAAGTTAGCTGCTGTTTATTCGAATAAACAAGAGAAGATGTATATGTCATGGACCTGCCGACCTTGCTAGTATAATTAGATTTTTCTAAAAAATGACCGAAATAGGATAAAGATTTTAGCAAAATCAAAAGTACGTTACTACTGTACTGCAACTTCTGAAGATTAACCACTGCACTGGTGAAACTACAGGAATGGCTACATGCTCCTAGTAAAAGGCAAGCTATGTGTGCACATTTTGGTCTGGTGGTCAGCAATGCTGCAGGCTAGGAAAATTATTTGGTTTAGAGAGCAGTCGGAGGAAATGCTCTTGGATATTCTGCAATGCTGCAAGCTAGGTGAATGCAGTCAGCCCAATCCTAGTGATCAAGGTGAAACTCACTGGTTCACTTCTTTTTACCGTTTCCTGTTGTCGTGGTATGGACATTCTGCATGCTGGTGCTAAATTGACCCTTTTTGGGTCAGCACATGTGGTCACTTCTGAAGGTTGGAGGTCGCTTCGAGACTTGGTTGCAAACATGAGCGCTAGAGCCAGTTCCATAGGGGACAATTATCTGGAAGGCTGGCATTCATACAAAGCTTGTAAAACAGCTCCAAATCGGTGTAAGTGGACACCAAGAGGTTCCATCTCAGGTTCTCAATATCCCGCTGTGCACATTAATCTTGGCACCATGTATTGGTAATCTCCGTTAGTCTGTCCATCCGTGTATTTCTTGAATAGCCATGTGATTGTGCAAGTATCAAAACCTACTTTGTCATGGTTTGTTTCCTAATAAATTCTGTTGCCAAACGTTGTGGCGAAGACCATGTCAGTTGTGCTTGGCATGAAGTACACCATTGTCTGTATTCGGAACCATGGACACGGGCCTCTCACGGCTATTTCAGAGAAATGCCCCCCAAGGATAAACTCTTCACAAAGGAGTTTTCTATACAAACTCTCCTCCCCATCATTGACAAGTCAGAAAAGTGATAAGGGCAAGTTGTTCGCATGGGATGGCCAAGAAATCCCGTGGTGACATGAGATAAGGTTTAACTAACATAGTTGTAACATGGTAACTGTCCGGACACTAATTGAGATGCGAGGAAACTGTGATTTTTGTGGCGATCCTTATGAAATATAGTGCTCCATACATTAATCAAAGACTAATCAAAGGGACAACATTAGTGAAGTTACCACATGTACACCTCACACCTGTATATGTGGGCCTCGGGTCTTCATGGGCCTCGCTCTGAACAAACAGAGAATGTATCCACTACCATTGTAAAGGGATGAAAAATCAGGCATATTGCATGAGTATGGACCATAGGACTAGGTATCCATGAAATAAACACCAGGCCAATCATAGCATAAGTACTAGGTATCCATCAAACAAACACCGATACACAATCATAGCATAAGTACTATGTATCCATCAAACAAATACCAATGCACGCAAGCGATCAACCAAGGGGACAAACACAAGGTCCAACATAGCACGGCATAAGTGCTACTAGTATGCATCAAGCAAACACCAATACACACAATATCATACTGCCAAATTAAACACACACCAGGCAGCAGCCGATCAACCACGGCGACAAACTACAGGTCTAAGTCTGACATAGCATAACATAAGTACTAGTATGCAGCAAACAAGCACCAACAAAGTACGGTATCAAACTAGCAAACACAGACCAGACAAGTGATCAACCACGGCGACTGCGGCGGCACTGCGTGTACCAGACGCCAACGTAGACGACGACGAGGAGCAGCCACGAAAGGAAGCAGGCGGCGGTACCGGGGTCAGCAAGGAGGAAGGCTGTAGTCACCTCAGCAGCTAGGGCGAGGACGAGCAGCAGGGCACGGAGGACCAAGGCGACTCTGGAGCTAGCGTGACCACCCGAACACCTTGACTGAGAGGTAGGTGACGGCGAGGGTGAAGACTAGGTCGTAGGTGAAGAGAACGCCCATCCAAACTCCAGTGTTGCGCACGTGACTGGGTAAAGCCCCGTACGTGGGGTACGGTGGCAGAGAGGAAACCACAGCAGCAACCAGCTCCCACCCGTAGCTCTGAGGCACGAAGTACTGCAACGTGGAGCAGGAGGATAAAGAGTGAAGCAATATGTAAGGGACGAGGAGAACTGGAGAAAGACGGCAATGAAGAATGAACACAGGCAAAGAACAAAGGACGGTAATGATAATTGATTAATGAATGGCAACTAGAGAAGAGAACGAAGATGGCAGAGAAGGGCACCTCATCATCGAAAGAGGCGCCGAGCTCGAGGTCTCCATCTCCACGGCCGTCAGAGGAGCGCTGGCCACGCCGCGGCACGCGCGCCCAGACCTCCTGGGCATGGTCGTCGTCATCGCGGGCGCGGTGGTGGCGCGGCGGCAAGCGGACACGGTCGTCGTCGTCGCCGGCGCGGTGGTGGCACGGCGGAACGCGGACACGGCCGTCGTCATCGCCGGCGCGGTGGTGGCGTGGCGGAACACGGACACGGTCGTCGCCATCGTAGGCGCGGCGGCACGCGGGCGTCGCCGTCGCCGTCGCCGTCGCGGACGACGTCCTCGGCGCCACGGCGCGGGGGCAGCCACGCAAAGACGTAGCGCGGCCGCGGCGGCGCCCAAGGGACGACGTAGTGTGGCGGTGGCACCCATGGGGATGGGGTCACGTAGAAGCCCTCGGCGGCGCGGCGCGGCGGCGGCACCCACTTGACGACGACGTGGTCACCAGACTAGGGGTAGGGTACGACGTAGCCGCCGGACGAGTGCACGACGTAGCCGCCACCGGACGAGTAGAAGTCGCCGCCGCCGGTGACCGTGGGGAAGTCGCCGTAGCCGGTGGCCGAGGGAAGACGCAGTAGCCGGTGGCCGAGGGGAAGTCGCCGGCGACGGTGGCCGAGGGGATGTCGCCGTAGCCGGTGGCCGAGGGGAAGTCGCCGCCGCCGGTGGCCGAGGGGAAGACGCCGTAGCCGGTGGCCGAGTAGAAGTCGCCGTAGTTGCCGGCGCCGCCGCCGCCTCCCCAGCCCCAGGTGTCGCCATAGCTTCCGCCGCCGCTCCCTTCTCCGCCCGAAAGGTCGTCGCCGTCACCGCAGCCCGAAAGGTCCATCGCCGCTCCCAAACGCGCTTTCAGAGTGTCGCAGAGAGAGACGAGAGGGGGTGTGCCGGCTGAGAGTGTGTGTCAGAGATAGGTTAGAGAGATGTGTGTGAGAGTGGAGAAGCTGTGAATCTGTGATAGGGAGTTTGTGTGATAGAGACGTGTGTGAGTCTGTGAGAGAGGCGGCACAGGCGAGGCTGTGATAGAGACGTTGGAGAGGTGTGTGTGGGCAGAAGAAGTGCGTGGGAGAGAAGAGAGGCTCTGCACTGACAGTCTGACACACGATTCGTGGAGGTCGATCCATATATGCCCTCCCTAACCCTAACGAATATTCGCAGTCATCATTGTGATTAGGGCTACGGCCAGCAGTCACACCTCCGTACGTAATCCAGCTATAAGTACATCAAATTAAAGAGCACGTATATATCTAGAGATTTGTACTGTATACCTGCTTGATCGATTCACCCGAAGAAACAGTCGATGTAGTCAGATCGAGGACGTGTGCTCAGACTTCTCCGGAGTGCATAGTCGATGACTAGCTAGCCGTGCTGTAAATCATGCCACCAATGATTGGATCTTCATCTTCCTCCCTCTTGGATCTTCATCTTCCTCCCTCTCGCACCTCTTCATGCATATGCACATTGGTGGATCTTCATCTTCCTCCCTCTCGCACCTCTTCATGCATATGCACATTGGTGGATCTTCATCTTCCTCCCTCTCGCACCTGTTCATGCATATGCACAGAGCTTTTCTTTGTATATTTCAAAAAGTCGATGATTCTTCTACGATAAAGACCTCCGTCCTTTTCGTGTGTATATATATATACCCCAACCTGTCATTAGGAGTTTTGGTAACTGACCATAAGCAGTCTGATATTTAGTTTTTAGTTCCTTGTATATACAGTCCAATTGTTTTGCAACACGTTTTGGATCGCGGGGGAACACGGAGAGAGGCAGGTATACGTTAGGAACCATACGGAGCACGTTAGGAGGTCCGGTTGCTTCCTTCTATGGTTCATTGGCGTGCAAGACATGGTGTATTGTCCAATATATAGTAAAGCAAGGATGTCGTGTCCAATAACGGTGCATGCAATGTAATGACTTCTCTTTTCCAGTTTCCTTGTATGAAAGCAAAGGATCCTTTTCCGATAGAGCTAATAAGACGACCTAGGGCGTATGAGAGAAACTTAACGAGTTGATGAACCACGTATGTCATATATATGCATGCACTGGTCGAGTTGGTGAACCACGTATGTCATCATGGTGGCTAGCTACACATGGCTCACGCACGTACGTCTATATAAGGCCGGCTGGAACTTATCCACGCATGTTTTTAAGAAACAAAATAGGAGCTAGAAGCCAGGTGCGACGATGAATTCGATCGGTCTGATGATAGTAGCAGATAGACTAGGAAAAAAAACATGAACAGAGTCCCCCAAAAAGAAGTACATACTGTGTATGTATAAGCACCATAAATACAGCAATTCACCATATAGTCACCGTTATCATTTTCATGAGCAGCGCATCATTCCCTCTTAATGAAAAAAAAATTAAGTTAACCAAGGTTAATTTGGGATGTCCAGTACATGCATCCAAAGTTGATAGCCTACATAACCGTAGTTTTTTTTTTTCCTTCTATCCAGCTAATCTCCATCCGACCATCCCCATCCCGGTTTCCACCATCAGCATTCAGCTGAAGGCAACAGGCTCCCAGATAGTTAATCGGCACGGTCCATGCTATATATTGTCTTGATCTAAGACATCCTCCATTTGAATTTTTTAACCCTAAGTTTGACAACTATTATTCAACAAATTGTGCAAAATATCATTTTTTTGTGTTATGGCTTGCTTTATTAATAAAAACCAAGAATGACTTAAATCTGACTATGTTTGTATAATTTTTTTAATAAGATAAGCTGCCAAACATGAAGTTAAAAAAGTCAAACAAACTATATAATTTACAACAGATGAAGTAGAGTGCAATGCCGAGAGATTTTACAAATGAAAACGCAGGGGCTGCATGACTTCGGGCCTCTTTGGCAGAGCTCTTCCTGATTCTTATTCACTATGAGAAATGATTTTCTGAGAGAAGTGACTCTGATTCTAAAAGTGATGATTCTTCATGATTCTCTAAGTTAAATTTTAAGTATAAAGTGATAATCAACAAAAAGTGAATCAGGAGAAGCTACTTTTTTAGCGCCCTGCCTCTTAATACATTTCAGAGAATCACTTTACGGAATTAGCCTTGAATCACTTCGTCGCAAAAACCTGTTTGACAGAGGTCCCCATTGGACATTCCCAAAGAGCATGCAGAATAGCGGTCGCCCGCCCAGATCCAATCAGGCAATCGGTTTTCCCGCCCAGATCCTTGGAGACCGTTACCATCCAGCAGACACGTGTACAGCTAGCCTTTGGTGGATGGCCGGGGCAGGGCTTCACCGTACCGGCCGGTGGCGCGCACGCCGACGACGACGGGGAGACAAAAAGAAGCTGCACCCGGCATACATACACGTGCCCGGCGTCAGAGCATCTCGATCGATCACTGCACTAGTACAGGTGTACACATACAATCGAAGAAGGTATCTGCACTCTATCTGCAGGCAGGAGGACAGCGACCTCCCCCCGGCCCTCTCCGCCGCCATCAGAAAGAAAGTGGCAATGCGGTGCGGGGACCAAAACACTATCAGGCCTGACCGGGCGTTGCATTGGTCGTCACCCTAGGCTACATTGGCTGACGCCGCCAGACCTGCCCGGCGATCTCTAGCCAAGGTTTTTAGGATCCGGATACTAGTCGATCTTTTGTGTGAAGGTACCACGTATACTTTACATAAGAGATTAAATAATAAAAAGTCTAAAATATATACTGAAGTTTTTTGTTAATTTAATTGTCCTTTTGCAAATTTAAATTTAAATAATATTATACAAAGTCTAAATTAGTAATCTTTAATTGTCCTTTTGTACACTTTAATAATATTTTTGGTGGGATTTGGAGCTGGATGCATGTAGATGCTATCCGAGCACGTGTGGATGATTGATCACATCGGATCATATGTGCTTCAAACCACGATAGCTATCTCCAACAGGTGACCAATATGCTGACCCATACCCATTTTGGGTTACAAAACACCAAAAATATGTCTCCAACAGTTGACAGCTGTTCTGTAGAATGAAACGAGTGATCTCCAGTCACCAAGGGAATTCTTGGCCATCCCACGCAAACAAGTTGGGGAGAGCTTCTGTACGGAGAAATCTTTTGTGAAGAGCTTAGCCTTGGGGGGCATTTATCTGAAATGGCCGTGAGAGGTCAGTGTCCAAGGTTTCAGGCTTCAGAGTTCAGACTAGTATGTTCAGTGTGGAGTGAAGTTAACACCGCATAGAGCCACTGAAAGGCCACCAACTGATTCTTGACTTGATGTTTTCAGCTGTACATATGCACTTGAAATTACAGCAGTTTCAGTAACTGGCCTATGAACCGTAGAAATAAGGATCATGAGAGCTGACAGCTGAGAGCCTGAGACCAGTCTTTTTTGGCATGTATTGAATTAGTGATACACTGATACTGTTTTGGACTTGTAATGTTGTAGGGTCTGAAGTCTGAACTGAAGTAGTGCCACTGTGCCAGGATGTGGGTGTGTAGCTGAATTTCTGAATAAAATGTTCCATTCCAAATAGAAAGGAAGTGACGACATGGCATTCCAAGCTAAATACTGAATCAACTTTGAGTCAATGCCTAAATCCACCATCATGGCACAGCCGCACAGGAAACCAGGAAACTTATGATGTTGTGGGCTATGGTATCCTGAATTCCTGATGTGATGAATAAAAACACCTGTCCATTAAATGTTCGATTCACCGAAAGTTGTAGCAATTTCAGTGTACCTTTTTTTTAGGGAGAGCAATTTCAGTGTACCTGGCCCGGCTTATGAACGTAACTGTATGTAGAAACTAAATAGCGATCAGTCACCAGAGCAATCAAGTCATATGCAATGATCAGGAGTACATACAACACGAGGTATTCATCGCTTGCCATTTCATTTCATCGAAAATGGATTAGTATGCCGGCTCCGATGTGCTGGGACGATAATGCCCAACGTCGCCGTCGCTGCCGTGGCCACGACAGCTCACCGTCGCGGATTCCTCAGACGAGATTGTCGACCTAGGATGATTGGCCGGTGGTCCGTACGACGCCACCGGCATCTTCGTCGGGAGGATCGGCGGTGGTGCCTCGAATCGCAGCCCGTTGTCGGCCTGCCTGATGGTAGGACGCATCGTGCACGCCATCTCCCGAGCGTCGAACTCGCCGGCGACCCGCACGTCGGTGGCGTCGAGGATGCTCCCGCTGCCGTACGTGTCCCAAACCTAGCTACTGCACGAGGTGGACGACTTCTTCTTCTTCGTCTCCGATGCGCACCGCCGGGCGGCTGCCGCAGGTGATCTCGAGGAGGAGGACGCCGAAGCTGTACACGTCGGACTCCACGCTGGCCCTCCCGGCGAGCATGCACTCCGGGTTCATGTAACCCATCATGCCGGCGACGCCTAGAGCGATGCCGTACCTGACCTGCCAAACACGTTCCGGATCGTAGAGGTGCGTGTCGAGGCTGCCGTTGGGCATCAATTCGTAGACTAGGAGGAGCTCGTCATCGCCGGCGTGGCAGCAGCCGATGCGCTGCACGAGGTTGCGGTGCCGGAGGCGGCTGATGATTCTCACCTCGGCGACGAACTCCTTCCAGCCCTGGCGAGAGGTCTCCGAGACTCTTGATGGCCACGTCGCGGTTGGTGTCCGCCAAGTACCCTCGGTACACGGAACCGAAGCCTCCTCTTCCGAGTCTTTGGTCGTCGGAGAAGTTCCCGGTGGTACTTTGCCATGATTTTTATTCTCATGCATGTCAAAATTTTTGCATCTTCCACAGCCTTATAGAATATTCCAAGTACGTAATGCATATTTTTAAAATTATTCAACACAACAAAATAACAAATTTTAAAGAATTTAATGTACAATACACATGTGGGACTAAGTAGTAGTCTTATACCTAAACTGATGCGTGATAATGTTGAACCCTATAGAAATTGTCCCTCCCTAATGATGGCACTAATGAAGTTAAGTGATACAATCATGCTGATGTAAAAACAATAGACGTGTTGCGTCGAGCATTGGAGTTCTGGTGCAAATTGTCGTGATGGATTGATGACCTAACATAGAGGGGTCGGTCAATCGCCTGTTGGGGATTGATGCAAAGACTAGCGGCTTGATTGCCATACGAGTCTGTTGTTGCCTATCTAGATGGAACACACAGATGAGAAGATGTGCGATTGCCAGTGCCCTAGAAGTCTAGTTATATAGGAACTAAGCCATGATTAGGGACCCGGCAGGCGACGGCACACAGGCCGCGCTTCCCCCGGGACGGCCCTGAGCATTGGCATCTAAAGGCCTGAAATAGCCTCTATCTTGACATCTCACAGTTGTTGTTTGGAGCAAGAGAAGATGTAGCAGCAGCAAAATCCAACCGGATAGCCGTTGCTGGCATGTAGCCCGGCATCAGCTCAGCGAGGCTCGGCGGAGGCGCCTCAAACCGCAGCACGCTGACGACCCGTCTAATGGATGGCCTGAGGCTCCAATCTGGGTGCACACACCACAGCCCGGCCACCAGCAGGCTCTCCATCTCCCCTGCGTCGAATTCGCCATTCAGCCGTGGGTCGGCTGCGGCAAGGATCATGCCACGCCCGTGCAGGTCCCAGATCCATCGGGCGAGGTGGATGAAGGCGTCACCGTCGCGCAGAACCACGACGGGCCGCCGGCCGCTGGCGACCGCGAGGAGGAGGACGCCGAAGCTGTAGATGTCGGACTCGGTGCTGAACCTTCCAGTGACCGTGCACTGGGGGTCCATGTACCCCGTCGTGCCAGCGAGCTCCGTGGTGTGGGAACCCCGGCCGTGGTCGACGAGCCTCACGAGGCCGAAGTCGCCAAGTTTGGCGTTGAAGGAGGCGTCCAGCATCACGTTGCTTGGCTTGATGTCCCTGTGTAGAACACACTGCTCCCACTCTTGATGTAGGTACAGGAGTGCACAGCCGATTCCAAGCGCAATGTCTTTCCTACAGAAATGATGACAGTAAGCTTCTTTTTTTTTTCTCTTTCTTCTTTCCGAGGCTGTAAATAGATATACAGTAGTACGTGTAGACGACCTCAGTCTCCAGGAAAGTATCTTCTCCGTGCTGTAAAGATACGTGTCGAGGCTGCCTTTGGGCATCAGCTCGTAGACAAGGAGGAGCTCATCGCCACCATGGGACGATGACCAACCGATGAGCTGCACGAGATTACGGTGCCTCAGCCGGCTTATGATCTTCACCTCAGATGTGTACTCTTTTCTCCCCTGGTTGGAGCTCCGGGACAGTCTCTTTATGGCAACCCGGAGGTTTAGCTCATTCAGGAAGCCACTGTACACTGATCCGAATCCTCCTTGCCCCAGCTTCTGATTGTCCGAGAAGTTGTCTGTGGCAACGGCCAGCTCGTTGTACCCAAATCGCCTCGGCCCAGTCTCGTTTTCAAATTCGTCGTCGATGGTGTTGTCATCGTTTGTTGATGCTCGCGCCACATCGGAGGTCTTTCCCTGCTGTAATTCGCGCGATAACAGGAGCCTAAGTAGGCTGCTCACGATAAACACACAAACGCCGGCGCCGACGCCGACGCCGACGATCAGCAGCATTTGCTTGTTCTTCGATCTGGGTGAAGGCTCTGTGATTCCTGAATACAAAAAATAAAAAATAAAAAATATTCTACCTCCGTATTAACATATATCGTCATTGACTTTTTTCTACAACATTGATCATTCATCACATTCAAAAATTTATTGCAAACATAAAAAAAAATAAGTTGTGCCCAAATACCTATATAGTAAATTAGTATATCATCACAAACAAAGTAGATGATGCTTACTATATTTTTTTTTGAGTAAAATGAATAGTCAAAGTTGCAAAAATAGAAGTCAATGGCAACAAGTATTTTGATACGGAGGAAGTATAACCCAACAATTACTTCAATCTGTATAGAAATAAAATAAAATCGAATGATGAGCTCACTGCTGGACCTGGAGGAGGAGGCGGCGGTGGCAGAAATGGCCATGGTACATTATTGACGTAGATAGGATCATGGTCGTATCTGAAGTAGCACTTGGGAGCCCAGACATTACCAGCCGTGTTGTTAGGGACATTTCTCGTCACTTCTCCAACTAGGAAGTTGAGACAATCTCTGCACTCGTCTGGCGCCAAGTCCATCCGGCACTGCACCAGCCCATACACCGCCTTCGTCTCCGAGTATGGGTGGCTCCCGTTTGCGAACCGCAGCGGCGAGGCGGCGGCCATGGCCACGAGCTGGTTCATCATAAGCTTCCACTGCGTGCCATTCATGGCGAAGACGCGCTCGGTTGAGATTGAGCCGGCCTTCGCGAGCCAAGCGTCGTCTGGCTCGACGGCATCTGCTGCACCAAGCCATCCTCCGACGACGGCCAGGACCACGACAGGGAGAAGAGCCCGATGAACCACGGATGGCGTGCCGATGGTCACCGGCGCCGGCGGTTGATGCATGTTTCTTTGTCAAGCACAAATGTTATGTGGATTTGGACTCGTTGCATTGCATTATATTCAAGAGGAGGTCAGCACGCAATAAGGGCCAAAGGGAGGAGGAAAACCCAATGTCCTGCCGGCGCACAGCCAGACATGCAGCTAGCATTTTGTTTCTTTCCCTGGCCTGGGATGGAGCCATTGTAGCGTGCGGTACGCTTGCTGTTAAGTGTTCATCACCATAGCTCCGACAACAGCGACCGCGGCAGAAACTATTTATTTAACTCGAGGTCTTTTACGGTGCCTTATGCTAAGGCATACTACGATGTAAAAAGGACTAGTATGAAAGTATCCAACGGTCCAGAATAATTGTATACTCTTAGTAACTTGACTGGTATTATAGGTAGTATATACAAATATAGCTGCTAGTACAGAGGTATTATGGACCAAAAATTATAATGGCAATTGTGTAATATTTTGGTAATATTATGGGCTTCGAAGACAAAAAAAAATAATAAAAGTAACTGTCATATTTGACCGATCGCAACTATTCTTCTACACTAATCTTTTCCTCTGTCCCATTCATTCATCAGTGGTGGTTCTTGGCGACGGGCAGCCGGAGGCCCCCCATGACGCCCAGCTGATTCCTGGCTGGTTCTGCCTTCCTGAGCTGTGTGCCCTGCCATGGCGACGGCGTGGAGCTCGATCCAAGATGGTGGAGCCATGGCCAGCCTCTCCTCAGGGCATGCAAGGCAGGACCGAGACGGAGGCATCCACAATGGACGAACTTGGGAGCAGCAAGCGGGAAACCGGGAACACGCAGGGGGGCAATGGCTAGCGAGAGTGCTCGGCAAAGATGGAGACCGAGAATCACGGGATGCCGAGGGAGGAAAAAGGAAGAGGCATAAAGAGAGTATGTTGGATCGTGTTTTTAGTGCTAATTAGCTATATTTAGCTTTTGAATGTGTTTTAGAGAGTCTCTTGGGGAGGCTCTAAACACTGGGTGGCGGCTTACTGGCTTGCCCAATTTTTTACGGTTGAACTTGGATATGTATGCTCGTTTTCCTCAGTTGACTATGGGGCGGGTGTTTTGTTTCCTCTGAAATAATAGGTAGATCTGTTACGGGTGATTTCTTTCCTCGGAAATAAATTGAGGGGTGTTGACGTGGATCCACAGTTTCTATCTTCCTGCATGTCCACCACATTAATTGGGGGATTTTATTTTTCCTTCGGTGGAGAGGGGGCGGTTTTCCTGGGGAGAATGCTGTGGAAGGGGGAGGGGACGACATTGTGTCAAATCACCAGTACGCAAAGGTTAACAAAAATTAATATTGTGTATTTAAACGAGTTCATAAGTAGCATAGTAGTTGTTGTGTTTGACTGGAGAATGGAGGAGGCAGGTCTTCGAAGGGCAGCTGTGCCACCATTGAGGGAGTCGCGGTCATAGCTGGAGGACGCGGGATGGAGTCGGAGTCCTTTCCTCCTCTTCGCCCGCGAGGACGATGGATCATGGATGCAAGTCGCCACCGTCGCTGGGAGGACAATGACCACGATGGGGAGAGGCAACAGAATGAGAGGATTATTCGGCCACTGGTGGGCCTCTTTTGGAAACGTTATTGGGTCCCGATGCAAGATTACTAAATTACTCTAATTAATGGATGGCTAGATTTGATCTATAATTCATACTACTGGATGGTAGTATAAAGCTCCGTAAAAAAGCTCAATTGCTATAATTGGCTAGATGATAGATTTAGCGTCTAGCAGAGCCCCTCCTGTGTCTCTTTGTTCATAATTGGCAATCAATGAAATAGAGTATTATATATTCAGACAAAACCCATGCTCCAGCCCGTTTAAGGGCAGCTCCATAAACCATGAGCTTCTAGCCTCTTTTTTCCGCGAACGTGCTTATTTGATTAAGAATGAAGCATTTTACAGACATTGCTTGTTGCTGGCCAAGCAAAGGTTGGCGCGAGCAAGCACACAAAGGATAAAAAAAGCGAAAAACTGAAAATCAGCCAATAAACAAACGGCCTACAAGCTTACAGAACAACGACCATAGAAGAGAAATGAAACCCACACATCCCGATGAACCAAACCAAACGACCAATTCCATGAGCTCCTAGCCTTCTAGCTAGACTGTGGTAACAGACAAAACTGCTTCCAAACAGATAGTCCAAGAACTTCCTATAAATAAGGAAATTTTGTCCTTCTTGAAGGTGGCGGGGAGGGGGAGGGATCCTCCTGAAATCTGCAAGAAGTAGGTCTTGTCTTACTGAAATGTTTCGGTTGCGACTTGCGACAACCGGCAACACCAGCACCACTGGCACTCAGTCCGGTACCTGCTGAAATGACGACAGATAAGATTGAAGCATCCATTTTTCGACTATTTCTTATGTCTTTAGATTTGCATCATTTTTTTTAAAAAAAAAATGCAGTTTGATGCTGGTGATGCGACCGACTGTGGGTTGGGCCGGAGCTAACTGTTGCCGGGCCTATATTTGGGTTCAGCCTAAACCGAGGTCTTTTTCTTAATGAGTTTTTTCTGCTGCACAAATTATTTCAATCTCAAATTAATTTCAACTTCAGAGCACACTATCAATAAAAAACAGATCCAAACCATTATGCATGGACGGTTTAAGTTACTATACATTATATTGACTGACTTTGCGGCACCTTCCCTTACTAGACACGTCATGTGGAGTTAAGATATGTTATTCAGTTACTGATCACTGGAATTATGCAACATAGCAATCCTCTTCAAAACTCACTAAAAAGTAGAAAAGCACAACCCTTTTATTTGCGCTAAACCGGCGAAAACGTGATCATTTGTAGAGCATAAATACAAAGACAAGAATTATAAAATTATTATAGTGGATTAATTATGAGCATACATGAAGCTATTCACCTGAAAATTGATTTATGCGATTTAATATTTTCAATACAATTCCCCCAAAATGAAAGTCTAACCCTACAGTACGTAAATAAACAACAGATTATTCTTAGATATTCAGTCTTTTTTGTTAGTATGAATCAAATTGATTGAGAGAATTTTGATTCAGTCTTTTCTGTACGGAGAACTCTTTTGTGAAGAGCTTAGCCTTGGGGGGCATTTATCTGAATGGCCGTGAGAGGTCAGTGTCCAAGGTTTCAGGCTTCAGCGTGCAGACTAGTATGTTTCAGTGAGAGGTCATATATAGTCACTGAAAGACCACCAACTGATTCTTGACTTGATGTTTTCAGCTGTACACATGCACTTGAAATTACATCAGTTTTCAACTTTGAGTCGATGCCTAAAACCTCCATCATCGCACAGCCACACAGGAAACCAGGAGACTTATGATGTTCGATTCACCGAAAGGTGTAGCAATTTCAGTGTAACTGGCCGCTTATGAACTGTGCGTAGAAACGAAATAGCGATCAATCAGAGCAAAGCAGAGCAATCAAGTCATATGCAATGATCTGGAGCACAAAGGATCCATATACATACAGCACGAAGTAGTCATCAGGCCCGGCCCTAGGGGTAGGGCAGCATGTGCGACCGCCTAGGGCCCAAGGTCGGAAGGGGCCCAGGCCCATAAGTATGTACATGTATACTGGCCGGCCTGTATATCATTTGATCGCAGCCCATCAAGAGCCGAGCCTAGAAACAAAACGTCGGGGATTTGGGACTGGTGCTGCGATCGGCAATCGATTCGGGGCCTGCGCTCGACGGTTCGACTGCTCGTCTTCTGTCACACCCCGAAATTTGGAATTTCGAGATGTGAATTAGAAAGGAAATTAAATAAACAATTTTCACAAATTATTAAAATTTTTCCAACATTTGTTTAATTATCACTTTTAGTATAGGAAAATAATCAACTTTCTAAATCAAATAAATATGCTTTATGTGGCATTAATTGAAATGTTGCATTCATGTCCTTGAATCTCATCTTTCTTGAATATGAAGTTTTCAAAATGCGTTTAGACGTCGATCAAATTCTTTTTGAGAATTTCCTAGATTTTCTGGGAATTAATTCTCTTTTCCTAAAGTCAAATCCATTTATTGGAAGGCTTTAAAATCTCTTTCATGAGCTCCAAATCTTTTATTTCGGTTCAAAGTCTCCAACTCTATCTCTGGAATTTTTCCTAGGATTTTTGGAGATTTTGGAATATTTTCTAGTGTTTAAATACATTTTCTGGGATTTCCTAGAATTGTTTTTGAGCTGGAAATCTATTTCCCGAAATAAAACTTAATCTTTTTCCTTCTTGGGCTGAATCCATCTCTCCGGCCCATCTTTCTTATCCGCTCAGCCTAGCAGATCACAGCCCAGCCCAGCTCCCAGCCCGCCTCCTCTCTCCCTTCCTCCTTTCTTTCACCGACGTGTGGGCCCCTCCTGTCAGCATCTTCTTCCTCCCAATCGCACACGAGACGGACTCAGTTCGAGTCCGGCTGCTGCACGATGCGCCGCCTCCTCCTCGACGTGCGCGCCACGGCAAAGGGCAGGTTCCGAGCCCCCTATAAAACCCGAGCCCCGTTGCCTCTCTGCCTTGCTCCCTTGCCTTCCTCCCCTCGTTGCGCCGCCACCAGGGCATCGTCGGAGCAGAGCCGCCAGCGCCGCCTCTCCCTTCGATTCGCCGCCATGGAGCCTTTTCGGGAAAAATCGATGGCACCACGAGCTTCACCGAGCCGAGGAACATCTATTTGGCCTGTCCTCTTCGTTGTTCCGCCACCAGAGCGCCGCCGTCCCTTGGAGCTCAGTGCGCCGGCCGCCGTCGTCCTCGATTCCGGCTGCCAACCGCTTCTCCGCCGCCAGTGAGCACCTCTCCAGGTTCGCCTCGATCTCCTCTCCCTTTTCCCCAACCTCGCCGGACATCCCTTCGACCCGTAGCGCCGGCGAGCATTACGCTCAGTGCCGCCGTCGCCATGGCTCGTCGCTAGCCGTCTCCACCGACCGAGCTTTGCCCTAGATCCCCAAAACGAGATCCCCGTCCTTCCCTCTCTCTCCCAGACCAACCGCGGCAAGAAACGGAGCACCCTAGCCCTTCCCCAGCCATCTCCGGCGAAGTTCCGCCGCGGAATCGAGCGGCGCCGCCGCCAGCCGTTCCCCTCCGGCGAGTTTTGCGTGCCTGTTGAACCTCGGTCGTCCGATCGGAGATCAGCGGTCCACAATAGATCCAACTCAAACCAAGTAGGTCAACCCACGATCGCTCTGGAGATTTTGCAGAAGAGTCCGTGAGTTTTTCCAAAATCAACCCGCAGTCCACGGTAGTTCAAAAGTAATTCCGTTTAGGTCCTGTTTTTATCAGTTTAAACCCTGAGCTTCTGGCAAATAGAACCCGCAGTCCATAGTTGCCGTTTTACGCGTGAACCCTCGCGTTTTCGTACGTAATTATGTTTTAGGTCCCTGGTTTCTTCTGTTTAAGTCCCTGGAAGGTTAGATTTAGTACAAAGAAGCCCTTTAACCTTGTTTTATCCCTAGATTCCACGTTTTAACTCTGTTTAATCTCGTTCTTGTTGCGCTAATCTTCTAAAAGCGTAGACTTTAGTTTCATAGTGTTGTTTACCATGTTTCATGTTTTGGAATAAATTAATAAATATTAATTTCTCTAATTCTTATTTAACTAGCTTTTAAATTTAAAAAAGCTAATTAGAGTTACACCTTCATGTTTTATAATGAAAGTTAATTTGGTCAATCATTATTGAACTAGCCTTTCATAATTAAAATTTGGTAAGATTTATATGTTGTCTTTTCA
Source organism: Digitaria exilis (assembly GCA_015342445.1). Classification (NCBI taxonomy): domain Eukaryota; kingdom Viridiplantae; phylum Streptophyta; class Magnoliopsida; order Poales; family Poaceae; genus Digitaria; species Digitaria exilis. The sequence goes on from JACEFO010002585.1 coordinate 377,295, forward strand.
TAAACTAAGATGTTAATTTGAATAATGTTTACTTCATATGCTTTTATAAATAAAATCTAATTATCTCATATTTTGGTTTTTGTAAACTAATAATTAATTTGCTTAATGTTCAATGTTGAATCTTGTTTTCTAAATAAAACATGACCATGTTCATACATCGGCTTTTATGAATAAATGTTAACTTGATTAATATTTATTTCACTAGTTTTTCTAAAGTTAATTAAGGTTATACTCCGTTGTTTTATAAACAAATGATATCAATATGATTAATAATTATTGAATCAATCTTTTATAAATAAAATATGGCTAGTGCTTCACCCGTTGTTTCATAAAGCAAACATGCTAATTTGATTAATAATTATTGAACTCTCTTTTCTAATTAAAATCTGATTAGAGTAAACATTAGTTTTGTGTAATTTAAATTAATATGATTAATTTTCTAACTTGAATGTGCTTTTAATATTAACTTGTTTAGTTCCACACGATATATGAAGTTAATCGATTAGATGCTCTCACATGCTTTCTTGCAAATTAAAATGTTTAATTGGTATAATAATTATATAAATATTTGCAAATAAAATTGATTAAGCTTTAACCCGTCTTTTCATATCAAAGTATAATTTGAATTAATTTGAATACTGAATATTTCTCTGAAGTATTCATTACATATCTTTTCATAATTAAAATCAATAAAGCTTATAGTCTCCTCTTTCTTTTTATAATATAAATCTCTCGATAGTTGTACCTTTCCAACCGGTGTTCCGTTTTCAACGTTTCTTGCGCCCTTGTGATCGTAGTAGCGAGCCCCATCGTTTTATACGTTCTTTTTAAAGCTTTTCTTTTGATTGGTGTATTGTTCTTAGTTATATCTATTTCTTTGCTTGCATGTTTGTGCTTGTGCTCGATGTTTGCTACGATTAGAGGAGCATCGTTCCGAAGCTGTCAAGAACAAGAGTTGAAGACTGAGCAGTGGTATTCTTTTGCGGAAAGGCAAGTGTCCCTAACCATCTTTCTACCTATGCTTTATGAGATCATATGTGTTAATTGGAAACCATGGAGAACCACCCAGGATTAACCGTACAACCACAATACTATATGGCTCTGGTCTTGGCTAATTAATCAGAAACCTTGGTTAGGAATGATCTTACCGAAAGGGCATGGGGGGTGGCGGTTGACGTGTATAGCCCGGTTCTCTCGGGAAGTGGGCTTGGCTAAGACACTATACCCGTTAGGGAGGGTTATGCCTGCTTCCGATCCGGAAACCTTAGCGGATTGTTTCTAACTAGGGAATCTTTGTAAAGGCCTCGTAGCGTCCCTATGCAATCACACCTCGGAAGTGTGGTATGCGCCTTTGTGGTGCAGCATGGTTGGGTCCAAAGTTCTTCGGAGCTTTTACGCGAATTGTGGTGAAAGTGTACAACCTCTGCAGAGTGTAAAACTGTTATAACAGCCGTGTTCGCGGTCATGAACGGCCTGGACCCTTACATGATTAATATACTTGAAGTTGATAATTAAATTGTTCCGGTTATTTCGGTGGCCTTGCTGAGTACCAACCATAAGTGTACTCATCCTTGCTCATTGCTGCTCAGTATTCAGAAGGTGTGTAAAGTTGTTGAAGGTGATGCTAGGCGTACGCAACCCCCAGTCAACCGCTGCCTGTGGTGAAGAGTTCAAGATTCCGCTGCTAGAAAACGTTTGTATTGTCTTTATTTTATTATTTCCGCTGTAACTTTGTGTTCTGTTTATTCATGGAGTCTATCATATGTGTGAAAATTGATCCTGGCACACATATGAGATGCATCTGGTTTTCTTTCTAAAACCAGGTGTGACATCTTCTCGTCTCCTCGATCGAATCGAGACCGACGCTGGGCGACCACGTCGGCGACTCGGTGTCCCGCGGTGTCGTGCCGGCGCCCGGCGGCAGGCCAGCAGGCGGGAGCGGCAGTACACAGCTAACAGCCACAGTCAATCAAGCACTCACGCAAGTGTAGTACTGCAGTCCACTGTCCACTGTCCACGATCTGATCAATTCAGTGATCGATCTCCACTTCTCCAGGCTAGCCTCCAATCCACGGTACAGTATAGTACACTCTCCTTCTCACATCCAATTGTCCTCTCTCTCTCGCATCCAATTGCTGATATGGTCGTATTTTTTTTTCTAATTTATAGGTTGTAGAATTTAAGAATGTTGCCTAAGAAGCATTTGTCTGGGGCTGAGAAAAGAAAACGAAAAAAAATAGAAGAACAATTTATTGAATCACAAAGAGGTGCTTTAGATAAATTTTTTCCAAGATCAAGTAGTTCTATGCCTGATGATAATGTAGTAGATGGACCTGTTACTGAAGAAGGGCAGCAACAGGTTGATGATAATCCAATAGATGCAATTCCTGATGATGAAAATTTAGAACCTTCCTCTCAACCTGAAAATTCAATTGATGATGTGCAAGTGCAAGATGCTTCTATGCATGATGATGATATCTATGATCCTAGAACTTGGGAGAATCTTGATAATAAGGGTAGAGATATTTTGATTGAAAAAGGGCCAATCAGAGAATTGGATCTTGAGTTCCCTACAGATTCTCATGATAGACGTTTTTCATATGCTTACTACTCTAGAAAGTTAAGCAATGATGAGGTGGTTGATAGAAAATGGTTGGTTTACTCTAAACATGTGGATAAAGTCTTCTGTTTTTGCTGCAAATTGTTCAAATCAAGTCAGAACAGTAGTTTGCTAGCAAATGATGGAATGAATGACTGGAAACATCTCAGTTTTAGACTCAAGCAACATGAGAAGAGTGTTGAGCATATAAAAACATGAATACTTGGAATGAACTTAGGCTGAGGTTGAGCAAAAATAAAACAATTGATGATGATTTGCAACGAGAGATTGCAAAGGAGAGAGAGCGTTGGAGACAAGTTTTAGTAAGAATTGTTTCTGCTGTCAAGTTTCTTGTCAAACAGAATTTAGCTTTTCGAGGGACAAATGAGAAGCTATATCAAATTAACAATGGTAACTTTCTGGGCACAGTTGAAATGATGGGTGAATTTGATCCTGTGATGCAAGACCATATTAGACGGATTCAAAATAGTGAGATTCATCATCATTATCTTGGGCATAAAATTCAGAATGAGATGATTTCCCTTCTTGCAGATTGTGTGAAACAAACTATACTAAAGATTATCAAGGATTCCAAGTATTTTTCTGTGATTTTAGATTGTACTCCAGATGTGAGCCATGAAGAACAAATTACTCTAATTATTCGTTGTGTCAATATGTCGAGGAATGTTCCAAAGGTAGAGGAGTTCTTCCTAGAGTTCTTGAAGGTAGATGACACATCAGGATTGGGTCTCTTTGATGAACTAAAAAAGGCATTGACCTCTCTTGATTTGAATATTGATGATGTGAGAGGACAAGGCTATGATAATGGTTCGAATATGAAGGGAAGAAACAAAGGTGTTCAGAACCGTGTACTTGAAATTAATCCAAGAGCACTATACATGCCGTGTGCAGCTCATAGTCTGAATCTTACTCTATCTGATATGGGAAACTCTAGCAGGTAAACTACTATTTATATTATACACTGATTTCAGAAACATATAATACTTACCATTTGTTAAATAATGCAGGCATGCTATTTCTTTTTTTGTATCATCCAGCGGATCTACACATTGTTTGCAAAGTCTACCAAAAGGTGGAAGATTTTGGTGGACAATGTCCCAGGATTGACAGCTAAGTCATGGTCTAATACACGCTGGAAAAGCAGAATAAAAAGTATTCAAGCTATAAGATTCCAAACTCCTCAAATAAGATCAGCTTTAAAAGCGCTAGAGAAGGCTGCAACTGATGACCGTGACTCGATGACAGTAAGTGAATGTCAATCATTGGTGAGTGCAGTTGAGAATTTTGAATTTTTAGTGGGTTTGGTTATTTGGCACGACATTTTGTTCTCTATAAATAAGGTGAGCAAGAAGTTGCAATTTAAAATTGTAAGCTTAGATGCTACTCTCAAATATATAGATGGTGTCATATCATAGTTCAAGAAGTATAGGGATGAAGGTTTCACTTCTAGTATGAATACAGCAAAAACCATTGCATCTGAAATGGATGTAGAGCCAAAATTTCGTACAAAACGTCAAGGAAAGAGAAAGAAACATTTTGATGAACAAGATGACCAAGACGAGGAAATACAACGGTCTGCTGTGGACTCATTTAGATTGGAGTACTTCATTGTTATGATTGATGCTGCAGTTGCTTCATTGACTACTAGATTTGAACAACTGAAACAATTTGATAATATATTTGGATTCTTGTTCAACTCAGAAAATTTGAAATCTTTGGATGAAGTTGATCTTTGGCTGAACTGCAAGAATTTTGCTGAAACATTTTCTCATGAGAACTCATTCGATGTTGAGATCAATGATTTTTTTCAGGAGTTAAAGGTGCTGCAAATGACTTTACGAGATTCTGGAGTTTGTTATTGCTACAGATTGATATCCAAATGTTTCGGTTGCCTATCGAATCCTCTTAACTATACCTGTGACTGTAGCTTCGGCTGAAAGAAGTTTCTCAAAATTGAAGTTGTTGAAGAACTATTTGAGATCAACTATGTCACAAGAAAGATTAAATGGCTTAGCTATGTGCGCCATCGAGAGGGCTATATTGGAAACTATTGATCTTAATATTGTCCTAGATGATTTTGCATCGAGAAACGCCCGAAGAAGTGTCTTTTTATGAGAAGCAATGGATATTGTGGATACAAATATAAGGTAATCAAGATACTATTGTTTTAGCCTACATTGTTTTTTCTTTGCAAGAGTATATATATTATAAAATTTTATATAAGGTTTAAACTATAAAGGGGCCCCGCGATTCGGCAGAGGACCCTCAAGATCCTAGGACCGGCGCTGGTATTCATCGCTTGCCATTTCATTTCATCGAAAGTCGACTAGTATGCCGACAGCTCCAATTGTGCATCAAAGTGGATTAGTATGCCGACAGCTCCGATGTGCTGGGATAATGCCCAACGTCGCCGTCGTCGCTGCCGTGGCATCAGCGATACCTCGCCGTCGCGGAGGTGGAACTAGGATGATCGGCCGGCGGCGGCGGCTCGTACGTCGCCACCGGCATCTTCGTCGGGAGGATCGGGGAGGATCGGCGGCGGCGACTCGAACCGCAGCACGTTGACGGCCTGCCTGATGGTGGGACGCAGGCTATGGTCCGGGTGCGCGCACCAGAGCCCGATGAGCATCGCGCACGCCATCTCTCTGGCATCGAACTCACCGGCGAACCATGCATCGGCGCCGTCGAGGATGGTCCCGCCACCGTACGAGTCCCAGACCCACTGCACGAGGTAGACGAAGCAGGCTGAAGCTGTACACGTCGGACTCCACGCTGGCCCTCCCGACGAGCATGCACTCCAGGTCCATGTACCCCATCGTGCCAGCGATGCCTGTGGTGTGCGATCGGCGGCCGTTGTCGATGAGCCTTCTCAGGCCCAAGTCACCGAGTTTGGCCATGAAGGACGTGTCCAGCATGACGTTGCTCTGCTTGATGTCTCGGTGCACCACGCGTCCTCGTGTAGGAGTAGGTACAGCAGGGCGGCGCTGACGTCGAGGGCGATGCCGTACCTGGCCTGCCACGTCAGCACATGGTCCGGATTATTGTAGAGGTGTGTGTCGAGGCTGCCGTTGGGCATGAGCTCATAGATGAGGAGGAGCTCCTCGTCGTCGTGGCACCAGCACATGATTTTGGACTTTACAAAAAATAGAAATAAATATTGCTTAAACTTGAAAATTCATAACTAATTTATTTCAAAGAAAACAATTATGAAATTGGTGCAATTTGTTTCCAAAAAATGTACCATACCTACTATCACACTCTTTAGCTTTATTTGGGTATTATCTATTTATATTGTTAGTGTTTTATTTTTCCTAAGAAATGCTTGGAATAAATAATTTCAAATTGTGCACCAACATGCAGATCACGTTTTTATAAAAAGTTGTCACCAAATTCAAATTTTTCTAATTTAAAATAGATTAGTTATGCGAACTGATCCTAGATCAGTTGGTTGGGTTATTTGTGGTGCAACCTACCCACCAGGGTTCGAATCCTGGTGCTCGCATTTTCCTGAATTTATTCTAGGATTTACCAGTGCTATGCGTTCTGTAGTAGACGACGTCCCCGTCGACAACGAGACGCCTGTGGTGACTTCGTGAATCTCAATATCTGCTGGCTCAGTCCTTCGGAGGTGCTCATAGGGGTAGGGTTTGCGTACGCGTGTTCATAGGGATGAGTGTGCGTGCGTGTGAGCATCTACATTGTACTGTGTAATCTAAAAAAAATAGATTAGTTATGAATTTTGATACTATATTATTTTATATAATTTTTGAAAAATAGAAACAACCTTCGAACCCTCCAAAATGACCAATTTTGTCCAACTTTAATAATGGGATGACTCTCAATGTTTAGTTTTATAATTGTAGATTCAAAATCAGACTTCTATAACAATTTGAGGTTGAAAAATAGACTATTTCCTTTAAAAAGCGGACTAATTTCCCTTCAACGAAATGTCCCTAAGGACCTCTTCACGAGGGGGTTCTCTGTACAAGCTCTTCATTGACAATGTCAAGAAAAAAGGCGTAAGCGACAATGGGGATGGCCAATAAATCCCTTGGTGACTGTATCCTGGTGATCAGTCCGTTTCAACCAGCAGCATAGCAGTAGCAGTCAATAGTGAGAGAGATTGATTTTTTTTTTATTCGGGTGTTGTCTTTTATTGACCATTCCATATAATTGCTCATATAAGCTGCAGAAAAGTGGAAAGACCACGTGCTAAACATGGCGTTTAATTTTCCTTTTCTATTCACTTACATCTGCATAGAAAATGAAGGAATTATTTGCTGACAAGTGATGACGCAAATTAGATTTAATTTATGTCATTTGATTATGGGAGCTTTCTCATTCATGGTCCATCATCAATCATTCTCAGTAGATAAGTTGATACCTCATGTCACTAACGGAAAAAGTCTCTTCGCCGTGTGTATGGTTCTTTGCCGTGAGCAAGAAAAACACACGGCAAAAAAAGGCTCTTTGCTGTGTGAAAAAAGAAAAAAAGCACACAACAAAGAGGCTCTTTGCCATGTTTGTTTTTAGCACACGGCAAAGAGCCTCTTTGCCATGTGTTTTTTTTCTCTCACGGCAAAGATAGATTCAAGTCATGTTTTCGAAGCCCTAAATGAATTTAAACTAAAAGGTTTTGAATTACAAAATTTTATAACTTTTTAGGACGTACAACTTTTGTAATTGCGAGATGAACCTATTAAGCCTAAATAATCTTTCATTAGAGATTGTTTAGTGTAACATGGCATTGTCTAATCATGGTCTAATTAGGTATAATAGACCCGTCTCACAATTACACACTGGGTGATGAAATAGGTTTTTATCAGTTATCCATGTTTAATACTCTTATTGTGTATGAAACACTTAATTTTACTGTAGCGATGAAAAAATTTGATGAACTAAATAAGGCCTTAGTTTTATAAAAAAAAACCTATTCTTTCAAGTTGCCTGAAATTGCGATATTTTTCAAATGTCACGTGCGAAGGGAACGCGCGAAGTCGATAGCCGTGTATGTAAAATTGTGGTGCTAAATGCGCATGTTGACTTGGAATTCAGATTACGCAAAAGGACAAAAACAAAAAAAGGTGCGGCAAGGAAATTTCGAAAGTCGGATTTACCAACAAGACAATGGGTGATACTGGTCACGCTGTGCGCAAAATCGCGCAGCACAAAATGCGCCTTGTCGTCCTCCTTTCGCTGCTCCTTGACGGAGCATTCGCCGCCGCCGTTGACGGTAGCGGCGACGGGTGCAACCGCCGGTGCAATGGTCTCGTCGCTCCCTACCCTTGGGGTTCTCCGGCGACTGCCCCATAGTCCTTGCCTGCAACGCCACCGCTTCCACGACGCTCCTCCCGAACGGCACCTCGCCGTACCAGGTGTAGTATTTAATTGAAAATTTTGAAGTAGATCATTTGCCATCGCTTTTAATTTGAAACAGATGTAGTATTTCTTTACCTGGTTTCTCGTTTTTAATTGAAAATTTTGAAGTAGATCATTTGCCATCGCTTCCAACTTTCATTCTTATGTGTTGAAAATTTTATTTTTTCTGGAAAATTAAATAAAACCATATATTTCCTTACTGATAGAAAATAGGGCACTCTCTTTTTTTTTTCCTATTTTTTTCTCTCTTGATGTTGAAATTAGAATTCTCTCTTTTTTACCACATATATACACAAAAGCCACACGCATTCTCCACATACATAAACTTTGTGTATGAATGTTTCGTAAATATCAAAATAAGTAAATAACCTAGGTGTAAAGAGGAAATTCTTTTGTTTTTACACAAAAAAAATCTTGGAACAAACATTAGGCACCCAAGGTTTGCAAATCCGGGTGGATTTGGAGCGACGCCGCTGATTGCGCGGATTCCACCAGAGCAGCGTCACCACGTTGGCATCAAAAAAGCCCAACCCCATCTGCCGTCCCCTTCCTCCTCCCTCCCCCAACCCCAGCTCCACTCCTTCCCGAACCTTCCAGAACCCGGCAAGAACCCTACCCATGGCGGCGTCCCTCCTCTCGCGCGCCGCCGCCGTGGCGCTCCGCGGCGCGGCGCGGCCCCACCACCTCCTCCTGCGGTCCTCCCTCCCCAAGGAAACCCCCCTTCCTCCCCTACTACTGCTGCTACTGCTACTACTACTCACCCCAACCGCGACGCTCCCCGCGGTCGTAAATCCCGCCGCTTATCCGCCGTCTCGATCCTCCCCAGACTGACGTGGTTCTCTGCTCTTCGTTTTTTTTTTTCGCGCGCGCAGGGTCGGATCGGATGGGCGGCGCGCGCGGCGCAGCACGGGTGCGGGGCGCCGGCGATGGCGCTGGGCGCGTTCGGGATCGCGGCGCGGTGCAACGCTACCTCCTCGTCGTCGTCCGCGGTGTCGGAGGCCGCCGGCGTCCACGCGCTGCCGCGGACCGAGCCCGTGGTGTCGGCCGAGTGGCTGCGCGCCAACCTCAACGACCCCGACGTCAAGGTGCGTGCTCAGTACTGGGCTGCGGTGATCTGAAATTGGCCTGTTGAATTGTTGGCTGCTCGACTTGTAAGCTGCAATTTGATGAGTGACGCACTTATGATTGCTCGAGTAGTAGCTATTGATTGTTATGATAGTGATGCTAGCTATATGAACGGGATTATTATTGACTGACTGATGGTCCGTTGCAGTTGTGTCATTTGACAGAGCCAAGTAGTCTAGGCTATGAAAATAGGCACATTAAATTTTTTTGGATGTGGTTAATGTGCTTATGCTACAGTTCAAACGAGAAACCTGGGTGAACGCCTTTCACGCACTATTTTTTTTTCACAATATGTGCTGCTCAAAATGTTGTGTAAATTTTGCGTTTTTAAGGGGATAATTTGAGGCTTTTTTGATACTATGGCACCATACTCAGCAGGGTTATTAGTAATAAAGCATATATTAGCAAAGGTTCAGCTATAACAACGGGATTTATTTACAAGATATGCTGTTCTGTCAATTGTGTCTTTCTTCCAATGGCTTCCTATTTCTTAACCTCAAACATCTGTCTAGGTACTTGATGCATCTTGGTATATGCCTGCGGAACAAAGGAATCCACTGCAAGAGTACCAGGTAATGATTCAGTTTGTTTTTGTGGTTTTGGAATTGCTTGCTAGTATGCCATTCCACTTGAATTTTTCTGATGATTTCACAAATTTTTATTGGACAAATTTTTAAAATGAATCAAAATTGCACATCGCACCTTCAATAATTTCTTTTTGAAACGATCTCTTTGCTAACTCAGTGTGACTTAGCGTGTCCCTCCCTATATGACAACATTTATCAGTAGGCATACCTAACCTGATACACTATATATTAGCAGGTGTACCTACATGAATATATGTACTAGCAAGTGTACCTAACTTGTCTATTATGGGAAATGCTAGACCCATGATTTTGAAAGTATAATGCAGATATTCTCATGCTTTATTGTTCAATCTTGTTTCCAGGTGGCTCATATACCTGGTGCCTTGTTCTTTGATGTTGATGGGATATCTGACAGAACATCTAGTGTAAGTTCAGCTCTTATAGTCAATGGCTACAAAATCATACAAAAGTACAAAACTCTGTTTATGTACATATTGTTTTGGATTCGCACTACTTGTATCATTGATTCTCTTCTAGCTCTGCATTGATATTCCTAGGTCCTTGCTGTAATTGGTAAAAAAGAATTGTGTTCTAAGCACTTGAGTTGTCCAAAAATATTAGACTAAGCAGAGTTTTATAAGAACCCCAATGAATGGATTTTTTAGGACAATGTGGCAACCCCCTTTTTTTTTCCTATCAGTATATGAAACATTCAGATGTGCATATTATTCCGTGTGCATACATACTTCTTGTAGAGATGAGTCATGAGTCCTGCATTGCCACTTTTGTACATATTAGACCCAAGCCTGCAGTAGGCTAGCCAACATCTGAAATGAGAAGTTGGAAAAAAGCAAGTTAAAACAGGGGATCGAAACACACATAGGTGGCAACTTAGGTCCTAAGTTGTTGTGATCAGGTGTTTTGGGAAAAAAAGAAGTTGCCCCATAATTAATAATTCAAAGTGTTACATAGATGCTTTAGCTAGTGCAGGTGCTAGCTCTCAAGATTCCATTCCATTCTTCTGGACATATTTAGGACAACCATAATGATATCAGGCACTGGAACATATTGGATTTCTTGTAGCATGTTATTTGTGCTTGTGATATCAAAGCTCGCTTGATAATTCCTCTGAACAAAGCTGGATTCAGCTTGTAACTTTAGATATTGGATGCCATCTAAACCACTCTCTATAATGATGGTGTGAATCGCCATTTTCTTCCCATTAAAAGTGAAAAAATTGAATCATAGTATAGCTATCACGCTTTTCATTCCTTAGATTTGTCACCTTATGTTGTACACACATAGGTTTATCTTGTTATTGTCATGCTGGTCATAGTTATATCTATGTCACTTGGAGTATAAGTTGCTAAACAACGTATAACTATTTAGTACTTGCAGGCTTCAGCGTTGATTCTTAATAATAATACTATCATTTAATCTGATTAGTTCTTTTTTTTTTTTTGCAAACATCGGCATTTACATTTGAGATCCATGGTTCCTTTTTCCTTTTTGTCCAGCTACCGCACATGCTGCCATCTGAAAAGGCATTTTCAGCTGCTGTTTCTGCTCTTGGTATCTATAACAAAGATGGGATAGTAGTTTATGATGGAAAGGGACTATTCAGCGCTGCTAGGGTTTGGTGGTAAGCTTCTGTTCTTGACAAAAATATGTAAAAATTGCTAGGGCTGAAGACCAAATGAGCAGTTGTCAAAGTATCTTTTCTAAGTTATCCTTGCTATTGTCTTTGTGCAATTTTTCATTTGGTAGTTTTCATACCTAATACAGCTGTGCTATGTTTGCTACCTTAACGACAGGATGTTCCGTGTCTTTGGACATGACAAAGTTTGGGTGCTTGATGGAGGTTTGCCCCAGTGGCGTGCTTCTGGGTATGATGTTGAATCAAGCGCCTCGGGTGATGCCATCTTAAAGGCCAGTGCTGCTGGCGAAGCAATTGAGAAAGTTTACCAGGGCCAACCGGTAATTTATTCTATTTTTCTCCTGTTTCTTTTAGCAGTAATTATCTACTTCTGCTGAGCTATTAGAGTCTTAAGGTATATACATGATTATCAGCTGTTCCAATGGGTGTTAACCTCAATGTTCAGTTATACATAACAGCCATATATTTCTCCAGGTTGGACCATTCACATTTGAAGCAAAGTTGCAGCCTCATCTTATTTGGAGTCTTGATCAGGTCAGTGCTGAAGGGCCCAAACCTTTTTTTTTTCCTTCTGCAATTCAGCAAGCTCTTTCTGCATATTTCATAGCAACTAATATATGATTTTCTCAGGTGAAAGAGAACATCAAGACCCAAACACATCAACTAATCGATGCTCGATCAAAACCTAGGTATCTTACTCATATTCTATTGTAGAAGTCATAAGTGCATCATATGCATGCAGTATAGAAAGCCTCTGCCTTTATTCATAAGGCTCTGCTTGGTGTTGATGGTGGCTTTTCGAAGTCACCTGCATTTGCTAATTTTGGTAACTGCCTGGAAGCATCACCCTCCCTCCTCCCTTGGTGAAAAAATTCCTTTTAATGAACTAGTACCCCATACTGTGCAACCAGTGATCTGCATTCGGGAAAAATGATTTGCATAATCACAACGAGGATATTCATATCATTTGTATTTGCTGGGAACTCAGTTTAGCCTTTGCATTTTGATACTTAAATATATTTTGACCAGAGCAGCTTATGCAACTCTAATACAGTAATGTTATAGATTTGTTTTGGTAATTAAAATTAAACTTACATTTTTCATATTGACTTATTTGAAACTTCTACTTCAGATTTGATGGTGCAGTTCCGGAACCACGCAAGGGGATTAGAAGTGGGCATGTGCCTGGGAGCAAATGTGTTCCTTTTCCTCAGGTGGAAATCACGTTTCCATACTTTGATCAGTTCTTTTTTGTGTTTGAATGTTTTTCCCCTATGTTTATAGTTGATGGTATTGACACTTCTTTGATGAAAGTTGGATGTCTATGTTCAACATATGAGCGCATCTTGCTCATTCTAGACATATTTTTCTACATCTGTCCTTCCATTTTAATGAGCTGTAAATGTGATTGTTTACTAGATACATTAGTGACCGCTCAAGTTGTACACCTGTGATGCTATACTAGATTTGGTTGATGAGATAATCGCTGCCTGTTGACATAGTAAAAGATAATGATGTTGTTGGTAGATGCACCTGGCTATTCTTCCTCACTTATACTATGATACCTCACTAACCATGTTAGGATGGAGAGTTGGATGATCATCCTTTTTATGTCCATGTAGAATGTTGCCAAATATGTTTTCTTATCTGGAAATAATTTTTTTAAGCAACCCTTGGAAGTATTGTCTATGTTATTGCTTATTTTTACTCAACTTTCTTCAGGTGCTTGACAGTTCACAAAAGCTTTTGTCCCCAGATGAACTACGTAAACGATTTGAGCAAGAAGGTAATATTTCATCCATATGGGGTTCAAGTACTTTATTGCTGCTTGATGCTCCAGTAACCAGGTTGTGTTTAGTTTTTATTGGATAGTCCTGTTCTAGAAATATATTTTTTCTATATTTTTCTTGGATTCAGAGGTTTTTTTGACACACCCAACTAAGCTATCCTGGGTTTATACCCTACATATTGGCGTATCTAAATTTAACCTAGCGTCCACTGAGAAATTATATCAGACTTTAGCTAGTAACATGAAACTTTATTGACACTGCAGTAACAGGCGATCACTGCCACACTGTTCCACATCATTAAGATTGACTATTCATTTGCTGTTAAAACTTTGACCCTTTTTCTTATATGTATGTGACACAAAATAGATCATAGTTGTAGGATTTAAGTATTTATGTATTTCTATTATATTTGTTGAAAATGTGACATCCATTGGTATTGATGCATTTGGTTAGATGTTGGTATTAGTTGAAGCTGTTCATTCTTATTCCACCTAAACTAGAACTGCAATGTCCAAATTTAACAGTAGAATCCACCATAGCTGTGGCAGTATTTATAATTCCTCTGGTGTGATTCATATCAGGAATATCACTTGATCAACCCCTTGTGACCTCTTGCGGCACTGGTGTGACAGCATGTGTATTGGCCTTGGTAGGATTCCCGTGGACTTGATCTCTTGATATTTAGTACTTTTTCATATGGTAAATTGTACTTCGATAACCTTGTGCTCTCATTCTAGGGCTTACATCGCCTTGGCAAAACTGATGTCGCTGTATATGATGGGTCATGGACTGAATGGGGCGCCCATCCTGAAACCCCAGTTGCGACTGCCGTTTAGTTCCCTGTGATGTCTATGGACGACTCTCGATTCTACTTCTCTTGCACCCTGATGGTGTGGAGAAAGGCGAAGGAAACTGAAGACATTGGGTGGGTAATTGTCGGGGAAGCGAAGCCTCATTGTCTTCACTGTAAATGCTGAACAGTAAGTGTAACATACACAATGAACTGAGAGTTGATAATTTCCCTTTATTTTGAACAATAATAATGAGATGGAAAAAAGAAAAATGCTGTCTTCGCCAATCTGTCATCTCACATCTATGCACAACTGCACTTTACATGATGAAAATATATACAGACGATCAAAATCGTCAGAATCAATGTGATACTACATTATGGTCATTTCAGCAGGGAGGATGTCTCTGTTGTGCTGGACTGAGTGGTGCCGGTGCTGCTGCAGCCACTCGTGGCCGAAGATGCGGTTGTGTAGTAGAAAGCATCAGACGATGGCAGGTATGTCGCCACCGGCATCTTCGCCGGCAGGCTTGGCAGCGGCGCCTCTCGCCGCAGCGCGTTCACGGCCTGCCTGATGGACGGCCTCAGGCTTTGGTCAGGGTGCGCGCACCAGAGCCCGGCGACCATCACTGCCTCCGTCTCGCCGGCGTCAAACTCCCCCTTGAGTCGCGCGTCGGCAGCTTCGAGGATGTCTCCCTTGCCGTAGAGCTCCCACACCCCTTGGACAATGTGGATCGGGTTTTCCTCACCACGGCGAACCACCATGGGCCGGCAGCCGCAGGCGATCTCGAGGAGGACGACGCCGAAGCTGTAGATGTCAGACTTGGCGTTGGCCCGGCCGGCGATCAAGCACTCTGGATCCATGTACCCCATGGTTCCGGCGATCATTGTGGTGTGTGAGCCCCGACCATGGTCGACGAGCCTCGCCAGCCCGAAGTCGCCGAGCTTGGCGTGGAAGGAGGCGTCCAACATCACGTTGCTGGGCTTGATGTCCCTGTGAAGAACGCATTGTTCCCACTCCTGATGCAGGTAGAGCAGTGCCGACCCCAGACCAAGCACGATCTCGTGCCGCTGTGGCCATGGCAGCACGGCGCCGCCGTTGCTGCTGCTGTGGAGGTGTGCGTCGAGACTGCCATTGGGCATCAGCTCGTAGACGAGGAGGAGCTCGCGGCCGCCATGGCACCAGCCGATGAGCTGAACGAGGTTGCGGTGCCTCAGGCGGCTGATGATCTTCACCTCCGAGGCTTACTCCTTTCTTCTCTGGTTGGAGCCCTTGCACCTCTTAATGGCGACGTCAAGGTTCATCTCTTTGAGGAATCCTCTGTACACCGATCCGAACCCGCCTTCTCCGAGCTTATTACTTTCGGAGAAGTTGTCGGTGGCAATGGCGAGCTCTCCGTAGCGAAACCGCTTCGGCCCTGCCCCTTTCTCGAACTCATCCTCCATCTCTGGCTCGTCGTCGTCGAAGTCGCCGCCGCTCTTTTTCAGCTCATGCTCCCTCCATTGCTCAAAGTTTTTAGCCTGTTTCTTGCTCCTCTGTCGTCGGAGATGGAGCCACAGCATCAAGACTCCCAGAATGAGCAAGAAGGAGACGGAACCCACTGAAACGCCGATCATGATCCCAGTCTTGGAAGACGATGAAGCTTCTGTGGAACGCACTGCGTCAACGTTGTTGCGCTGCACCAATTGACCAACTAACAAAGGCTCCACAAGAAAGAAATACAGACCTGGAGATGGCTGCAGAGACGACGGCGGCAGCGCCGCCGGGGCAGGCGGTGGCGACACCGGCGGCGGCGGGAGGGTGATGTCGAGCGCGCCCACCTGGTAGATGAGGTAGCAGCTGTACCCCTTGATGGCGCCGCCGGTGTTGTTGGGGAACATGTCACCCAGTCGGCCGATGTAGTTGTTGATGCACTTGGAGCACTCGGTGCCGTTGAGGTCTCTGGTGCACTGCGCCAGCCCAGACATCTCCTGCGAGCTCGAGTACGGAGCGGTGTCGTTGGCAAGTCGCAGCGGCGAGGCGGTGACGCCGGCAGTGAGCTTGCTCATCAGCGGCAGCCACGCGGTCGTCAGGCCCTGCGATGCGACGGGCTCGCCGGAGGCGTACACGGAGAACACGTAGCCGAGGTCCGCGGTGGCCGGGATCGGCGCCGACGAGTAGCGGAGCACGCACGTGTCGTACGTCGCGTTCGCGTTCCGGCTGCCCGGGCACCAACGTTTGATCCCGGCGGGCGCGCCGGCGAGGCACTCCTGGCACTGCGTCGCGTTGCGGTCGGCGTAGCACATGATGAGGCCGAACACCTCGTCGGCGCCGGCCCCGGCGGTGCCCTTGTAGTACCAGCCGTTGTCGAGGGCCGCCGTAGAGAGGGTGGTGAAGAGCTCGTCGAGGTTCTTCTTGTACTGGCTGCCATCGGTGTAGTTGTCCGTCGTCGAGCATGACGGCCATGCCGGGATCACCATCTGCTTGTCGTCCTGGGCAGCCGCCACAGCCACAGCCCAGAGCAAGACGACGACGGTGAGGAGAAGGTAGGAAGCCATGGAATGGAAGCTCGTTGGTTGCTGATCTCCTCCTTTTCCACTTCGTCGTCTACTTGTTTTCAGAGGTGTTGCTCTCCTCCCCAAGTCATGCGGCTAGTTGATGAATATTCTGTTCTTGATGTTTTCTTTTTCTGACACTTGTTCTTGATTAGTTGTTCAGTTCTTGTCTAACAGAGGAATGTCTCTGTCTTAGGGCAGATTCAGTGTTCATCAAAACATAAAATCAAGATGACCCTTTCAAAATGAGAAAAGGAAACAGTCTGGTGGTTGACGCTGGCAAGTGGTTTGTTGGGAACATATTATTCTTAAATTTGCCCCCCTAGATAGAAATAGGATTGAAGTCCATATCAGAGAACAGGAAAGTTACAGAACATGAGTTTGAGCGCTGCATATGATCGAAGAGGTCCAATGAATGCTAGATTTAAGATGCAAAAGAATCAGACATACCAGACAGGCAGGCATAGCATGGCACATCATGCTTTTTTCTGCTTAATTAGAACTTGTCAAATGTAGTATCTATCCAACAACTGTACGCAGTGGGCTATAGCTTTGGACCACATTCTTCGATGCAATTTGCATTATCTACAGAGTTGCCAGCTTGAGTGTGTTATGTTACCAGCATACTCCTATCAGTCTCTTTGGCCCGATACTCTTCTTCAAGAGTTCTCTGTGATGTCTATGGATGACTCTCGATTCTACTCCCCATTGCACCCTTAGCCTTATGGCATGGAGAACGGCGAAGGAAACTGAAGACATTGGGTGGGTTAGTGGGTAATGGTCGGGGAAGCGAAGCCTTATGATCTTCACTGTAAATGCTGAAACAGAAAGTGTAACATACACGATGAACCGAGAGTTGATAATTTTTTTAAGACGTGCATAGCATATTTTTTTTTTATTAAGAAGAGAGAAGTTGATACAAAGTTTCATACAAAGAAAAAAAAAGATGAAAAACAAGGTACACAGAGCAATCAGCGACCTAATGGAAGCCTAGGATATAGAACTCTCCTAATACCTATGAAGCCCGCACGTGCCCATCGCCGAGCTTCCTCCATGATGCCTGGCGCCAAAGCCACCGGCATAAGAGCCGAGCGGTCATGAACCCTGCGGTTCCCCTCGTCCCAGAGCGACCAAGCAACCAGCCAGACCAAAGAGTCGAAACCCTTCCTTTGTGTCTTGGCAACCGATTTCCTCGCCTGGGTCAACCATTCTGCCAAAGGTGACTCGACCGTGGGTGTCAGGTGCCCCAAGCCTACGTGTGTCAGCACGCGGAACCATAATTCACGGCTAAACACGCATCCAACCAGTAAGTGATCCAGAGTTTCGACCTCTTGATTGCAAAGGGCGCACGCGTCCCTATCCCTCAACGGCTCAACCCGTGACGGCGAAGACGGTTGGATGTCCAGCATCGGCTATGAAGGGCCAGCCAACCAAGTAGCGGTGACCGACTTAGAAATAGAGCGCGATAAGCAGAGGCGGATGTGAATTCCCTAGAGGACGACCATTTCCAAACAAATCTATCTGAGTCATCAGCGAAGTTGAAACCTCTAATAAGGTCCCCGATTCTTAGGTATTGCATGATGACTTGTATTGTACGAGCACCTGAGATGTCATTCACCCACTGTCCGTCGAGTAGGGCATCCCTTACGGTCCGCGAATTCCTAACTTTTTTTGGAATTGCGGCCCATAAGTTAGGAGACTGCGACCGAATGGAGCATCCGTTGATCCATTTATCCGACTAAAAGAGGGTCATACGACCATCCTCCACAATTACCGAGATCGAGGCCTCAAAGAAAATCTCCGCTTGACGCACCCGGGAAAATTTGAAGGCAGACCATGTCCCGATCGAGGCCTCAAAGAGTTGATAATTTGCCTTGCCAATAATATCCCTTTATTTGGTGGAACAACAACAATAACGAAATTACAAAAAAATGCTGTCGACCTTGGTTTGACATCTCACTTTGCATGATGAAATATACAGACAATCACAATCGTCGGAATCAATCTGATGCTACTTTATGGTCATTTCAGCAGAGAGGCTGTGCTGGACGGAGTGGTGCTGGTGCCGGTGCCGGTGCTGCTGGAGCCTGTCGTGACCGAAGATGTGTAGTAGAAAGCATCAGGTGGTGCCAGGAAGGTCGCCACCGGCATCCTCGCCGGTAGGCTCGGCAGCGGCGCCTCTCCCCGCAGCACGTTCACGGCCTGCCTGATCGACGGCCTGAGGCTCCGGTCAGGGTGTGCGCACCAGAGCCCGACGATCATCACCGCCTCCATCTCACCGGCGTCGAACTCCCCACTGAGTCGCCCGTCGGCGGCGTCAAGGATGTCCCCCTGGCCATAGAAGTCCCACGCCCACTGAACAATGTGGATCACATCTTGCTCCCCGCGGCGAGCCACCATAGGCCTGCGGCCGCAGGCGATCTCGAGGAGGACGACGCCGAAGCTGTAGACGTCGGACTGGGCGCTGGCCCGGCCGTTGATCATGCACTCCGGGTCCATATACCCCATGGTGCCGGCGAGCACCGTGGTGTGCGAGCCCCGGCCATGGTCGACCAGCCTGGCGAGCCCAAAGTCGCCGAGCTTAGCGTTGAAGGACGCGTCCAGCATCACGTTGCTGGGCTTGATGTCCCTGTGAAGAACGCATTGCTCCCAATCCTGGTGCAGGTAGAGCAGCGCCGATCCCAACCCGAGCACGATGTCGTGCCGGATCGGCCATGGCACCAAGGTGCTGTTGCTGTAGAGGTGCGTGTCGAGGCTGCCATTGGGCATCAGCTCGTAGACAAGGAGGAGCTCGCCGGCGTCGTGGCACCAGCCGATGAGCTGCACGAGGTTGCGGTGCCGAATGCAGCTGATGATCCTCACCTCCGATGCGTACTCCTTCCTCCCCTGCTTCGAGCCCTTGGACACTCTTTTGATAGCGACGTCGAGGTTCATCTCTTTCAGAAATCCTCTGTACACCGATCCAAACCCACCTTCTCCAAGCTTGTGCGTGTCCGAAAAGTTGTCGGCGGCAATGGCGAGCTCGCTGTAGCCAAACCGCTTCGGCCCTGTCCCTTTCTCGAACTCGTTCTCCATCTCCGGCTCATCGTCATCGTCGAAGTCGCCTCCCTTTTTCATCTCATGCTCCCTCCCTTGCTCAAAGATTTTAGCCTGTTTCTTGCTCTTCCGTCGTCGGAGAAGGAACCACATCGCCAATCCCAGAATGATCAAGACGGAACCAACGTACACGACGATCACGATCCCGGTCTTGGAAGACGATGAAGGTTCTGTGGAACGCACTACGTCAACGTTGTTGCGCTGCACCAATCGACCAACTATTTGCTCCACAAGAAAGAAATACAGACCTGGAGATGGCTGCAGAGACGGTGGCGGCGGCACAGGCGCAGGCGGCAGGGTGATGTCGAGCTTGCCCACCTGGTAGATGAGGTAGCAGCTATGCCCCTTGATGGCGCCGCCGGTGTCGTTGGGGAACATGTCACCCAGTTGGCCGATGTAGCTGTTGATGCACTTGGAGCACTCAGTGCCGTTGAGGTCTCTCGTGCACTGAGCCAGTCCATACATCTCCTGTGAGCTCGAGTATGGAGCGGTGTCATTGGCAAGCCGCAACGGATCGGCGGTGACGCCGGACGTGAGCTTGGTCATCAGCCGCAGCCATGCGTCGCTCAGGCCCTGTGAGGTGACGGGCTCGCCGGAGACGTACGCGTTGAACACTACTTCGAGGTCGGCGGTGGCCGGGATCGGCTCGTCGGAGTACCGGAGCACGCACGCGTTGTAAATCGCGCTGGCGCTCCGGCTGCCCGGGCACCAATGCTTGATCCCGGCGCCGGCGTCGGCGAGGCAGTACTGGCACTGAATCGCGTTCCAGTCTGCGTAGCACATGATGAGGCCGAACACCTCGTCGGCGCCCCCTGCACCGGCGCTGCCCTTGTAGAACCAGCCATTGTCGCCGGCCGCCGCGGGGAGCGCGGCTAGGAGCTGGTCTAGGTTCTTCTTGTACTGACTGCCGTCGGTGTAGTTGTCCGTCGTCGAGCATGATGGCCATCCCGGAAGCACGACGGCATTGTTGTCGTCCTGTCCAGCCGCCACCGCCAAAGCCCAGAGCAAGGCGACGACGGTGAGAAGAGCGGAAGCCATGGAGGCCTGTTGGTTGCTGTTCTTTGTCTTGTCTCCTCCTTTTTTCCCTACGTCGTCTACTTGTTTTTAGAGGTGTTGGCGTGTTGCTCTTGATGTTTTTTTTAACAGCACCTCCCCAAGTCGTGCGGCTAGTTGATGAATATTCTGTTCTTGATGTTTTTTTTTCTGACACTTGTTCTTGATGAGTGGTTCAGTTCTTGTCTGATAGAGGAAGGTCTTAGAGCAGATTAAGATGACCCTTTCAAATTGAAAAAAGAAAATGAAATTCAGTCTGGTGCTGGTTGACCCTGGAGACAAGTGGTGTGTTTCTTGGGATGTGAACACATTGTTCTTAAATTTGTTCTCCCTATACTATATACAAATAGGATTGAAGCCCAAATAAGAGGACAGGAAACTCACAAAACATGTGTTAGTTTGAGCGCTGCACATGATCAAAAGAATCAGTCATACCAGACAGGCAGGCAGGAATGTGACACGATTCTGTCTGAAAGAGTTCGAAGCTTTTAAAGTTTTTGTGTGATGTGTGTAGAATCATGTAATTTAAACTATGCATTAAAATATAGTCGCTGCTTGCATAATGGTTTGGAGCTATTTTTAATTTTATTTGGCTCTTACGTTACGTCAGCGTGTTTTGAACGTGCAATCAATTTCAGATTAAAACCATTTGTACAGGAAACAGAAAACTTTTTCTAAACCAGACCTCGGCTTGGGCTGAACCCAAATATAGGCCCGGTAACAGTTTGCTCACGGCCCAACCCACAGTCGCATCGCCAAAACATCGGATCACGATCCAAATATTTATGGTCCCCTCATCTTGCACACACAACAAACCATGAATGCTTACTACTATTTAACCTACTAGCTTATCAACCCGTCCAGCTTATTTGAAATAGCTAATTATAGTTATGATCTTTTGTATCTATTAATTATTCTAACATAATACCCTAAAATACATATCATAATCTGATTGTAATAATTATAATACGTTGAATTAGTAATAATTTTTCCACTTTGCATCACACATCCATATGTGTTTATATTATTTAATTGAACATTTTGTTGGAACAATGTGAACAACATGAAAAATGGTGTCTTTATCTCTTCTCTCATACATAAATATATGGTGACACACATTAATAACATAAATAATACATTAATAATGATAGGGGGGCAAGAGCCCCCAAACCCCTGGATCCACCACAACCTATGCATGTCTCCATCTATATCTCATAACCCTGAGACAAAATCAAGGAACAAATACTAGCTATGACAACGACGACCACCTCACCTTGGTATATATCCACGGCGACGCACCGAGGACTTTCGCGTGCTACCACGCCGAGCTCTTGGCTGCGTTGCCGGCTGCCTGTCCACTTTGTCATTGGACCTGCAGAGCTTCGGGATGGCACACGACCACCGCTCTCCGCTCCTCGCCCGACATACTGGGCCTATGCGACAACGACGAGGAGGTGGCCAGCGAGCAGGTATGCGAGCCACAATGCACCTGTGGCGACCTCGAGCTGGGTGCTCCATTCGAAGAGGAGGAGGCGTGCCTTACCTTCCACTCATTCGTTATAGCCATTCGGTACTGAACTTTTCCTTTCTCCTCCTTACTGGCTTCTCCACTCTTCATTGCAGTCTTTCCACTACGACTGGGAGCTCTGTCATCGTGGTCTCCTTCCTACCGCCATACCCGATGCATACTATGCTAGCTATCCCTCTGATCGACAGGGAGCTCTATCGTCGTGGTCTCCTTCCTACTGCCGTACCCAATGCACTATTGTGCTAGCTATCCCTCTGATCGGGGAGCTCTGTCGTCGTGGTCTCCTTCCTACCCGATGCACTACTGTGCTAGCTATCCCTCTGATTGGCTATGTGCTCGGTTATACCAGGTGATTGATACCTAAAGGGGTGCCAAAACATTGCCCTATGCACGGGAGGGGTGCCGATGCCCCACCCCCAAAAAATATTAAATAGATATAAGCTTAAAATTGTTACCATATAAACACCCCTTTTGCATGGTCCAAACCCTGTATTCCCTTGGCCGCGGTTAACAGCTGACGACTATCAAATGTAAGTTGTTAGCATCCTAAAAAAAACTAGACCAATATATGATTAGACTGCAAGAGTTAATGAGGGCATTAGCCCACACATAACTACTTGATATGCACATGCATCAAAAAACTGTCGATCCAATCATCATTGATCTGCTCATACGCAAAAAAAATATACTTGTCACCGTTGACCATTGTGTACGTTGCTCATCCAATCGCGTTGTTATCTTACTTACTACCTCTCCGTCCTACTCAGATCTCTCAGCGCTAGTGTCACAAATTCAAGCCCACGATAAGTCCATAACAACGATTTTTCTCACCATCATTGAGTAGCTGCTCGACTTTTTTCGCAGCCTATGTGTCCATCTCTATGATAGAAAAATGGTCGAACTATCAATCGTTAGTTTCTAAACTTCTAATTCTCTCAATCAATTTCGTTCAAAATTCTCTCAATCAATTCGATTCGTACTAACAAAAAAGACTATGAATATCCAAGGATAACCTGTTGTTTATTTACATATTGTAGGGTTAGACTTTCATTTTGGGGGAATTGTATTGAAAATATTAAATTGCAGAAACCAATTTCAGGTGAATAGCTTCATGTACGCTCATAACTTTTCCACTATAATAATTTTATAATTCTTGTCTTTGTATTTATGCTCGATCACGTTTTTGCCGGTTTAGCGCAAATAAAAGGGTTGTTATTTTCTACCTTCTTAGTGAGTTTTGAAGAGGATTGCTATATTTTGCATAATTCCACAGTGATCAATAACACTGAATAACATACCTTAATTCAACATGACGTGTCTAGTAAGGGAAGGTGCCGCAAAGTGAGTCAATATAAATTGGCTTTGCAATCTCTGAATTCTTGTGTCCTCCATGCATCTAAAGAGAATGAGCACTTAGCTGTCACTGGTGTTGTTGGGGAACCTGTCCCGTAGCTGGGCGATGGACGTGGTGAGGCACCAGGTGCACCATCTCGTACAACGCGGCGCCCGGCGAACCGCCGGTGTACGGCACGCTCGCGTTCGCGGTCCTCTGTTGCCACCAGTTGCAGAGTTTGACCCTGAAATCTTCAGGCTAGCTACACCGCCCCTGGAAGCCTCGATCAGACAAACTCAGTTGAGGTCAACTGGTCAAGAAACGATCAATGTCTCTGCCGTGCTAGACTGAGTAGTTGTGCCGGTGCCGGTGCCGGTGCCCGTGCTGCTGCCAGTCGCAACCGAAGACGTGTAGTAGAAAGCTTCAGGAGGTGGCATGTAGGTCGCCACCGGCGTCCTCGCCGGCAAGCTCGGCAGCGGCGTCTCTCCCCGCAGCACGTTCACGGCCTGCCTGATGGACGGCCTCAAGCTCCGATCAGGGTGCGCGCACCAGAGCCCGACGACCATCACCGTCTCCATATCACCGGCGTCGAACTCCCCATTCAGCCGCTCGTCGCCGGCGTCAAGGATGTCTCCCCTGCCATAGAACTCCCACGCCCACTGCACGATGTGGGTCATGTTCTCTTCGCCGCCGCCGTCTTCTTCTTCGTCGCCATGGCGAGACACCAATGGCCGGCGGCCGCAGGCGATCTCGAGAAGGACGACGCCGAAGCTGTAGACGTCGGACTCTGCGCTGGCACGGCCGGTGATCATGCACTCCGGGTCCATGTACCCCATGGTGCCGGCGAGCACTGTGGTGTGGGAGCCCCGGCCATGGTCGACCAGCCTGGCGAGCCCAAAGTCGCCGAGCTTGGCGTTGAAGGAAGCGTCCAGCATCACGTTGCTCGGCTTGATGTCCCTGTGAAGAACGCATTGCTCCCAATCCTGATGCAGGTACAGGATTGCCGACGCGACCTCGAGCACAATCTTGGGCCTGCAAAATGCATAATCAAAACAATCTTCACTCGATATACTTACTCATTTTGCATAGTGTTAGTCCTCACGGGACACGTTATAAAGAAAAAAAATCATAAGATTGTGCATGCATTTTCCAATGTTAAAAAAAGAAGAAAAACAACTTGCCTAAGTGACCACGGCAGAATGTTATTTGCACTATATAGATGTTTGTCGAGGCTGGCGTTGGGCATGAGCTCGTAGACGAGGAGGAGCTCACCGGCGTCGTGGCACCAGCCGATGAGCTGCACGAGGTTGCGGTGCCGGAGGCGGCTGATGATCCTCACCTCCGAGGCATACTCCTTCCTCCCCTGCTTAGAGCCCTTGGACACTCTCTTGATGGCGACGTGAGTGTTCATCTCTTTCAGGAATCCTATGTACACTGATCCGAACCCACCTTCTCCAAGCTTGTGCGTGTCTGAGAAGTTGTCGGTGGCAATGGCGAGCTCGCCGTAGCGAAACCGCTTCGGCCCTGTCCCTTTCTCGAACTCATCTTCCATCGCCGGCTCGTCGTCGAAGAAGCCGCCCTCTTCTAGTTCCAGCTCCTGCTCCGTCGCTTCGTTGAGAATTCTTGCCTGTTTCCGCCGCAGAAGACGATGAAGCCATGTCAAGAAGGCCAGGAAGACGACGAAGGACGCAGCTCCAACAGACAAGCCTATCACAAGCCCTGTCTTGGAAGAAGATGAAGGTTCTGTGGAGGCACAAGAAATCAATCACTTCATCAGTCAACGTTGTTGCACGCGGCATCAATTGACAAACTAGTTCATGTGTTCTAAAGTACTTTGTTTGACTTTTTATCACAAGTTTGACCGCTCGTCTTATTTAATTTTTTACAAAATCTTACATTTTTATTATGACTTATTTTATTAATAAATTTTTCAAAAATAAATTAAATTTGATTTTGTGTAATTTTTTAAAAAAAGACGAGCAATTAAAGTTGAGGTACAAAAAATTCTATGTTGAAACTGAGGTAGTATTAAATAAGGTTGTGCAGTAAAAAGTCATCCACACCTGGAGATGGCTGCAGAGACGACGGTGGCAACGCCGCCGCGGCCGGTGGCGGCGACACTACCGCCGGCGGCAGGGTGATCTCGAGCGCTCCCACCTGGTAGATGAGGTAGCAGCTGTACCCCTTGACGGCGCCGCCGGTGTTGTTGGGGAAGAGCCTACTCAGTTGGCCGATGCAGCTGTTGATGCAATAGGAGCACTCGGTGCCATTGAGGTCTCTCGTGCACTGCGCCAGCCCATACATCTCCTGCGAGCTCGAGTACGGCGTGCTGCCGTTGGCGATCCGCAACGGATCGTCGTGGACGCCCGACGTGAGATTGGTCATCAGCGTCAGCCACGCGTTCGCCAGGCCCTGCGAGGTGACGGGCTCACCGGAGACGTACTCGGCGAGCTCGACGGCGAGGTCCGCGGTGGCCGGGATCGGCGCCGCCGAGTACCGGAGCACGCACGCGTCGTACGCCGCGCTCGCGCTCCGGCTGCCCGGGCACGCCGCCGCGACACGGGCCGGCGCCTGGGACAGGCACTCCCGGCACTGCGTGGCGTTCCGGTCCGCGAAGCACATGATGAGGCCGAACACCTCGTCGGCGCCGCCGCCTGCTCCGGCGCTACCCTTGTAGTACCAGCCGTTGTCGAGGGCCGCCGTGGAGAGAGTACCCAGGAGCTCGTCGAGGTTCTTCTTGTACTGGCTGACGTCGGTGTAGTTGTCCGTCGTCGAGCACGATGGAATGACCTTGTAGTCCTGGCCTGTGGCCACAGAGCAGAGCAAGGCAACGATGGCGGCGAGGGGGTGGAGGAGAAGGTGGGAAGCCATCGAGACGAGGTTCTTCTTCCTCTGCTTGTTTCAGAGGTGTTGCTCTGTTTCCAGCTCCTGCAGCCGGCTGATGAACATTTCACCCTTGACTGAAGTTGTTCAGATCTTTGTCTGACAGAGGACTGATTTGTTCAGTAGCGTTGAGGACTTCAGATCAAGAGAGATGACCCTTTCAGAGTCAGCAGTCAGCATGTGTGATGGAAGGGAAGGACGGATAATGTTTCATGCACAGTTCATCAGATGGATTCGGTGAGAAGCTTTAGTTGACAACAGCGGCTTGAAGCTAACTGTGTACGCTCAACTTTTCTGAATTCCTGAAAATGTCGGGTTTTGATCCAATAGATGAGATTCATCGACTAATCAGATGCAACTTAGATTGGGTGTATGGATGAAATCATGAAAGATATGTTCAAAATGACGCTACACGGAATGGGAAAAGGAAACGTTTCTCGGTCGTCTTGCATTTTCTCTGCCTCCGTCGTCATCGTCGCTGGAGTTCTCAACGTTTCCGGCCTGTGTAGCTTTCATCTCCCGAGGCCAACGCATGGTTCAGACACGGGTACGTGATACGTGAATGGTTCAGACGTGTCACCTGTCATGCTGTACGACATGGAGAAAACCAGGTTTCTAGGCCGTCTTAACAGCGATTTGTATGCATAAAACCAGGTGGTTTACGAACAGGCCTTAAATAACCAATTAGCTTGATTCCTCTGAGTTTTGTCTCAGATCCAATTATCAAAGTGAACAACCTAGACCTTAAACTTTTTATCTGGGAAAAGATCTTGTTTATGTATACCCTCCATCTATAGTAAAAATATGGTTTTCAACTAATAACTACAAAATCAGACAATAAGAGTCATCGAATTATCAAAACCGGGCAAAGTTGTCCCTTCATAGGTGGTTTTCTATTTTATGGAAATCTAAAAGAATATTGTTTAAAGCACGTCTTAATCGAGACGGTTCCGCGCTGCATCTACGCGTCCAGTGGTAATCCCATGATCTATTATAGCAGTAAAAAAGAAAATTCCGCTAATGTAGCCTCCCCGTATCCCAACACGCCTGTCCCTTCGACTCAGCTGATAATTTGTATGAGATGTTTATTTTAGTGTTTACATCTTGTTAGATAATTTGTTAAACATATTGTGGCCTCCTAAAGAAGTGAGAGTGCCAAAGGGAAGCTCAACGTTCAGTACCTTTAGTACCTTTTAGGCTTTCACAAATTTGTTTGGTTGTTCTAAATATGTCGTACCAATTTCTCAAAAAAAAATTGTCGTACCATAAATAAATACTTAATTCGTTAATTGCTGTAATTATGGTTGAATGGTGAATGAGGATCATCCCTAAACATCATTCGGAAAATAGTCTGTCCATGTTTCGATTACCGTCTTGAATCTGGGACATATGTCATGAGATATGTCGATCCATGTTCCGTGTACTCATTTCTGTGTGCCATCTAATCAGAAACTTTGTCGCAAGGATGGATAGTCACCATCAGCAGAGTTAACCTGAAGTTTTCAACTGTAACAGTCCGGTTTTCTTCCCTGCTGGGTCACAGGATGGCGAAGCTTTCAACTGCAGAAGTCAAATTGACAAAGTCATGCTCGACAGCGGCAGTGCCCAGCGACACAAGATGGGGGTCCATGGGACCGTAATCACTATACACTCAACATTAGAGTTGGCTTGGTTTTCCTCTGAAGAATCCATTTCAGATGCTGTGTTAGTTGCCAGAAGCCTCGACCAGACAAACTCAGTTCAGGTCAAGAAATTACCAAAGTTACTTCGCAAACATTACAAGCACACAAAGTATACTTTTTTTTTGTTGAAGTTTATAAAGATATATTTCAAAAATCAAATTGATCCGACTACGAGGGTTTGAACATTATTTGTGCCAATTTGAATTAATTTGTTGTAAATATTTGAATTTTGTTTAGTGCTTTTCATAACAAGGAAAACACGATGGGCTGTCAATGTTAATGGCTTCCACCTGTGACCTGAGTCACTGATTATATTTCTTTCAAACGATTGTAAGCCAGTCAAAATCGTCGAATTCTAGCAATGGATGCTACTTTAAAATGTTACGCGAAGCACTTATCTGCGTTCATTTCAGCAGGTGCTGGACAGAGTGGTGCCGGTGCCAGTGCTGCTGCTGCCGCCAGTCGCAGACGAAGACGTGTAGTAGAACGCATCAGGTGGTGGCATAAAGGTCGCCACCGGCATCCTCGCCGGCAGGCTCGGCTGCGGCGCCTCTCCCCGCAGCACGTTCACGGCCTGTCTGATCGACGGCCTCAGGCTCCGATCAGGGTGCGCGCACCAGAGTTCGACGACCATCACCGTCTCCATCTCCCCGGCGACGAACTCCCCTTTCAGACGCTCGTCGACGGCGTCGAGGATGGCTCCCCTGCCGTAGAAATCCCACACCCACTGAACAATGTGGATCACTTCTTCCTCTCCATGGCGACGGACAAGAGGCCGGCGGCGGCAGGCGATCTCGAGGAGGACGACGCCGAAGCTGTACACGTCAGACTCTGCGCTGGCACGGCCAGTGATCATGCACTCCGGGTCCATGTACCCCATGGTCCCGGCGAGCACGGTGGTGTGGGACCCCCGGCCATGGTCGACGAGCCTGGCGAGCCCAAAGTCGCCGAGCTTGGCATGGAAGGACGCATCCAGCATGATGTTGCTGGGCTTGATGTCCCTGTGAAGAACGCATTGGCCCCACTCCCAATCCTGATGCAGGTAGAGCAGGGCCGAGCCCAGCCCAAGCACGATCTCGTGCCGGAGCGTCCATGGCAGCGGCGCGTCGTCGCCGCAGTAGAGGTGCGTGTCGAGGCTGCAATTGGGCATCAGCTCGTAGACGAGGAGGAGCTCGCCGCCGCCATGGCACCACCCGATGAGCTGCACGAGGTTGCGGTGCCGAAGGCGGCTGATGATCCTGACCTCCGAGGCGTACTCCTTCCTCCCCTGCTTCGATCCCTTGGACACCCTCTTGATGGCGACGTGAGTGTTCATCTCCTGCAGGAATCCTCTGTACACCGATCCGAACCCGCCTTCTCCGAGCTTGTTGCTTTCGGAGAAGCTGTCGGTGGCAATGGCGAGCTCTCGGTAGCGAAACCGCTTCGGCCCTGCCCCTTTCTCGAACTCGTCTTCCATCTCTGGGTCGTCGTCGTCGAGGTCGTCGCTGTCCTTTTTCATCTCATGCTCCCTCCCTTGCTCAAGGATTGTAGCCCGTTTCTTGCTCCTCCTCCGTCGTCGGAGAAGGAGCCACGTCGACAATCCCAGAATGATCAAGAACGAGACGGAACCAACTGACACGCCGATCATGATCCCGGTCTTGGAAGACGATGAAGGTTCTGGAGATGGCTGCAGAGGCGGTGGCAGCGCCGGCGGCGGCACTGTCGCCGGCGGCAGGGTGACGTCTAGCGGGATCAGCTGGTAGATAAGGTAGCAGCTGTATCCCTTGATGGCGCCTCCGGTGTTGTTGGGAAAAAACTTGCCCAGCTTGTCCGTGTAGCTCGAGATGCAGTTGGAGCACTCGCCGGCGTCGAGGTCCCTCGTGCACTGCGCCAGCCCGTACATCTCCGACGACTGCTCACCGGAGTACGGCGTGCTGCCGTTGGCGATCCGCGACGGCGAGGCCGCGACGCCGCCGGTGAGCTTGCTCATCAGCGGCACCCACGCGGCGCGCACGGCGTCGGAGGTGATGGGCATCCCGGTGACGGTCAGGTACACGGCGAGGACGTAGCCGAGGTCCGCGGTGGCCGGTATCGGCTCGTCGGAGTAGCGGAGCACGCACGCGTCGTACGTCGCGTTCGCGCTCCGGCTGCCCGGGCACGCCTGCTTGATCCCGGCTCCGGCGCCGGCGAGGCAGTCCTGGCATTGCGTCGCGTTCCGGTCGGCGTAGCACATGATGAGGCCGAACACCTCGTCGGCGGTGCCCGCACCGGCGCTGCCCTTGTAGAACCAGCCGTTGTCGAGGGCCGCCGTGGAGAGAGTGGCGAAGAGCTCGTCCAGGTTCTTCTTGTACTGGCTGACGTCGGTGTAGTTGCCCGTCGTCGAGCATGATGGCCGTGCCGGAAGCACGGCATTGTTGTCGTCATCCTGGCCAGATGACGCCGCAGCGCAGAGCGAGGCGACGGAGACGAAGAGGTGGAGGAGAAAGCGGGAGGCCATGGCCGCCGGCCGGCCGGCGACGCCGTCGCTTGCTGTCCTTTGTGGACTCCTTCTCCGTTCTTGTTCTCAGGAGAAATCTCTTTTTTCTGAATTGTGCAGCCGGCAGACAAGGAACCCAGTAAGATCGGGTAGGTTTTGAGCTGTTCAAGCTCAATTGTTGTATGACAATGGAGTATCCTTGGCATCTCCGTCCTGATTGTGCAGAGCTCAGGAGTTTCTTCTTTTACCCTCTCGATTGAGGCTTACAGACTTCTTTTGGTTGTTGAGGAGCTCCAGGAGGATTCGTTTGGAAGTTTCAGAAGAGTGGTTACAGACTTCTGAAACCGCAACCTCGGCTTTGGACCATGTCAAATGCCATTTGGACGACTCGCTGTTGCCAGCCCTTTTTTTAAGACGGACAGGCAGACATTGCCCTGGTCCATTTCCATTACGAAAACAAGCCAAATATTCCAGCGTTTGTGTTCACCAGCATCTCGCCAGCAGCTTATTACACTGGCCATCCTAGAGAGCCAGGTTTTAGAGCATGGACTTAGCAACTGGGAAGCCACGCGTCTGAACTCTGAAGGATATCTGAAAGCGATCATGTCACCATCAGCCTTGTCCGGCTGTATTCCCAAAGGATAAAATTGTATCAATTTTAGTTTGGATAATCATACATCCCAGAGACGCTGCTGTTTGTCCCAAGACCAGAAGATAGATCAGAGTTCATCAGGCCATCCGGCGCCCTGTAGCTTGGCGGCGGATCCCTTCTAGGGAGTCTCGGCAGCGGCAGCTCGAACCGCAGCACGCCAGCGACCTGCCTGATGGAAGGCCTCAATGTCCGGTCGCCCTGCGTGCACCATAGCCCGGCCACGAGCACGCTCTCCATCTCCCGAGCGTCGAACTCGCCGTCCAGCCGTGGATCAGCGGCGTCGAGGGCCCTCCCCTGTCCGTGGAGCTCCGAGACATGCCACGACAGGTGGATCACGTCGTCGCCGTCGTCGAGCACGACGGCGGGGCTCCGGCCACAGGCGACCTCGAGGAGGAGGACGCCGAAGCTGTAGACGTCTGACTGGGTGGTGGCCCTGCATTCCGGGTCCATGTACCCCAGCGTGCCGGCTGGCGCCGTGGCGTGGGCGACACGGCCGTGGTCGACCAGCCTGGCGAGCCCGAAGTCGCCGAGCTTGGCGTTGAAGGAGGCGTCCAGCATCACGTTGCTCGGCTTGATGTCCCTGTGGAGAACGCACTGCTCCCACTCTTGGTGCAGGTACAGAATCGCCGAGGCCACCTCGAGCACAATCTTGTGCCTAAGTGACCACGATAATACGTTATTCGCACTGTATAGATGTTTGTCGAGGCTGCCATTGGGCATCAGCTCGTAGACCAGGAGGAGCTCGCCGCCGCCATGGCACCAACCGATGAGCTGCACGAGGTTCCGATGCCTCAGGCGGCTGATGATCCTCACCTCCGAGGCGTACTCCTTCCTCCCCTGCTTCGATCCCTTGGACACCTTTTTGATGGCGACGTCGAGGTTCATCTCTTTCAGGAATCCTATGTACACCGACCCAAACCCACCTTCTCCAAGCTTATTGTTTTCGGAGAAGTTGTCGGTGGCAATGGCGACCTCGCCGTAGCGAAACCGCTTCGGCCATGTACTCCCTCTCTCGAACTCGTCTTCCATCACCCTCGTTTCCTCATGGAGTTTAGCCTTCTTCCGCCGTCGCGGAGACGCCCAGAACTATCAAGACGGAGACGGGGCCGACGGACACGAGAATCACCATCCCCTCGCTGGTCTCGTTCGTGGTGGAAGAATATGGAGGAGTTCCGATTCCACTTCCACGCCTCCCTTTCCTAGCTGGATCCACCGCGATCTCCGACGTCGGCAGCGCCTTCGACGGCGGCGACGGCGACGGCGGCAGCAGGGTGATGTCGATGAGCGAGGTCACCTGGAACCACAGGTAGCAGCTGTACCCCTTGATGAAACCGCACTGCGCGACCCTGTTCATCTCCCTCGACAGCGAGTACGCCGTGCTGGCGTTGGCGACACGCAGCGGCGAGGTGGCCACGCCGGCGGCGAGCTTGCTCATCAGCGGCACCCACGCCGCGGTCAACTCCTCCGACGTGAAAGCACCAGGAATGTCGGCGGCGGCGGACACGACGACGGTCAGGTCAGCGGTGGCCGGGATCGGCGTGGCCGAGTACCGGAGAACGCACGCGTCGTACACCGCGCGGACGTCACGGCTGCCGGGGCACACGGCACCCGTCGTGATCTCGGCGGTCGCCATGGAGAGGCAGTCCATGCACGCCGCCGTCGCGTTGTGGCGGCCAGCATAGCACATGACGACGCCGGACACCTGGTCGTCGGCCCCAGCTGTCCCCACCGTGCCGTTGTTGAACCAGCCGTTGATGTCGACGGCCGCCGCCGCCGGGAGCGCGGCGAGGAGTTGGTCCAGGTTCTTCTTGTACGGACTGTTTGCCGTGTAGTTGTTCGTCGTCGAACAGACAGGCTGCGGCGGCCGCAGGATCTTGCTGTCATGATGACCGGCCTATAGCAAGGTGAAGACGACGACGGTGACCGTGACGACAAGGAGAAGGCGGGAAGCAGCCATGTCCAACGGCTTCGCTCTCTGGCTCAAGAGGAGTGCTACATACATCGATATAGTTTCTGTGTGAGCCCATTCTTTCCGGTCTCCGGTGACCACCGTGTCTCACGTACGTGGCTTAATTTTGCAGGTAACTCCACGGTCACGCACTTCAATTTAATTACCTTTGCTGCTCAGGTTTTGTCAAAAAATAAAGTAGCCAGGTGCCTAATCCACTATAGCTGCTTACTTGTCATCAATCATTGACTGCAGCACCATCAACGTCCTCATTGTCATTAGATTACGACCACCACTAGTGACTAGCCAGTGCTAATGAACGACTTTTTACTCTGACGCTCAACTAATTCTCCATCTATATATTTTGCAAAGCTAAATGAAAACTGTCATGCCGTATGAAATGGATAGTTTCTGAGTCGTTGTCGGGGACACGGAACACCGAACTCACTAAAGATCAAAACCGACACCGAGAACGGTGTGGTTCGGGTTCGATGAGGGGGTTTTTGTTTTTGGTGAAAAAAAATTACCCACCCCTATTTTTAAGTGGTGTCAAAGATGATTTTTTTTAAAATACAAAAAATAATATAATAAATTCATAACTAATACATTTCAAGTCAACAAAATAGTGCTAGTTTTTATGTGTTAAAAAATAGTGTAAGTTGTTTTTTTTAAAAAAATGTAAACTATATATTAGTACATGATTTTGAAGTTATTTGCACCTTATTTATTTCTATTACTAACATTTTACAAAAATGATAAAACACTATAAATTTTAAATTTAAACCCACTTTGATCAGCGACCCTTTATGTCCAATGTTTTATAACCGCGGATTTAAAATTAGACTTTTGTTATATTTTGAGAGTGTAAATTGGACTTTGCTATAATAACAACTTGGTGTGGAAAATATTCTTTAAGGACCTGTTCTTTTCCGGCTTCCACAGGTAAGGTGCTATATTTTCATTTCATGACATTTTACAATATAAAATTATAAAACAAAAAATCGTTATTAGACGGATCCGACTATTATCCAACTATTGTTTCTTAGGCGGCCTCCTGACACAAACAGGCCGAAGTCGTTCCTAACTGGGCCTGAGCCCAAGTACAAAAGCCTTCCTTTCTTTGCAAACAAGAAAGCCTTTCTCTTCTTTTCTTTATTTAGAAAAAAAGAGACAGAACAAGAGTAATAATAATCTCAAACTTCTGAGCGAACTCGACTGAATCCAGCAGGAGCCCAACCCTCACGCCTCCTCTCTCCCACCGCACCGGAGCTCGCCGGCCGCCGCTGCGCTCAGCTCCGACGAAGAAGGCCGCCGCCTCTGCCTCCCGGGCTCGGATCGACTTCCTCTCCCATCGTTGGCAAGGTACGCGGCACCCTGTAGCTCCCCCCTGTACGGATCCGCGCTCGTTCTCTCCGCGGGATCTGTTCGTTCCTTCTCCCCCGCGAATTGTAGAGTCAGATCGAAGCCCCCGCCTCCCCGGTTAATTGTGTGTTTTTGTCGCTCCATCTGCTCGCTGAATTGCGCATGCTACCCTTCGAAAGCCGGTAGCCGGGACGCCTTTTCTTCCTCCCCCGGCACCGCCGCCGCCGCCGCAATATGTGCGGAATTCGTGCCTCTCTCTGAACGGAGTACAGCATCTCGCTTCCACACCTCTCTACCAGAGGAGGTAGCGGAGGACGCCGCGGGTTTCGCTGAATTAGTGAGTGTCGTGTTCCTTAAGAGTCTAGGTTTACGGAACTGCTTTAGTTTAAGCAGAGGTAGTGCCCTGGTCCTTTTGTTTCACTGTGTAACTTAATTGTTTCTAAGGCAATTTATGAGACTGTTGGGATTTGGAAACTAGGAAACGAACTTTTCCCCCTACAGTATCTTGCGTTAGGTGTCACCTTGTAATCTTACTGATGTTCCAATGATTTTGGATGAAATCCCATGTTTTAATACAAATTGTATTTTTTTCCATGAGTCCATGCCCGCTGATATTTTGTACAGCAATAAGTAGTCTCTCAATTGCAGCGTGGAGTAGCTGCTTCAGAATGCACAAGTTCTCACTTTGCTAATGGTTACTTAATCATGAGCGTCCTTTCTTTAGTTAAGGAAGCTGTATTTAGTGCATGGTTGTTGGCTCATCTGCATACATTTTCATGTATCTAGGCATGATCAAATATCTGTGGGCTGCGACTCGTTAGTAGGTTTCTGGTGAAGTCATTTATTTACTTTGTGACTAGACTTCGTGTATGTGCTCATGTGCATATAAGAATTAAGGATCTGTTTTAGTTTAAGCACAGCAGTGCCCTGGTCCTTTATTCCATTGTGTAACTTAATTTGTCAGGCTGTTGGGATTTGCAAACTAGGAAAGGAACCCTTTTTCCCCCTACACTATCTTGCGTTAGGTGTCACCTTGTAACCATACTGATATTCCAATAATTTTGGTTGAAATCCCGTGTTTTTGGTCCAAGTTGTGTTGTTTCCCATGAGTCCATGCCCACTGATGTTTGTACAGAATGCACAAGTTCTCACTTTGCTAACAGTTAGTACAAAATCCTAAGCCTCCTTTCTTTAGTTAAAGAAACTATATTTAGTGCATGGTTGTTGGTTTCATCAGCATACATTTTTCATGTATGTAGGCATGATCAAATATCTATACTGTGACTAGTTAGTAGGTTTCTGATGGAGTGTTTATTTACTTTGTGATTGTGACTAGACTTCATTTTGTATATTTGCTGATGTACATACCATAAGCTGCAGTGCCCTGTACTTTGCATTACTTATTCCTTTTACGCTTTGGTCTTCCCTCTTTTAATTTCTAATCATGTGTGTTAAAATCTCTTTTAACAGGGAACAGCGATGTCTACTTCGGTGCAGTCATCGTACCTTCCTGCCACCACTGAGTCGATATCAAAGGCTCAGGAGGCTAAGGATGCTTCTGAGTCCATCTCAATCCTCTACCGTGTGCTCGAAGACCCATCTTCTTCAGCGGATGCCCTGAGAGTAAAAGAGCTTGCAGTTACAAATCTGACAAACTACCTCACAAAAGAAAACCGAGCTGAGGATCTCAGGAATCTTTTGACCCAGCTGAGGCCCTTTTTTGCGCTGATCCCCAAGGCAAAGACTGCGAAGATTGTGCGTGGCATCATTGATGCTGTTGCTAAGATACCTGGAACATCTGAGCTTCAGATCTCACTCTGCAAGGAGATGGTAGAATGGACCCGTGCAGAGAAGCGTACCTTCCTCAGGCAGCGTGTGGAAGCAAGGCTGGCAGCCCTTCTGTTAGAGAATCGGGAGTATACTGAGGCCCTTACCCTTCTTTCTGGTCTCATCAAGGAAGTCAGGAGGCTTGATGACAAGTTGCTTCTTGTGGATATTGACCTTCTGGAGAGCAAACTCCATTTCTCTCTGAGAAACCTGCCGAAGGCCAAAGCCTCTCTGACTGCTGCAAGAACTGCAGCCAATGCCATTTATGTGCCACCATCTCAGCAGGGCACCATTGATCTGCAGAGTGGAATCCTTCATGCTGAAGAGAAGGATTACAAGACTGCTTACAGCTACTTCTTCGAAGCATTTGAAGCTTTCAGTTCTCTGGAGGATCCTAAGGCCATCTTCAGCTTGAAGTACATGCTTCTGTGCAAGATAATGGTCAATCAAGCAGATGATGTTGCAGGAATCATCTCATCAAAGGCTGGCCTGAAGTATCTGGGCCCTGATGTGGATGCCATGAAAGCTGTGGCCGATGCTTATTCCAAAAGGTCTCTGAAATACTTTGAAACTGCTCTCCGTGACTATAAAGCCCAGCTGGAGGAAGATCCTATCGTCCACAGGCACCTCTCATCGCTGTACGATACCCTCCTGGAGCAGAACCTCTGCAGGTTGATTGAGCCCTACTCAAGGGTGGAGATTGCACACATAGCAGAGATGATTGAGCTGCCGATCAACCATGTAGAGAAGAAGCTGTCTCAGATGATCCTCGACAAGAAATTCGCGGGGACCCTGGATCAGGGTGCTGGCTGCCTCATCATCTTCGAGGATACCAAGACCGAGGAGATCTTCCCTGCCACGCTCGAGACGATCACGAATGTTGGGAAGGTTGTGGACAGCCTTTACATGAGATCTGCCAAGATTATGGCTTAGAAGATGTGGCCTACTGTCAGTTTAGCTGACCTTAGTTCTGCAAGTGACAGTTAATTCCGAATTTGTTTCCCTTTTCTTTTGGGCTATGGACTGTATGAGCTACAATTATGCCATGTTGCTCATGGATGAAACTGTTGTTTCTGGGTGATGGAAGTACCGAACGCTTTAATGTTTTCTACTTTAAATTATGTTTTTTTAGATGTCACTGCGCTATCTACTGCTATGAAGGTCCATGTCGCTACCTGTGTGACTGCTGCTTGATTAGCGAGTTTTTGTCAAAGGTATAGATCTTAGTCAATTTAGATGTCATGAAGTAATTCAATTTTTTAGAGTTTCGTTAGCGTGCTGCTACCACTTGCTGAAGAAAACAGCTGATGTCATATGATATGATGAATATCCTAGTAATCTTGGGCACCATACCATGCATTCCTCGGTAAATTGTATAACCCTGTGCAGACCAAATTTAGTGGCCGATTGGTAAATCTGATGCCCTCACATAAGATCGGTGCTGACAAAAGAAGCAATAAGATCTTTTCATTTAAGGACACGCAGGTTTATCAGATAAACTCATAGTTTAACAATCATTTCACTAGGTAGTATACGACATAAGCTCTCTTATTGCAAGATAGCATCCCCAGAGCGCTCCAGTTATCCAAACTCTCGAACTCCTAGAAGTAGCTAATAAGTTTTATCAACTCAGCCGCAAGTTGTTTCACTCAGTAGAACTTGCTCATCATTGCTGCTTCCTAGCCCTTAACTGGTTGTATCTCCAAGTACCAATTGTTTAAGAACTCAGAAATACACCAGTATTTACGAACTTAGGGACAGAACCATCACAACAGTATATCAGGTCGTTGGTTAAATGATCTTCGGGGAGGAGATGCGCATCTTTAAGTAGATCAGAGCTCTATGCCACAGGTAACTGCTGCACGTTGGAGCCTTGATTTAGAGTTCTGTGTATGGCCCTGATGGTGTTTGGAGTTGTTCTGCAGCAGCCTCCGATAAGGGAAGCTCCATCTTTGCACCATTCACTTACATAAGAAACAAAATCACCATCTGATACACCAGTGGATTCCTGCACATCATATGAAACTTCCAAAGTTTAGACCCGAGGTTCCTCGTGACAAATATGGCTTGTATTTAGCAAGGAAAAAAATATGGAACATGAGAAGGTAAGAAATGCACATTTTCCTCTATGAATATGCATTCGAAAGGAAAACAAATTAATAGACCACATCTCTCCTTCATCATGTCTTCCACAGATACTAGACCGACTAGCTATGTTAACGGGAAAGGAAGAGACCACAATAAGCTACGCATGTGCTAGTACAATTTTCCTAGCAGCTAGGGAAGGCCATATATGCATTTACCCTTTCTAATTTTTGTGGAAAGAAAACCACAGACAAAATTATGAAAAGATATAAACCAGGTATTTCATTGTTGTTTTTTCATGTTACAAACAAGATAGCTGCTACAAGAAAAAAGCTTAGGTGTGCTGATGAACTTACCACCCACTCCTTTTTCTCACCATCATATCTTTCTCCACTGTTGGGATATATCAGAATAGGTTTGTCCGTGATCTGTGGTAATGCAAACAAAGCTAGTCAAATAAATAGAACTGCAGCCCACCCACTCAACACAAATATCTGTGCGATGTGAGAGAGAACAATAATGGAAATATTTGATACACACTTGCATGTCTAAGTGGAACTACATTTGAAATTGAGTGGTAAAAGGTGTCTGATACCTTTTGGATGGAGCGTATCAGTCCATGAATAAATCTTGGAGGTGTGCAATTTATCCCAACCGCGCCAACCTTTGCACAATTGTCAGCAATATTGGTACATTCGATCAATGAGTCTCCACTCACAATATTAACTCCATCTTTTGAGTTGAACGAAAACCATGCAGGGATATTTATGTTACATTCCTCGAGAAGTTCTACATATGCCTAGAAGACAAACTAGCCAAATATCAGAGACATTCACAAGGACCGGTATAAAAAATTGAAGTCAAACGATTCAGATAACAAAATAGTACCTGAGCTTCTAGTTTGTTGGGGATTGTTTCAAAAGCAATCAGATCAGGACCTGCTTCAGCAAGAACCTGAAGCCTCCGTCGATGGAAATCTTTCAGGAACTGTACTGTACCAGCTTCACCATAATCCCCACTAGTTACAACAAAACAAAAGTAAATGCCTGGCGTAAGCATGTGAAAAAATGTTGTGTAGTTAAGTAGCTAAATACCTATACTCAGAGCCATCAGCAAGATAAGCCCCATAACTTCCTATAGAAGCTGCAACCAGAATAGGTTGTTGTGTAGGAGTTGATTGATCCAAATGTTCCTTCAGGAACATCTCACGTGCTTCACGTGCAATCTCGACACTCTTTGTCAACAGGTTTTCACTTTGTTCTTTTGAAAAACCTTTTGACTCGAACCCTTGAATCGTGGCCTGCAATACCCAAGATGAAGGTACTGTTGAGAAATGAACATCACATAATACCAAAAAGTTAGGTTTGACAGCATGAAACCTGATATGATGCTGTGATGATAATGTTAGCACCAGCTTCTAGGTAGTCCATATGGACCTGTTTCACCAAATACATAAAAGGGAGATTAATATGCCGTGACAATTTGAAAAATGACTGCTTGCCTATGAGAGAATTATTTAAATCACAATTCCAAACAATAAGATGTTTCTTAGGAAACTGCAAACAGAACTAAGGTATTTAAACAACCGATTACCACAAGAAATTGCTATCAAGTTCAGTTTTTAGTTTGATTGCACATAAAAGTGATCGTACAATTCACTGCTAACCTAAGAGTTTACACATACATAATAGTCAAAAACTATCATCTGGAATAATTCAAGTAAACATCGTTGCCAGGATGTTCATGTCCAGGCGGCCCACATAATTGAAGTCAAACATGGGTCCAGATTTCTAAATGCGATAGCAAAGGTATTAGTTGAGGATAAGATCTAGGCTTTTGCTAAGCTGGACCAACCAGCAAAGACATGATTGCGATGCGACCATGAGTCTGTGCCCAGGACAGGGCCAGGGCACTCAAAATCAACTAGCAAAATTTGTTCTTGAATGCTCACCATTTTTTTTATGAAAATGCTCACCAAATTCAGTAGGTAGCATAAACTGCCTCTTGATGCATGAGCAAATTCGGTAGCAAGCAAGAACTTTATTCCAATCCCCACCACATGCCCATATGCAAGCATAGGAGTACCATGCTACTGTTCTGTTCATGATGGGGAATTAGCCCACCTACTCTAGTGGAGTCGTGGGGACATTCACCATATTCTTTTTATACAGCCATATTTCATTCCGAGTTCCAATACCCTTGGAACAAGAAAAAGAATGCCTCCCCACTTCTTTGTAAAATCATAGTATTGACCTGAGACTGGACCAGTTTCACTTGTTAATTTTTCCCAATCTTGGACAAGCAAAGGGGGAAAAAGATTAAATTTTTGCAGCACGGCCGCATCGCCGCGTGCGTTTCGTTTTTCTCTAAGAACAGAGGAGGGAGATCCAACGAATCATCAAAAAGTAGAAACGCCCCGACAGATGAATCGCAAGGAACGGCAGACGAATCGGTTTCATTTCATAGGACAAATAGGACAGGTAAAGAAGGGTCTTTTGGGTTTGGGGGAATCCGCGAGTTGAGGCTTGCCTTGCGGATGAGGTGCGGGGATGAGAGGAGGCACTTGGCGCTCCAGAGCGGGTCGTTGAGGTCGGCGCCGTTGGCCTCGAGCTCCGTGGCCAGCCCGCCGTCCAGCACGAGGCGCCCGCCGCCGGCCTCCACCCACCGCCGCACCGCCTCCTCCGCGCCGCCGCCGGCCGTCCCCACCATCTCTCGCCTCGCCCTAGGCCCTACTCATCCTGTTGCTCAGTGTGTGCGCGCCGCCGAGTTCGCCTTGTGTTGGAAGCTGGAAATGGGGTCTCGATCTGGTGACTTCGCCGGTGCGGCGTGGGCACGGTTTTATAGGAGGAAGACGAGCAGCGCCGGAGAGATGGGTAGGCAGCTTGCAATGGGATGAACATGGGCTCGGTTGCTGACGAGGCAGCAGGGTTTATGGCTGTCTCCAAGCACTTTTACCTTTATTATTTTTTTTGAATCATGTTTATCTACTGTTTCTAAATTATTAGTCATCCTGCCATTTTACTAGATTCATTGATGATGTTATGAATTTAGACAACTATATGTCTAGTCTCATAGAAGGTGTCATAAATTTAGACACTCAAAATGGCACCCATGATGACTAATATTTTTATACAGAAAATTTATAATAATATGCCTTTGGAATGCATGGAATTTCAAACCATGCAAAATTCATAGAAAATACATACGCAATTCTAGGTATAAGATCACAAATTTCAAATATTGAAATTGGCAATTACAGCCTGCATTCTCATGGCCAAAGAAGAAGAAATGAAAAGAAAAACTACTAACAACTGTTAGTGTACACGCGTTGTCACAAATAGTAGAATTCCGAGTAGAGCAGGTATGGTTGGTACTTGGTAGGCAGAAATTAAGCGGTGTTGATTTGATGGCAAGGGTGAAAAAAAAAGTATCCTAAAATGGATTATAAATTCGAGTGGCATTTTCCAGTTCATCAAGAAAGTTCAGGGCGATAGCGTTGCTCTCTCGTAACAGTTAGATCCAGCACAAAATGGTCGCCCTCGGTGTAGTAGAATCAGCTGGCTTCACTCTAGCAGGAGTAGTCGCTGTCGTTACAACCCTACAAAAACCGCGATCGTCCTCGTCAGCAGCAAGCCAAAGATAACGACAACAGATCGAGCGTGGTGCCATGGTCATGGTGAGCACCGAACTTTTGTCAGTTTATTACATGTAACAAGTG
This sequence comes from Digitaria exilis, assembly GCA_015342445.1. Lineage (NCBI taxonomy): Eukaryota > Viridiplantae > Streptophyta > Magnoliopsida > Poales > Poaceae > Digitaria > Digitaria exilis. The sequence continues at coordinate 419,400 of JACEFO010002585.1, forward strand.
CCACGGCGTACGGTCAGGTTCATTGCACCTGCCCACAAAAATGGCAGCATTTTATCCCTTTTTTCACAGCATTCGCTCTCGAAACGGTCGCTGTTAAAAAAGCATTCTGGACCGGCGGTAGATGCATCGATTCATTGGCTAACCGTGGCATCGTATAGATGTTCTTTTTTAGATTTTTGTTAATGAAAAAGAAAAGTCCAAAGAGACGTGCGCACGACGTTTTCAAACTTACTTCAAAAGATACTCTCTATTAAAAAATATTCCCTTCGTTTCAAATTATTAGTCATCCTGATATTTTACTAAATTCATTGATGATGTTATAAATTTAATTAGACAACTATATGTCTAAGCTCATAGAAGATGTTATGAATTTACTTAAAATGACACCTAGGATGACTAATAATTTGGAACGAAGAGAGTATGTGCTTTTAGTTTTGCTGTAAGAGCAAGTATAATGATACTGACTAAGCAGAGGAGTCGTGGTCATATCAGAAAAGACTCAGTATGAACTAATGATGTAACAAGCTATATGACGTAAAAATAATCCTTTAGGAAGTACCCAACGTAATTCAACCATATCCGCTGAATCTATCAACCTGGCATCTTCAGCAGTCATGGTTTCTTTTTTTAGATAATGAGAACAAAAGAAAGGACCCGGCTTTGACCTCATAAGAGACTACAACTGATTATTACATATAGATTGCAGCTCTTCCGTCTGCGAACACACTCCAAAGATTTAACAAAATGTCTTGCGTTGGTCAGGTAGCTGCTCACGACTAAGTTGCTTACTTGGTGTATCATGCACGTCAGGACTTAGGAAGTCAGGATGATCGGATTGCTTTCCCAGATACGCTTTTGGTAAAATAAAAGGTTGTCTTTGTTAATTCATTCGTATGTTCTAGAAAAACAAACTAAAACCGCAGCACCTCATAATTAGAAAATAAAGAACATCATCTTCTATATACGATCGACCATAAAGAAACACCTGATCTTTGATGATCTTCTTCTTTAATCGTACACTTAACAATTTTTTTTTGAAAAAAAAAACAAAGACGCTCATCTTCTTTATTAGACGACCATTTTACGGTTGTCCGCGAAAGGCATCAGGGAATCGTGAACAGGGACAACGTGGGCGTGAAGCAACCATACAATTGTTTTTTTTAAAAAAAAAATACCACCGCTACATCACAAATAATGTTAGAACACAAATTGCGTGCCAAATGGCAAATGTGCTATGATAGTTTTTTTAGTATACAAAACAACCGACTGATTAAAAAGTTTTTTTTTTCACGACGATGATCCAACGGCCGGCAAGAAACAGGTTGTTCTCGTCTGAACAGCAACTAATAACATGCCTTCTTCGGATGGCTCATGCATTGCGCATGAATGCGTGAACATCACGGGGTATTGAACAGCGGTGAGATGTTGAAAGGTCACGATTGATTTTTTTTTTTAATGCATGGGGGTAACAAAGGCAACAAGCGATGTTGATGATAGGCTCTTGATTGAACATGTTCATGAACCTTCTCCATTAGATCAGCATCTAATCTAGACATGCAACTGTGATGCTCGATCTGTAAAGGCAATAAAGCAATGCCACCTGGCTGGCTGGCTGGCTTCCACAAGAAAGCAGCTACTCCTATCTCCCAAGAAATGTTATCAAGCTGCGAGAGAATAAATATAACGATGCGTGTTTGTTTGGACTTGATCTCGAGAAACGGCCATGTCTGTCCTAAAAAAGAAGAAAAAAAGAAGTAATTGATTCCATCGCCATCTTATATATGAATAGAACATGAATGCATGTTACGCTAGTGTTTCAATAGCTTATCTCATACTCGCTCTTTCCTTTTTTTTTTTTTGCATGATGTTGGATCACTTTTTAACTAATCAGCAACAAATATATGAGGTGAACGGAGTATGTCATTTCGGCATATATGCTTCATTATATATATTTGCAATTTGGAGAAAATTAATATGAGGTAATAGCACTATACTCCATCTGTTCCAAATTATAAGCAATTCCAACTCTTTTGGTGAGTCAAACCATTTTATGTTTGATCAGAATTTTATATTTGACCAAAATTATAAAATAGATCATAAAGATTTATGACACCGAACGGATACACTATGTAAATATATTTAATAAAAAATAATGATACTTATTTGGTATCATGAATCATAAATGCTAGTAATTTATTCTATAAATTTATTCAGATTTGAGATGACCCTTAAAAAGTTAAAATGATTTATAATTTGGAACGAAGACTATACATACACTATATAGCCTCGTGCTTCCGCGATGGATTCTAACTTTTTGCATCAACTAATTAACCAAGCTAATTAGGCATGGACCCACTTGTTGACTTGCATTGCATCCCTAGTTTCACCAGCGGCGCGTGGAGCATGGAGCACAAAACAACGGCAGGTTGGCGCAACAACACCTCTCCTCGGTCTTGACTTCTTGCTGCCGGCCCCCAGTTCGTGTGCCATCGTTTTGGTGGCGTGTCTGTATCGATAATGCGGCATCGCCGATCGCGTGCTGGTGCTGCCAGACCTGCTGGCAGCGACATCGTGACCTTGGGTCTCCACGACATGGGATGCGTCGAGGGAGAAAGAGACGTGCACGGTGTGAGAGCAAAGAGATCTTGGATGGGATCAAGTTCTCCCTCTCACACACACAAACGTGCTTGCTTATAATTAGCTAATGAAAAAAAGGATTTTTTAGGCAAATGACGTGCGCAATGCAAGATAGTTCAGAGGCACATCCACACTTTTCGTCAGAGAGGAAGATGAGTCATCATCATGTCCGATGCTGGATCGGCCGTACCTTAGAGCTGCGTGCAGCATTGGGTCGCTTCCATTTTCATCTTCCATCTTCTCTGGACCCTCTACCAATTCTAATTGCCGCCACGGCAGTCAAGTCTTCTCGACGGCTACAATAATTTTTTTCAGACCATATCATACAACTTCTAATTGCGGTCAAGTCTTCTCGACGCCTACACCAATTCTAATTGCCGCCACGGCGGTCTTTTTCTGTAACCAAACGCACCCATGAATGCATGCATGTTACGGGCTAGCAGTCATGTCATCGATCACAAGTTGGTTGCAGTATCATTCCGAGTAACATCAGTCGGGACTCGAGTTGAAGAGATAGAGGCAGCATCAAATCCATCGAGGTCGGGTCGTGATGGTCGGGGCGGCAAAGCAACGATGCCAACCTGCCAACCATACCACTTGACGAACCATCCAATCAGCATCCAGTCTCGGCATCTGCCAATGCCATTGCACCGTAATACAAGCTTCCACACAACACAAGAAAGCTACATCTCAAGTCAAAAGAAATGTTATCAAAGCTTGGGGAGAATATGTGTTGGGCCACCCAAGCACATGTTGGTTTGGTCAGGAGTCAAGAGAACCAAAAGAAATGCTTTTGTTATATACATATCGCTTATAAGATGAATAAACCATTCTGGTATTTCAGTAGCTTATCTCAGAACGGAATATATGCAACACTTGCAGGTGTTCAAAGGTGTAACACCCACAACTTCCATCCTGGATACTCTCTATATTGGTTGACCTACACACTTTACATGTCTATCTCTCAAGCCCATGCCCATGGACTTCCTACCCAAGAACTGCCAAAAGATCATGCGTTGACCCGCGCTTCATGCTAAGTTATCGGTTTACCTCTTGGTTAAGACTGACTAAGCACAGGGCAACAGGTACCTGAAACAACCTTCGCGCCATCGAAGCATATGGCAGCATGCACCCCAAAATATAACGAGAACATCTGGACATTGTTTCCTTTCTTCATGGGAAGCCAACAATACTGCGCTTGGCCCATCATATCAGCGACTTCAAGCAATGGGGGAATATACTCTTTTGTAAACTCTTACAATCTTCACCTTGGAATCAGACTCGCTGTCGCAGCTGTCACAGACCACATCTGGGATTGGTGTGCTAGGAATGACCACCTCATTCTTCGGTTTACAGCTGCTAGTAGGGGCGTCGTCTGATACAGACCCCATACTCTTATCAGCAGATATGCACTCCACACTTGCTTCTTCTGATGCTGCACCCTTGATGCATTTCCTAGTTGTACCAGCGTATCCAATCTCCATGCTTGCTTCATCTGATTCTGCATCACTAATAATTTCAATACTCCGACCGGTATCTCTAGGTTCTCCACTTGCTTCTTCGGGTTCTGCTAGATTGATGCCCTCAAAACTCTTACCAGCATCTCCAGAATCCCCACTCGCTTCTTCTGATTCTGCAACCTTGATGCCTTCATTAATCTTCTCAGCATCTCCTGACTCCCCACATTCCTCTTCTGAGGCTGCAACCTCAATGCCTTCATTGATCTTGCCAGTGTTCCCAAACTCCACGGCCATTTCTGAACTGTCTGAAGGTGCATCTGCTTCCAATTCTCTACCCTTGATGATGTCTTCAATATCAGAGCCATCAGATGCGGCACCTGACATAGCATTATCCAGCCCGGCACTTGCGAATTCTTCCAGCAGTAGCTCTCTTATTCTCTGCCTTAGCTCAGAAGCATCTTCAGGTTTGAACCAACTGCAATTAAACTGTGTAACAAACACAAGTTCAGTATTGGCACAGTGTAACAAACACAAGATCAGTATGTTGAACTATCTCAAACGGTATTAAAAAGCTCAACAGAAACAGCATCACAAGAATTGAATAAGTACAGAAAAGAATTGGCAGAACTAACCATGTCAACTTTATCTATCGTGAGCCTTTCTGGTGCCTCTCTTATAAACCGTTCGATGTAATAAAGCATGAAGATGCCACAATCATACGCATTAGTCTGTTGCGGAACCTAGCATTTGTTAAAACCATGTTAGAATGATGAGTAAATTGTACCAAGTAACCACAATCTGCACTATTATTTAACGCATAGATCTGGAAACCTATATAAGAAGAACTGTAAGCACCTTATAGTGTTACTTTGCACCATTAACAGTATGTACCTGGACTTTTGCCTTGTGTATAATACTTGGAAGATCCTCCCATGTTGTCCCCGAAACTGATGTGTCAGGAGAAGGATTCTTCTTTAAGTGCCGCCATTCTTCTTCAAGGTAGCTGCAACATGTAGTTCATGCCATCAGTGTTGTACAGAAGATGGTCGCCACTTGCACTAACATGTAGCAGCAAGCAAGTCTCCACAATCTAGAATTTCTTGTTTCTGAATAGCAAGAGTGAAAAATAGCTAGAAAACTATAGATGAGATTTGTCACTTGCCTCCCAACTGTGTTCAAGATCTTACTACTTCGATGCATCCCTAGGGAGTCAAGATGAAGAATGACTGGTCCTGAAATACTCTCCTTTGCAGGCATGCAAATGATCACCAAGCTCCAGTGTGCCCTGAATTACAAATACAGAAAAAAGGCAATGTTTAATATATAGGAAGCGCTGCAGGCAATAGAAAGGCTTAACAACAATGCAGAGAAGTAGAATATTAGGAATCACAAAAGAGCTGCATGTTATTTCGTTAATAAAGTGTACCAAATGTACAACACACTTGACACACTACCCAGCACATTCAAGGACACACACACCCTAGGAAACCGAGAGCGGGAGAGCCACACTAAAATAAAAGAATAGCGGCCTCACAAGCGAGAACACAAGGCCCTGAGCTCCAGCTGCACAACATATAATACCCTCTACTGTTCGCATGACCAAAGATGCATTCAGAGTAGCACTGTTGAAGACACAATCATTGTAATGCTTCCAAACAATATTAGGAATTTCACAAGCGTAAGCACTCTTAACTTGTTAAGTAGTGGCATTTAGGTTCATAACCCCTCGCGTAAGCACTTTTATCGACTTGACATTGCCAGCGTGGATATGACTGTATTTTTGGGCCACCGCAGTACAAGTTTTTTTTAACTGTGCAGTACAAGTTTAAGGGCTGCTGGTGTATTTAACGCTTGAATCAATGCATGACCCTAGGCATTTTGAATCATGGATCTAGATGAACAATGAAGCTTACTAAAAGCTAACCACTAAAATCATCCAAGTGTACCTCCGAGAACAAATTATATTGCACGGATCTGAGTAACAGTAATTTGGTTTCATACTGTAAATGTCTGATTCGTAACAACTTACGTCCCATGGATCGGCAAGATGATGTATGCTTGATGAAATATATTGACACCTTTCCACCATCTTCTCAACTTTGAGAAGTCACCCTAAAACAAAATCCATGGAAAACATAAATTTTCTAACCAAAGATCATAACATGATGAACAATCTAAGATATTCATAATTGAATTTTTATTACTAGAACAATAAACGAGGATAAAATTTTGTTAAGAACTGATGGGCAAACGGTGGAATGAAATTGGTATTAAAATGGAGATGTAAAAATGTGTGTGCCCAACCGTTAAGCAATCAAGATCGCAACGGTACAAGAAAAAAAAATGGTAACTCCTCACTCGAGAGCAAGCTCCGGTAACCAGTCGCTTGCGAGACCACCTGCAACCCCTCACTCCTCACTCAAGAATAAAATAATTGTTTAATTGTAATAACTCATTCACAGGCGGGCCTATTGCAGTGGTAGAGCCTCTGTACTTGCAGCTTCGAGGTCCTAGGTTCGAACCAGCGTCCTTACATAATAAGCGAGGGCAAGCATTTCCAGAAATTCCCTTCTCTATGGAACCTTCAAAGAACGGAGATGCCTTTTTTCTACAACTTTACCAAAGAAAAAGGACCTGTCTCATATAAAGGAAGAATTAAAACTGTCTATTTGCACACAACAGATCCTATCTCCTTTCAAGAAAGATGCTGTGTTGCGGCAATCAATGGATGAACCCTGGTGGAAAGGTTTTAACTCAGCTGGTCATTGTGTTGTCACGAAGGTTCACTCTGGTATTTGGCAGGACCTTTCGCCTGAGCTCCGTCGTACCATAAATCAGTTCGTTTGAGTGGCTTTTCCCTCCCACAGACATGGACTTTATGTACATTTAACAATTTGGCATGGGGCATTTGTGTGCACGCGCGTGTGTGTTCAGTGTCCTTTTCGTGTCTTTTGTATAATTGTATTATTGTTCCATTCCTTCCTAATATAACGACAGGTAGCTCCCCTAACATTTTTATGGAAAAACAAACAAAAACTTCTATTACAAGGCACTCATGTATTGCGTACCCAGGAGAGTATAGTTATCACATTTTAGCAAGTCATTTGGTAAGAGAATCATGACTTGATAACACAAAAGATCGTACCAGCCGACCCAATGCTTCTTCAAGCTTTCCATAAAAATACGTGTTAAATATGTAGAATTTGTTTCTGCAATCTTCACTGTGCAATTTGGTCCTTTTGATTTTCCTGCGGAGCAACATCATTGAAAGAAGACAGAGTGTAGCATAATCAGAACTCAGAAGTCCTAAATTTATTGAATTTTAATACCTCTCTGCAAATAGCAGATTTTAGAGTTCACATCATACTACTTTTATGTTATGGTTTTATAACATTTTAACAAATTCTTCAGTTAAATATCCCACAATAAATAGGTTGATGGTATTCAAGACATTCAAGACATTACAATGTGAAGCAGCAGTAAAGGAGCAAATATTAACGACTAATATTGCCTTACCAAACCTTGCATTGACTCCTTAATAGGTTGAAAAATAAAATGACACTCATTTAAGAGTAGGAAAAGAAAAAGGAGATTCCATAATAGGGTTACAATGTTGCAACTCAAAAATAGAGATATTCTTACTGGATGTAGTAGTTTATCACCGGTGATGACAAATATGCTCCAGGGTCAAGACAGTTAATATCAGAGCTGGTGAGCTCCACAGCTTCTGGATCATCTCTGTTCACATAACAAAGTTAACATAAGGTAAAAAGAAACACAACCATAAACTCATGACTTTCAGATAGAATACATTATATTCACCTAGATGGGTAGTAGACCTTTAGTTCATTCCTGAAAATACAATTGGCTCATTTGAGACATAAACCAAAAGCTCAGCTAACAGAGTACCACGATGAATATAAAACTAGAGATAAAGCTTACCGACTGTCAGACATCTCACATTTTACTTCTCCCTCAGTTTGCATATCTTCATCATCCAATAGAACCACATTTCGGACCTTACAGAATATTCAAATTAGTAAACGTAAGGTCAAAATGGAAAAGTGGTGCAATGATCAAAGTAAAATGAGAAATTATGGTATAGTGTCCAATAAGTGCCCTGTCCCTTGCCAATGGGACATATGGCGTCTAAACTGATTAACAAATAGGACCATGGAAAAACTATTAACGGAAAGGATAAGAGTGCCTATTAAAGGAAATAATAGCCGCTCAACCTTCTTGAAGACAAGATCTAGTGCGAAATACAAAACATGGTAACCTCATCAAAACAAAGAGTTTATTTTTCTCAACCTTGCCCAGCCTTGCTGTTGCTGATGGGCAATTGTTAATGTAATCAAGCCATCAGTAAAGCAAAGAAATGTCCTCGATGAACGAGGATATACAGAAACACTCACTATGTTCTCTAAAGTTCTTATGACCATTTAAAATCAAACACAATATGCTCATTACAATTGCATGCAGTAGGATACATTGGAATGCGACAAATCTAGTTTGCACATTTAACAGTTATAATCCAAAATTAAGATCGTGTAAACATTGAAGCAGAAGGAAAACATGTAAATATCAGCATGCCAACCTTTCGAGAATAAATGGAGGACACATCCTTAAGTTTTGCCTTCCTCCTGCATAGAAGAATTGAAAATAAACTTTTGATTTGTAAGACAACGCTATAAATGTAACACCGGTACAGCTACATGCCAACATATATAACCACATGTGCATAATATGTAAATGCTTTGTGCAATATAACTGAGACAGAATATCTTGAAAAGTATCCAAATTGTCACGTGTGGCATATTTGCATAACAAGTAGTAAATAGTTGCACAAGTGCATAGGTAAGTTATTGGAATTCAGCGATGATATCTAAAGTAACAAAGACAACATAAAAAATTGGTCCCTAAACACGAGCATAAGGGATGCCTACCTCTTTGTAAATCTACTGAAACTCAAATTTTGACTCTGCGGACATTTTCCATCATCAGACTCCTCTGAATCAGAGGCATAATCCCTCCATTGCTTCGCAGATTTTGGACATGGTTGGCTTGAGTACATCTTATCCACTGGTATGGTTTTCATTGGTCTGCTATGCTCCTGACTTTTGCGTTTAGTAAAAGGTAGCTGCATTCAAAATTCCCTTACAATAGAGCCCAAGAGATGCCTACCAATCAGCAAGGGCCCAAAAAACATACTGTATCATACCTTGCCATAATTCTTCTTTCCACTAGAAATGGGAGATGACTTGTCAGAATACTTGTGACTCACATCTTCCACTTCTTCGTCCTCGTGATCTACAAACAAAATGCCACAAATCATTAACAATTTGTATCAATGAACAATCGCAACAGAGTCGACGAAAATTTTGTCCAGACTGATCGTCCACGAGAATCAGCTAGCTAGCATTTCCCGCGATAAATTGGCTAACCAATCGCATATGCTCAAAATCTCCCAATCCACTGGCAGATGGGCAAGCTTATTGATAACGATAACTGACAGTGGGAGCGGAGATCTTACTGAAGTCGTATACGGATTTAGCAACCGAGCGAGCATCTGGTCCCCGATCAGCCGCCTGCAAACCAAGCGAGCAAACGGTTCTCTGAATAACCGACACAATGCAGCTCAAAAAAGTGGGGGACCAAACCGACACAAACACCTGAGGAACAGAACCCGCACTAAAATCTCCACATCGCAAAGCTTAATCGGTTCATAGCCAAACACTCCAGCACCGAATCAATCACACGCACACGGCGACAGGAGCGGGCAGGCGGGCGGGCGGGCGCAAGTACCTTCGCGGCCGCGCGCGTCACCGGGCGGCGGGCCCCGGCATCGCCCCAACCGCCGGGGCTGGGCCTGTCGACCTCGTAGCGTAGCGCCTCGGCCGTCCGGCGGGGTCTCAGGGTCCCGCGCCCGTTCCCGCCGCCCGACGACGCCCTCGCGCTGGCCCACGCCGCCCGCGGGACCCTCGCCGGCGGCGGCGGCGGCGGCGCCGACGAGGGGGACTCGAAGCAGACGTCGTCCCCGCGGCCAGGGGAGGAGGCGGAGCCGAACACCTCGCGCCAGTCGATGTTGATCCGCTGCATCGCCCCCGCCGCCGCCGCCGCCGATCGAGCTGCGATCGGGGGAGGGGAAGAGATCGGGGTGGGGGGGAGTTGATGGGGATCGAGGGAGGGAGCGGAGGGGTTTTGCCTGCCCACCTGGGGGTTTGCGCGAGGGAAACTTGGGGAAAAATGGGGGAGGTCGCCGCCGCTAATTACTTCTTGTGCCGAAAAAGGCGACAGCTTACGCTGGAAGGAAAAGATTTGGCCGCGGCCGCGCGGCGGGGGTTTGGGTAACCGTGTGATGGGCTGTGTGGGCCGGTGATCACTCGTGCCGCGTAGTCACACACACGAGTCAGTTAGGCCTAGGCCCACTTAGTAGTAGGTAAAGGAAATGGTAGCATCCTTTTTGGAGAGCAATTAGTTCTTGGTTCATAAGCAATTAAATCAGGTTAGCCATTTTCTAATGTTCTTTTGCATCGACAAGAGAGGGAAAAAAAGCCCCGTTACATCTAAAATCACAACACAAAAAAAAGTTGCATCTAAGTTCTGGAATGAATGTTGGCTTCAAGGGCTGTGTCGGTGTCGCGGTTGGCATTTCGAGCCAAAATCATTCACTCATCAGGCGGGCAGTTAGGAGGAGCAAGGCTTGTTTAGTTGAAGAAGTGGGGGAAAGTTGAAGGTGTGAATAGTACATTGGTAAGCATGTCTATGAGAGAAGATGTGACTCGATGTGACTAGAAAGTTGACGAACTAAACAAGACCTAAATTAGCTTTGGGTTTGGACTTTGGATTTCAGCTAAACGCAAGGCATTCCTGCAAACAAATCTAGAAGAGACTACAGCTGGGGCTTAAACCGTAGTGAAATTTAGGTGCAAAATGGCGCGGCGAAATGGTGGAAAACATTGTCATGTCTCGCAAAATTACATGTAACAGCTGGAATAACTCACAAGGAATCCACTACCTTCATGTGCTCACAAGCAAATAGAACTGCATATTGACAATTTCAATAGAACTTCATAGTCCATACTATAGGTTAGAGCAACATCACAGACATTGCATTGCATGGTCCATAAAAGGCTAGCATTATACTACAGCTGGGAAGCAAAAGTAGGGCAAAACTACTACTATAGCCCATAACATTGTCAAGTTGCCACGCATGCAGGGAAAACAGGGCAAGCAAGCAATCCTCGGTTCACTGGTTCCCGATCTCCATGAGCAGCCCAGTCCTTCCTCGTGTTGTTGGGCAGCGCCATGAGAGACCTGAACAGGCGATCATCGCGGATGAGCATGCTGTAGGCTCTCAGCAAATTATCGTGGGCCAAGCCGGGTATCCCTCTGAGAGCCTTAAAGATTTCTTCTTGGGGGGCAGCTTCCTTGTCATTCTTCGCTGCAGGAGGACCACCACGCTCACCATCATCACGAGCCTATCAAAGTGAAAAATGGCTAGTTAATCCTTGTCTGATTGAGTGGGTGTTAGTTTATCCTTGTCTGATTGTGCTTGTTCATAGGTAGCTGCATTCACTATTCCTTCAACATAGTTTCCAAGAGGTTCGTTAAAAAAAAACATAGTATCTTCCAAGAGATGCGTAATTGCCATTGCCTACGGATCAGAAGGGGGAAAAACATGTACCTGCCCATGGTTCTTCTTTCTGACTAGAATGGGAGACGACTTGAAACAGTATTTGCAGGCCACATTTTGGTCCTCACGCTCATCCTCTGCATCTACAAAAACCAAAGTGACACATAAAGCACATCAGTGACAGACTGACAGTCTGTATTAACGAACAAATGGAACAAATTCGATCAGCTACGGTTTTGCTTGTCTTGGAGAAATTCACAAGCCCATCGAATGAGCCCAATGATTGTTCGCAATACAAGTCTCGGCATGGGTGGCCGTGTGCAAGCACAAGAAACGATAACGACGGTGAGTGCGGAAATCTTACTGAAATCGATTACATTCTCAGCAGCGGAACGAGCATCCAGTCCTCCAGCAGCAGCCTGCAAACCAAGCAAGTCATGGTTCTCTGAATAATCACCACCAACAACAATGTGAACAATTCGATGGACGGCCACAGGAGCGAGCCGTCGATCCACCAGCGCCGGTGGTTCAGTACACACCTTTGCTGCCGCGCGGGTCACCGGGCGGATCGCACGTTCCTCCACCTGCGCGCGGTCACCGCCGCGCCGCGCTTCGAGCCTCCGATGGGGGCGCCGGCCGAGCCCGCCGCGCGGCGCTTCGGACCTCAGCTGGGGGCGCCGGCCGGCGTCCGAATCACCCAACGGTGCCCTCGCGGGGTACCCTGACCGGGCCCGCTTCGCCGGCGGCGGCGACTGGGGCCCTTCCGCGGCAGCGCGCGGAGTCGACGGGGGAGAGAAGAAGCACACGTCACGGTAGGCGAAGGTGGAGGAGCTGCCGAATATCTCCAACCAGTCGATCTCGACCTGCCCTGTCCCCGCCGCCCCCGCCGCTGAACATCGACCTGCCCTGTCCCCGCCGCCGCCGCCGCCGAACGGCCTGCGGCGGGGGAGGCGGGAGACGGTGGAGCGGACATGAGTACATCCAACCAGTTGATCTCGATCCTCCGCCCCATGGTCGACGGCTCGCCGCCGCCGCCGCCGATGGGCGGAGGAGGAGATCGGAATGGGAGGGGGTTTGCTGGGTTTGGTCGTTTGGATTGGACGCGAGGGAAAACAGGGCGGGGAAATAGGCAGTTCCATCTTTTTTTTTTTTAGCATCTGGCTTTTTTTCAAGAACATTTTTAGCATCTGGCTGCTAGCCTGGGACATGAAGATGGGCCTTGCAGGTTGTATAGTGATGGCCCCGAAAGCCCATATGTCTCCATTTGATCTCGATAGGTGGAAAAGATCACGTTTGAAATTATATTTTTGACGAAAATACTTTGCCAACTTTGTATTCAGCATTTTGAGAAGAATTCGATAAGGAACTCTCATACTACTGGATTTACCACGTCTAGAGATTAGAGCAAACATCAGACACTGCATTACATGGTCCAACACAAGTGAGGCCTGATGCCCTGACGCAACAAACTAGGAAAGGAACTAAACTACCATAATTCATACTAAGCTAGAACTGAATCCCTAAACCAGACATAAGCTAGAACTGAATCCCTAACACTGCAGCTCGAGAAGGAAGCTCATACTACTATGATCCCATTTTGCATGCTGGTGGCAGTGGCATTTACGAGATGTTACTGCACATGCCATGGCAAACAGGACAAGCAAGCCAGCCCCTTCCCGGCTGTTCATCACTGGTTGCCCCCAATCTCCATCTCCATGAGCAGCCAGTCCTTCCTCATCTCCATGGGCAGCGCCATGAGAGCCCTGAACCTGCAGTCGTCGCGGACGAGCGCGCTGTAGCCTCTCAGCAGATCGTCGCGGGACAGGTCGGGTATCGCCTTGAGCGACTCGTACACATCTCCTGGCAGAGCAGCAGCAGCTCGAGCTCCTTGCTTGTCCCAGCCATTGCTCACCGCCGCCGCCGCCGCCGAACGAGCAGCACGAACAGCGGCCTCGGCATCAGCCTGCAACCGAGAAAACGAAAACGAGGAATTAATTAATGGTTTGTTCGAATAATCTCTCTGACGATCTGAGATTCGGAGCAGAGATCGAGCATGATGAGCAGATGATATCAAACGAACAACGCACCTCTCTGCGGCGGCGGCGCTCGACCACCTCCTGGGCGACGGCGGCGGCGCGCTCCGCCGCCGCAGCCGCGCGCTCAGAAGCCGCCGCCGCGATGCGCTGGCGGCGGGCACGGCGGGCCGCGTCGTAGTCAAAGAGCGGGCAGCGCTGCCCGCTCCGGCGAAGCGCCCGGGCGAGTGGGCGGGCGCCGGGCGCCGCCGCCGGTGGTGGAGCCACGGCCCGGAGCCCGCCGAGAGGCGGGTGCGGCTCCGCACCCGCCGCCCGCAGCAACGGAGAGACGGCGCCGCCGGAGGGCAACTTCAAGATCTGCGCTCGGTTCGGCTAGTAGCATTTTGAGACGCTGGCGGTGCTGAGGCTGGCGAGGCCGTCGACACGTGCGCCGCGAGCTGGGCCGCGTGGCGGGAGGCATGGGACGCGCGGCGACTCCGGCGACTCGTGTCGCGCCGTGCCTGACGTGGAGCAGGCTGCTTGCATTAGGCTACGGTGTTTATCGTTAAATGATGATTATATTGCGTTGTTAATTATTATTGTTACATACGGTATTTCTCCTGCTATGCATATAACCAAACGAAATACAATTCAAAAATAAAATCGCAAACCCTGCGTGATCCAGTGCGACAGAGATCAGTATCCGGGAAATCTGCATTTACTAGTATTTAATCAACATTGTTGGACACATAATCACTACACGTTACATTTTGAAGCAATGCATGATGATGTTGTTGATGGTAGTCGTACATTGTGCGTGTGTGGCACACTCACGGACTCACCAGTCGCCTGAGTTGTTGTCTCCGTTTCTGTGGAAGCGTGGACAGACAAAGGAAAATTTTGTGAAAACTATTCGCAAAACGTGTGGATCTATGGGCAAGCCGCAACCCACGCACCTCTCTCATGCACCATTCTTCAAGGTGGGTACCAAGTTCATAACCCACACAAACTGACATTAGCAAACACCACCACACTTCTAGAATCCCAGTTCATACTACTAGCTCATCACCTAGGGCGAAATCAAAGACACGTTCCATGGATCCAACGGAAAGTTACCTCGGGCCCTAATACCATAACTGCTGCGAAATTGAAGGAAATTAAACTACGATAACTCCATAATAAGCTAGGCACTAGCTAGTAACTCAGTGATGTCAGTTACGAGCTGTACACACATGCAGAGCAAACAGGGCAAGCAAGCAACCAAGTTCTTCACTTCACTGCTGCGTGTTCTTGATCTCCATGAGCAGCCAATCCTTCCTCATCTCCCTGGGAAGCGCCATCAGAGACCTGAACTGGCGTTCGTCGCGGAGGAGCGCGCTGTAAGCTCTCAGCAGATCGGCCCCGGCAAGATCCGGTATCTCCTTGAGCGCGTCGTAGACCTCCTCTGGCTCTGGCAGACCTGCTGCTCCTTCCTTGCTCGTGGCCTCGTCGTCGCCGGCGTCAGCCTACAAGATAGTGAGAGAGGAAACGAGATTAAGAATGACTGGTTGGTTGGTTAACCTCCGACGATGATCCATCCCGAACAGAACTGGAGGATCTGAATCGAACCTGTCTCCGGCTGGGGCCTTCGTCCACCCCGAGCGGCGGCGGCGGCGGCGCGCCGCGGCGGTGGCGCGCGTCGAACTCGGGGAAGTCGAACTGCCCGCGGGGGACGGCGATGCCAGCTAGCGCGTTCGCGTGCACGAACGGGGGCGGCACGCCCACCGCCATGAGCGGAAGAGGAGGAGGAGCTCCGCGTCCGCCTCGGCGCGGCGCCGGGTTCGCCGCCGCCGGGAGGTCGAGCGGCGGGTCCTCGACGTCCGAGGAGGGATCCGCGGAGTCACACACCGCCGCCGCCGCCGGGGGCGCCACGACATACGGCGCCGGGAACAAGGCGCGGCGGTAGTAGTCGATTGCTCTCATCGGGGGCCCGCCGCCGTCGCCGACGCCCCCGCGGTGCGGCATCATCGCCGCTGATGTCGTTGGGTAGATTGCTCGCCGGTGGGATAGGAGAGCTGCAGGGGCGGTGGATTTGTGTGTGTGAGAGAGAGAGTGGAGTGGAGAGTGAAACCGGAGGAGGGGATAATACCGGGGGCTCTCCGGCCGCTGGTTTTCACGGCCGTCGCCACGTACCGGCCATGCGAGGCCTGTCCGGCGACACGTGCGCCACGACCTGTCGCCGCGTGGGGGCGCTGCGTGTGCGTGGAACGAACCGCCACCGCCATGTCCTGACGGACATGACTACTCCTGACCTTTGACTACGGTCCGCCCGTCCTGACTTTGACTCCGGGTCTCCGGCTGCTCTGCTGCTTCCTCATCGGTCACATTTGCCTGAAAACCTGGCAGACGCGTGCAGAATCACATAAGATCTCTACCGTAGATTCCTCTCGTCCAGTTTAAAAAATAATTTTTATTGTTCGATTCATTTCTCTTCAAAAATACGTTTATCGAAATATTCATTTTCCAACTTTACTATTTATCTCTATGACATAATATTTTTTTTCAAAAAATAAGTCTTTTTCTCACTTAAAAACTAAACACGACATTGTTTTCCAACAAGACTCATCTGCGCGAGCGCTGGTGTACAGTAATTTTTACTAGATTCACGTAATATAAGTAGTTTAGGCCTTTATGGAGTATATACATAATGGGTGTGGTGTGTGTTTATAATTTCGTAAAGTATCAGATAAAATATGTATGCAACATTATTTGGAAAACTAAGCACAACCAAAATTTTAAAGTTACATGCAAATTTTATGCAACAATATATATATAAAAATATATTAAATTAGAGCTCACAATTAAAAAAGACTACTCATTCCAAAAAGATATAAAACAAATCACACTAATAGGTACAAAACCAACCTTACGTGCAACCAGATAATTGAAAGAAATCATCCATAATACATAAGAAAATAACAAAACTTACATCGTCCAATACAACATAGACTAATATAATTAAGGAAAAGATACCAACGACAACTAATAGTTACTAAATGAGTTTGCCACACATAATTGCTTATGGAGTACAAGATACTTATGAAGTATGTTGCTGGTACACTATGTGTGGCGCACACAGCGAGTCTCACTATTCCCCGATTTCTTTGAGTAGCCATTCGCTCCTCAAGTCCATTAGAAGGGTAATAAGAGTTTTATAAAGGCAATTGTGATGTCGTAGTAGAAGATAAGCTCTTCCCAATTCAGAATCGGACATGTTAGGTATGTCCTTGAGTGCTAGGTAGATTTCTCTATATCCGATCTCGTTTTCAATTCGTCGAGGCCTCCTGAAAGGTTGGGATGATCCAATGTTATCCATTTCAATGTACTTCAAATTGACTTGGTGCCCTTCGTACCTACAGAGAAAGGCAGCACAAATCATTTGATAGTTCTAACATAACCATAATTTATCAACTTATTTGCACAGGATATCAAAGCAAAATATATGTGAAATAGCTGGTTTGATACATCATTCATCTTACATTATATACAATTAGAAAACACCAAGGAACAATCTACTTTTGAAAGGCACAAAATTCAAGGGACAAGTTTAGTAGAACTCCACGGCCAGATTCTTAGCAAAAAAAATGATTAGGTCTCAGAGATCAGGGGCAGATCCTAATGGGAGGCTATGTCCTAGCTATCATGGACCCCGCTACTACAAAAAAATATTTTAGGGACAGAACTCCAAAAAAGGGATAAGAGGCGGACATGAAATCCGTCTGCCTCCGTTAATGTCTCGGATTAACGGAGGTGGATATTTTTTTATTTTCAGAGGTGGTTGCTCATATCCGCCTCAAAAAATCGATTTATGGAGCCGCACACTTAAAACAGTGCCTCCTAAAATCATCTATTTTTGGAGGTGGGTGGTTTATAAGACATTCTTACAAAATTCCTGAGGCACAAAGCAGCACAAAAGGCCTGTTTTAGGTGTCCATATATATAGGACATAGGGTTTCAGCCTCTCATTTCTCTCTTCTCTTCTCTCTGTATCCTCTGCCTCAGCTCACCCCCATCTATAGCCACCGGCGGTAGCCTCCTCTTGCGCCTACGGCAACCGACTGTCAGATCCACCATGCTCCTGCGGCAGCCAATGGCCAGATCCGGTAGGAGCTAGCGCACGGAGGAGCAGAGCAGCAACGCACGTATGCTCAAGGCGTGGCAGCGTGGGAGCTGGCGTGCGGAGGAGCAAAGCAGTGACACACTCGTGGAACAAAAGTGCAGCGCCACGCGGAGGAATGGAGCAGGAGGCGTGGTGGTGGAGCGGCGACCAACGGAGTTGGGGTCAGCTGTGGCGCCTAGACGTAAGCGACAGCGTGCCTGTGGGTGTAGTGTCCTGACGGACCAAACAACCCTGGCGGCCCATCCTGTAGGCCGGCCCACGTACAAGACTTGACGCACAAGACAAGGATTAGTCCTAGTCGGTTTGGATAAACTGTATCAGGGAATTAGAGATTAACTTGTAAAAGACTCCTAGTCCTATACGGTCTCCATGTAACCCTGCCCTCCGGCATATATATAAGGGGAGGCAGGGACCCCCTTCAAAACATATCATCAATACAAGATACACCATACAGGACGTAGGGTATTACGCACATTGCGGCCCGAACCTGTCTAAATCGTCTCTTGTCACCTTCGGCTCTAGATTCTCGACGACTTTTCCCTAAACCCTTCTCTCGGGGCACCCCCTCGAGAACGTTGTCAGCATAATTCGCCGACACTTTGGCTCCGTCCGTGGGGATCTACTCGTCGAAAACTCGCTAAAGAGTCGATGGCCTCGTTCAGCGCCTCCATCGTCACCAAGTTCGAGGCAGGCGCCACCTTCGTCTTGGGCTCCTGGTTTTGCATCGCAAATCAGGAAGGCGAGCTTCAACACCAACTGCGCGACGTGGTGGCTGCATCAGCTTCGCCACCCGCGCAAACCACTCCGCGAGGATCTCGGAAAACCTCAAATTCCGACACGATCTCTGGATCGTATCCTACTCGGAGGAGTACATGGCGCCCGAAGCAGATTCAAGCTCGGGCCGACCACGTCAACTCGACCCCTGTCAAGCGGCAGGATCAAGCCACGCGTCCACGACTCCCTGGCGGACTCCGGATCACCTCCGACTTCCACCAGGGTTCAACGATCAGGACCGTGACAACAACCTCGCGGGCATCCAGGAACTCTGGTTCCGATTCCCGCGGGACAAAGACTTCGCCACGTGGATCGCGCGCGCCTCAGTTTCCCTTCGGGCTAACGAACTCAGCTGCGATCTACCAGAAGCATCTGATGAGGAAGTTTCAACAACCTCGCCGGCCCACCTCGGATCTTGTCATGACCTCAACTCCCTCGGGGGTTATCGTTTATTGGCCTGACATGGATCCCGAGGTGGCTCTCCACGAAGCAAACGTACCCTCCACGGTACGGGACATTCTACCTCTGCTTCCCTTCCAAGAAGGCAGAGAACTCCCTGTTACCATGAGTAACAGAAAAACCGGGCCTAACAACGCCGGTCGCCAGTCCTGTGTCATCCTCAATGATCACAGCAACGATGAAGTTGTCTCCGACGACGCTCCAACCGTTGATGGAGAGACCGATGCGGACCGAGAACTCCGTATCGAGCGCAACCGCAACCGTGCCCTCCGACGTCGCTTCATTCAAAAGAAAAACCTCAATGCTGAGTTCGACAAGGAAGGCATCTTCAACTTCCCTGTGGCCAACATCATGTTTGGGGTCAGCGTCTTCGAGGGGTTCCAAGCTACCCCTGAGATCGACCTCGCCAAAGCCTGCCTAGAAGCCGCAGCGGTCATGGTTGATCGCTTGGACGGAGGCCGCTCCGCCTCCAAAAGCAAGAGTTCTTCGCGCCACCAAGCACCGTCAGCTAGGCGTCAGAGCAGCCACTACGGCAGCTCCGCCGGAAGAACAAAGGACATGGCCAGGCCTCGTGAGGAACCCCACCGTCCTCGCGAGGAACCCCCCAGGTCCAACCGCCGCGAAGAACCCCGTCCGGCTCGTTCTCACATTGCACCGAACGATGCCCGCAATGAAATCCTCCGGATCCGGGAGGGGAGAGCTACCTCCCACGTCACGGATTCTGCGGGAGGATACGACGTCCCCAACCCCGATGCCCTGCCATGCTACACACGCGCCATCCGCGTCAGCTCCTTTCCGCGAAAGTTCAAGCCGCCAGGCATCACCAACTTCGACGGGAAGCAAGACCCCAACATCTGGCTACGCAGATACTCTTCTGCAATCGAGGCATCAGGGGGCGACGACATCTCCAAGATGTTGTACTTCCCAGTTGCGATGGAGCAAGGTCCACTCACCTGGCTTGAGTCCCTTCATCCAGACTCCATCGACAGTTGGCACGCGCTGAAGAAGGCTTTCGTCTCCAACTACCAGGGTTCTTTCGAGCGCCCTGGCAGCAAATATGAACTCCGCGCGTGCAAACAAAAGCCAGAGGAGTCACTGCGCGACTACAACCGGCGATTCTTCGCAATCAAGGCATCCTGCGTCCCAATCCCCGACTCGGAAGTCATCGACAACTTTCAAGAAGGGATGACCGACCATAGCCTCTTCCATGACTTCGGTCACAACCGTCCTCGCGACCTCGAGGAATTCCGCGCACTGGTGTCCAACTGGATGGACACCGATGATCAAGAACGGGAGCGCTACGGCAAACAGTCCGCCAACCCTGGTCGCAGGAATCAGGAAGACAACAGGGAGCAGCCACGCGACTCCTTCCAGCGTAATGGCAACAACCCACGGAAGCGACCAAATAACACGGTCGCAACCGTCCAGACTGTTCGCGCCGCCAAGTCTCCGCAGCAAAGAAGGGAGGAATTCAACAAACTTCTCAAAAAGCGCTGCCCCAACCACCCTGACAGCAAGCACACCATGGGCGAGTGCACGCTCCTTCGGGATACGTTCAGCACGCCCAACAAGAAGCAGAGGTCGGATGGGGATGGAGACGACAAGCACGACAAGGGAGACAGCGGTTTCCCAGATGTTACCAATACCGTCAATGTCATCTTCGGAGGCATGGCAGTCAGCGACACCTCGCGCAATCGCAAGAACGCGCGGCGCGAGGCCTACGCAGCAGAACCAGCGGTGGTTACACCCCTACGGTGGTCAGACACCACCATCATCTGGTCCAGAGAGGACCAATGGGCGGAGATCACCTCTCTCGGACGATATCCTCTCGTCCTAGAGACAGTGGTGGCGAAAAGCAAGCTCACCAAGGTCCTGATTGATGGGGGCAGCGGGCTCAACCTCGTCTTCGCCAAGACGCTGAAGTCCATGGACCTCGACACAAGCACGCTGCAGCCGGCAGATACTCCCTTCTACGGCATCGTACCTGGGAAGGCTGCCATCCCCCTCGGGCAAATCACCTTGCCCGTCACGTACGGTACTGCATCCAACTACCGTACAGAGTTCATCAAGTTCGAAGTTGCAGACTTCGAAACGTCATACCACGCCATCCTCGGGCGACCAGCGTTGGCCAAGTTCATGGCCATCCCCCACTACACCTACCTGGTGTTGAAGATGCCAGGGCCTTACGGCGTTCTTTCCCTTCGCGGTGATATCAAGCGCTCCTACCTCTGCGACAAAGAGGCAGTGGAGTACGCCGTCAGAGCCGCGTCCACCATAGATCGCCAAGAGCTTCACCCCCTGGCTGCCACCGTCATCGAAGAAGACGGTGATGCCCCGACGCAGAAGAAGACGCGAGCCATCAAGCCTGTGGACAAGGTCGCCACGAAGACAGTTGATCTCCAAACAGGAGATCCAACGAAGACAGCAGTGATTGGCTCCACCCTCACTCCTGCATAGGAAAGCGTGCTCGTCGACTTCCTGCGAGCCCAGGCTGACATCTTTGCTACAAAGCCTTCCGATATGCCTGGAGTCCCCAGAGAGTTGATTGAGCACAAGCTAGACCTCAATGAGAGCGCAAAGCCCAAAAAGCAGCGCCTCCGAAGATTCGCCACAGAGCGTCGGGAAGCTATCAAGAAAGAGCTAGCTAAGCTATTAGCAGCCGGCTTCATCAAAGAAGTCTTTTATCCGGACTGGTTAGCCAGTCCGGTTCTTGTAAGAAAAAAGAATTCAAATGAATGGAGAATGTACGTTGACTATACTGATCTCAACAAACATTGCAAGAAGGATCCCTTCGGGCTTCCTCGCATTGATCAAGTCATCGACAGCACCGCCGGGTGCACCTTACTCTGTTTCCTCGATTGTTACTCAGGATATCACCAGATATCGCTGAAAGAAGAGGATCAGATCAAAACTTCATTCATCACGCCATATGGCGCGTATTGTTATACAACCATGCCTTTCGGCTTGAAAAATGCAGGTGCCACATATCAGCGGGCGATACAGGGTTGTCTTCAAGACCAACTTCACCGAAATGTTGAAGCCTACGTTGATGATGTGGTAGTCAAGACAAGAAATCTCGAGGATCTCATCGCTGATCTCACCGAGACGTTCGACAACTTACGCAAATGGCGGTGGAAGCTCAATCCCGCCAAGTGTGTTTTCGGTGTTCCATCCGGAAAGCTCCTCGGGTTCATCATTAGCGAACGCGGCATCGAGGCTAATCCAGAGAAGATAGCAACTATCATGAACATGGAGCCGCCGCGCACCGTCAAGGATGTCATGAAGCTTACGGGCTACATGGCTGCACTCAACCGCTTTATCTCCAAACTTGGAGAACGCGGGACTGAGTTCTTCAAGCTACTCAAGAAGCAAGACAGATTTCAGTGGACCCAGGAAGCCCAAGTCGCCTTCGACAAGCTCAAGCTGTTCCTGACTACACCTCCTGTGCTCACTGCACCGCTCTCGGGCGAAGACCTCTTGCTCTACATTTCAGCAACCACCAACGTCGTCAGTGCTGCTATTGTTGTTGAACGTGACGAGGAAGGTCATCTTCAGAAGATTCAACGACCTGTGTACTTTGTGAGCGAAGTCCTCTCGGACTCCAAATCAAGGTACCCTCAAGTTCAAAAAATTCTATATGCTGTCTTAGTGACATCCAGGAAATTGCGGCACTACTTCGACACCTATAAGATCATTGTGGTTACTGGATATCCTATTGGCGAAATTCTCCATAATCAAGACGCTACAGGGTGTATTGCCAAGTGGGCTGTTGAGCTCGGAACATACAGCATAGAGTTCCGTTCTTGCACGGCCATGAAGTCTCAGGTCCTTACTGATTTCATATCAGAATGGACCGAGCACAATCTTCCAGTCGTCACCACCAAGCCTGAGCATTGGATCATGTACTTCGACGGTTCACTCAAGCTGGAAGGTGGAGGCGCTGGAGTTCTGTTGATTTCACCTCGAGGAGATCAACTCAAGTATGTTCTGCAGATTCAGTTTGCCGTCACCAACAATGCTGCAGAATACGAAGCACTTCTTCACGGATTGAGGATGGCCATTACCCTCAGTATCAAGCGTCTGCTGGTGTATGGGGATTCAATGTTGGTCATCAAACAAGTCAACAAGGACTGGAATCGAAACCATGAAGACATGGATGCGTACTGTGAAGAAGTTCGCAAGTTGGAAAAGCACTTCCTCGGCATCGAATTTCATCATGTCGAGCGAGATTATAATGTCGCTGCAGATGTTCTATCAAAGCTGGGTTCTTCCAGAGCAGAGGTGCCTAGTGGGGTGTTCGTCAATGAACTCTCCAAGCCATCAATTTCTGCAGCGGCAACTTCCGACGATACAACCTCAGCCCCTGAGGTTATGCTCATTGACGCCACTTGGAGCGCTCCAATTATAGACTACATCTTGCATGACAGACTCCCTGCTGAGAAGGCAGAAGCTCAGCAAATTGCTCGTCGCAGCAAGTCCTATATTATAATTGGAGACACATTGTACCGACGTGGTGCACGCTCTGGCGCATTGATGAAATGCGTCTCACAGCAAGAACGAGTCAACATCCTGGAGGAAATCCATGCGGGTGAATGTGGCAATCATGCAGCTTCCCGCACTATCGTGGGCAAAGCCTTCCGTGCCGGGTTCTACTGGCCTACGGCTCTACATGACGCCGAAGAAATTGTTCGTCACTGCAAGGGTTGTCAATATTTCGCTCATCACTCGCATCAGCCTGCGCATAAGATCAAGTTGATACCTCCCTCATGGCCGTTTGCATGCTGGGGGCTTGATATGATTGGAAAACTACCCAGGGCGCCTGGTGGATTTGAATACTGTTTCGTCGCCATTGACAAATTCTCAAAGTGGATAGAAGTCTTTCCGGTTGTCAAACCAACCTCTGAGAAAGCAGTCCAATTCCTCCAAGAGTTGATTCTTCGCTTCGGGATACCACACCAAATCATCACAGATTTGGGTACTACTTTTACAGGCAACAAGTTCTGGGACTACTGTGAAGATCGCAGCATCGAGGTATCCTATGCCTCTGTTGCTCATCCTCGTGCCAACGGACAAGTTGAAAGAGCCAATGGTATGCTCCTAGATGGACTTAAAGCACGCATGGAACGAACCCTGAAGAAAGCAGAAGGCCGGTGGATGAAAGAACTCTTTCCAGTTGTCTAGGGCCTACGATCTCAACCTAGTAAAGCTACAGGGCAATCTCCCTTCTTCCTGGTGTATGGATCAGAGGCCGTTTTACCTGTTGACGTCATGCACGGTGCTCCTCGCGTTGAGGAATTCCAAGAAGCCATGGCGGACGAACAACGGATGCTGGAGGTTGATACGGCTGAAGAAGTACGACTGGCAGCCTTGTTACACAACGCTGCCTATCTTCAGGGTATTCGACAATTTCATGACAAGAATGTGAAGACACGATCATTCCAGATTGGAGACTTGGTGTTACGTCGAATCCAGAATACAGTCGGTCATTCCAAGCTTACTTCACCTTGGGATGGTCCATTTATTGTGTCCAAGGTCCTCAAGCCAGGCACTTACAGACTTCAAACAGAAGATGGTGTGGAATTACCAAACCCTTGGAACATTGAACACATACGCAAATTCTACGCGTAGCTCCTTCACTACAACAGTGCTTCGGCATTGCAAGAACCAATTGCTTCAGCATCCAGAGTTCTTCCGTAAACATTGCTCCGGCAATACATGAACTGGTTGCTTCGGCATCATATGTTCTTTTGTACCGTTGTTTCGGCAACGAGATATATTTCAATAAAGCTCTCTCTACTGGGTTGTTTATTTTGTCTTCGTGACATCATTCAAAACTTCCGTGTTCTTTCTAGACTTGGACAATTTCCTCTTCATGCATTCGGAGCCCATAAATGAGGTCTATCCGGGTTCCTTCGGGGCCGAGAACGGATCTGTTCCTCCAATACGCTACTCTGCGATAATTTCCAGCTTAAAGCTACCGCTCCGTGGGTCTTACTGGGTTCTTGCTTCGGCAAACCATATACAGTTTGTTCCCAAGTATCCTCCCGGGGTACACTCTAAAAGATAGCTTATGCTATATGAAATCTCCCTGGGTTCCTTCGGGTCCTTAACAGGGCTGCTTTTCGACAGTTAAAATTTACGCCATGTATATTTTGACTAAGTCCTGGTCATTGACACAGAGACAACCCAAGGATTCTTAGAAATTCTTGGTTTTTTTCCTTCAAAGCATGGAAATATTATATTTCATTGCATAATACTTATATTACAATAATATTTGTTCCATTTACAATCTAAGGCTCTGAGCAATTGCTTCAGCAACTGGCTCGGCCTCTTGTTTCAGGTCCCTGAAGGCGGCTTCAGTACAATTAGGCTCTGCGCCTTCTACAAGCTTGCCTATATCTACTTCAGGGTACCTAGATCTAATTACAGCAAGGACATGCACAAGACAGGTTTTTGATGATCTCTTGATGTACGCCTTCAACTGTCGTGGCTTGGCCTTCAGGTGTTCCAGGAAAGATAGCGGTGATGCAGGGTCTTCCGGGACTAAGGCCTTCACCACCGGGTTCGCTGCCTTCTCTAGCAATGATATCCGGTTCAAGGCTTCGGCCAGGTCGTCGTCCGACTTCTTCATCAGCCGTAAGGATTCTTCAAGCTCTGACATCCTTCTGGTTGCCTGCTCAAGCTTCTCGTCCAGCGCCTTCTTGTCCGCAAGATTCTTCTGCGCTTGGACGAGTTCTCTGGATAGCTGATTTTTCTCTTCGCAAGCATCTTCAAGGTCCTTGGCAAGCTTCTTTTGCTGCTCAATGACTTGAATCAACTGCGCATCAGCATCCTTGTATTGTTGGACTGCTACTCTGAGTTCTTCTTTGATAACATCGTGTTCGGCAGAGAGAGTCTTCAACGCTTCTTCATGACGGTTGACCAAGTTGGACCAATCCGTCATCTTGCTCTGGGTTGTTTTCAACTGTTGTTGCACCCCTGCTCACACAAGACAATGACAGAGTTGTTATTCTACAAAGGCAAAGTATATTTCGTTACAAGATTCTGGTAGTGACAGAGTACCTTTGAGCTCTGCTTTCGCTGCTGAAAGTTTCTTCTTCATGTGCTCCTTCTCCGCGACCAACTCCTTGGTTCGCAGATGCAAGGTACGGATCATGTCGGCATCTTCCGCCTCCTGGAGTTTACGGTCTTCACATTCGCACTCCGGCTCCTTTTGAAGGCGGTCCGCCTTGGCGTGCATCAAGGAGATGTTGTGGATATACTCTGTTTTCTTTCTTGATGCCTCGCCGACGGCCTGCAAAACAATTATCATGAGATATATTCATATGGCACTACAAAAACAGGGTTGTTTCACAGACCTTGAAGTAGGCTACTGCTCTCTCGGCGTGGTACAATCCCCTGTCAATATGTTCCTCATCCTCCTCCGCGTCCAAGATGTACTCGAAGCTTTACAGATTTGGATTGAGCATTGGATCGTAGCTCCCAATGCGGAAGCTACCGATCTCTTCTTCAGCTCCAGTACCCCTGGGTACTCTGGGGATTTCTTCAATAATTTGCTCTTGGGTTGATGCTTCGGCCTATTTACCCCTTGAGCACTCTGCCTCTGCCCTGGTCTGGGTTGTCTCCGTGACGCTCGGGGGCTCCGCAGAGTTCTGGTCACGGCGTTCTAGTTCAGATTCTTCAACCACTGCCTATGTGACCAGATGTTCGATGTCTGCCAGCACCTCAGCAACTGTTTCTTCAACTTGTGCTCCTTCTGGTACTGGCAGGCCTGATGGCACGGCTGCTTAAACCCCTGGCAGGGTTGTTTCTGGCATCACCCTGGGTTCTTCGGGCACTGTGGCCTCTGGTTCTACAGCCGCATGGTCTACTGGGGGCTCTTCCCTGGTTGTTGCTGGCATTTCTTTAACTCTGGAACAATAACTTTGTTAGTCACAACAGTATATTACGAAGGTACATTTCGTACTGCACGACAAAATACTTACATGGTGGAAGGCCACATGAGGATCTCTGGCTCCCCCAAGGTGAATTCCTCTTCAGCTTCCTGCTCCGGCGCCGATGGTCCAGCTGGACAGGGTTCTTCAACTATTGGTATTGTCCTTACGAAGGGCGCGGAGACAGGGTTGAAGATGTTGTGAATAATTTCCTCTTCTGACAGAGGATTCTGGGCACCACCACCTTGTTGTGATCGGCTGGTTCCAATCTCACCGATGGATATCCCCACAAAAGATGGCATCTTTGGTTGTGGGGGTATCTTCACCCTTTCCTCTGGGATGGTCCTGGCTCGAGGCTTGGGCAGAGTTCGTGCTCTCTTGGGCACAGGTGCTTATAACTCTGTTGTTGCTGGCCTCTTGGACCTTTTACCTCCCTTGGAGGTTGCCTCTGCCTTGGCACAGGTTTCTTCTGACGCCTGTTGTTCAACATGAGCAGCTGGCTCGTCAGATTTTTCAGTTGCAGATTGCTTGCGTTGGAGAACCTGATCTCTTACCCCTGGATCCACACAGCGAGCCAACAAAGCTGCTTCTTCCGTGTTGGTTGGGTCCAGGGGCGGCAGACTCACATAAAGTGATCGCCGGGCTTCATACTGTGATGATCCAGACATTAGTTTATAATATGCTTTCAACAATAAGGCAATATATTGCTTTCAGATATGGTTCTTACCTCAGATGTCATGGTGATTGCAGAAATTTCCATTATCTCTGGAAATTGTTCGTCGTTGACCACCAGAAACTTCTTCAAGAGTTGGTTAATCCTCTTATTTGACATATCTCCGGTGGCATTCCTTGAGGGGTCAGATTCTCCAGAGTACAAGTACCCTAGATTGCAGCGTTGTTTGCATGGTTGGATTCTCCTCAGCAGGAATGAACGATACACCATGGCTCCTGTCAGCCCTTGTGATTTCAGATCCCTGATCATACTAAGCAGCTCAGGGATCTGCATCGCTTGATTAACTCCAATTGTTTCACTCCAGAATGGCTTCATTACTGGAGAATTCCCTGAGCGGCTAGGTAGTTGTGGATGGTGGTTCCAAGCGTAGAACCACTCCTTCTGCCAGTCCTTCAGGCTCTCCTTGGTTGTATACTCCAAATACACTGGCTTCATGCCCTGACGGATCTGGATTACTACCTTTCCTACCACCTGTAATGGTCCGTTTGAGGTCTTTACTCTGAACAGGTGGCGGAACAACGCGAAATGCGGATCTATTCCAAGAAATGCTTCACAAAGGTGGATATAGATTGACAGATTCAAAATTGAATTGGGATTCAAGTGACACAACTCAATCCCATAAAACTGCAAGACTCAGCGGAAGAAATCGCAGGTTGGAAGACCAAACCCAACTTCGTAAAAAGCTTTCCATACCGTCAGCCCTTCGGTTTCCTCAGTGGGGTACTCGTGCCCGTACGCGCACCTCCACCGACTGATTTCTTGGGCTGCTAGGAACCCATCTGCTTCCAGAGTCTTGATATGCTTCTCCTTCAGATTAATGGTTGGCCAGTCACTAATTGGATCTTCAATGCTTGGCATGTCTCCTGCGGACGCTGCCTTTTCGGTCGTCATGACCTCCTTCATGGCTTCTGCTTTCCTCTTCGTAACCTTGCTTCGGTTGGATCCTTCACCACCGGCCATTGGGGTCTTTTGAGACTTGGTGTGGATTGGATCTAGGTTGGGGGAGGATGCGGAAGATTTTGCGCGATCTCCGGATTGTAAGCAGAGAAACTGTCGCAAACCCTAGATCTGTTTAGCAAAAGGCGTGCGGATACAAAGGGACGCGGACGGTTTATATTGGCTTTTCGAAGCGTTACTTCGGTACTTTTCAATTTTGGTCCTTTCTTGATCCTATATTTGAATTCGTTCAAATTTAGGCTCGGGGGCT
This sequence comes from Digitaria exilis, assembly GCA_015342445.1. Taxonomy (NCBI): domain Eukaryota; kingdom Viridiplantae; phylum Streptophyta; class Magnoliopsida; order Poales; family Poaceae; genus Digitaria; species Digitaria exilis. The sequence goes on from JACEFO010002585.1 coordinate 448,411, forward strand.
GTAGACATATTTTCAGGAAATATTTTTCTGAGAATTTTCGGCTTCAATTGATAAATTTATGAGGAGTTCTAAAAGAACTCGGGTTTCTTCGGAAATTGATTCTCTTTTGGTTCGGACTTCGAAAGAGCCTCGAATTTCTTCTTCAAAGATAAACGAGGCTCGGGGGCTGCCCAATTGGGCGCACCTAGTCGGTGTGCACCAATCCGAACTTCGAGAAGACTTATGAGCACATCATTACTTATTGAACATCTTGGTTGCAACTTCCAAGAGCAAAGAACCCTGTGGGTCTCAAAGAACCCTGGCGGATTTCAAAAGAACTCTGAAGGACCTCAAAGAACTCTGTACTTTCAACAAGGCTGTTCTTCAGGGGATAACGTGCTCGGGGGCTTGTGGGTGTAGAGTCCTGACGGACTAAACAACCCTGGCGGCCCATCCTGTAGGCCGGCCCACGTACAAGACTTGACGCACAAGACAAGGATTAGTCCTAGTCGGTTTGGATAAACTGTATCAGGGAATTAGAGATTAACTTGTAAAAGACTCCTAGTCCTATACGGTCTCCATGTAACCCTGCCCTCCGGCATATATAAGGGGAGGCAGGGACCCCCTTCAAAACATATCATCAATACAAGATACACCATACAGGACGTAGGGTATTACGCACATTGCGGCCCGAACCTGTCTAAATCGTCTCTTGTCACCTTCGGCTCTAGATTCTCGGCGACTTTTCCCTAAAACCTTCTCTCGGGGCACCCCCTCGAGAACGTTGTCAGCATAATTTGCCGACAGTGCCTCATCCCCATAGGCGGTGACAACGGAGCCGGGGCTAGGTCCAGTGGCAGGGCAGTCGAAGGCAGCGCCGCGCGCGACGGATCCAGCAGTGGTGACGGCAGATCCAGATCCGATGGGCTTGCCTGGCCCATGATGGGCTCGGCTGGCCCCATTTTCGGAGGCGGGCGTATAACTTCTTCTGTTAATGCTTCATGAAAAGAAGCACATGCTCGGAGGTGAACGCAAAGACCGTCTCCGAAAATGGTTTTTGACCGTCTATGGAAATGCTTTTATAGTAGTGCCCCACCCCCGCGGTCTCCCCCGTCAAAATTTATGCACAATGATAGAAGAATGAGAGGGTTAGAGGTTGAAGGAGACTCCCATGCCTTCAGCCCCATATGAACCTGTGCTGGTTTCGTCCCTGTTTGAGATCATTTCGTAATATAAGCTAACTAATTCATGATGCTGATCATCGAAGTTTTCTTAGTATGACTATCGTTTACAATACACATAAATCGTTAACACTAAAGGGGACAAATGACGATGTCGAGAAGAATTTAAAAGGTCGGGCGATGCGCTGGAACGAAATGGCCTAAATGTGACACTTGGGAAAGACGTGTCCTGGTTGAGAAAGCTTTTATAAATAGCAAATTCAGGAAAAGCAAGCTCCCACAAAATCTGTTGGTAAGAGTGGCAACCCCTAGAGTTGATAATAGATTGTTTGGTTACAGAATAAGCATAGAAGATAGTAACTACACTGACTTTATACACTATAAGACTGATAAATTTTAATAAAGATATAATTTGTTATTAATTGTTTGATGGTAAACATGTACTACTTTCTGGATTTACATATATACCTTTAGTAAAGATATAATTGTTTGATGGTAAACATGTACTACTTTCTGGATTTACATATATACTTTTTAGTAAAGATATAATTTATTACTCCCTCCCAATGTATACAAAATAATGAACGAAATCTTGCTGTCAAAATTGGAAAGAGGAAAATCGAGTTACCTCTCGGCACATATCTAAAGCTTCGCAGTATAAGCGCGTCTGATGTGAGACGAAGACAACACACTGTCCTCAACGGCGTTGCTCCTCGAGTGAGGAGTGAAGCTGTGGGTGGCTCTTAGTGTAGAAGCACGTCGGCGAAGGAGTACGCAGTATGACAGGTGGTGGATCGAGTCACCGGAGGGGTGACGATGGATGGGAAGGAGCCGTACGCCCTTTCGCCCCCGCAGCGGCGCGGCTGAGGAGGTGAGCGGGACGAATTGATAGGAGATGGGATACCAAACCCTAGAAGTTTTTGTTTTATACTCATGTAGGGTGGATTTGGGCCTAGGGCCACAGACGTATGCGTGGGCCAACAATACAACACGGGAGGCCCAAGACTTCATTATTGTCGAAGAGGCACATGCTAGTTGACCTCGGCCTATTTGTTATCGTCAAAAAGCAAAATTGGTCGTGCTTCGATGAAAACAATTGCCGGTGCCATCCCTGCTCTCTTAGAATGGTACAGAAATTTTGATACAATTTTAGGATTCCAGAAAATTTTTTGTTGCAAATGGGCTTAGTTAGAAGAACATGAAAATCTTGGTCATTCTGACCTTTAATGAGCCCATTTTCTGGCCTGAATCCCCGAGGGAATTTAAAGGTGAAGTACAGTGAGAAAGTTTCCCTCAATCAATTCACTCCCTTTCTCATTGAACGAGCTCTGTGCACCTCATGTCCAACACAACCAATAATCACCATTCACAACCTTGTGGGACTAACCAATGCACTATTATGTGTTTAATTTCATCAGGTAGCATATGAATTATGTATGTAACATTATAAAAACAAGCACAACCAAAATTCATGTTGAGAAATTTTAAAAGTGCATTACATATCTAACATCACAAAATTTTATGATGCAACATAAAAAACAAAAAGAACATCTGACACTCAGACCCAAATCTCTGGCCTAGTTGTTCATGGTGGGGTGGGCCCATAGGCCGGAGGAGGCAAGTTTCTTGCTTTTGCGTCTACTGTTGAAACATGCAACTTTTAGTTACATAACATTTTTGCACAGACGATAGCTTTAGTATAGAGAAAAGAGTAAAGCCCATTTTGCTCCCTGAGCTTTCATCGAGTTTAAAAGACCCCATGAACTCTAAAACCATACATTATACATCCTCATCTCCTAAAACCATTTAAAACACCCCCGATAACAGTAAAGGGTGGTTTTGAAGGCGGTTTTAGGTTTTTTTTTAATTCGATGACAACTTCAGGGGGACAAAATAGACTTTACTCTTTGTTTTATATTTTATTGTTTCCTATAAGCTTCTATTTAAGAAAGTAAATTGTTTAATGATTATTTGAGCTATTCACTATATTAAGATTACAAATAAGTTTGTTGCTAAATAAGAGTAGATACCCCGCACTACGAATAAGGTTATTGCTCAAAGATATTTGATATTTCTCAGGTTATGTATAAGTATGTTCCCATAGTTTTGATGAATTCAAAAACCAATTTAAGATTTACTATTGGGAATATCTTATTGAGAATTTGTAGAAAAGAATTTTAATGGACATTAAAATTCTTAAAAAAAATTCTTAACAGTAAATAACTCAAATAATCTTATAAGAAATAATAAAATATAAAACAAATAGTTAAGTCCATTTCGTCCCTCTAAACTTGTCATTGAGGTCATCAAAACCACTATTTACTGTTGTAGGAGGGTATTTTAAATGGTTTTAGGAGATAAGGGTGTATAATATCTGGTTTTGAAGTTCAGGGGGGTCTTTTAAACTCGATGACAAGTTCAGGGGAGCAAAATATAATGGACTTTACTCTAGAGAAAATGACAGAGTAATATATGTTATCTAAAATATTATAAAGTAAATAAAACAGTTGGTAATCTTTTAGTTAAAATCAATTCATAAATAAAGGTCTATTGAAAGTAGAAAAGCATACATGAAAGAATTGGAATGTACAAAGTAGGATACTGGAATGTTATGGCAGTCAAATTTTAGAGATAATTGAAGTTGTTTTTATATAATTCTCTCGTGTATAATTGTGTTTCCTCTACCAAACCTTGGTGCGGTTGGTATATTCTATATAAGCAAACTATCAAGCGTATCTATGTAATAAAATCAAATGATTTCTTTTACTTTATTAATCAGATCATCCGTGCCTTTACGTTGGATCCACCTATAAGGGCAAAAGAAGGTGAAAGGTACAGATCCATCAAAATTCCAAGCTAGACAATGTTTCTAGCAAATACTAAATATTTTCTCACCATTTATAACATGTGCGTGTCGTACGTGCATCTCTACTAGTCAACGGAAAAATTGTTATTGTTCTCTTACGCTCGCTTCCTATGGTACACAAAAATCTGATATAATTTTAGGATCCCATAATTGTTTTTCCTTAGTTACTAGAATATGAAAATATCCGTCGTCAATTCATCATAGTTAGCCTCTTCCTTCCTTGTGAGCCGATCAAAATATCCGTCATCAATTCATCATAGTTAGCCTCTTCCTTCATTGTGATCCGATCAGCCCATGTTCTGACCGGGATCCCCGAGAGAAGTTAAGGGTTTCTCTAGTGGTGGAGAAAAGCGATTCATATGGGATGAGGTGGCAGCCTATGGATCAGCTCATTCCCACCAGAGCACATCGATTCATGCGAAGAGAGAGAAGAACCGATTCATTTTCTTGCACCGGATCATCATGCGTGAAAATCAGTTTGTTTGTACACCTTTATTCTCTCTCCTCATGCTATTCGATCAATTTGGCCAAAAGCTGTGAGGGAAAGGTTGAATGGGTCCTAGACCACTAGAGAAGTATGGGTCATCATCACGATGAATCGGTTTTGAGTACACGTGGCTGACTTTTTTCCCTATGAACCGAATCACCAGTAAAGATGCCCTAAAGGGGGTGAAGAACAGTGAGGAAGTTGCCCTCAATCAATGAGCTCTCCTTGACGTTAGCTTTGTGCACGTCACCTCCCTGTTATCACAACCTTGCCATAGTACTAATGCAGTGCTGTCGAGTGTTGCGGCAGGCGCTTCGAAGAGTAGGATCAAGTCAGAATCCAAGCTCACAGCAACCACGAACCTATAACCTATTCAAGGGGCAAGGCTGAAGGACTGCTCAACGATGCACGTAAGAGCTTGATCTCCTCCCCGGCAATCTTAAGAACAAACCCAGACACGGACAGGCCGATGCCGCCGTCCTAATGGCGGACCTAGCACAATGGCTGGGTATTCCCAGTAATACCCAGCTATTTAGGCAAACAAACAAGTGTATATAGTCATATACTTCGTATACAACATCTAGGCAAGCTCGATCAAAGAGTCCGTACGTCCACAAAACAGCGGCATGCCCTACATCGCCCTAGAACCACATATGTGCAAACCAGCCATGTGCCCTTCGTCGCATCGCATCTAGCTTCAGACGGTCACGCAGTGAGCCAGCGAAAGCTATTTGCCCTTCCTGGCGAAAACACATCCCTTCCCCATGGCTCATTTTTTAATTACTCATCTTTGCATGAGTGTCATTGCCAATCAATATTTTATTATTGATTTCTAGTTCTAAGGTGTGATATTCATATGTTTATGTGTCATTGTAGTCCCATAAGTGACAACATAGAAAAAAATCAAATGGTGAAACGTGAAAGGTCTGTGGAGAAACAAATGTAGAATACCAACCTTATAATTGATTGTAAGAAGCTTGGAATCATATTAATGAACCTAGAATGAGAGGACAAATAATTCTACGTCATACACTTTGAGTTTTTTTTTTCTATCGGTTGATCAGGAATACCCAACTCCCTAATCCTAGGTTCGCGCAGGGTTCAAACAAAACATCGAACTCGACTGAACTTTTTTTTAACGAAACGACAGAACTTTAACTTTTCTTTTTTTTTTACAGCAGGGAGTGAACTTTCTTTGTTTGCCACCTTTTCTCTTTGTTACAGAACCGAGGGGGAGTATAGTATCCCGAAGGAGCCGTACGTCCCCTACATGAACAAGACTGGCTCAGGTAAGCGCAGTCGTGAAGACAAGTTCCCAAGCAACAAACACATTGTCATAGTCGTCACATGCTGTTTTGTCCTGTCTTGTGCAATACTCCTGTAGTACTTATGTTTTAGGTGTGTGCTTGTGACACACAACGAGTTATCATCACCATGTTTTAGCTGTACGTCGGCGTCGATTCTCAAAGCTAGCCAGCCATGGTGTAATTCTTACTGCTTGTGACAGTTATCGTCTCTGTGAGCTGTTGACATTGATTCTCAAAGCTAGCTGGCTGTCTTGCAACTTGCAATGCACAGTCTAGTGTAAAAGTGTGGTTGCCACACAGATAGATCGAGTCTATTTCAGAAACGGAGCCATAAGGGAAAAGCTTTAAAGATTAAAGGCCATTCTTCTCTCCCGATCTCATTTTCTGTTGCCCGGCACGACAACGCGGAGTGCTCGATTGATCCACCTCGCGGCAAGCGCATCTGATTTTTTTTTAAAAAAACGAGGACATGCATGTGAGCACATAGAAGTTACACGCGGGTCTATTAACGGGCATACTACACGGTTTACAAATGACTAAACGCGAGCCAAGCCACGTCGGGTCTCGAGAAGCAACGCCTCGAAGGAGGGTACAACACCAAGACGGGTCGCCGTCGCTCGTCCATAATGGATAGGGTTTTCACCTCGAGACTCTAGCTGGTATGGAGACTCCACCAAGATGCCCTTAACGGGGAGAGCGACGCCCTAGGGCGCCGGTGTCTTAGGCTTTCGCTCGGAGCCTCCGCCACCTGCAGCACGCACACTGCCCATTCCGCGCCGTGAAGTGGAGACGTGCCGCATACCGCTCTATCCGTTGCCTCCGCAGGAACCAATGCATGCCCAAAGGATGGATGGCGCGGCACAGACAGGTGCGTCTGAATTCCAGACGCATTATAAGAACAAAGGGCACATATGCATGGTGGGCCATTATGCATTTTCTACAAATAAACAGCTATATGCACATATCGCATAGTCTAGAATATTAAAATATATTCGTGTTTCTAAAAAAATACAATTTCCACAAACGAACCATTATAAGAATTCGACCATGACCACGATAAATTAGTCCAGACTCCTTGTATTATGAACTTCTCACCATTATTCACATCACTATTAAACGAGCTATCAACCATAACAAAAGATTGGCATCTGCAATCAGCACAGCGCCAAGCAAGAGGCCATATGGTATCCAAATGACAAACAGAGGCCCCCCACATTTGGATCCTAGTATAGACAAGGAGAAGAGGACTCCAAGAAGAGATAAAAACAAATCACGGCTAATAATTAGAAACCAACCTTATATGTAAACAAATAATTTAGTTTGAAGAAATCATCCATAACACATAAGGAAATAAGAAACCCTACGTAGTCCAATGCAATTGAGCCTAATATATTGATGGGAAAGATACCAATGATAACTAATAGGTACTAAATGAGCTTGAGCACATGATTGCATATGGAGTACACATTACTTACGAAGCATGTTGCTGGTACATTGTGTGTCGCGCACACAACGAGCCTCACTCTCCCATGAGTTCTTTGCGTAGCCACTCGCTCCTCATGTCCATTCATAGGGTAATAAGAGTTTTATAAAGGCAATTGTGATAGCATAGTAGAAGATAAGCTCTCCCCAATTCAGCATCGGACATGTTAGGTATGTCCTTGAGTGCCATATCGATTTCTCTATGTCTGATCTCGCGCTCAAGCCAACGAGGCTTCCAAGAAGACTGGGATGAGCTTGTGACAGTGATCGTCCCTGTGAGCTGTCGGCATTGATTCTCAAAGCTAGCTGGCTGACTTGCAGTTCTTACTGCTACTGATAACCTCGTGCATGAACAGAACATCTCTTGCAAATTGCAACACACAGTCTAGTGTAAAAGTGTGGTTGCCACACAGATAGATCTAGTCTATTTCAGAAATGGAGCCATAAGGGAAAAGCTTTGAAGATTAAATGCCATTCTTCTCTCCTGATCTTGTTTGCCGTTGCCCGGCACGACAACACAGAGTGCTCGATCGATCCATCTCGCAGCACGCGAATCTGAATTCCGCACCGAGACGTGAAGACACGCACTGCCCATTCCGTGCCATGCCTTTGCGTCTCGGCAACACACACGCACTGCCCATTCCGCGCCATGACGCGAAAACGTGGCACTACCCATTCCGCACCAAGACGCGAAGACGTGGCGCAGACCGCTGTCCGTTGCCTCTGCAGGAACCAATGCCCAAAGGATGGATGGCGCAGCTTAGACATGAGCATCTGAATTCCAGATGCATTATAAGAACAAAGGGCACATATGCATAGTGGGACATTATGCATTTTCTACAAATGAACAGCTATATGCACATATCATTGCATAGTCTGGAATATTGAAATATATTCTCATTTCTAAAAAAAATGCAATTTCCACAAACAAATCATTATCAGAATTCGACAACGATAAATTAGTCCAAACTCCTTGTATTATGAACTTCTCACTGGTATTCACATCACTATTAAACGAGCTATCAACTATAACAAAATATTGTCATATGCAATCTGCACAACGCCAAGCAAGAGGCCATATGGTATCCAAATGACAAACAGAGGCCCCCCACATTTGGATCCTAGTATAGACAAGGAGAAGAGGACTCCAAGAAGAGATAAAACAAATCACGGCTAATAATTAGAAAACCAACCTTATATGTAAACAAATAATTTAGTTTGAAGAAATCATCCAAAACACATAAGGAAATCAAAAACCCTACATAGTCCAATGCAATTAAGACTAATATATTAATGGGAAAGATAGCAATGGTAACTAATAGGTACTAAATGAGCTTTGCACACACACACACACATAATTGCTTATGGAGTACACATTACTTATGAAGCATGTTGTTGGTACATTGTGTGTTGCGCACACAACGAGCCTCACTCTCCCATGAGTTCTTTGCGTAGCCACTCGCTCCTCATGTCCATTCGAAGGGTAATAAGAGTTTTATAAAGGCAATTGTGATAGCGTAGTAGAAGATAAGCTCTCCCCAATTCAGCCTCGGACATGTTAGGTATGTCCTTGAGTGCCATATCGATTTCTCTATGTCCGATCTCACGCTCAAGTCGACGAGGCTTCCAGGATGATCCATTGTTCTGCATTTCGGTGAACTTCAAATTGAAGACCCTTGAAATGACTTGGTGTCGATACCTATAGAGAAAGGCTGCACAAAATCATCAAACAAATTGATTGTGGATCTCACACATAACACAAGATATCAAAGAAGAAGATAAGTGAAAATAGCTGGTTTGATACATCATTCTTATTACGTTATATAGAATTAGAAAACACCAAGAAAGAAACTACTTTTGACAGCCATAGGAATCTCGGGTCATGTTTAGCAGAACTCCACAGCTGGATTCTCGGGCAAAAGTGATTAGGACTCTGAGGTTCTTTGGTAAGCTAACTAATTTAAGATGCTGATAGAGAACATTTTCCTCAAAGTTTTCTTAGTATTCCGATTGTTTACAATACATATGATTCGTTAGCGCTACAGGGGACAAAGCCATAGAGGAAAGGTCAGGCGATGCCCTGGTACGAATGCCAAAACAGTCTAAATGTGATAGGGGGGTAGGTCCATGATTGAGAAAGCTATTATGTGTCCGAGTACTTAAAGGCAAATACTACCTCATTGCAACTTCATGTTAGCTACAAAAATAAATAAAAGAAAAATGCATCAAACACATGGCGGGCAATACTAGCAGGCAGGAGAGTTCTCCAGATAGGACGCATCAGGCGAATTGGGGATGGAACAACAATAAATGTATGGAGAAGACCAATGGTTATTAGGGGTATAGGTCTTGAAAGTGCATTTGGCCCCCTAGTTAGTTTTAGTGTTGATGACACACATAATTTGGAGGTTTCATGCTTCTATTGAGTTATATGCAGGAAGTAAAGAAAAAGGGATGAAACGAAAATGAAAATTCTACAAAAGATCCCTGGAATCAAAAGAACAAGTGACGTGAAGCTCAATGGTGGAATTAAATCTTATTTTATGTCATTGAGTATAGAAAATACCGTACTATCAAGGGGGATGTGATGTATAAGCAAAGGATGCCATATTGCCTTGAAAAGATGAGAGAACTAATGTCGGGTAAGCACAAAAACACTTATGCTGCCATGACCGGATGTTCCAGCTGGGAGCCGGAAGTTCTAGAGTGGGAAAGAGCATTCTCGGATTTTGCATCTGCAAATTCCGGTTTGAGAGTTGACCCCACTTTTACCGTGCTGACCGGAAGTTCCAGTTCATAGCCGGAAGTTCCAGTTCCTTTGAGTAACAGCCACTAACGGCTTGTTTTGGGGGGTTTATATAAATACCCCCTCATACCCTTTCACTCACCCTCTCTTGCCCATTCGACAACAAAACACTCTCTCTTGCATTCCTTTGAGCTTCTCTCCCCTCTCTAGCCTCCAAATCATAGGGAAACACTTGGGAATAGATTAGTGGGGAGATTTGAGAAAAGAGAGTTGACTTTAGTGAGGTAAGACACTCATCCATCTCAAGAAGCACTTGAGGCATCCTTGGCTTGGATTTAGCATTTGTTACTCTTGGAGCTTTGCTCCTAGACGGTTAAGCATCGCCAAGTGCAACACCTAGATTGTGGGAGCGCCTTGTGTGGAACCATTGAGTAAGTGACTCGATCTTATCTATTCACCCCCTCTCTAGGCATCTACAAGATCCTCTCAGGTCTAAAACTTTTATTTCGTAAAGAGGGGGCAACGTCAGAGCAAGTTAGTGAATTACTAAGCCCGAATAGATTGTCATGGGACAATGAGGCCCTTGATCAGAACCCACTTCCACTTGATGCAGATTTGGCAAGGAGAATCCCACTTGGCCGCTCAACTGACGATGTTTGGGCATGGTTAGGGGAGCGTCATGGTCTCTACACGGTCAACCCCAGCTATCATATGCTTGTAGAGGCAAAGGCCCAACAGTGAGAATACAAATAGAGGAAGGTGAGTTACTCGCACAACTCTGATGATCCTAGGTGGAAAAAATGTGGAAATGCAAGTTACCTCCAAAGGTTCAAGTGTTTTAGTGGGAGCAGGGCCAATCTTCCTCTATGACATATCAACCCGATAAGTATCTATAACACTTGCGGGGCTCGGGATGAGACGACCTTCCATGCACTGCTGGAGTGAACTTGTGCAAGGTGTTTCTAGGTCAGAGTTCTAGAGCTCACATGTTCTAGGATTCATGGGCATCAACACTAATGGAGGATACAACATGTGGACAGAGCGATTGGACGATCATAATGTGTGGAATGTGGTCGCTTTGGCTACAAAACATAATAGAGATAGCCCAAGAGGACTCTCATCGCCTCAACGTTGGCAAACCAATGGCCACTAGCAAATACTCTGAACGTCAATGTTGATGGTGCTTTTTCCTCAAGGAATGGGCCAGGGGAGATAGGGGCAGTGGCTAGGGATGATGGAGAAGGTTTCTAGATGGCCACGTATCAGCGTCTTCCAGTTATGGGCTCAGCTTTAGCAACAGAAGTAGAGGCTCTTCATGTGGGTGTGCAGCTGATACACACATTGACAGAGGGGCCAATGGTAATGGAAACAAATTGTTTGGAGATAGTGGGTTTATGGAACAACGGGAGAAGTCAAAAGTTAGAGATAGCGCTGATCTTTACTGACATTCAAGAACTAGTTTCGTTATTCTCCTCATTCTGCGTTGTGCTCATTTTGCTGCATCTAGTGATTTTGAAGTTTGGGCAAATGCCCCGTCCTAGCTTTCTCTTGCAAGTCTTGCAAGATTATTGCAATAATGTGGAATGAATGAATGAAGAAGCTATCCCCCCCCCTCCAATAAGCAATGAAGAATGGAACTTCTCATGATGATCATGATAAAGAGTTAATGGAAGCAACTGAAGAGCTAGAGGTGCAACATGGATGTTTGGAAGGGTAAAATTTAAAGACATAGAAGTTTTTCATCAACAAGAGAAGGAATTGCAACAAGATTGTGAAGAACCACCTCCGGTTCATGTGATTGAATTGATCTCAACTCTGATGGATGAACCAAAAATCCCCCTCGATGGAATAACACCAAGGCTGAGGTATGCATTGAACTTTCAAGATATTATTGGTTATGATGATAATATTTTGAAGTACTCATGTTCAACCGATAGTATGAATGATGATTCAAATTCTATGCCTTTATCCAATGATGATCATGATTATAGGCTAGAATTTTTTGAGAATGATAAAGAGGCAATATTTGTTCTTGAACCCATTGATTCTATGCCTAAAGAACCTTTGCCTAATAAAAAACTAAGTGCTAAGCGAGAAACATATGCTATTTTTAATTACAACATGCTTTAGTGCTACAATCTAGGTGTGGTTGTGATTATGGATGCATATGTTTACAATAAGTTCTACAAATACCGATCTTGCTTTGCGCTTGGTCAAGCTCATGACCTTAAAAGAGCACACGGGAGAGGTCCGGAATTTCACCAATTATAATAGCTTTCGGGGATGCCGATATTTCCTTCGTTTCCCCATGGCCAGGCGGCGGCGGTGCGAAATCAAGCTCGAGCATGTGTAGGAGGGATGTGGGCTGCGTGTAGGCAGGAAGGGCTAGGGTTACCACCCACGGTTCGCGCCATGGGCAACAAAAATCCTTGGTGGCTATTTCGCGCCATTCGGCAGAAATTCTCTGCGCACACGCACGGAGAGCACGACTCCCGCCTTCCGAATCCCCACTTCTTCCTCCGCTATAAATCCTCACCCCCACTTCGCCCTCGACCAGTCGCCATTGTGGTTCGTAACCTCCTCTCCTCTCCTCCTCTCTTTCTCTTCCTCCCTGCAGCGGTGAGATCTATGTGAGTCCTCTCTTGAGATCTAGGCAAGTAGACCCATTTCCCCTTTCGATTCGATTGTATTTATTTTGATTTCTCCCTTCTAATGACGACTTGTGCAGGCACGCAGTAGATCTGTGTTGGTTTGCTTGGTTGAAGGTATCTGTGATTCTCTCCTCTCTCCGCTTCTATTTCATCTCTAGTGCGCTGGTTACTTGAGCTGATGTAGAATATGGGTGGATTATTCTGAGCATATATGTCATGCCTATGATAGATTATGCTGATTTGGATTATTTTTTAGCATATATTTGATGACTATGATATATTTTTTATGACGCTATTTACATTTGAGCATTTGTGGCATGCCTATGATTTGTTTGTGTTGATGATGATTACATCTGAGCATGTTTGCCCATGCCAAAGATACATCTATTTGTTGTTGATTAAATCTAAGCATGATTTGCCCCTACCTGTGTGATGTATTTGTCTTGATGCTTGATGTTAGCTTAAGCATGTGGATAAGGATCTATTATTGTTGCTTTTCATGTGCATAGATGTCTACTGAAGAAAAGAGAACCATGCTCATTATTCAGGCAACTGCTCTAGTCACTGCTATATATGGATTCATGATCAATAGGTTGACTACATGTGCAGAGGAATCAAGTCCTAGAATCACTTATGCCCCAATGAATGCTATGAACGAAGAACGGCAAAAGAACTTGAATAAAATTTATAATTGTAATGATGTGGAATGTGTTAACATGCTTAGAATGAGAAGAGCCCCTTTTTCAATCTTTGCAACTTGCTTACAACATACATAGCAGTGTAGAAGAGCAAGTTGCTATGTTCCTTCATGTTGTTGGCCACAACCAACATTTTAGAGTGATAAACCAAACCTGGAGGCGTTCTATTGAGACTGTGAGCCAACATTTTAAAGAGGTTTTGTTTGCTATTAGAGAACTTAGAGAAGACCTGATTAAGACCTCATCTAGTGATACACCACTTAAAATCAGGAATAACCGTAGATGGTATCCATATTTTAAGGTAATCTTGCATCTCATAATCTGTAATTGGTTAATGTTCCATGTCATAAGCGGTAACTAGTGAATCTTGCATCATGTAGGATTGTGTGGGTGCCATAGATGGAACACATATCAATGCTAGAGTGCCAGCAAAGATGCAAGCTACTTTTAGGGGGAGGAAGCTTAGCCCAACCCAAAATGTGCTTGCTGTTGTGGACTTTGATTTGAGATTTACCTATGTAATGGTTGGTTGGGAGGGCTCAGCTCATGATGCAACTCTTCTTGCTAATGCACTGTACAGACCCGATGGGTTAGTGGTTCCAGAAGGTAATGAAATTGATTGATCACCTAAATTAAATACTAAAATATTGACTATTACACATTAGAAGGACCAATACATTATGTATGCTTGTTACAGGGAAATTCTATCTAGTACATGTTGGATATGCTTGTCGTCCTGGTTTTCTTCCTCCATACAGAGGCACTAGATATCATTTTAATGAATATGGTGCTAGAAACTACCCAACAAGCCCAAGAGAGTTGCTCAACCTAAGGCATTCCAATTTGAGAGTGACAGTGGAGAGGGCATTTGCTGCATTGAAAGGTTGATTCCGTATTACAGGCAACAAACATTTCCATCCATACAAGACACAAGTCAAATTGGTGCTTGCATGTTGCATTTTACACAACTTGATACTTCAGTGTGGTGTAGATGAGGTTATTCCACTAGAGTCTACTTGGGAGCCCAACATCAATACCCCATCTGGTCATTCTGTTGATATTCCTGACAATTCTTCTTGGGCTTCAATTAGAGATGATTTTGCTAATCTGATGTGGGCAAATAGAGGCAACTATCATACCTAGGCTTGATTTGTGTAAGACATGTTATGTGTAAGACTTATGCTATGTGTGTCCTTCGTCTTGCAATATGAACTCTTGTACTATTTATGTGTTGTTGGACATACTGGCATTATGCAATGATGATGTTTATATTTCTGCTCTTTTACTTGAGGCTTGGCATTATGCAATGATGATGTTTATATTTAAGCTCTTTTACTTGAGGCTTGGCACTATGCAATGATGATGTTTATATTTTTGCTCTTTTACTTTAGGCTTGTCTTTATGCAATGATAATTTTAATATTTCTGCTCTTTTACTTGAGGCTCGGCATTATGCAATGATGATTTAACATTATTGTTATATAAGTTGAGGTCATGGACATGATGATTACTATATTATTTTCACTTAAGGGCATGGAATTTTCTTTTACCTTACTCTATCATCTGAGTGGGGTTGCCCATTGTCATTAGGACATGGAAAGGACATGGGTCTGTTTGACTTGGGGGCTAAGGTTGATGCTGTTGTCCCAACTGGTGCACAGCGTGTTGCAGCGCCTGATGGTGCTCCAGCTGCAGCAGTCGCGGGGCAACAGGGTAGGCAGTCCATGAGATGGACCAATGTCATGTCTGGGTTTGTGCTACGCCGCTTCTGACAGCTGATCACTACTGGGGTGAGAACCGACAAAGATTTCAAGGAAATGCACCTGAACCAAGTGGCTAAGGACCTCCATGAATTCACTGGGAATGAGGTCACTGGGACCCAAGTGTACAACCATCTTAGGAAGTGGAGGCAGAGGTGGATTAGGGTCACCAAACTAAGGGAACTTAGTGGTGCTTTGTGGGATCAGGATAACATGATGATAACTTTAGAGGATGAGCACTACAATGGTCATGTCAAGGTGCGTTAGCAACATTCCATTCATGCACTGCATTGTTCATTGTCTTTACTCACCCTTAATATGCAATGCAATTCATAACTCACCATTTGTTTTACTTTCAGGCACACCCTAAGGATGCTGAGCAGCTTAACAAGCCAATCGAGAACTACAAGGAGATGGAGGTCATCTTTGGCAATGGACTTGCCACAGGCAAGCTTGCCATGGGATCTAGTGAGCCTTTGGGTTCACCATCTGACTTTACTGAGACCAATGTTGAGGACTACAAGTCTGATGAAGGTAAGGTATTTGGAGAGACATCCAAGAATGCTGGTGGTGGTGCTGGGGCAGGTGCCAGGGGTTCTGGTGCTGGCCACAATAGGAAGAGGTGCATGATCACTAATGACATACATGTCATGAGTGGCATGACTGCTGTAGTAAATATGTTGCTGAGGCGATCCATGAGACCAACGTTGAGGACTCCCACCCTAGTCTCTATGGTGATGTGATGTTCATGCCTGGTTTCACAGAGGAAGCCTTGATTGTTGCATATTCACACCTGCTAGACAACAGGGCTCATGGAACTGCATTTGTCAACATGACAGATTCTCACCGTGTGCTCTGGATGAGGACTTTCTTAGCCAAGCACTACTATGTGTGAGCTTGCTCATGCTGCTATTGCTTGTTGATCCACATTTTGGGTGGATTTTGGGTGGTGATGGTGATGGCGTCCTAGTGGTTCTCTCTTTTGTGCAGTTGATCTGATCGTGCATTCTTTTGTGTAGCTAACACCTAATCTAGCTGACCTTAGCTTCTAGTTGCTACTCAATATATTACTACACATGGACCTGTAGAACAACTATATATATATTCTACACGTCTACTACTTCATTATGTACTGCATCAAAGACTTTATTGGATCAACCATAATTTTATCTTCATGATGCTTTCCTGATCTGTTACTTTGTTTTGAGCATTTTCCATGGTCCATGATGTTATCTGATCCTTTTTTCTGAGCAATTGTCTATGGCCAATGATGTTATTTTTACATTGCACCTATATTCCTGAGCATATGCCATGGCCAATGATGTTATCTGATCCTTTATTGTTATTGTTACTCATCCCTCTATTTTGTAAAACTGTTAGCTATGTCTTGTTATATGAGCTCACTACCAATTGCCATTGACTTATTTGTCCATGCGATGTTTTCTATTCTGAGCATATGCCAATTGTCAATGATTTATTTGTCATGCCATGGATGTTCTGAGCATATGAGCTCACTGCCAATGATGTGTGTTCATGTCCAGATATCTTCTAGTTGTTGACAACAATTTTTGAAGTTGCTAATGTTTGTGTGCTAGCCAGCTATGACATGGTATGTAGTTCATCGTGGCCGCCAAACTAGAGTCTTCTCCAGCTGGAATGCATGCCATGAATCAATGGCTACAAAGGGGCATGTTTCAAAGGTGGGTTACAAGACATGGGAGGAAGCTCTTGCTGCACTTCGTTGTGAGGAGAAAAAAAGTGACGTCAAAGCTACTGCCAAGAATCTGAATGAGTGTGCATTGACATGGAAAGATGGTGTAACATTAGTTCAGGCTATAATAATTGTCATTTTAATTTTCGTCATTATAGCTTTCCATTGGTAATTGTTGTAATCTACAGCATCTTTAATTTCTATGGGGTGGTAACCTCACCATGACATGAAAAGAGGTCACTCAACCACCGTGTATGCAGCCAACCAAACAAAGTATGCTTGTATCTGATATTTGAATCTTCTATGCAATCCTACCAACCAATCACCATCTCCACTTGGCCTGGCTCCAGCAAAATGGCAACCAAACAAGGCCCTCCTACATCCACCCAGCCAGGCTCCCGAGAGCCTGCATCCCTGGTACTAGCCAGGCTCGGTGGAGAAGGAAACCAATCAGAACCCTGATCGCCAACCTCGACAAGATCGCTAACAATCTTGCACCGACCATCAAGATCGTCGAATCGGCTCTGCTTCCAAGCAAGCCAACCTCCTTCCGCTTCGGATTGAGGAACGTGGCCGTAGCATACCAGCGGCGAATCTTGAAGCCTCTTCAAATCTGATCTGAAGACCCCCAGTCCCCGGACTGTGGTGAGTGGCAAACACCAAGGAAAACCCTCCGACCTTGTCGGATGGTTAATTCCACGTGTCCTCCATTCCACCGCCAGGTGTTCGTCGTTTCCTCCCATGAACCGACACCTGACGACAAGACAGCTACCGTCGGTGCTCTACGCGACGAGTGTAATCAAGATCGCGAAAGGCGCAGGGCCAAGGAAGAGCAAACCACAACCACAGCCACCACATACAATGGCAACCAGAGTTCCAACGGAGCTGATTGCCGATGTCGTCCCAATATCATCGATCCCCATGATCTCAACGGAGACTTCGAGCAAGTCCATGGCGCCAACATCTTCAACTCTCCTATGGCCAATGTTGGTGTCGTACTCACCGACCTCGAAGGTGTCCTGATGTCTAAAAACATTCACCACGCCTTGACACCACTCCGCGCCATCCAAAGGCAACTCCCAACCCAAAGCCAGACTCGCACCCGAACAGCCACGGGTTGACAAAGCACGCGCACCAATAGCCAAGTGCCATGTTGGTGGGACGAAACCGACTCTCATGACCGAAGGCGAAGGCGATCCCCTCCTGCCACCTCCTCAACGCGTGATCTCCACGATTGCCTATGCCGCAATGACCTCTGACCATGCATCAACAACCGCCATCGTGAGCGCGATGAACAGAAGCTCCGCCGCCATGCCCTATACAACAGAGAATACGGTGTCCTAGGCGTCGAGGTCTAAGTCATGACTCAGACAAACCCGAGGGATCTCCAACCTCAGATGAGCGACGCATTTCTCATGAAGAAGAACTTCGTCGACGCGACAACAACAACCGACGCTATAGCGACCAAGATCGCTCGTCGGACAAAAGATCTCCAGAGCATCCGACCAGGCCAACCACAAACATCGCACCTCGGGGTCATCTGTCCATTATCGACATCCCTGATGATGACATCCCAGACTCGAGCCTCGATGCCTTTGCCTGCTTCACTACTTGGCTTCGTGTCGTTGAATGACCCTAGAACTTCAAACCATCGATGGTTGAGAAGTATGATGGGCGGTCCGACCCCAAGCTCTGGCTCAAGATGTTCTCCACTGTGCTCCGAGCAGCACACAGCTCTAGCGACCAGATGGCCGCCTATTTTCCCGCCATGATGGGCAAGGTCGGCCTCCTATGGCTCGAAGGGCTCCCAACCGATTCAATCGACAATTGGGCCCAACTGTGCAAAGCTTTTACACTGAATTTCCAGGCGACATACGTCCGACCTGGAAACAGATGGGTGCTTGCTCATGTCTGCTAGAAGCCTAGCGAATCCCTCCGCTTGTACACCGACCGGTTCTTCGACAACCATAACCAATTAGTTGGAGTCGAGGAACGCGACAACATCGACAACTACCTCTCTGGCATCCTCGACAGACGCCTCTGGCGCGAGATATTCAACGCTCAGTTGACGACAACCTAGAAGTTGATGGAAGCCATCAACCTCCATGCCTCCACCAAAGATACAGAGCACGTCCAGTTATAAGATGACAGGAACCACGAGCGCAACAACAACCCTCCTCGCCGCGACTTCGGGCGAGACCAAGGCGATGTCGGCCAACCCAGGAAGCGCAACGCTGAGGTCTTCCTCACCAACGGCACCCCGCCGAATCAAGCTTGTGAGGACTTCCTCAACGCTCTGTGCCAGTACCACAAAGATGCCAAGCACACGAATAGAGCAAAACTCCAGCAAAACAACAGGAGAAGTCAAAAGTCGGAGCTAGTGCCGATCTTCAGTGACATTCAAGAACTAGTTTCATCATTCTCCCCGTTCCGTGTTGTGCATGCGCACAACCAACATGGCCGCACATGCTTGTGCTCATTTTGCTGCATCCGGTGATTTTGAAGTTTGGGCAAATGCCCCTCCTAGCTTCCTCTTGCAAGTCTTGCAAGAATGAATGCATGAAGCTACCCCCGCCCCCCACCCACACGGCCCTATCCCACCCAAAAAAAGAGAAAGCTATTATAATTATCCATTTAGGAAAAAGCAACAATCTGCCACAAAACATGTTGGTACGAGAAGAGTTTGGCAATCCCTAAAGTTGATAATATATTGTTTAGTTACAAAATAAGCATAAATATAGTAATTACTCTAATTTTGTACATTATAGGACTGATAATTTCTATAAAGATATAATTTGTCATTAATTTTGTGGTTGTAAGCATATACTACTTCTGGATATTACATGACATATATATTGTAGGCAAACATATAATTTGTCATTAGGGTATACTATAAAACAATAAAAGAGATCTTGCAACCAAAATTGGGAGGAGGAAAATCAAGGTACCTATGGGCGCGGGTCTAAATCTTCACAGTATAGGCGATGTCTGATGTGAGGCAGAGACACGCGCCGTCCTCAGGTTACCCACTGGATGTCGTAGGAGCAAACGGACAAACACGTTAGGTGGTCAGCGGCGTAGCTCCTTGAGCGAGGAGTAAAGATGCGGGTGGCTCTCGGTGTGGAATCACGTAGGCGAAGGAGCACGTAGTACGACGGGCAATGGATTCAGTCGCTGGAGAGGTGCCGATGGAAGGGAAGGAGTTATATGCCCTTTCACCCCCAACGGCGGCGTGCCTGATGAGGTCAGTGCGGCGCGGCGGATTGATAGGAAAGGGATGCCAAACCCTAGAATTTTTTGTTTTATATACTCATAGAAAGGTGGATTTGGGCCTTGGGCCATAGACCAAGGTGTGGGCTAACAACACAACACTAGAAGCCCAATTATTCATTATTGTGGACCAGTCATATGTTTGTTGGCCTCGGCCTATTTGTTATCCTCAAAAACTCAAAATTGGTTGTGTTTTGAAGAAAAAATTGCTCGGGCCTTCCTACTCTATCAGCATGCTTCCTATGGTACACAGGAATCTGATACAATTTTAGGACTCCAGATTTTTTTTTCTCTTTTACAAATGGAGCTTAATTACAAGAGCATGAAAATGTGTCATACCCGGTTTTAGAAAGAAAACCGAGTACATCTCATATGTGCGCCAGGATCAAATTACACACATATGATAGATCATGAGTGAATAACAGAAACAGCACTCAAACGAATATTTAATAAATAAAGTATTTATTACACTCACGACTAAGGCACAAAGGCCAAATTAAACTGGTTCACACGATAACTAAAGACGATAACTCCAAAAGCACTCCACAGGCATCTGACTGGTGGAACACACGCCTAGAACTCATCAAGATCGCTGAGGTACTCCGCTCCATTATTACCTTCTGATCCAATATAAGCAAGGATGAGTACACTTATGGTTGGTACTCAGCAAGTGGGGTAAATATGCAAGCTATCAAGGAAAGGCTTGGTTTGCAGCGGTCAGCATTTTAGTTGGTCAAGTTTTATTAACAAGCAACTATTTACTAAGATATAAGTATATATCAACCCATATATTAACAATAAGTAAGCATAAAACAAATCATAAACATAACCAATAACATATGCATGCAATGATTTGATTCCATGTTTTGATAGATTAATCACGTGAGGGTCCAGGCCGTTCATGACCGCGAACATGGCTGTTATAACAGTTTTACACTCTGCAGAGGTTGTACACTTTCACCACAATTCGCGTAAAAGTCCCGAAGAACTTTAGACCCAACCATGCTGTGCTGATCAGGCACGTACCACACTACCAAGGTGTGACTGCATAGGGACGCTACGAAGCCTTTACAAAGAATTCCTACATGTGTGTTTGTTCCCAGCACTTACGGTTTCAACAGAAGACAGAGTCTTCCGATCCCTGCACCAACACATCCACAAATAAATAACAACCCAACAGGCAGCACAAAACACAACCCATATAGTATTGTGGTTGTACGGTAAATCCCGGGTGGTTCTCCATGTTCCGATTAACATGGTGATCTTGTATTAACATAACAAGATATAAATAATAAGGATATCATCAATGTTGGATAGAACCCATCATGAACCAAGGTTAAGCATCTAGCATAGCTACCCAACATAAAAGTAAACCCGGTGTATCAAGGCTTAGGTGTAAAAGACTAGTCATCCTTACATAGGACCCATCAAATTAATGCATCGCGAACATGAATATAAACTTTGTTGTCATGCAATGTGTATGGGTTCAAAAGAGTATGCTGAGGGGGAAATCCACTTGCATTCCTCAAAGTACTGCGGTGGCTCCTCCTCGTAGATTTGATCTTGATCTCCCTCGAACGGACCGTTCTCTACACGATTCGCACAAGCATTCAATAAATAAAAGCAAAACAATACACCATACAACTTTTAAAGACACAAAGACGTGTCTAGAACTATTCTTCATGAAGAGACGATCACGTGAGCGCAAAGATCAATCAAAATGGATTTAAAACGGTCAAGATATGGCTAAAACAAAGTTTAGGGGCTTCTTTGAACTAAATCTAACTCTCCAGGGGCTTAAACAGAAGAAACAGAAGACCTAAAATCTAATTTTGTATAAAAACAAAAGGACTTTTGAGTAAAAAGGCCAAACAGGACTGCGGGTTAGATTTTTAGAAAGACCAGGGGCTAAACTGAAAGAAACAGGACCTAGATCTAATTATTTTTTAACTAGACAGGACCGCAGGTTGATTTTCAGAAAACCGAGGGGCTTTTCTGCAAAACGGCGCAGCTCACCGGTGCGACTCGGTTTGACTCGAGTCGGGCTCGATCTCAGCCGTTGGATTTCGATCGAACGGCGCTGACTCGACCGCGGCGGCGCTGGCGACGGAGACAGCGGCGCGCGGCGGATCCTCGCCGGAGTTGGGCAAAACTCGAGCTAGGAAGCTCTAAATCTCGCCGTGTTTGGCTTGGGAGAAAGCTGGGGATGTGGGGAGTCGATTTTTAGGGTTCTAAACGAGCTTTGCTCAACGGAGAGAGCTCGCATCGAGCTATGGTGGCTCGGCCATGGTGGCGACGCGACGCAAGCTCGAGAGAGAGAGGAAAACGACTCGGCGGCTTCCTTACCTCCACGCGAAACTCGACGACAAGCTCGGAGCGGCTAGAAGGCGCTTGGGAGCTCGAAATCGAAGCGGCGACTCTAGGTTAGGGTCTGGGCGGTGGAAGCTCGATTCGCGGCGGAAGCTGCGGCTTTGGGGTTTGGGGATTCAAGGGGGCTCGGGCGGCGGCTTATAAAGGCCGGGAACACCTTGCGCAAGGGGAAGACGGCGCGGAGACGGGCGGTGCGGGGAGTCGTCGGAGTCCTACTCGCATACGGCGAGAGGAAGAAGAAAGCGCCGACAAGCTGGGCCCACGCGTCAGAGAAAGAAAGAGAGAAGAGAGAGCGGGCTCGGCTGGGCCACTGCGCGCGAGCTGGGCCGCAAACTGGGCCGGGAGAAAGAAACCGGGCCGGCTACGAGTTGGACCAGGAAAGAAGATGGGTTGGGCTAGAAAAGAAAGAGGGAGAAGAGAGGGTTTGAACATTAATTTTAAACTTTTGTAAACCTTTTCAAAATTCAAACAATCAATCAAAAAT
The DNA here is from genome assembly GCA_015342445.1 of Digitaria exilis. NCBI lineage: Eukaryota > Viridiplantae > Streptophyta > Magnoliopsida > Poales > Poaceae > Digitaria > Digitaria exilis. The sequence goes on from JACEFO010002585.1 coordinate 471,402, forward strand.
ATATGCAGCAGCATGAAAGCAACAACAACTTTATTTGGCTCTAATGTAAATGTTATTTAAATATTTAAGAGCCAAAATTTAAATTTGCAACTTAATATTTCATAAAACATTAAAAACTAAGAAAATTAGTTGCCTATATTACTTTTAATGTGATCAGTAAAATTAGGGTGTTACAAAATGTTTGTCGTCATCCCGTCATAGTTAGCCTCTTCCCTCATTGTGAACCTTGATCAGCTAATGTTCTGACCTGAATCCCTGAGGGAAATTAAGGTGAAGGTAGAACAGCGAGGAAGTTGCACTGCTGTTGGGTATCGAGTCAGAATCCAAGCTCACAGCAACCACGAACCTATTCAAGGCGCAAGCCTCCACAACGATGAACGGAGAGCTTTATCTCCTGCCCGGCAATCTTAGGAACAAACGCAGACACAGACAGGTCGAGGCCGCCGTCCCATATCAGGCAGGGTTCGGACAAAACATTGAACTCGATTGAACTTTTTTTCTTTTTTGGAACGAAACGACTGAACTTTTGTTTACAGCAGGGAGTGAACTGGAACCGAGTGGGAGTATTCCGAAGGGAACACATTGTTTTAGTTGAGCTTGTAACGGACACTCAGACAGCGAGTTATCATCACCATTGTTTTGCCCTGGCGATGCCGTACGAGCTCCTGCTCCCCGCTCGGCCTGTAACCACGAGCTCCTACTCCAGGAAGTGGTCGCCCCGCATAGCCAGCGTCAGTTGACGGCACCGATGCCTTGCGCTCCGATTGAGGTGGAGAGCGCAGCAAGGAGAGGGCCGTCGCCATGGCAGACAGAGCTCGAGGAGAACGGCAGCAGCCTGCAGGGGGAAACAGGGGGGTTATTTGTTCTTTGGGCTCAATCATTTCAGGGATGGACGACGAATCCCTGCAAACATAGGAGTATCAGGATTCAGACGAACGTTGACAAGTGAATTTTCTCCGCTGACCAATCGCCCATTCATCCTCCTCACATAACACGCTTCTCAAGAAAAAATTTTACATCTTTCCTATTCATCCTCCCCACATAACACGCTTCCTAGAAAAAAAAAAAATTATTTTTTCCCCCCTCCGTCTAAACAGACAAACAGTCACTTGTTTCGGTTGAGCTTCTGACAGTGCTCGTCTCTGTCAGCTATCGGCATTGATGCTCAGAGCTAGCTGCCCCTGGTGCACTTCTTGCTGCTGCTAGCTGATAACTGTCTTCGTGCATGAACATCAGAACATCCCTTGCAATTTGCAAACACAGTCTAGTGTAATTGTGGTTGCCAGCAAGATCGAGTCTATTTCAGAAATGGAGTCATCAGAAGCTTTAAAGATTCAAGCCCATTCTTTTCTCCCGGTCTCGAGTGCTCGAGCGATCTGAATTACATTATAACAACAAAGGGCATATATGCATAGCGGGTCATTATGCAATTTGAACAAACAAACCATTATAAGAATGTGACAACGATTTAGTCCAAACTCTCTGTATTATGGACTTCTCACTGGCATTCACATCACTATTAAACGAGCTGTCAACCATAACAAAAGATTGTCAAGCTATCTCCAATCAGCACAGCGCCAAGGGACCATATGGTATCCAAATGACAAACAAAGATCCCCCACATTTGGCTCCAACATTGTATAGTATAGACAAGGAGAGGAGGAGGAAGGCTGTAAGAGTCGCTTCTAAGGACCACGGGCTCTGAAGAAGCACAGGCACCCGCCCGTCTGGCCTTCTGGTATCATGCCACCGCCCTTGCTTGTGTCCAGGGCCTCCAAGAGCCGCACGACCTCGTCCATATCTGGCCGCTTGTCCGGGTTCACGTCCCAGCACTTCCTCATGATGTTCGCCATCGCACTTGGGCAGCAGCGGGGGATGTCAGGGCGCAGATTCTGCAAAGACAAACCATTATTCATTTACATTACCCAAGTATATGGAACATAAATGTATGGTAGAACAGCTATTGAAAGTGAAGTCGGCAACTGGAAACAAACCTGATGAACAACAGCAGATGAGACGTCTGCAAAACTGAGGTCTGGATATGGCATGTCACAGCAGTAGATTTCCCATAAGCATATGCCAAAACTGTAGACGTCGCACTTCCTATTGTACGGCTTGCCTTCAAGGACCTGAGACGCCAATAGAGAAAGGCACAAATAGTAGTTGCTTAGAACAGAGATAATTAGATAAACTCTGACAGAGTAAAACACAGCCTGATAGCGAAAGGAAATGCAAAGGTGGCCATTTGTTTTCATACAATGCTTAAACAGTAAAGTAGTATACCTCTGGGGCCATGTAACCAAGTGTGCCCGTTGCACCTGTCATATCCTTTGGATTCTGAGCCTCAACACGAGCAACACCAAAATCTGCAATTTTAAGGTTCCGCTGTGTATCAAGTAGCATATTTTCAGTTTTAACATCCCGATGAACTATCTTTCTTGAGTGTAGATAGCTCAGTCTACAAAAAGAATAAAATAAATGGTCAACATGAGAATTAGTAAAAGAAAAATGCATGATGACGACTTTGCCCAACTTCTGAACAAAACGAGAGATTGCCTACCCTCTGGCCAGATCCAATGCTATCTGAACTACAACCTTGTATGCAAGCTTCCTTCGCCTGTTCTTTATCAGATATTGTTTTAGTGTACCACCAGCAAGATATTCTACCACAACACAACATGCTCTTGGCGGCAACTCAGTGCGCCCACCAGTGTTCGAACTATTGGCTGGAATCTTAAGGTCTGTAGTACCCATCGATGCACCAACGAACTGCAAGAAAGAAAGCAAAGAAGTAAACAAACTAAGTCGACCACAGGAAGAAAGCTAATACGGAATAGCAAAGACAGCACAAAAAGTCCATGAGTGTGTCACATACTGCTAAGACACACTAAGCAGAAAGTTTCACCTTTGTAACATTTGGATGGCTGAGCTCATGCCAGACAGCAACCTCCTGCTTAAATGATGCTCGCAGTGCAGCTGTTTCATTTTCTGTTGCATAGCCATCTTCACCCCAATCCAACAGTTTTACTGTAGAAATGATGAGAAAAACGGAATGAGCCAAAGCACATGAGAAGATCAGGATAGTGTAATGCATGTGCTATTGGTAATTTGTTAAAGCATATGACTCAACAATAATAGAATTATATAAACAATTCCATAATGTCCAGATAACTTCATCCATCTGACAGCATGATGTTCCTGAAAGCTGTTTATTTGTCTACAAGGCTAAGAAAGGGTATGGTGATAGATCCAAGATGTACATCATCTTGGTCCTGTGTAACAAGAGAGCTCAGGAACACCTGAATAAGCTCATGACACCAGAGATCACAAATGCAGATAACGCCTATATTGCCTATTACCCTTCTCCCAGTAGTATTTATGTTTTAGGATTTCTTGATCAGAACCTTAGAAAAAAACTAAATCCACAAAGGTGCAATTCTTCACATAAATAAACTAGTGCAAAGAGAAAAGCCACACACAGCCATTACACATCATTTGTGCTACATCACGTACAGGACTATATATTTGACATAGGTAAACATTAGGACTTCTTCTCTATATACAAGAACTGTTTCTTATTCACATGGAAAATGAAACGTAGCAGCGCCAACTATTTGCTAGAACAGGTATCCAATGATAGAAGAGGAACAAGGACTGTGAATATTCAGATCAATAAGAGCTAGCTTTTCCTGTTATTGGAGTATAAGACTAGCTAATGCGTTTATGTACATATGCCAACTAAATAAAGAATTGCATCGTGTGGCCTAATTGTATATTTCTCATTTACCAAGATGATATGCTTACTTCTATCAATTGTCATGTTAGCCTGCTCGAAGAAGTAAACCATCTGACTATCTACTGGAAACCAAGAATTCAAAAACCCCATAATCTCAAGCAGACAACCGAAACTAAAGAAGAAGGGAGCGAGAAAACTAGATACCTGCGACATCCTGCCCATCATAAGTGCCGCGATACACCGTGCCGTAGGTGCCCTGCGCGATGACGTACCGAATCTCGAGCTTGGCGAGGTCGATCTCCCAGTCCTCCCGGGGGCCCTGGACGGTGTTGCCCTTGTGCTTCTCCCAGGTCTTGGCCAGCTGCTTCTCCAGCTGGATGTCAAGGCTCTCCAGGTCGATCTTGTCGGCCCGCACGTAGGTCTCGTTCTTCGCCGCCGCCGACGCGCCATCACCGGCGCTCGACGCCATTGCGGCCCTGGACCGGCCTCCGACTTCCAAGAACTCACTTTCCCTCCCTTGTCGGAGGCTTGCAGCCTCCGCTGTGTTGGATGGAGCAGCGCAGCACTCCACAGGACCTCTGCGCCGCCAGGGGCAGAGGCTAGGATCACAAATTCTGCGTACACAAACAGGAAGGCAATGGCGTAAAGGGGCGGAATTTAAGCAGAATTGAAGGAACGGAGGCCCCAAAATCTTGGGACACGAACTGGTTACAAGCACTCCTCCAGCATGCGGCAAGCAAATCCCGCTGCGGAAAGAGGGGGATTGAAGCAGGGAAGGGAGACAAAGATTCGGATTTGGATTTGGTTGCGACTAAATTAACTAGCTCTGATATGAGCAAGGGAGATTACTCTCGAGCACGCGAGGGCGTGTGCTTACGAGCGGAAGGAGGAACCGGTCCCCAGGTCCCGTTGGATCTGCAGCTCCAGCTCCAGCAGCAAGGAGGGGGCAGAGCAGGAGGACGGCGAGGACTGCCAAAGAAGCGGGTAATTTGGGGTGACGCAGTCCGGTGAGGGGAGGTTATGGGATGAGGTAGGCGTGTGTGGGAGGCGGGAGGTGGTTGCGGCGACGGCGAGGCGGTGCACGGCGGCGAGGTGGGTCTGGGACAAGGAGGACGGAGCAGGTCAACCGTCAGCAGGTGGAAGAGAACAGGAGTTTCAGGCTGTGGTATATCAGTTGTCACGAGTATGAATTTCCGGCAATAAATGACGCAGATTAACCACGTTTTCAACATTGGGTATATGGCTTTTCAGCAAGGGGCGTGCCACCCGTGGAACAAAACGAATTCTTTTCGTTTTAAAAAAAAGTAATTCTTTAATATTTTCTTAAGAAGTCCAAATTAGGGAGAGAAGATGGCCAAAATAAGATACAACTAGTACCCAAACACCCATTTTTTTCTAGCTCTTTTTGACCGTGCTTCTCCTCACAACACTTTGGCCCGGTTTAGATTCAAAACATTTCTATCAAAAAGCATTATTCATCTAACTTTTCTCTATTCATTCCATCTCTTACACTCACAGAACATTATTCATCTACAGTGTTCTTTTTAACAATATATTTTTAAGGAATCTTTTGGCAAACTAAACAAACCCTTTGTACGAAACGCAGAAGCTGTGTCAAATCCGCTTCTCATATAAGTGTTTTTTTTATGTGCATGGCTTATCTAAGAAGTGTTTCTTGTCACTATTGTACGGTTGATGAATCATCCCCCAATACTACCGTCGAGAAAAATGAGGAGCCACACGATAGTTGTGCTGGTGCCATCTTTATAATTATTTTTTTCTACTGCCACACAACTACCACCATAAGGGCGTCCACAATGGAGCACCAAACCAGTCTATAGTGAATAAAAAATGTTCCCAACCAGTCCATAAACATTGTGCAACTGGTCCATAGGAGAGAATCTATTTCAGCTGCCCATAGTGCTATGGGCAGCCTATATAGAATAAAAAATTGTTTTTCTCTCTTCTCCCTCTCTCCATCTCTTTTTTTATTTGATTGCTGGTTCCATATATACTTTCTACATTGTGTAAGTTCTATAACTAAAGACTAACTGTAATAGAACGATCAGTTAGTCCAAATACACTGTGGTCGGCCTAATGCAGCATAGGAGGGGAGTCCCAGCCCACGGTTGCCATGAGCAGTGTCCGTAGCGCCACATAAGCTGGACATCGCACGTTTGACCCACACTCTCCAACGCATCGTTTCTAGCTGGGGTCCGTAATACATTTTTTAACCATCCTGTGTCTCTCTCCCACTGCTCTCTCTTCCTCTCTCTCTCATGGCTGCTCGGCGGAGGACGGCGAGGCGGCTCGTCAGCTCGTTTGATGCCAATCCATGGTGTTCTGGCAGCACCAGGTGCACTGGCTCGTTGCCGGAGCTCCGTCGGGAGGAGCACCGGCTGCAAGGACATTTCCTTCGCTCCCTATTTATTCCAAATCTGAACAACGCAACGCCGGCAAGTCGCACATCTTCTTCTTCTCTCCCAATTCAATTGTTCCATCGAGCTACAGCGTGCTTCCTCTGCTCTCTTTCCCATCGATCCAGCGAGCTCCGAGCAAAGCAGCAAGCGGCGCATGGAGGAGGCCTCTTCACCGGAGCCAGCTGCAACACGCGGGCATTGCAGGCAACTCGCGCAAGCAAGTTCCATGCGAGGCCGCCGCTCCACGGCGAGCTGGCCGGCCACCGGCCGGGCTCGACGTGCACAGCGGTGTCCCTTCACTTGGATCACCAGAACCTCTCGGCAGCACTGTCCGGCGGCGATGTCCAGGCGGAACAACGAGCGGCGCGGAGCCGGAAGTCTGCTACGGCAGCGGGTCCCACAAACCGCGTGGGGAAGACACCTTCCGCTCGCCCAACGCTTTCTCTGTGGTTTCTTATCGCTTTGGTTGACGCGCCGATACCGTGTCTTGCATGAGACCAGGGTTCACGGAACCGTTGAGAACCGGTCTGGTTTGACCGGTTCCTGACCAAATCGCCCCGGTCCGGTATAAAACCGCTCGGTTACCGCCTTCGAACCGACACTATAAAACCGCTTCCACCGGTTAGCCGGCCGGTTTCACCGGTTAGCCGGACCGGTCTTTTTAGGTTCGGGAACCGGTCTTACCGCGGTAAAAAAAACCTACATGAGACACGGTCTCTTCATTTTTTTTCTCTCTCCTCGTTAACTCTCGTGCCTCATCAGATTTTTCTTACACGACAACATATTTAATGCTATGAACAGGGCCGTATATTAGCAGGCCCAAGGTGGCCGACTGCACAGGGCCTCCAAATATTGCCTCGCAATATTTGGGGCCCCCAAATCTTGTACAAATTAGGTAATTATCTACTACTCAGTTCTAAAAAAAAAGAAAGAGAAGGTCTACTAAAACCCATATGAGCAAGCACTGGTCTTATTAACTTATATACAGTCACATACGTGAATGTTTAGGACTTGTCTTCAGTACTCGTATCATTTTACGTTTATTCATGAACAATTAGAGAATCAACCTATTTATCTCTCAGAGGCCACCTCTTCAATTGATATTCCGAACATCCTTTCATGTTATAGCACTGTCGTTTATTGACTTGCGAGTGAGACTCGACACCAGACCATGCATACTCATCTCAGTCTTAATTCCATCAGGTATATGTAGAAGCTCTATCTACCTTATCTATTTTAGCAATAATATTTCATACTTAATATGTTTCTATTGATGTAACAAATAATGTACGCTGAATTTTAGAATCAAGAGAAAGCATGCTTCGGTTATATCGTATTTTAGGGCCCCGTTATGTATTTCGCACCGGGGCCTCCAATTTCTAGGTACAGCCCTGGCTATAGACACCAGCTGACACAGAGGGTTGGGACTGCCCTGAGAGAGAAGTCGAGCTTAAGCCCCCCAAGTAGAGGTTAACGACATGTGTCGTTGTTGGCGGCGGGGTGTTGGCAGACGAGGAGATTGGGAAAGGGATTGGGGGTGTCGGCGAAGTCATAGCCTAGGCAGAGGTGAGTAGCAAAGTACGTAAAAGCTTATTGGCCTACTCAAAAGTAATCACATCGGGGAGGCTGAGCAAGGAGAAGGCACTCTGGTGACGAGATGGAACATGGATATTAAATCGAAGGATAAAGAGGAAAAAAAAAATACTAAAGCCTAATATGAAACAAGTGAGTTCACCATCTGTTTAATCTAAGTAAACAAGTGAGTTCGATTATTACCGAGGTTGGACGGCAACGACCTTCACTGGCGGTGGAAGCGAACTGCCTTTGATGGATAGCCAGGAAAGATAGCTTTTTGGTTGTGCGTGCGAGGAAGAAGAGGAGAGACCATTTTTTTTATTTGTCGTGGGGTCTCTCAATATTGCTGCACACTGTCCCTTAAAGAGCAATGCCATTTTCTTTGTGATAGGCCCCAATTTTTTATTTATGTTTTTACTTTTGCGCCGTGGAAGGCCTTGGCACGAGGTTAGCGAGACATAGTGGCTTGGTCTTGAAAAATAGAAATTAGCCTCTTTTTTAACTCACATATATAGATGGTATATTTATAAGCACCTTTAGTAAGCAGTAATGAATACCTGATACTTTTACACATAATCAACCAATCTTCTAAAACATTTACAGTTGGTATCTCTAAAAATAGTTCACCCGTCTAAAATTGCAAGTCGTTTTTAATATGTTTAAAACTGAAGTTGTCTAATATAACTTTAATTAGGTTTTTAATAATTCTACTTACTATATGTTATAACCATATTATTATACATAATTATATCGTTGTGGCCAAATTTGCATATCAAAGACCAGGACTAGGCATATACAGAGAGAGCATCAAACCAGAGAAAGATTGGTTTATTCTGTCCACTCTAGGAGCTCTCAGCTATCCTTTAAAAGTCAGGTGTCTCTCCGTTGGTTACAATCCAGTGCCTGCTATCAATCTATCATGTTTTCTCGAAATATTATTGACACGACATTGCAAAGTTACAGCAAATTATTTGTTTTAAGTGAAACTAGATAGGTCATGTAGAAAAAAAAAAGTCTGTCGTTGACGCGTAGGAGTATAAAATACTAGGAGCCATGCAAGATTCAACGCGAATGGTCGCTTCAACTGGATTTGTTAATTGCCTTGGAAAAACAAAGTCAAGAACGCCCATTCAAGCAAAGCAGCCAGTTCATCACTCTGTTACGACATCTTGAATGACTCATCTTATTTGAATTGCTAGCTTGTACGACTGCGCGAAGGATCAAATCAAGCTAAGTGCACGAAGGCAGAAAATTTATCCTCGTCACGCATGTCGGCATGTTGCAAGTTGCGACACGACGACACGTTGACATAGAAAATAACATTTTACATTTTGTTGTTATGTTATTGTAAATAAACAACAATTTTTAATGCATCTGGAAGTGGGCCCAACTACTCCAGGTTCAAGTTTCCTCTAGCTCAAATTGGGTGTTTATTTCTTTTTTTTCTTAATGAAAAACTGCCTAGGTCCTTGATGGGTATCGTTTTTTAACACTTTTATTTACATGCATCACATAGATCAAACTGCCCACGTTGGCTTGTTATTAGTACTGTGATATCTCAATGATCAAATCCTACGGGGGAGAAAAAAAAACAACCCTGATGACTAATCATAGAACGTTGAATTAATGTGGAAATTATGCACCTAATGACGAATCATAGAGCGTTGAATTACTGTGGAAATCATGCATCTAATGACGACATGATTTGGTTCTTGTATTTGCTCCTACCTTCCTGGCATGTGAGCTCAAAATATATAATGGGCAACCACTGCATGCATCTAATTGAAGAAGTACATAATACAGTTATATAATTCTGTATAGCTTGTCGGTCGGATATTCGGAGAATATGGTATCATGCATCTTTGTACTAATTATTAGGGGGAAGGTAGATTGATCATTGTTAGTTTATATGCATAGACCCTAGCTAGTCGGAGCTGGCAATTACTTCCAATTTATGCTGCAAATCATACGTAGACGCTCAACGCACACCCAATTGTATGTAATTGTCACGCTCAATTATATATACACTGTATGCGTGGTCATATATATAAAAAAAAAGAAAGAAAAGTTGAAGACGTAGATTGAAGCATAATGTGTTGATCCTTGCGTAGTCACCGTCCTCTCTTCAGCTGGGATACGTCCTTTGATTGCCGGTTCTTGGTTGACCATCGATCGATCGATCGAGAGGCGTCGACGCCACGAACGCATAAACCCAGAGCATCAGAGGCTCCCCTTTTACGCGGCGATCCGGCCACGTACTGTGCACACGTATGTCGTCGCTGGGATAGATCACAGCCGGATGGCAGTCTGGAACCTGCAGGAGCAGGATCATCTCGTCATCACCTCTGGCCTTTTTTTTCAAGCTCGTGCATCAGGGCAACTGTGAGGTATTGGATGCTTCTACTTTCTGCTGACTTATACCTACCGATCGAGTGTATGTGCAGTCGCTTTCGGGCTGCTCCAGAGGAACTTGAACTCTGACGCCAGGTCGTGCACGTGCGGCGTAGCTTGTCGTTGAAGTCAGTCAGTCCCCAGGGAAAAGAAAGAACTTTGAGCGGCTTCCAGCATGAGGAAGAGGAACAAGTCGTCGTGTTCGGTGAGGGCCAAACCTGTTGTCATTGCTGAGCTTAGCTGCTTGATTCGCTGCTTCTTCTCGAATATGAATCTTGACGGCTTAATGCCGAGTCATGGACTTGAATCGACCCATCCGAGCCTGATGTACACTCAGCGTAAATAGGAGTAATCATGCTATTGTCATGGACTCAAATATTCATGGAGTTAGTCATAGGCAGCTAGCTACAACTGTTATCCGCAAATAAAGAGAGAACACTGTCTGAAATGATTTTTTTTTTTTTTTTGCAAACTCAACGGTGTTATTGGGCCACGCTCCACTCGTAGTGGGCCGTCCTAGCATCTTCTCAATTGTTGTTTTTTTTAGGGTTGTCACGTGTTGTTGATGGAGTACAGCATCAAGAATCCTGCCACCGGCCCACCGCCATCTCCTAGACGAATAATAAAGAATCGGTTTTCTAATTGTTGTTATCAAATACTCCCTACATTCTTAAATATTTTTAAATATATGACAAGCAAACTAGTTCATAAATAAAGTACTTGTCCTAAACGATATTTGAGAACAGAGCTAATAAATAAAAGTGACTAATGTCTAGTGCTAACCCCCGAAGCATTGCAGCAGTAGATGTATATCCTACGCAATTTGCCTGTAGATAAAAGTTGGATCGATCCGTTCCGGCCCCATTGGCAGCGTGCATGAAGGTGAACGTCGATGCAATCCTTTCTCGATCGCTCCGGAAGAAGAGCAGCGTACCTGGCAGCTATTTTTATTTACAAAGATGATTGCAGCATGGGAGTGCGTTTGTGAGGCAAACACGCTGGAAGCTACGTCCTGAAATGAAGCCCTCTATGCCTTGTTGCAGATTGCCATTTAAAACAAACAAACAAAAAAAGCAATGTTTGGTTTGGTTGCCTTCAGAGTGCTTAGAGGTACGGTGCTGAAAAATATCAAAGAGCTACCAATGTGATGTTACAAAGATGATGCTACCCTGAAGAGATTGAAGGCCGTCAGAGATCTTATAGGAATGTACCTAGCTTTTGGCCATGTAAACCTCTGCTATGAATGATAAAATACATGCCTTCTTCCAAAAACACACACAAAGTCCCAGACATCAAATATTCTGCACGTCGCCATGTAATGCATGCTCTGCTATGAAAAGCAACCTCTTGAAAACTCGGGTGGTCAGGATGTACCCACACGTTCAGTCAACCAATTCCTCCAATAACTTATCTGCATCAACGAAGAACAATACTGTTGCTGCTCGTACTAGCAGATTTCATCCTGATTTCTCCTCTCGGTGTCAACACGGTACGATTCACTTTTCGCATCGCGGCATTCTGCACATCCACAAACATCTGATTCGGAAGGATCAGGAGCGACTTGTTTACTAAACCTGAAATCAAATCCGTCGATCATCTCTCTCCCTGGGGGCACGTTGGATGATCCATCCCTTGCTCTGCATACGCCCATAATCCTCTCTATATATACTGCTACCATGGGCACCACTGGATCGACAACCACAAGCACATCCTATTCTAGCAATTCAGCAAACAAGTGAAGTGATCTCCTCTTTCTCCACCCTTAATAACTACCAGCTAGCACAAACACATCGGCCATGGCCTCAGATGGTGCGATCACTCTAAGGGCCGCAGCCGCCGCCTTCTTGTGCATCCTGCTCGTCCTCGCCGGCATGGGACGGTCGGCGGCGGCGGTGTCACCGTCGCAATGCGCAAACGATTGCAACTCGAGCTGTGCCTCGGGCTGCAATGATCGTGTATCCACCGACTGCCGCTCCAACTGTGAGGCCTCGCCTGAAACTCTGCCATGTGCCTCTTGCAAGCAAGGTGTCTACGACCTGTGCTTTGGGACCTGCTTCAACACCTGCATGATCACAAACTGCAGGAACTGATGGAGGATGCATTGGATTACTGCATCTGGATCTTCTGCACCGTGCGTGTTGTCTTGTTTCTTTCAATAAGCCGACCAGGCTACTGGAGGTTGCGTGTGCAGTTCATTTCGTATTCACAGTGGGCACGTGATGGTGGTGCAGATGCATGTTGTGCCCATGGATCAATGGTTTGTTTGCGTTGAGCTGGAGGTCATCTGAATTTGTTTGGGTTTTGCTTTCCCATGCATGGGAAAGCATAATTTAATTTCCTTTTGTAAGAATGGTATTACCCATCTATTTATATTATGGATTTCTTGTGTCCAAGGTCCACTATATATACTTTGGAAGTCTACTATTAAGTAGAAACTTTTTTTGGTTCTAAATTTGAAGATTCTACGCTAATTCTTTCGTCTCTCCATCTTGCACGGGACAAAACAAGTTACAATGCTACCAAATACTATAGGTCTATAGCATCTAAATATGTGCATTTAAAACACAACTATAAATATGAATGGATAACGAATTAATGCAAGAATATATCATCATGTAAAAATTTGAAGTTGATTTTTTTTAATAAATAGCACCATCTCAATCTAATACAATACTGTCATACTTTTGCAATGTACTACGAAAACATACATCGTTGTTTAATTCAGTTACTAGGTTATCAAGATAAAACTAATACACGCATAGATGTACGACCGCTAGCTGCTGTTGCACTGTTGCTTCCCTCACTGTTACACTGTTGCTCACATTCTGTGCTCTCTAGAAGCGCCCAGCCTAAACCAAACTACACGTGTATGTACGACAGCCAGAGTCCCGTCCAATTTCCCTTCCCTCCCCATCGGTTTGCGATTCCTCTGCTCCCATTTTTTGATTTGAATCCGCGACCTTGCTTTTTTTTTTTAGAAAAATCCTCGACCTTGCTGACCTTCCAAGTTCCATCACATCTTGAGGCCCAGCGACGACGAGCGCCGTCCCGCTGATTACCAATGGACTGTCCAAATCGCAAATGAAGATCCATTTTTTTAAGATAAAAGTTCTCAGAATTACAAAAAAATAATTTAGGTTGCCTAAGGCGCTCTGAGTTTCCTTTCTTCTGTACCACCAAGCGCAATGATGAAAATTAATATCCCTTTTGCCTCAAATTATACTTTACAATATTAGTACAAATATTACAAGTTAGCAATTTGAACCAGACTGTAAATATAATGCTAGAATTTTCTGTGTTCTTTGATGATGCTGTGATTATTAAGTCACCCCATATAACCGTTTTAACTAGCTCCTGCATACTTAAAAGTAAGACTCCGCGGCAACGCGCGGAATGTCTGCTAGTAATTATATATTGTCATGTACCTGGAGCTTGCCGACGTCTGGACAATTGCGCTCTAGTACACAAGAGGCGTAAGATGGGTCCAGCTGACGTGTGGACGGGTCTGGGCCCATATGTCATTGACATCTACAGAGGCGTTTTTCATTTCTACCGTGGGAGGCGGTTTTTTTTTAGGAGGGAAAGGAAACGCGTAATTTGGTTACCGAGTCCGAGTTGGGCTACATCTCGATCCGATGGAGGGCAGCAGCGGCGGCGGCGGCGCAGCAACCAACAGAGGGCGGCGGCGCAAGGCTGACGGCGTGGAGCCGTTGGAGGATGAAGACGACGTCGTCGTCGTTAAGCCGGTTGATGTCATCGAGGGAAGCAAACACCGCGATGGATCCATCTTCAGGGCCGACGCGCATCCCCTGCACGAGCTTTTCTGTCTTGCGGATACCAGTGAGAGTAAGTGTCACTCATTCCTCTTCGAATCCCTCTTCCATTACCTTTGATAAGTTGTAAAAATCGTTTTTTTTTTCTTCTTCAATTTGGCTAATCGATCGTGAATTGCTGCTCGATCTATCAGCTCGCCTGAAGCCGATGAGGCTGTCAGATCCGACGCCGGATTGCTACCCTTGCTGGACAGCGTGCAGGCAACACCTGGGCTGCGCCATGCTTCAGATCTTCTCCCTCAAGCTCACCAACCTCCCGCCGGCGTCCGCCGCCGCCGGCCCCGTCGAGATCTACGGGTTCATCGCCGTCCGGGACCTCTTGGATCCTCTGCGCAACTACGTCTTCAACCACACCAGGAGCCACCCTTTCGTGATGCAGGACCCCATGTCTGATCCTTTCATCTACCTGTCGGGCCCCAAGCGAGGCGTGTACCTGCAATCCCGCGCGCTCATCGAGTACGACCTCCGGATCAAGTCGCCGGCGAGCGGCGGCGAGGAAGCCGACGACGACTCGCCGCTCATCGACGGGGCCGCCACGTTGAGCGAGCTCACGTGGACCAATGCCGTGCTGACGAACAGGATCGCCGGCGACCTCGGCGCGGCGGCGGTGGACATGAGACGGGCGCTCTTCCGCGACGCCGTCGAGGCCACGGTGGATGTCTGGATAACCAAGCTCGCCGCCGGCGATGGTGGCGGCGGGATAGACCTCTCGATGACCGGCTGCGTCAGCAACCTACCGGAGGACGAGATCAAGCTGTTCCGCGGCGTCGTTCGTGAGCCTTGTGCGTTGGGTAGGTTCGTTGTTGCTGCCAGATTGGATTCCTACCTGTTCTTGCAGTTCAGAGTGGCTGAAGGCGTCGTGTCATCTGATGAGTTTGAGTGGTTTGCGTTCAGAGTCACGTCGCATGGGTGTAGCAGTGACCGTCGCAGGTTTGGTTTCGCGACGGTTGAGGTTAAAGTCACTTGGTCAAGTCTGTGTTAGGCTATCCGCACTCGTCATACTCCATCTTCATACTCTAAAAGGAATCTTCTCTCCTAGTCATCAAGATTCTCTACTCCATCACAAATTTTCCCGCAGCCGTCGTACTCTATATCTTTTCCTATATCAACTAACACCCATGTGGGACCTACCCGTCAGACTCCCACCATCCCCTTCCCCACGGACCACGGTCTTCCCTGTCTTCCTCCCGCATCGCCGTCGCATCACGCCGCGGGAGCGAAACGAGGCAGCGGCGGTGGTGAAGGAGCTCGGGAACTGTTGAGGCCTCCCCTCCACGGTGCGGATCCACTCCTCCCTCGAGCGGATCTGGTGCGGACGGAGACGGATCGGCCGGACGTCGAGGATGCCTTCCACGCGGGGCGTGGCCTGGACCTTCTCCGAGCAGATGCGGCGCGGACGGCCGCGAGGCAGAGGGCCTCGGGCCACCGCCACCGCGACCAACACAGGGCAAGAGCGAGCGCAGGGAGGCCCGGGGCGAGCGCGGGCGGCGGCGAGCCGGAGCGAAAGCGACCGCAGGCGGCGGCGGATGCGCGCGAGCAGAGCAGGTAGTTGCTGCCGATCCGTTTCTCTCTCCCGTAGCGTTTGATGCGACGACGCTGTAAATAACGTTTGGGATTTCTCTCTCCCCACTTGCGTTTCCTTTCCCAGTAGCCGTTGCGGCGTTTTTGGTACTGCAACGGCCGTTCCGCACGGGGTGGCGTAGCCACTGCGGATAGCCTTAGTCATGCTGTTAATAGCTAGGAGTACGCATTGTTGAAGATTGAAGACCTCTGCATATATAGCCATGTCGTTGTAATTGTAACAGGCTAACAGCTCCCAAGTGACAACAAAGCCATGAATGAATTTCAATGTACACATGTATAGATTTGTGCTCTGCATGTATTTCTCAGGCGTTGTATGTTAAGATCTATCTCTGGGCAAAATGACATAAACACCAGCATTTTTGTTCTGTTAAGAAAGATGAATCTCTGAGCACGAGGTCCTCTCCTCTGCTTCGAGCCTTCGACGCTTGACATACTGGCCACAGTATCAGCCACGATACCGCGGCCAGGTGCACCTGTAACCATGTAACAACTAAGGATTAAGAATTTTACTGTACAGTCATTGACTTTGCCAGTAACAAAAGTACAAAAATTCAGTCGGCATTCATGGAATTTCTAAATCTAGTTTCTAAACTCGAGTTTATGGCTTCTACTGGCAGGTCTCCCTGAAGGCTGAGAACAAACCCTACTCATAAACTACTCATTTGGTTTCTTCTCTTTCCAGAATGGTAGCCGTGGAGCGAGTCGGCAACATTCGATCGCCGCCCTTGTGTCTTGTTCCTCGGCGTCAGGAAACCTTTGAAATATGCCGACCGTTGTTGACAAGAAAACAAATGAAGTTGGGCCCATGAAAAGGGCTCATCGACGGAACGGAATCGGCCCAGCCCAATTACTACGAGTACGAGACCGAGTCCGATATCTATCTTCCGTGTGTGTGTCATAAAAGGCCCCGCCGGCGTCGAGACCACCACCACCCTACACAAGCAACTCGCCCAGTCGCGACGGAGACCGCCGGCGGCGGCGGCGGATCACGGCAGCTCAGCAAGAAGACAAGGAGGATTTCCTCAAAAAGAAAAAAGACAAGGAGGAGATGGAAACGCAGCAGCTAAGAGAAAGAAACTACTCCACGGAAGCGGAGATAGACGACGAGGAGGAGGAGGGCGTGTTCCCGGCAGAGGTTCTCGAGGGCATGAAGCATGGCGACGGGTCCATCTACAGGCCCGACGCCTACCAGATGCACAGCCTCTACCGCATCGCCGACACCACAGAGGGTAACTGCATCCTTCTTGTTCTTCGCATTTTTTTTTCTTTAAATTTTCACTTCCACTTTCGACCCAAAGGGAATTTTGAAAGCCATAAACAAGATTTGAGTCATGGACTGACTGCGTATTATGCTTCTAGAGTACCACCATTTCTTCAGCTTCGATCAAATTGATCGTTGCCTACATTAATTACGACAAAACTAAACTAATTGTCCCTTCTCAATTCATCAGGTTGCTTGGAACCCATGAGGCTGACCCATCCCAATCCGGATTGCTATCCATGCGCCGCAACGTGCAGACAACACGGGGGTTGCAACATGCTGCAGATCTACTCCCTCAAGCTAGTAGGCACACCATCCGCGACGACTGGCGGCGGCTCCATTCAGCTCTACGGGTTCATGGCCATCCGTGACCTCTTGGACCCTTTCCGCAACTACGTCTTCAACCGCACGAGGGACGATCCTTTCATCATCCAATTAGATGATCCACACTCAGACCTGTCCATATACCCTTCTGGACCCAAGAGAGGCGTCTACTTCAACTGCACCGTGTTGATCGAGTATGACATGAAGATCATCAAGGTCGACGGAGAAGACGCTCAGCAACATGATTTGCAGCTCATAGATGGGGTTGTCACCTGTGATGAGCTGACGTGGAATCGAGGGCCATCGACGTATCGAATCGAGGGTGAGTGTGGTGGCTACGCGGTGGACTTCAGCCAGGCACTGATTCGTGGGGCGGTGGAGGCCACGGTTGAAGTTTGCATCACGAGAGTAGCGGAGAATAATGCCAATGGTGATGCTGTTCTAGACTTGTCGATATCTGGTGTTTTGCCTCCAAGGACCGGGGAAATTAAACTCTTTCGAGGGGTCATTGATAAGCCGCGGGCGCTAAACAGGTTTGTGGTTGCAGTGGGGTTAACATCTGAATTGTTTCTATTATTTAAGGATGCTGCTTCTGGTAGTACCGGAAAGTTTGCCTTTAGGGCTACAGCGCATGGTTGTGTTAGTGAGCACCGGAATTTTGATTTCGCCACCATAGAGGTTAACGTGACCTGGTCAAATATGATTTAGCTAGCTCTATGATGTGATGTAATTAAGCTCACTTCTTATCTGATGTGCAAGTATAATCTCCAACCCAGCGACGTTTAAGTTTCTTGTATGTATGATGAATGGTCTTCTGAAGTGCGTGGGCTAACTTTTCATACCGACGTCATGAATGAATTTCAATGTTAACACATGTATATTTGTCCTCTGCATATATTTCTCAAGCGTTGTGTGTTAACGTTTCTGGGCAAAATGACATAAACACAATCCTTTTTTCTGTTAAGAACATTAATCTCTGGGCACTAGACTAGCACGAGGACAGATGAAAGGTCCTGCTGCCAAGTTCAGTTTCCCCTAAAACTATAACTAACACAGTCTGCTGTTCTTGCGTCCTCTCCTCTGTTTCTTGCCAAACTCGCCACGGTACCAGGCAGGATACTTTGGCGAGCTTTCCAGCAACTTGGTAATCACAGCACATTGGAAGCCCCGTTCACACCAGGAACCATGTAACAACCAAGGATTGATTTTGTCAATACCAAAATACAAAATTCAGCCCTCAAGGTTCAAACTTGAAAGGCTTATGGCATAATGGGCATTGATGGAAATTCTAAACTCAAAGTTTATGGCTTCCACTGACAACATCTCACTGAAGGCTGAGCATAAAGGCATTGATGGAATTTCTAAACTCAAAGTAAATATATTATTTTTAATTAATATATAAACATATATCCTACGGTTGGTAATTAATAAAAAATCAAATTAGACATTTAGTCAGTTGGTAATACCAATGCGCACACAAGGGCCTCTTCTTTGGTCCAGTTGACCCACCCAAGATTAAAGATAGCCCTATAGTCTGGCTCGTCAGTCTCGACCTACAAATCAGTCAGGCCCGGCAACGACCCAATATTAGCCTATGAGAGATTGTTGGCATGCAGTCCATCAAGTCGATTCTTGAGTTTCGTGCTACACACACATCGGACAAGTGACAATGAACAATCGGAGTGCAAGGATGGAGTGGAACGGTGGAACTAGCCGGATAAGCTGTCTACATGACTCTCCTTTAATGTCATCACATTGTCTATTTTTTTTTTTTGAGGAAATCAACATCAACCCTTAGGTTGCCTGAACTTTATTACAATAGGTAAAAGCAGCTTTACAATACAAAGGAATTACAAGAACGGAAGGCAGAAGATATAAAAAAAAAACACATACACACACCTATGCTATGAAGAAGTTGCTCCATTTGGCAAGCTTGCTCTTATCAGAGGCAGAAGAGCATCTACTAGACCAAAGGAGTAAGTCATCATGGCAGCGAGCAACAACTTGCAGATTTGGTTCATCTTCACTCCTGAAGACCTTGGCTCAACATTTCCATAAATTCGATAGAGCACAAGTTAAGACTGTTGTACTGATCCTTTGGTTCGATTCAAGGAAGGGGCTGATAGTCCACATTTGTTCAATGTCAACCACAGTCGTGACATCAAGGTGAAGGTGAGTCCGGAAACTCTGGGCTCGTGGACAGGAGAGGAACATGTGTAAGTAGTCTTCCCTATCCAGACAGAATGGGCAAAAGTCATCGTCTCTCATGTGGCAGTGGTGAAGACACCCATTGGTACTCTACCTCCGACAATGGAGCAACCAGAGGAAAAAATTTGCATTTTTGTGGAGCAAAATTGTGCCAACTTTCACTCGCAAAAAGGTCATCAACCATGTCGCAGAAGCTGAGCAATGGTGTTCCTTCATTGTAGGGGGGGGGTTCATGTTATGCCGGAGTATCCTAACATCGGAAGTGTCAGTATCAAGGTGGGTTGGGGACACCAAGGCTTGTAGTTCCAACAACTCTATGCTGGCAGCATTTGAGAGGCGAGGACGCAGGGATAACACCAAACCAGGCGTGGACAGAACTTTAGCAACAGAAGCATTGTGCTTAGTGACGTGGCTGAAAAGAGCACGGAAGGTAGAAGATAGGGAGTGGGAGCCACAACTTAAGTCCATCCAAAAGGAAGTCATTTGTCCACTGCCGACAATTACCCTTGTTTCTTCCCGAAAGGAGGGCAACTAAGCATAGATATCTCTCCATATGGGGGTTATATTAGCCAAATCATCACCAAAATCTCGATCGTTAGACCATCTGTATTGCATACGTAGCCAATCAATCCAAAGAGTCGAAGGGGTGGAGTGAAATTTAAACAAAAACTTCTTAAGAAGGCTTACATTCTTTTTGGCAACATCAGGGATACTGAGACCACCTTTGCTTTTAGGAAGACAACAATCCTCCCAAGCAACCTTACACTGCCCTCCATTACATCGAGCGCCCACATAAAAGCTTGCTATTTTTGACTGAGGGATTCGACCATCCCTTTGAACAAAAGCAAGGAACCCATGGTGTAGACCACTTGGGATGATAAAAATGTTTTCATTATTTCTTCTTCTCGACCAATCTATTGCATATTTACATACATCATTACGTGGATCATCAGGTTATTGCTCGCATGAAAGTGTAGACGAGCTTCCATTCCCATCCCTGTCATCAGAAGCAGGCACACTTTTGTATGTAGACCTGTACATGACGATGAACAGAGCAATTGAGGATTGATCGATAATATAAAATAAAAAATTGCTTTTTCCCCATCTTTTTCAAGAGGAAGAGGGGCCTAGCCTACATCAAGGCGGTAGATAAATACTTGTGGCCAATCTCATCCGTCCAATCTAACGGCTACTACGTTCAAGAAATAACATACGCGGGCGTCGGCCGGTTCAGAACAAGAATCGAGACCAATCGATTGCCACTGCCTCCCCCGCCTCCGAGGCTCCGATCGAATCCAGCACGAGAACCTCTCCCCGGTAGAGCTTCCCCTCGATTTCTACCCCCGATGGACCAATCGGACGGCTACTACGCTCAAGAAAGAACAGGCACAGACGCTGGCCCATGCAGAACAAGAACAGAGGCCAACCGATCGCCATTGGATTCCCTTGCCTCTCATCGATGCCCTGAAGATCGTTGCCAGCGTGGTCTTCCGAATGACACAAGAACCATTCCTCGGTGGAGCTTACCCTCAATTCCTACCCTAGATTGAACCCCCGTGAAGATCGCCAACATAGCTTCCCCTCAATTCCTACCCCTGATTGAACCCCATGAAGATCGCCAGCGCAGCTCTCTAATAGATGCAACAACCTCCAACGGCGCTTCCCCCTAGCCGATTCCATCCAAGCATGCTTTCTTGACAATCCAAGAATGGTTCTTTGGCTTGTTTCGCTTTCATAACCGGATCGTTTCTTCATGTAGGGCTGGCTAGCTGAGCTGCGGTGGAACCGGTTGTTCCGTGGCAAAGGGGGCAACTTCTTGATCGAAGATGGGCAAGAAGCCGAAGAAGGATGATGCTTCTGAGAGTCCTCCGAAGAGACCACGTGTAAGTTTCATCATTTCCATTGAATTGGGGGGTTTTCTCCGTCTCAAGCTCTTGACGGCAACCTCATGCTCTGCTCCCCCGTTCTTCCTCCTCCCTTCTCTAGTCTTGGGTCGTTCTTTTGCATAGCCCATTACAATCTCAGCCCAACACAAAAGCCCACATAGTGTTCCCGGCAGTGGGTGAACTCAGCAGCTCGGACATGACGACGAATCCGGTAGGGTGGTTTGGGGGTTGACGGTGCCGCTGTCGGGGCAGTCTGGGTGCTGGTTTATAGATAGGCGAGATGGCTGCGGGAGCGTGAGTCGGAACCGAGGTATAGGGGAGGGACAAGGTTCGCCGGAGGGAGGTAGGCGCCTAGGCGGTGGCCGGATCTGTTGGTACAGCCATGTCACCTCGTAAGGAAGTAACTTTGTTCCTAGATTTATTTCTGGATGGCATATGTTCCCCCAAGGCCCAAGCCTTAATCATACTAGCTAGTGTAAGTGTCACTGATGAGATATCAGTCTGCTTTTGCTTTTTATGACTGTGCCTTTGTATGCTCCTACTGTCTTGAAGAAATTTTCTTCATTATATATGCTAAAAGGTTGTAGCGTAAATTTGAAATGTGGTAACTTTTTCCCCTCCCAAAACAGTAAGACTGTAGTAGAAGCATACCATGATCATCATTTGTCCACAGTTAATAGCATGGTAACTTTAGCCTTTTCATTGTTGTGTCAGGAGTGGGAGCAGTATAATTATTGATTAGTGTTGTGTTAACAAGCTTGTTGTCAATCAATCCAATAATCTGATTGCTTGTAGGAATTGTAGCTAAGCTCACAGTTTGGTTATTATTTTAGTCTATTGTTTAATTTTACTAGCAGAGACGTACGTGCGACACGCATGTGATACTAAGAATATAGCTCAAAATTTTGATAGGTTTGCAAACCCCCCCCCCCCGCGCGCGTTCTATTTCCATTGGCCCTTATAAGTGGGTTCAAGATGAGAGGTATGATGGGTCTGATTTGTATTAGACACATTTTCGATTCAACTTATTCTCCTTAGCAAAGATGTATGGCGCACATATATTATTTAAAAAAAAACTTATAAACAATATTTAAGATTTATCACAAAAAAACTATCTCATTATGGAAGGATAACAAACAAAGTGGTACCAAACAACTCGTATTGTCTCTCCAATGATTTAATCTTAATTCAATCTCTATATTCATCTTCGACACCTCTGCAATTTCTTTGGTTTACAATCTCGTGCTATCCCATATGTTATCATCTTTTTTCCCCAAACCTTATTTTCTCCGTTGCGTGGTTACTTTCCTCATAGCTGCTATCGTTCTCATGCTCGTACTGCTTACCAAGTTTGCCCATGCCGCCGGCGTGCCGAGGACATCACGAGACGCAAGTACATCCAGTTCGTTGCAGCAGAATCACGGTCTCATTTTGATAGGATCACGGGACAATAGAGATTACCAAAACACCAACACTGATTATGCCTCTGGAAGCTTGGGCGGCTAGGCTACACCGCTACATTCAGTATTTCAGTGGCTTGGCATCATATTTCGTCGATCGCTGGTTAGGTTCCGAACATGGACGGTGACGGACTGACGGAGACGGCGCTGGAGGAGTTCCAGTACGTGTCCAGTACGGACTGACTGGCAGAGGGACGGTGACGGACTGACGGAGACGGCGCGCTGGAGGAGTTTGAGTACGTGTCCAGTACGGACTGACTGGCAGAGGAGTGCCTTGTGGATCTGCTTCTCGGTGTACCCGAGGGGCCGCGTGCAGCCGTGCTCGGCGAACGCGAAGGGGACGAGAGCATGGCCGGCCACGATGGGCTTCTCTAATGGCCAACACCAGATCTCGTCGATGGGCTCGTGGCAACGGGCAAGATGAGCATATTCCATGGAGGCGTGGACGCGCCCGCAGCAGGCCTGTTTTTGCATTGGGCGGCAGGGCCAAGGGGGAGGCGAGGAACGGCAAGCATCGCGGGTGCCGCATTGTTGATTTTGTCGGAAGAGAAAAAATGATTTTAGTGGGTATAAAAAACATGGGTGAGAAAAAATATTGATTTTGGCAGAAACATTGTCTAAATATCAGTTTTGGTGGGTTTGACCCCCTTCTCACCTCCGTTGACCCTTACATGTGTGTCCAGCGTGAGGGGTAATGTGGAGCCAATTTAGGTGAGAAACGGTTTCAATTCTACTCGTTCTTTTATAGATAGATAAGCTCACAGTTTGGTTATTATTAAATTTCAGCAACTGAATAGTTTGTTTCATACTTAATAGTCTTTGTCTATTGTTGAATTTTCTAAGCTCACGGTTTGGTTATTGTTGAATTTCAGCAACTGAACAGTCTGATATAAGTGTGCTACTAAGGCTACCTATCTCACCCTTGCATTTTGCTTTCAACATGGAGATGAAACTACTGGTATGAATGATTTCCTGATATGTCAGACGCATTTCTAGTACTGGTTGCTCTGTAATTCTGGATTTAAAGTTCGCTATGCTGACAAGATAATCTATACCACTTCTCTTCATGGAACCTTTTATTACGTCCTTCGCTACAAGAAGTGATTTGTCGTGTTCGTGATAATGGCAAGAAGCGCCTGACTTATTGGCTTTTGTACAACGGAAGGTTTCTTTCAAGTGCAGTCCAATGAGATAGAGGGTGCTGAGAAATCGATGCGGAGCCTAATCCACATTACCCACTTTATGAAGATATTCACCTAACAACGATATGGGAGACCAACTCTCTACTAGAGAACTTAAAACTTTATTCATAACTGAACTTGATACAACACGACAGGACTATTTACTCTCTATGTGGTTATCCTACCATGACACACACTAGTGCATTATGACAACCTTGCCATGCTACCTCATCTATGACTCATATAGCACACTTTGTCATGGCTTTACATAAGGGGTGAAGGACACACCTATTTATAGGAGACCATGGCTCATTTAGTGATGTCATGTGTCCACATTCTACAGTCTTCCTAACAAATATCTAACTCTAGAATTTTCCCACACTTATCCTACCATGTAAATATCTAGACTCTGAACATTTCATACTTTACCATGAAACATGGCTACTATGATTCTTGCAAACTCCTCAATGGTTCAGAAGCTTCTCACTTTGCCATAATTTTTATCCTCGTGCATGATAAAGTTCTTGTGTCTTCCATAGCATTCTAGAATGTTTCAAGTATGCATTGCATATTCTCAACACTCCCCCTCAATATTTGTCTTAGGTGGCCAGACTATTGCGTCTCACTGCCCTTGTATCTTTTACGCTCTACCGTTCTGAGGCTTCTTCTTCTCTTGTCCTTGTGGCATTGTCTTTTCTTCCTTTGCCACACAAACCATTGTTTTCATTGGAAGCTTCCTTATAGACTTGATGCAACCGTGCATCTCTTCTTTCTTCTTCGCTCTTGTTGTTGTTTGCCGTCTAGATGCTTCCTTCTATGAAGGCAAAATAACTTGAATTGGGGATATAGTGGCATACCTAAATTCTTCACATCTACATTCTTTTGGAAGCTTCTTCATATCATGCTCCTTCGTATCTTTATGGATCTCCAATGCCTCATCTATATCTTTACCATACTCTTGTGGCTCTTCATCTTTATGATGACTAGGCTCTATCATCTCATCCTTAATATATATTTTTTCTTCACTTAGAGCCTTCCAGTCTTCATCACTATCATATCCAAATACGATAAATCCACTAGAAGTATGTGAATCTATCATCTCCATGGAGAGGCCACCTTCCGCATCCCATTCTTCATCGTCTTCTTCTTCTTGGGCGCTGGACATCAGCTAGGCACGCCTCACCAGAGCCATGGAAGCCACGGTGGAGGTCAAGATCCAAGACCTTTAGCCACGGCATGGCGGTATCGACCTGATCGTGACTAGGTTTCTTCCAAAGGGTGTGTATAGTTTGAGGAAAAAACACTGTAGATAAAAAAACATTGTAGGTCGTGCTGGAAAGCGTGTTCTGTGAATGGGAGAGATGTAATGAATAGTGAAAAGTTAGATGAATGATTTTTTTTTTGAAAAACTTGGTGATCTAAACGCACCCAAAGATAGCCAGCGGGGCGGAGATCAAGCTCTTCCATGGCCACGTTGAGAAGCCCTGCGCTCTAGATCGGTTTGTCATCGGTGTGAGCTTCGATTCTGAATTGATCCTACGGTGTGAGCTTCGATTATGAATTGATCCTACGCTTTAGAGCGCCAGCTGCTGATGGTGGTGGCTCGTCGTCCGGTTATGTCGGTGAGTTTGCCTTCAGGGCTGCAGCGCATGGGTCTGTCGCCGAGTGCCGAAAGCTTGACTTCACAACTGTAGAGGTCACCATACATGTAATGTACTTGCCTCCGTTCTCTTTAATGTAATCGGCAGCTCTCCTGCCTGTTTATTTATACAAAGAAAAGACAAAAGAGAAGAGAAGAAAAGACATCGACATCTACTTTTGCAATGTGAGATGCATATTTATCCATTCTAGTGACTTCTTAAGATGGTCTACTGACTATGTTGTGTTTTGTCACACCACAACTTTGTTGGCATCAGCTTGATCCAATTTTATCCAAGTGCCAACTGGAGGCACTTCATGCTGGGGTCAATCATGTTGATAATGATGCCCCTCATGTTTTGTCATGGCTTCGCTCTTCTACTTGAATGCATTTGTTAAGTAGGAAAGCTTCTGGGACGCTCCACCTCAATTTGCATTATTGTCCTGGAAAAGGTTGGTTTGGAATTCAGCTGAGTAGTAGGCCTAGAGTGGACGAAAACACAATCTTTGTAGTGGTACTGTTATCATATAGTACAAACTATAGAGACCCATTTTTTGAGAAACTGACGGGAAATAAAGAAAACTGCACGCTTTCCGGGATACTATTAAAAAACAGCCACCTACCTTGATAGTGAACAGGACACTAGAGTCAAAAACTTGTTGGCCAGCAGTAACCTTCAGGCCCTCCACATATCCAGCACGAGGCGCCTTCACAACATGCTGAAAAAGAAATAAAGAGATTTTAGCTCATTGAGTAGGCCAGAACTCCAAAAAAAATGTAAAGATGCTTTTTCCATACCTCCATCTTCATTGCTTCCATAACCATGACAGGCTGCCCTGCCTCCACCAGTGCTCCATCTTCAAGCAGAACCTTCACGACCAAACCAGCCATCGGTGCCAGGACACCCCCTTTTGGATGTGACTTCCCCTCAGAAGCATGACTAGGTTGGGAGCTATCATCAGCTACATCCTCAACTCTCATAGTCTGTCTGTAATGGTGATGATGCTTCCCATTCCAGAGGTGTATATGTTTGCTATTATCCTGAAAGAAGTACGGTGAAGAATTTAGGCAAGAGTATTACAATCATCATTCATCAGAAACTATCTACACATCAGTTTGCTACTTTGCTGTGACAAAAAGTATACCTTTGAATAATAAGCTAGAGTCACATCAGTTTGCAGACCAGCGGCATCTACACGAAAATCATGGTCACCCTTGTGATCAACTTTGACATCCAAACCAGAAGTGCAATCTTCAGTCTGATTAATATGACAATATAATTAGTGAAGATATCAATAAAAAGAAAAGGGAATTGTATTGCTAAAGCCCATTTGATTGATCTTCTTAACTGAAAACGCTGTAGAAGGCCATATGGTGGACAACGTAAATTGTAATGCCCTGCCTCCGGTGTCAATGCCTAAACCAATTTCTAGTGGGTTTAGGATTATTCTCTTCAATATGTGGATCCTATGAGTTCTGTCAAATATTCTTTATTCAGGCTATCACTTGTATAAAATCAAATCAGCTTGGCCACATGAATTTGGTTTACTAGATTGACTACAGAAAACAAATATGATGGTTGGCCTATTGTCATAGTACTAACCACTTTTCTGACAATCAACTCAGGTTCAAATATGCAAAAGGTATCTATATTTTATTGTGATATTGATTACCTCAACGAAGTAGCTTCCATCAGACTTATAAGTAACAAACAGTTTAAGCATCTTCTCACTGAAACCATCATGTTCTTCCAACTCCAATTCCAATGGTTGCCTAACAAAGTGATGCATCCTAAAAGGTGTACTATTGTACCATACAGATAGTGTCTTGTTAGCTCCTGAAAAGTATGCATTGTACGAAATATCATTAACAGGTCATATCAGAAATAGTGCTGTTTAAATGGGAAAAATGGTTGCACCAGACTATCATACGTATTGATTCTTTAGATGTAATGTGATCCTTCTTGCAAATGCATGCAGCTGCCAGCATTGCTCCAAGCTCAGCTACATCATGCGATTCACCTGAGGCCTTCGTAGAAGTACTCAAAAGATCATCTTTATAACGTTCAATGAAGTGTGTATCGACTATGCCTGTTTCAAAGGCACTATGGCTTGCGAGTTCTTGGAGGAAACCAACATTGGTTGGCAAGCCTGCGATCTTCTCATTCATTACCAAAGCATGGAAGTAAGTTATTATCAAAATGACTGCACCAGGATTCTATTTCTACACTTCTGAAGTTCCATTGAGTATTTATTCACAAAAGATTACATAACAGTATACTGTCAACGGAACAACACTGCTAAAGAATTCATGGAGAAGTTTATTAGGTAACCACTATTTAAAGAAAGTGTATGCTAAGTTTTGTATGGCACAAACATAGCAGAGGAATAAAGACCGCATCCGATTTAGTGGAATAAACTAGCATAGACTAATTCGACCAAATTATGCGCATGCCAGTGAAAAATCTGTAAGAGAATTAGAATTAAAATTACATCAATGTGCCCGAGGTGACGAGGGTAACTGGAGAAATAAACTGTTAGGAAACAAAAAGATGCAAACAGATAATACATTAAAAAAGTGCCATTTGGGTGAACAGTTTATACCTGAAAGTTCGACAAACAGTTCTTTAGCTTGACTAGTGCAGCATTGCGACTCTCACCCCATACCACAAGTTTGGCTATCATGGGATCATAATGCATGCTGACAGTATCTCCTTCCTCAACTCCAGTTTCAACTCTAACTGATCAA
Source organism: Digitaria exilis (assembly GCA_015342445.1). Taxonomy (NCBI): domain Eukaryota; kingdom Viridiplantae; phylum Streptophyta; class Magnoliopsida; order Poales; family Poaceae; genus Digitaria; species Digitaria exilis. The sequence goes on from JACEFO010002585.1 coordinate 499,648, forward strand.
GAACATGTTACTTGTGCCATGCTGAAGTCTAATTGGTAATACACCAGTTCATAGGACATCTCTAAATGTTACCTGTTGGGGCAGAGGGGACTGGTCTGTAGTGATGTAAGGTTCCTGTTGCCGGAAGAAATCCTCTTGGAACATTTTCAGCATATATCCTAGCTTCAAATGCATGTCCTAGATCACGGCACACAGGTAATTTAGGAGCATCCTGGCTTCAGGTGGCATCATAAATTTTTTTTTAAAAAAAAATCCCAATATGTAAACATATTCCTTAAAAGAAACTTGAGAGCGCCCAAGTTATTTTGAATGAGAATTAGAAGAACTAACATAAGTACATGACATAACTTTGAAAATAGCACCCCAGGTCATTTCAAGAGAAGATCATGATGCATCCCTACATTTGTTGCACAGGAAAAAAAACAAATATGATTTTAGAGGATGTTCTGATTGCTTAATGCTTACTACCAGAAAAGATGGATACTGCAGTTTACGGTGAGAATGAAATATAGAAGCCAAGAGACAGAACATGATTACATGACAAATCTGTAAAGTTTTGGATGACAGCATGAGTTCCTGCTAGGTTCTACCATTTAGTGGGACCTCCTCCTGAGATAATGGCAGGCATTCTCCATTTGCAACACGTATTTGCCACTCCACAAGATCTTGACCAACAATCATCTCTGTTACTGGGTGTTCAACCTTAAAAGATGGATTCACAGGTTAGTTTTGCATTAGCAAGTGAGAAAATAAAGTACTGAGCAACAAAAGTAAGCAACATACTTGAACATCATAGATGGTCATCATAAACGTACAGTACCTGGAGTCGAGTATTCATCTCCATGAAGTAGAATTCTCCAGAAAGAGTGTCCACAATAAACTCCACTGTTCCAGCATTGTAGTAACCAACTGCCTTCAACACAAAGAATCCAATAAGTGACCCTGTATATAAATTACAAAGGTTAAAAACAATAACTACCAGAATGTGTCAGAGGGAAACTAAGGAAGAACCATTTGCTTATAACAAATAGCATGGACAATGTTAGGTATGCTTGCAACTATAAAGTATTCTTCCACAAAAACTGGATGAAATAAAAACAGTACATATAAGTTTTAATCGAAATTCATGTGATGGACATTTGTCATCTCATATATTGATAAAAAAGAAGTTTGTCGGCAACTTGACAGTTGGTGTGTCTAGGATGACAAATAACTTAACCTATGATAATAAGCTGGAAATATCAATTTGTCTAGTGAATGATTTAATCAAGGCCTTTATACTCAGAAGCAATCACCTTTGCTGCAGACACAGCAGCTCCACCAATATGAGACCGAAATTCAGCTGTAACATTTGGCTGCACCATATACAATACAAAGCTAAATTCATTATTCAATTTGAAGCAAGTTTCAGCTCAAGCAGCAGCTAATCAAGCGTTGAAGCATCCTCAATAGATTTAATAAAAACCTAATTTCATGGAAATAACAGCAAAAAAAAAACTTACAGCTGGAGCTTCCTCAATAATCTTTTGGTGCCTTCTTTGTAGACTGCAGTCTCTCTCATAAAGGTATATTACATTTCCATGTTGGTCGCCAAATACCTTCAAACATCAATCAAGTAGCACTAAATATAACAGAGAGTTATTGCATATTTGCATATGTACATTAAAAAAAATGGCAACCAACTCCGTTGAGCATTACCTGGACTTCTACATGTCTGGGTTGAGTAATATACTTCTCAATCAATAGTGTGTTTACACCAAACGATGCTGCAGCTTCCCGTTGAGCACTCAGCACAGAATCTACAAATTCGTCAGGCCGCTGAACTATCCTCATCCCCTTAAGAAAGGATATATAGGATAGAATGGTTATAGAAGCTAATAAAATAAGTCATGCAACCACAAAGCAAGCTTCTCTCAATAAACTCAATAAATGGAAAAGTCAACAACTGGGAACCTGAATGTCATATGCATTGCAGATTACAGCACGTATTTTTCCTGTGGGAGGAGAGTGAGACACATTTCAGCATACCTTGCCCCCTCCACCATGGGTGGGCTTGATCAAAACAGGATAACCAATTTTATCAGCCTCGAGTTTTAACAGCTCAATGTCTTGCTCAGCCCCATGATAACCTGGAACTAGCGGTACTCCAGCAGCACCCATGATCCTCTTGGATGCACTATATGTTTCGGACTGTATTTAGAACACGTCGTTCCAAAGAAAAAAAAATCTTTAAGCGCAGCAGACAAGCAAATATTTACCTCTTATCACCCATATCTCGGATTGCGGATGCTGGTGGTCCAATGAATTTGAGCCCCTCAGCTTCGCAGAGCTGCGCAAAATCAGCACTCTCTGAAAGAAACCCATACCCTGGGTGGATAGCCTGCACAAAGCACACACAAACAAATGTCTCAGAATTTCGTAGCTGCAGGGCTGCATCACAACATACAGAACTTTCAGGCTGTCTTCGATTGCAGACTTGCATGTCAGCCTGTTCGGTTGGGGATAAAGCGCTGGCTGATTGAACTGGCTGGCTGGCTTGGTCTTGGGATCGAGTGATTGACCACGATCCCAAACGGCTGGAAATTTCAGCCCAGCCGCTTAAGGGCAACCGAAAATAGCATCCAATACTATACCAAAAGGTAACTCGAGGACAGGTGAGATGGCAGTAATACAGAATGTCACATGCTTGGCTAGTGTCACTGTCACCTACTGGCTACAGTGGAATGCTGTGGCGGGGGCTGCTAAACTACTCATTACAGTCTACACACTACCGAGCTGAACTGATACTGACAGCGCGGCAACTGCAGGAATCAGCCACGATACGAGCGGTGGGTGGACGGGGGATGCGGCCGAACCTGGGCGCCGGTGCGGTGGGCGGCGTCAATGATGGCCTTGGCGTTGAGGTAGCTCTCCCTGGCGGGCGGCGGCCCGATCCTGACGGCCTCGTCGGCGGCGCGCACGTGGAGCGCCCCGCGGTCGGCGTCGCTGTAGACGGCTACGGTGGCGACCCCGAGCCGCCGCGCCGTGCGCATGACCCGGCACGCGATCTCGCCCCGGTTCGCCACCAGCACCTTCTCGATCCCCGCCGCAGGAGAAGGAGCGGCGGAGGATGAGTAGCAGGAGGTGGAGGAGAAGAGCCTTGCGGCGAGGAGGAGCGCGGGCGCGGGGGAGGCGGCGGGGCTCTTGCCTCCCCCGCGGCGGCGGAGGTGGAGGTGGAGGCGGAGCAAGCGGGAAGCCATCGCGCGGTGGTCGGAGAGTACGGACTTTGGAGTTGCAGCGCAGGCAGCAGTGAGCGAGCGAGCACGGCGGAGGAGCGGCGCCTGGGTGGAGATGGGCGCGTGGGTGGTGGGCCCGGCCGCCGGATAAGGGTGGTGACTGGTCGGAAGGGTTGGTCAGGGGCGACGTGTCCCGAACGTCTCTCCTCCTTCCTCGGCGCGTGTCGGGCTCCGGGCGCGGATGAGCACGGCCGTTGTGGGTCTGACTCGGACGGCCAGCTCACTCGTGTGCCGTCGTCTCTGTCTGTCACGGTACATACCCATGGAGCAAACATTTATTAAACCGGACTTTCCACGAGCTACAAGTGTGGACTTTCCACTCTGCAGAAATCAACATTTTATTTATGCGGAGCAACTTCTGAAACTTGGTGAACGGGAGTTGCAGTTTTTTGCGTGCAGATAAAACATTCCTCCGAACTATAATCGCTAATAGCAAACAAACTACAAAAGCTCACGGCGTTGCCGCGTATGGAAAGTGGATGTGCCTATGTCTATAGAAAAATACTTTTTAAAAAGTAAATTATCAAAGCACAATGAATTTAAATTCACTCTCCAGAAGCATTTTATATTTTGTATTGCGGAGTATTTTTTAAGTATATCTTTTGTTGCAATATGAACATTTAATTTTAAAATTTGCTACCTGTAATTTTTTTTAAGATTCTGGAGCAACATTTATGTTGAGAAGTTTTAAATTTAAAAGTGTTTCGGCATTTGGATGTTAGATTTCGGCCAATTTGAAAAATGTTTTGGATTTAAAGTGTGATCTATGGTAAATTTATTCATTTTAGAATTTTGAGCTACTTTAATTTCATAAATCTGAAGGTTTTTCGGCGTTTGGACGTTATGTTTAACAGGCAAATTGAAAAGAGCTTTTGATTTAAAGTGTGATGAAAGAAATTTATACATAGCAAATTTCAAAAATTCAGAGATATTTTCTAATTATTTCCTTGCATAATTTTTTATATTTAAACAAAAGATATATTTCAAAAGGAAAGATACAACCTATTCTAAAATCTGAAACCTTTCTACTAAGAGAATTACGAAATTTTACATGCTTTGATAATTCTTTTAGGACAAATAGTTATACGACCAGGATCTATGATAAAGTTTGATATCTTGACGAAATTTACTATTAGACATCTTTTAATAAAGTTATATATTTTGAATATTGCAATTACATGGTTGATGCCATCACCTAAAAGATATTTTGTATATGTTACAAAAATAAAAGATAAAAATTATAAATGAATGTATTAGATCATTCCAAAATTAAATTAGAACAATTAAAATTATCTTTGTTTAAATAAATAAATTTAGAAATTGTTTAAAAAAATAATATGATACTATATTAAAGAAAGAAAATAAGAACTACAGTAACAGAAGAATTTAGAAAGATATTTAAAAAATGTTTGTAATTTTTTAAAAAATATAACTGTGGTGGGTCCCATATAATTCGATTAGTGGGGCCCACATATGGTGGGACCCACTTGTGGATCCATGTCCATGGCGGGGCCCACTGTGGGACCCACATCAGTGGGTCCCACGTGTGGGGTCACTTGCCCTAGGATGCTAAGGCCGATCTTGGCCGTCGGCGTGGTCGATCCGACGGCCGAGTTATTGCGGGCAATGTGGCGCGATGCGGTAGCCTGGTTTGGGTCCAGGTTTCATAGTATAAAGATGGATTTCCCAGATAACTTCTCCAGATATTCACTATTTATTGGATATTCACTATTCCTCCATCTCACAGAACACGTTTTCGAATACAGTTGCTACAATACTTCTCTCCACTTCTCCACAAAATAAACTCATTCTGTGTCGATCTTTCACTATAGCACAGGTAGTGACAGGTGCCGTGCTTATTTGCTTTGATGCGAGATCTGAACCATTCATCTGAGATCAAACGATGTAACAATCAAATTGTATTCTACAGTAATTCTTTACAGCCAGGAGACAAGTAAGAGAATCCACAACGCATTTGATGAAGAAAAAAGTCTAAATTACTCCCTCAAATATAACAAAAGTTTGAATAAATCCCTGAACTATCTTTTAGTTTAATTAATCTCCTAAACTATGTAATTTAGTTCATTTTACCCCCTGATACAATTTATTATTTTTTATATCTCAATACATAAGTTGAATTTTAATTCAAATTTTAGCAGGATGGTACGAGACATCATATTGCATGTCAAGAAAATAGATTATAAATTTTCTATTATGATTTCTTGTATCCTAAGTGTTAATTTATTATTAAGCACCCTACCCGGTCAAAACTATAATAAAAAACTATGATATACTAGCATGTGTTATGATGTCTAATATCATATTGCAAAACTTTAACTTAAGACTCCACTTGTGCATAAGAACAAAAAGATAAAATGTAATAAAGTGTAAATTAAACCTACTTGCATAGTTTAGGGGTAAGCTCTAAGCTGAACCAAGTCATAGTTTAGGGGGTTATCCAAACTTTAACTATATTTGAGGGGAGTAATTTGGACCTTTTTCTTTTATGAAACAGAGTTTGTAGGAAAACAATAGAATTTATCTTGTCGTACCCTTGCTCTAATAAGTAGCAACCATTTCAGTTTTAGAAGATAAATTATATTTTTTATGTTTTAGGTATGAACACGGCCGGCATCTGAAAATTGTAAGAAGAGGCGGGTTTGGTACCTTTGCGTCTTTCGTGTTGTTGCTTGTGCTTGATTACGCTGATCCTAGTCTTGCTGCAACAACAACCAAACAATACCCTAGCCGTTGTTCGGATCTCAGCCCAGCCACTTCCAGCGGCCAGCCCAACCATAATCGGTGAGCCGAACTAGCTGCTTTGTACATCCAGCTGGCAGTTGCAGCTGTGTGTTTAGGTCTAAAAAGTACTTTTTACTTTCTATTCATCTCCCTCACAGAACACATTTTTTTTTAAAAAAATCCACCTTTCCTATTCATCCCCCTCACATAACACGCTTCTCCAAAAAATATATTTTTTCCTTAAAAACTAAACACAGAATAGTCCAGCACAACCGCCAACCGAACACTTCAGTGTCTACTAGTTTTTGCTTTTGCCTCCAAGTCTTTCATTGTCTTCTATAGGTGCTTTCGCCTCCAAAAGTTACAAACTTAGATTTAGATTCAGCTTGCTATGCTAGGAGAGGAGCATGCCTCCTGGCATCTCGCCATATATATTGCCCTCCGCTTGAGCTTTATCACTAAAAATTCATAATAATTATTTTCTTAGTAAAAAAATACGTCTCCACCACTCCTGTTAGTTTTGTTGTAATCCATGCGATAGTAATCATCTCTCTATTTTTGTCCAACAACAAAAGAATTCATTATTTTCTTAGTAAAAAAATACGTCTTCACCACTCCTGCTATTTTTTTTGACCTGGCAAGTGAGGACATTGTAAGAGGTCAATCCATGCGACAGTAATCATTTCTCTATTTTTGGCCAACAACAAAAGAATTCATTATTTTCTTAGTAAAAAATATGTCTCCACCACTCCTGCTAATTTTTTTGACCTAGCAAGTGAGGACATTGTAAGAGGTCAATCCATGCGACAGTCATCATCTCTCTATTTTTGGCCAACAACAAAATAATTCATTATTTCTTAGTAAAACAATACGTCTCCATCACTCCTGTTAGATTTGTTGACCTAGCAAGTGAGGTCATTGTAAGATCCATGCGACAGTCATCATGTCTCTTATTTTTGGCCAACAAAAAAAAAATTCTAATTAAGTCGTAAGCGTAAGTACATTGGTGTTGTCTAATAGGTCGCATCATGCATTACCATATCTTCTTGAGACGATGTACCAGACGATCCATACAATAGATTGTCTTATCAGTTGTCTCCAAAAAATGCACAATTCCTAATTTATGCATAGAAAAAGAGAAATATTGTGAGTTGTATGGCAACAACAACTCGTACAATGGGGTGTAGATTGTCTCAAAATCCTAAATTTTAGCCTATGAGGCGGTTGCCTCGCGAAACAACCACCTTGTTCTTTCTCCTTCCTCTCTCTCCGCCACATCATCAAAAATCCTACGTAGACTTACATGAGATGACCTATAAGACCGCTGATGTGTAGCGATGTAATTGCCCTAACATCCATCCCGAATTCCACGCGTCCTTGCGATCCACACCTGTTTGGAGCAGGATCAAAACTGACGGTCAAACGTATATCAGGTACTAATATCTGCAACAATTAATGGCGATAAATAAAAAGAATGGCTAGAATATGGCAATGCCCAAATAAGCCCCGCTGGCATTTTCCACGTGCGGCATTGTGGCAGAACCGCCCAATTTAAACTGGCTCAAGTGCGTCTAGTAATCCTAACCCTGAGAAATACCAGCACGCACTTCAAACAGTTTAAACCCGGTAGTCTGTCGAGTGTCCCCGGGACATCCCGAATCATCCACTGACAACATTTCTTAACCATCGCTTAGGATCTTTACCGAGTTGGAGATAACATAACAGGCATTACCTTTTTACATGCATATGGAAAGGTACGAATTATACAAACCGAGTTTTGAAACATTCCTAACTTCAAGCCATAGAGCTACGGTTCAGAATACAAAGTAGATTTATACAAGAGAAGAAAAGTAGAACTAGAAACTTCTAACATCTAGAGTCATCTGGGACCTCTGATGCTCTAGGACTTCTGGTTCTCCTCCTCGGCTTCGGGCTGCGGAATCTCCTCTGAAAAACAGCAAGGGAAGAACCCTGAGTACGAAGGTACTCAGCAAGACTTACCCGTCTTACCAAAGAAAAGACTCTCAAGGATAATGATTAGGCTTTTGGTGGTTGTTTGGCTGACTTGATCTTTTGCGGAAAAGCTTACTAGTAATGAGTCCTTATACAACCGTTTTATTTTAATTTAGTATAAGCTACTCATCTAAGTGGTAAATACCTTTTTCACTCAAGTGATACTAGGTGCAAACAGCATTTTGGATCACTCACATATAACAGTTCAACTTGTTTCCTCTACGATGTTTAAGACCTGATCAAGTGCACTCATAACCAAGAGTAGTGTTGATCCGGATCCATATACATCCTGCAGGAGATACCTAGCCACCAGTCACGTACAGCTGCGCCAGCTGTCCGTAACAACCTTTCAATCAGTTGGACCAAAGACCGGAAATATCCTTACCCGAACCCGGGAACGCATCCCCACGTGGGCCCCACGTCTGGCGACCACCCCGTGAGTTCCAGATGACGATCCCGCCTTTCTCCGACCCAGCAAGCACCGGTAAACGATATTTCCAATCCACGAGCCAGCTAATCTAGTTGGCTTTACTGGCCCCATTACCCAGTAAGAAACCAGGTAGAATCACTTGATCAAACTTTTAAACAACGGATCGGTCCTTAGTGACTTTTGTTAGTAGGCAGAGCTAAGGATTTAACCTGTCAATCCATTCTATCACCCTCTGCCCACTCTCTCTTCTCTTATAATCTCCTGCATGATTCATCTATGATTAGTGAAAACCTAGATCAATATTTTTAATTATAAACCTGGCAAAGCATAGCTAAGTGGATGTGTTCTAATCCCATTTACTTACTTGCCCTATCAAAGGTAGTTCTATCAAGGAGGAGTTCATGCATCAAGAGTTTTCATTCAATTCCTGACCTAATGCACACATAAAATCATAATATTTGGACTCGTGATCTTCTGAAATAAGGTAGGTAAAAATGCATCCGGGGCTTGCCTTGGGTTTCAAAAAGATTAGCAGTCTCGACGGCTTCCTGAGACTCCTGAGCAACCAAGAAAACCTCCTCGTACGGCACTGGGTCGTCCGAGAAATCCACGTATTCCACCTCCGAAGTTTCCGACTCTACATGCGATGCAAGTTAGTGATGAGAAATGCAAAAGTTTGAAAACATAGCACAACACCACATCTCGATACAGTTGCAAGCCAACAAAGATACCTAGACCTTTCCCAAAGAAAAAGTTATTTTATAAAGTGGGTAAATTAATCCTTATTTATTTTATTGATTTTATTAAGAAGAGTTGCTAAGGATGCTCAAATTATTTTCTACACAAACCTAACCCTTTATTTACCTATAAAAGTGCTTACAAGACCTAAATCCTATTTTAGAATATTTTTAGCATCATTTTAGCCATTCTTAATAATTATTTTCTAAGATGGTGTTATTATTAAATTCTAATCACTACAAACTTAATGGTTTAGCATTTTTATAAAATAAAGGAAAATCTAAGGAAATTATTAAAATTTATTTCATATTTTTCTGATTTTTCCTATAATTTTCTAGAATTAAAACAGTGAATAAACATAACTTAAACCTATTTCTAAAACTTAAATGGTCTTTTTACAAAAACCCCCCCCGGCTTTCCTTCTCTTCCCCAGCGAAGCCCCTGCCCACGCGGGACAGAGTCCCCGCGCGGACCGAGCGCCTCGCCGGCGTTGACCCCGCACGCTCGCTGGCGGCGAGGTCCCCCGGCGACCGCAGCTAACCCTAAGGCTTGCCTACACCCACGCGCATCCATTCTAGGCCTAAGCTCGCTCAGCTCACTCTAACCCTAGCTTCCCCGCGGCACGGCGGTGGAGCTACGGTGGCGTTGCGCACTCCGGCGAGCACAGCCCACCAACCGAGCTCACAACCGGCTTCCAAGCTTCACCGAGCCTAGCAACACCTCACGCACACCCCTAGCCGCGCTACGCGACACCGCACACCCGAGCGCACCACGCCGGCCATGGCGGGGACACGCCCGGAGCACGCGGCGGCGAGCGCACCACGGCGAGACAAACTCTAACAGCTACCCTACGAGCACTAGTGAACCCTAACGCACCTAGCGCGCACCCAAGCTCGGCCGGAGGAGGCCCGAGCAACGCTGCAGCCGTGCGGCTGCCATGGCGGAGGAGCGCCATGGCGTCGAACGCGTTCCAGCACGGGCAAATGCCGCGCTCGACCGAACCAACCCTCAAACATCTTTCCAAACCTCTAAGCAGCACCACTAACCTCTCTAGCTCCGATCAACACAACCATAACGGCACAAAGACGAGGGGAAGCTCACCCCGGCGAGTCGTCGACAGAGAGCTCCCAAACCGGTTGCGTCGGGCGATGGAGTGAGGGAGGAGGAACACCGGTGGGTGGAAACGAACCAGGAGAACAAGGCGAAACTTTTGGTGGCTAACCGCAACGCGAAGCGGCTCAGACGGTGGCTGCAGCGCTCCGGCTCGACGGCGGCGAGGTCGGTGAGCAGAGGAGCTCGCGGCGGAAAAGGGGAGGAGGAGAGGCCGATGTCGAGCTTTATCAACGGCCGAGATCACCGTGGCGTGACACCTCCAGCTGCGACGCCGCTCGAGCTGGCTCCTACCGCGACCGACGCGTGGCCGGTGAAGTGGGCCGCCGCTCGACGCCGGCAGCAGCTTGCTTGCCGTGACGTCAGCTTTTCCCCAATTGAGCTCCATTTGCACCGAGATTGCAGCTTCAATTTCTCCCAAATTCATATGGCAACACCAAAAACTTCCAACATGAAACTTGTAGATGGATCCTTCAATTTCATTTCTTATTTTGACACTTCACTCATTTGAGTTCGTATTGAAGCCGAATTTGGGCTTCAAAGTCACTGCTGCAACTTCCCCCAAATTTCAGAGACCTTAACTGAAATTTGCAAATTACTTTCGAAATTTGAATAGAACATGCCTCTGGTGCTGAAGACAAATTTGAAATTCACCCTTAGTAGAACAACTTTCTAATTGGAAGTTTTTGCAGAAAACTTCAAATTCGACCTCTATTTACACAAATTCAAATCTGTCCTCAATTACACTGAATTTCCTGAAAACAGCTTCTGATCGATTTTCTTCCATGTTTTTCTTCTCGATCTAGCCAATTTATGAGTGTGACCCAAAAATAAAAATTGTTCACCATAGTTCCCTTGACAACTTTGTTTAAGACACCTTGGTCTTTCAACCCCCAGATCAATGGCTAACCTGCTTTGAAGATCGCTGCTCAAAATGCAAATTTCAGCCGAAATCTGAAAATGGTTAAGTGTTGTGCTGGATGGTGAATAGTAACATTCTTCCTTTTTCTTCTTCCATTGAATTGAAGCATTCTTTCTTAAATTTTTCTCATCATTGCTGGCCAACTAAGTTGCTTAGCTTATGAACTTCATTTAGAAATGCTTGGGTTCACAACATTTTCAAATTTTGCCCCTTTGTTGACTTCGGTCAACTAATTCTCCTTTCTCTTTTCTTTTTCTCTTTAAACATTTTCACTTAACCAACCATTCTTACCCAAGTGCATAGATTAAAAAGGGTGGGATGTTACAGGCATGCACAATCAAATCACGATCCCCCCAAAGTAATTAAAAAGGAAATCCCTGCCATATCCAGCTTAGCCCCGCAAAATCCACGAGATGAAATGGTAAGAATCTCAAATGCCCCCTGTTTATGTCGTGTTTATACCGTATACAACTCAGCCAATCAAAAAAAAGAATTCCCAAAAAAAAGAAAACATCTGTTCCCCTCACCCAGCAAGAAGGCCCAACCGCAACTGGCCTGCTGCGGCGGCGGCCCAGGGGCCCAGGCGATCTGTGTCACTGACAGGTGGCCCCCACCGCCGCTGACCCCGAAAACCTGAGGGGTTCCCGCCCATGGCCGCCTCCTTGAACCCCCACCGAAAACGGATGGCGAGGTTGGAGGGCAGGAGGAGGCCCAGTAAAAACTAAGGACTAGTGGGCGAGCGGGCGCCGCGGCTGCTGCTACCTGCTGCGGCTACTCTTCATCACTCGTCAGTGGTAGGCTAGACTAGGAGGAGGAGGCGGCGGCGGCGGCGGCAGATGCGGGAGGGCCCTCGCGGGGTCGCCGGACCAGATGGACACGCCGGATAGGCCCCGCGCCGGCGCTGGCGCCGCCGCCGCCGGTTTCGAGGTTCGCATCTCGCATCACCCACCCCCGGGGGACCGCTGATTTCTCTCTCTCGGGGTTTATTGTTGTTTTTCGGTGGGGTTTTACGGAGTTTTTGGTGGGGTTTTTAGCGGGGGATTGGGATGGGGGACTGCTGGATTGTTCGGGTCGGCGGCTGGGTGGATGGGGGCGCGGCCGATGCGGATTTGCGGTGTGGTTCCGCTTGACTTTTGGTTCGATTTGTTTGTTTGGGGGAAATGGCGCATTTCGGCCGCTGAGTGGGCGATTAGGGTTCTGATGTGCCCGTCAATGGCTTTCCCCGATGTCGGATTCAGTGGGGTTTTCTTTGATGGGGATTTTGGGGGATTTGACCAGCCACCACACCCTGTATGCCTCGATTGATGGACCAATTGACCTGCTGATTTGGGGAGAGCTGCGTCGGGGTGGCTGTTCCTGCTGATTGTCGCCTCTTTTCTGTGAGATTTGACAAGCTCTGATGCGTGCCTTGGTGAGAAATGGAGGGTTTAGTAAGCACTGCCAGCGGTTAGATCCGCTAATGCCTGCTAATTTGTCCGGCATTTGCTCGTTTTTTGGTCCGTGGAAAGGTGTGTTCTTCAGAGTTTGATGCTGTTTGTACTATGGGTTCTGCATTTAGGTTTGACGTCAAGAGTCTGATCATGCGTAGTACTAGGTCATGGAAACGATTCTCCTGCCAATCAGGATCTGTCTGTATCAAGTCCCTCGCTTCATTTCCTCCTGCCACTGCTGTTACATTGAATTTACCAGCTGGTTGGCATTTTTTTTAATGAAACAACTGGAATGGCATTTGTGCACCTAAAGCTAACTTCATTACTTCTGAAGTTTTAATGAAATGATGATCTGCGGCTTACTTTTTCTTACTGAATTTTGGTGCATGCAGGATTCTCCTGTCTTTAATTTCATCAACAATCTCTCACCTATACCTCCACCCAAACCTTCAGACAGAGCACATAATGTGCAGCTATTCAAGTCATCGGACTTGGCACCTGTTTCTTCAATCTTTGCCTCACCACATGTCAATCTAGCGAAGGAACCTAAAATCCTGATCAGGTGCTTATACATTGTTTCCTAGATCATACCCAGTTTTACCTATCTGTCTTGCTGCCTTACAGGTTTTGTTTCATGTTGACAGGGATGAGTCTGTTCAACTTCCTCAAGAATTGCACTCGCCTAGTAGTGTCAGGACACGCGCGACATCCTCAATCACTTTTAGAATGATCAGATGTAAAGACATCGTGTCAGGGAATTGCAACACCACCACTTGTCCCCTAAATGAGGCTTCTATTGATTCTTCAGACCATCCATTGAGCTCCGAAAACCAACTGCCTCAGTCCATACAGAATGGTGCTGGCAGTGTTGAAGGTGACAGGGATCAATGTGCTGACGGTAAAACAAACATTACCATATCCCAGGAGTGTACAGACCTAGAGGGTATGAACCTTGATGAGAGCGTCCCAGACAAAATGGATCAATCACATTCTGTGGTAGATCTTCATGAAAACCAGCTATCTGAGCAGAATAAGGATGAGCCGGCAGCTTATAATGGGGATCACATGATTACAAATCAACCCAGTAGTAATATACTGAAATTAGGTTTACCATTTGGAACAGAAACACAGTCATTGAATGATACACAGAAAGCTGATAACTCCTACTCTGGTAAGCCGTTGTTGAATGTAGAATCAAGTGGCTATAACATCCAAAATTCTGGGCACGAGCCTCATTTTTACTGGACGGGTGCAGTGGAAGGGGCAGCAGTAGCTTGTACCCCCCAAGCACTTCCTGGTGCTTTGCAAAGTCAATTAATGCCATGTAACAAGCTCAATGAGCCCAGAGATTACATGCCAACGGAGCAAAATGTATGTATGCTTCTTGTTACAATCTAGTTTTGGACATATTTGCATATTGGCTTTACTAAGGCATAGTAGCTAAGTGCTAATTTGGCCTAATTTGAATGTAATGGCAATACATTTGTACATACAAGTTACTATGTACTCGGGAACCGTATATAGCAGAATGGATTTAGCAAATCTGTGTTGATTAGCTGTTACATTTTATTGCTCTCAATGCACATGCTTTCGCATTTTAGCAACATTGTCATAAGTATTAAGCTTTCTTTACTTTATCACGTTTTCTTTCAGCAAATAAATTTTGCATAATGGTTTCTTATTTAATTGTTTGTGTTGATTTTACAGAATGTATCAATGTTTTTTTTCTTATGGTTGTAAAAGGGAAATGTCTTCTGCTCTTGCAGGCCTCGTCGCAGCATTTACGTGGCACGCGGAGGCGCAGCCTTTTCAACGAAAAGGCTGGGGCTGGTAATAAAGTTGTAGATAAAGCTTCAGTTCGTCATTCTGTAAATTCAACTACTCCTAAATGCAAAACTATTTCTGGTGACATCAATTCAAAGCCTCTGAGGACCCCTCCATGTGCATTGCCTGGTATTGGCTTGCATTTGAATGCCCTTGCTGCAATACCGATAGAAAAAGTAGTCTCTCGAGACATCCAATCTACTATAAGTGAATCCAGTAACTTGCCATGCCCTGCCGGATCCTCTCCACCGCCTTCTGAACAAAATATTGTAAATGATGATTTTGCTCAAACAACTGATATTGTGAGTGCTGAACCTTCTAGTCAGGGTAGCCCCAAGAAGAAAAGGTACTATCTCTATGCCCATCATTTTAGGTTGACAGCTTTGTTTCATTGAAAAATATCATGAACTGCAATAGTATTTTGCAGGCACAAGTTCGATAATGGTGATGGCACTTCATGCAAGCGCTGTAGCTGTAAGAAGTCAAAATGCTTGAAACTGTAAGGTTCCTTGCATCTTCTATAAATTTATCCCCTCTAGTGCATGTGACAAGATTAACAAATAAGAGAAATGAGTTAATATCGATTCCTTTAAGGTATTGATCCAACAAGAGCCACTAGCAAAGATTATTACTGAAATCATGGTTCTGTGTCTATTGCTCTGTTTCTTATCCATGTCAAGTTATTGCATAGCGTTTACTGTTTAGGTTTTGTTTTGGAGTCATCTCACTACTTGGTATCCCTGTTTAAAATACCTGACATGCTCTTCTTTAGTCTGCTAATCTAGTTTTGTTCTTCTCTAAATGGCCCACTACTTCACCTTGTGCATTCTACTTCAAGTTGTTGCCATCTGACCTCTGACCTTGACGTTACCCATGTTCTTTTCAAGAGTTGCCCATGTTCTTTTGAAGAGTTGGCCATGTTCTTTTGAAGTTTTTTTAAAAAAATTATCTGTATTCAAACTGATATTTTTTCTGGTTTAATTACTTTCCAATGGATGTTTTCTTTTTTTCCCCCTGAACTGGTCGTAATGCTTTGACTCTTTTGAAGGGACCCTTGTTCTATTCCTAGAACTGATAGACTATCTTCGGTTACCATGATATTTTTTTGGTGTAATTCTCATGCAGTTATTGTGAATGTTTTGCGGCTGGAGTATATTGTTCAGAGCCTTGTACGTGCCAAGGCTGTCTAAATAATGAGAGTAATATGGATACAGTTCTATCTACTCGACAGCAGATTGAATCTCGTAATCCATTAGCATTTGCTCCTAAAGTAATTCACACATCTGAGCCTGGCCTTGAATTAGGGGTAAGAGTCACTACCTTTATTGTACTTAGTTACTTCTTTTCTCCTCTGTTGCTAATATCATTACCTTCAATACTATAGGACTTCAACAACAAAACTCCTGCTTCAGCTCGTCATAAAAGAGGGTGCAATTGCAAGAAGTCATCGTGTCTAAAAAAATACTGTGAATGTTTTCAGGTTCCAATTCCTACAATTTTTTTTTTTTTTTTTGGAATGATTCCTACAATGATTTAGTACTCCTCTTTTTGATCCCTTTGTGTCTGTCTAATTGTTACTCTTCATCAAGGGTGGCGTGGGCTGCTCCATAAGTTGCAGATGTGAGAGCTGTAAAAATGCTTTTGGAAGAAGGGAGGGTGAGTCCCATCCATCTTCATAAGCTTCCTTTCTTAAAAAAATGCTGCAAAATCAACCTGCATGTTCTAAGATCATAGTTGCATCTATGCTGTCTTATTCAATCTACAAATTACAAAAGCAGTTAAGAGAACTTCCAATCATAGTATATAGCTTCACTTTAAAACCTGTACTCACTAATTTTTTTGTGAGCTTATGTTTGACCTTTCAACTTGAAAAATGCGATACAATATAATCCCTCTGTCAATTACCTATACCAAGAGAAAGCAAAAATTGACATATGCACCTATTAAACTGTCTGTCTCCTAAATCACCATGGTGACCATTTGCATTGGTAGTCTGGTTATGCTGCTTCAATTTGGAGTTGCGGCCTTTGTCTGTTCTACAAAATAATTGAGTTCTGCTAGAAAATGAAAATGGCCATATAACACTTTCTAACAGTCATCCATAGTGGTGCTGTGATTATTGTAATTGTGTGCTTCTGTATTATTTTCAACAGAACCTCCACTACCAAGTAAACACTTCTTGCCAACATTAGCTTGGGCTCTAATGATGTTTTGCTTGTTTCAAGCAATATGCTTGCATTTATCTATATCATTCGAAAAGGGTGCACTAGTGGCTTATGGAACATTGAGTAAGCAAATATTAATCATTGTACTTGATTAGACTTTTGGGTAGAAGTTATGAACTATGGATAGCTTATCTATTTCAATTCTAGTTTCAATAACGACGTCCTCCATATTACTATGCTACCCATAAAAAACTGTGTTTTTCTAAGGCCTTTTTGAATCTGATTCAAGGGGTTGCTCCGTCAAGCATAGAGGAGCCTAAGCATGCATCAGAAGAAAACAATGCTTGTGTGAAGGAAGAAAAATGTGAAATCGATAAACAGCTTGTTATCTACCAAGCTACTGACCTCGCTCCTGCTGAGAATTTACTGTCAACACCTTTGATGATGGAGTGCAGGTTTGTGTCGCACATGTTTTGCAGAATTTTACCTCTTATGTAAAACACACTGTTTTAATTTGTTTTCTCTTTACCAGGCCCTTGGCTTCTCTTCCACCCCCAAGCTCCAAGAAACCAAGCTCCAAGAAGCCAGGATCATCGATGAAACTCACTGGAAATCCTTCTCGGCTGTCCAACTCTCAAGCTCCTCTGAAGACCGACATTCTGCTCGCCCAATTCGGCAATTATACAGAAATGTTTCTTGGCGATAGCACATCAGATAGCCTGAAAGGGAATTCATCTCCTCAGACTTCTGTCAAGGTTGTGTCTCCTAATAAGAAGCGAGTCTCTCCCCCACGTATGGGTACTGGACTGTCTCCAATCTGTAAGAGTGGCAGGAAGCTAATTCTCAAGTCCATACCTTCTTTCCCTTCCCTCGGTGGTGACTTAAACAATGAGGATCCAAAGAGCTCCCCAGCACCTTGAATTCATCATGATTTGGCACTTGTGGTAAACCCTTTGGCTTCTTGTTATCCTTTTGCGGTTGAAATAGTAATCCTTTCCCAATCTCAACTTGCCTAAATTGCCTCTCTTCATGTACAGGCTCATCTTGTCGGTTCCTGAGATCGATTACCTGCCGACTGCACCAGAATTATTTCTATCGTACTTTAGATATTAAACAACCCAGTTTATTCTATTCTGTCTAGAGCTTGATCAACCATTTTTACGTACCGTTGAATAATCCGCTGCCTGCTGCCTAAGGTACCCCACCGAGCCGCCTGTGGCATTTGGTATGCTGGTAAATTATATCGAGGCCTCATGCCTATTGCTGCCTGTATAATTTCATGTTATTTATGTTCCGGAGACCCAAAACTATTTGGACTTGTATGTATCATGGGATCAAAATGTGAAATTGTAGTGTTCCAGATGAACAAATGGTTGAGGCTTATTTATCAGAGTGCTAAGACTGGAACAAGAACTCTCGATGCGTTATCTCCTGTGCGTTGTTTTTTTAGTGAGCTTGACCTTATCGTTTGTTTCCATTGCCAGTTCATGCTTATGGCATTGACATTGTAGTTTCCGTTTCCAGCTAGAATTGGTGTTCTCCGTAGCACGAATGTCTGAAGGCGATGGTACCCATGGACCAAGGTCACCCCGCGATAACAACATGCACTTTGACGAAAATTTTCACGCACGATCAGAGACTCAAGACAATTCATGTATCTTTTCTTTTTGTTGCCTATGTTTTTTGTTTGGTTTTGCTAGAATAATAGGCGCGATCAACGTACTGTATCAAATTGCCAGTGTTCACTTATCTCCTGAACCTGAAGATTCATCGCACAGCATAGGGATAAACATAGCGCATTCACGCCCAAGAGAAGCATGGAGTTTTTTTTTTTGGGAGGAAAAGGTACATCGCATACTGCCACACTGCAGCCTGCGGTCCTGCGGAGGACAGACACGTTGATCAGGCAAATATTTTTGTTTAGCGCAATGCTTTTGCTTTCCCAGATTCCACTTATGTTGTTTACTTAATTTTTTTTTAGCATTCCAATCTGCAGACATAAATCATTCGATAACTTCATCACAAGCCATGCTTTTCCACATATGATTTTTCTTCTCAGAAATTAAATGCTATTAGCAGAGCTTATTACTCTTACCCTCAAAATGTTAATAACTAATTCATTTCATAATAACTGTAACCATTTCACCAATGAAAATGACATTTTTGTGAATTTCACTGATATGCTCCTTCAGCGATGTCAACCGTGTAAGGCAATGCAATGTGTTAGATTTAAGGAAAAGAGACAGTGGTGCCAATTACTTATAGCAATTTATTCATTTGGTTTCTTTATAGGACATATATAGGTCTCTGATATAAAATACTTCATTTATTCTTTTTTATGTGTGTGATAAACCAGAAAATATTTTCGAATATAAGTCCAATGAGACCTTTTTTTAAAAAAATAAATAAATCATATATTAAAAAAGTAATGGTTGGTCAAGAACTCATCCTAACAAAATGAAATAAGCAAACTTAGGTAAACCACCCAACATAAAAAAGGATAAATATAATGATAATGTTTTCTTGAGAGCTCTATCATCTATTTTGGTTTAAGATAATGTTATTTGTGAATTTGTCTACACTAATTTATCACAGTATCTATCCTCCTCTACATTTCTTTTAGATGGAGGGTTTATGAGGTAGCAGTAATTTATTAGCTACCACATCCTGCCAAAAATAAAAAAGGCAGCCACTTTATGTGTGTGTGCTAATCACGTTTTATGGCCGGAAGTCCAGGTCGAAACGGAAGGAAGCCAAACCGGATCCAATGAGGGACCCCCGGATCTGAGCCGTCCACCTGCCACGCACGAATCGTGAAGCCCATTTCACCAGCCACCAGCAGCAGCTCGCCTCGTGCCCTCTCCCTCCCTCCCCTTTCCTTCCTCCCGGCTCCACACCTCTCGCGCTCGCCTTCGCTTCGTCGCCACGGCGAGCCCCACGCCGCCCGAGCCGCCGATCGGGGCGCCGCCGCCGGCGCCCGATCCGATGGAGGCGGAGGAGGAGGATCCCCCGAAGCCGCCGCAGCCGGAGCCTGCCGGATCGGAGCCCGACGACGCCCGCCACACGCCTCCTCCTCCTCCCCCGCCACCTCCCGCTCCGGTTCCAGCCCCGGGCGCCGATGCTGCTGCTGCTTCTGTTGCTGCGCCCCCTGCCCCCTCCGCGGCCGTGTCGCCGCCGGCGGTGGCGGCGGAGGCGAACGGGAACTCCGATAGGAAGAAGAAGTCCGTGCGCCTCCTCCTTTTCCCTTTTCTGCAAAGTTTCGGTTGCGCGCCAGATTTCCTCTTTTGGTTCGTTGCGTGCGGTTCGCTCCTGCTGCTTACTTTTTTTCTATCTCTTTATTGGGTGGATCAGGAGGAAAGTGGAGGATGGGGAAGGATGCAAGACGTGCAGCTGCAAGAAGTCCAAATGCCTCAAGCTGTAAGTTTTCTCCTTTACTCCCGAAATCCTGTCTTCTCCATTCCTTCATCACAGCAGCGGACGTTTCACTGTGGAATGAGATGTGGAGAGAGATAGAATGATCCGGACCTCTCATCAGTGGGGGCCTATGATGTCTGTACCATTTTGACTCGGTTCCAATTTAGTTTACTGTAGCTTACGAATCTGGTGTTTTTAGACAGGTTTATATCTTACAGTCTTATGTGTCAAAAGATTTATGATGATAAAAATCATTTTTTTTTGTCAATTTTACAGTATCTAAGTATCAAAACGGTGCAGCTTAATTCAGCATGTAGAGCTGTTGAGTACTTCACATGTAGATTTTCGAGATGGAAACTGATCCCCTTGTTAGTTCTTAATTTACCAATGCTTCTTTTTATTGTATCCTATGGTGTGGTTGCATGTTAGAAGAAGAAATTGCCGTGGTTTCTGGTGTAATGATCTGCCTGTCAGCGGCATGTGATTCTGTGTACCACTCATCCTCTGGAGGGAGCTGAGTTTGGGGGTGGGGGCGGGGGTTTACACGAATGCTGATAAGGGTGATCATTTAACATACTAGGCTGCTTCATGCACATACCTGTGGTGCCTATTGCATGCCATCTCCTGAGCACACCGACACACACCCAAGGACATGTTGCACACCTAGTTTGTTTTTTCTTTTGTTACTAAATATAAGTTCTCTTTTTGTCTAATTAGCTTTTGCATTGTGCTGTAACAGTTACTGTGTGTGCTTTGCTTCTGGGTCACATTGTTCTGAATCATGTGGATGCGAACCTTGCCTTAACAAGCCAGCCCAAGGGGCTCCAAGGACTGCACCAGTATTACCTCTGAAACCTGTCCAAACATTAGAGGCTGGTCAAGATTCAGTGGTATGAATTTCTTCTTATAAACCTTATCTACGTCTATTTTACGCTCTTTTCTGTGATCCTGCTATTTACTGTCTTCAGGAACAACTTATAAGATCCTCTATGGATCTTATTAGGAGAAAATGCACCTGCAAGAAGTCAGGCTGCCTAAAGAAGTACTGTGACTGCTATCAGGTTCCATATTCAGCTTTACCCTGTCAAATTTCATTTTTGCCATGCGTCATTTCATGATTATGAAAACATTTCTTTCTATTTGAAGGGAGGGGCAGGATGCTCGATCAACTGCAAATGTGAAGATTGTAGAAATCCGTTTGGGAGAAAAGGTAATACAATTAAAGTGTTAAATTTCATGATGTGTATAGTTACTTTGTATCAGATGTGTATGGTTTCACTCGACTGTTTGGTACCGTAGATTGCATAACCTGTCAAACATTTTCATGTTCTAGCATTCTCAGAAATATTTTTTTTTTCCTTTGACAATGTGATACTGAATGCCATAAACCCATAACTCTGCACTTTTTGTTTTGTTTTGGCGTTCATCCGTGTTGTTGGGACTTCTGCTTCTGCACATATATTAATCAATTAGGAGTTAGGACAGCTGCTGAATGTTGTGCCATAGCTATTTTCCTTTTTTGGAGTTCTACTGCATTGCACTACATGATTTGGGACACCTGCAGACATATTCTTCTGAATTCGCAGCCC
Organism: Digitaria exilis; assembly: GCA_015342445.1. NCBI lineage: Eukaryota > Viridiplantae > Streptophyta > Magnoliopsida > Poales > Poaceae > Digitaria > Digitaria exilis. The sequence goes on from JACEFO010002585.1 coordinate 521,300, forward strand.
TACCCTCTTATTCCTATTTGTAGGGACAAGGAGCGTTCTTTTGGGAGTTAATTTTCTCGAATACGCAGGAGAACTGCGTATCATTGTATTAATAGAAGGAGAAGAGTCTTACATAGACTCACACACACCACCACTCTCACGCACACACCCAGGACATACCCAAGCCTCACCCAAACTCTTAGAACACCTCATTCTATTGCCCTTGCACCCTCAGACACAGACTGGGGATAGCAAGACCCTGACCACTTCGACCCTACCCAGAATCAGTCCTAACAATGATTTGGGATAGTCCCTTGGCTCCTGCCATCTTCCACATCTGTGCTTCATTTTTTGCCAAGATCAAGGCAGCAGCCATGCTTGGGGAAGTACCATTGAACACACAGTCATTCCGATGCTTCCAAATGGTCCATCCACCCAGAATAATAAGAGAATTAAGACCTGCCCTTTTATCTCCAGAAACTGCCAACTCGACCCTCTCCCACCAGTCATCAAATAAAATCTCATCCGGCTGTGGTGCTAAGCCAACCAGACCCACATATTGCGAAAGATGGAACCAAAACTGCCTTGCGAACACGCAGCCCAGGAGGAGGTGTTGGATATCCTCTTCATCTTGATCGCATAGTGGACATAGCTCTGGGTGAGGGAGACCACGCTTGCTCAACCGATCAGCAGTCCAGCAGCGCCTATGGGCCACTAACCACATGAAAAAACGGCACTTTGGAGGCGCCCAAGATTTCCAAATACGTTCATAAGGACCAAAATAAGTTGCTCCCTGAAAAAGCGCATCGTATGCTGCCTTTGCAGTGTATCTGCCCGTAGAAGAGAGCCTCCATATGTGCTTATCAGGAAGATCCTGCTGTAGTACCACATCTTCAAGCATGACCCATAAGGTAAGGTACTCAGTCAACATTTCTGCCGACATGTCTCCCCGGATATCATCCAACCACTTCATGTCAGTCAGGGCGTCCAGAACAGTACGCCTATCCGCACCTCTTCCAGTGACTAAGGCATAAAGACCTGGAGCAAATTCTTTGATACTTCTGCCATCTAACCATTTGTCATGCCAAAACATAGTGCTGACCCCATTGCCTATTTCTGTGGTAACAGCCAGTGCCAAGAGACTCTCCACTTCCTTACACACTTGTAATGGCAAACTGGCCCAAGGTTCATTGGAATCAATTTTCTTGAGCCATGGCCAGCGAATTCTTAGAGCATATCCCAGGGCTTTGAGGTCTGAAATTCCCAGACCCCCCAATTCCTTAGAGCGACAGACCTTAGGCCATGCAATGAGACAGTGACCCCCTTTTGCATCTTTACGCCCCACCCATACAAAACCCCTTCTAATCTTGTCAAGGGCTTTGAGAGCCCAGGTTGGGAGATCGATTGCCATTAACAGATATATGAGCATTGCAGGTAGTTATGAAACCAAGCATTAGTTAACCCCTATACCTAGAATCCATATCCTAGAACCATCACCACAATTTGTTATAACAGCCAACCACTGTACCTTCTTCCTCTAGGTGATACTCTGCTGCCATTTTGACAAAGGTGAGTGCAACCCTCACTGAGATGACCATGGCCCTTTGGCACAATTTCGTCTCCAATAATTTTTGAGAGCTAGGTATTCCTATCTTCAAGATTTCCTAGAGCAAGGGCTAGGGATGCACTGAGTTTTTGGATGATTCACTCTTGCTTCCATTTTATGCTAAATATATGTTTTAGACTACTTATTTTTTTATCTACAATCTCTAGATCTGTTAAAATTGAGAGTTACGTTCCAGTTTAAGGCTTGCCAAACATGGTCTACGGCCTTAATGCAAGACATGATCACCACATTGTTTCACCAACCAAGGCCTTCCACTGTCATGGGCAGAGATGTTTGTGAGTGGAATGTTTTGGAGGTTCTAGTAAGGAGGTGGGGTGTGAAGGAGTTAGGGAAGTAGATTGACCTATCGCTTAATCCTAAACTTATGATGGGACCTTGCTTATAAACATCTATAGCCACCCTAACAAGCCAACTAAGCCCATTTCTTAAGCCAACCCTAGCAAGCCAACTAAATGAAGACATGAACTTATGAGCCTACATGGTTTATAGGTGCTCTGTTGCGCCATTTTGGGCAACCTACTTCTACCACCTCTTGTGTTGAAGACCCCACATTATGTTTCCGTGCTCAAGCATCCCATGAGACATGCAATTGTATTGATGCAACATGTTTCCTATGTGCTACTAGGATTCTCTTGCCTTCATTTAATCATACAATGGGTAAGGTCCAATACAATCATTATCCTTGGTCGAGGCATCTTGAGGGTATTTGTTTAGGGAGTTGTTGTCTCTAATTAAAATAATCAAATGGAAGAGCTATGAGGGCTCCTGGCCTTGTTTGATGGGATCTACACAGTGCAATGTTAGGAGCAGTTTGGTGCCCTTTTATATCATGTGGAGTTGTGGACTCCTTAATACAAGTGGGGTGCCTCTTCACATTGATGTTGAGTTGCCAAACTCAACCAAGCTTGGAGATAGTCATGAGGAGATAGTCATGAGCTTGGTTACTAGGTGCTTTGCTTCGTACCATCCCAATCAAGACTCCTATTATCCCGACTACTGATACTAGTTAGTCCACTTCCCTTATCAAATGTCAATGGTGGAGGTGTGGAGCATCAATCAACACCGAGGTTGATCAACACCAAAATTGAAGCAATAATGTTTTCTCCAATGACACTTCACGCTGAAAACGAGTCATAGTTATTGGTCGTTTTTTACATCGTCATGGCAAGTGTTTCATCCATGATCATGAATACTATTGCATATTTTTTTTTTTCAAAGCCATACAATTTGGCAACAATGCTGATATTTTGTAGGAGTAACTAATCCTTTGTTCAATGAGTTGTTTCTCTTATGGGAAGGTAATTCAAATTCAAGTTACTGTGTTCATTGCAACATAGCTCGAGGACAAGTAGCACGAGGAATGGAGCGATGTTGTGGTTCAAAACTAATGGTGACGATTACGCTTCAAAACTACTGGTGATCATTAGGACGACATGCAATGATCATCAACAACAATGTTCTAAGATAGGAGCCATGCTATCGTGCATTAATTAGGAGTAACATATACTAGTAAGATTTTTCATTACGGTACCCTATCTTAAGTTTGGTCCTTACACGAATGATTGCACTTAAGAATGTAGGTATGTACCCGCTAGGAGAAATCCATTTTTAGAGTTCGGTTAGCAATGCTACTAAAAAATCTAGAACTGTTAAAACCATTGATCCTTTCATTGAAGACTTGGATTTTTATTTACATGAAAGTAGGGCCCGCTTGTCTGATGGTCAAGTCACCTTTTTATTTACCTCTCTCGATCCACTCCAACACTGACATCTCCCTGTTCCTGCAAAGTCCTTGACCTCCCAATGTTGGGGCGTTAGAGCTAGGGTGACTGACAAAGAAAAGGCATGGGAAGGCCAGAGTGCACTGTGCGGGTCCTTGGCCATGGCGGTGAAACCACGGACGCTATGGATGAAGCATTCCACAATTAATAGAGGCCTCCAGGCTGTGCCCTTTCTGTGCTCAATCCATTGTCCCTTGGTGCAAATTGGCACCATCAAACCTCGAGCCCTCCATCCATCTTTTCTAGTCTCATTTCACGCTCCGCCGCGCGTCTACCTTGTCAGTTCTTCACCTCACCAAGCTTGTCGTTGCTGCTACGCGCCTCTGGCTACCCCCATCCACGAGCGTCGCCTCTCAACCCCTCACGATTGGCATACACTTGTGCGGGGCCTCAAGCCCCCACATGGTCATGACTCTTAGTGAGCACCATGCCACGAGGGTGCGCTCTCCAGCTAATGGCCTCCATCACCCTCCCTCTGCTATGTCATCTCGTCGTGCCCCGCCACCTACTAACATGCAGCCTGCCGTCTCCCATCAGTGGTTGGAGCTACCGCCGACCATAGAGAACATGGTGACAATATTGATATGCTTCTACTGGATAGATATGGGACAAACCTAAGCTCTCGATATTTGGAATGGTAACGGGTTGGTTAAGGTGTTGGTACGGGAAATACCTTCTCGATAACATACCCAAAGCACCATGTAATATACATGCTTGCTAAGCCTAATGAGTAAGATTTTTTACCTATCCTTCGTGTTGGGTCTATTTAATGCACCAATATACTCATATGAAACCCATACACTAAGAATTTGCACCCACATTGCCATACGAGAGAACAATGACATAATGGCAACTAGTAAATTAAGCGAAGTCTCACTCTAGACCTGAGCATTTTGTGGGCTGGGCCAGGAAAAAGCCTGGTTTGTTTTGGGCCAAAAATTTGTGCCCATGCCCATCCCATGGGCAAGGCCGGGCCAAGTTTTTAGGCTGGGCTCAGACTGGGCCTAGGACGGGCTCGGACTTCCCTTTTTTAGAGAGGCATCATTTTGTTAATTTATCAAAGCATAGTTTTGAAAGTGGTTGAGGTGCCCAAATCTGGGAATCAAGAGAGTGCACACATGTTAACACTACAAGACCTTCCTTGTTGTGCCTGACTCTTGTTCCCCTATTCCATTGTTGCCTGTGCTTATCCGTCTCAATTTTGCTTGCCACAACCCCTCTCTAGCACGGTTCTGCCATGGCCTCTTTAACCTGATGCCACTGTTGCCTGGCTATTGCTGCTGCTCTCTGAGGCGTGCCTATCCATCTTCTGAATGGCATCAGGACTTCTGCTTGCTTCTTTGCTTCTGGGTGCTGTTGTACTCTGCTTGTTTATGCAATGTGTTAATAAATGCCTTGCCAAGTGAGATACATGTGTACTGCAGGTTCCTAGCTGATGGTCGTGACACGTGTTATTTGACATTATGGCAATGTGTAGAAACTTAAATGGTACATGGGTGTGTGCCCAGTGCCCTAGATTCCTAGCTGATGCTAGATGACAATATGTGTTAATATGAGTTGCTATTTAGATGACAATACTAAATGACATTTTTTAGAAAACTAAAGTTAATAATATGTAGCAAAACACAGCAGATCAAAGTGTTAGCACAAATTGATATACTACTAGAAATGCTTCTGTATGAGTTGCTATTTAGAGAGCAGAGGATTTACTCTGATTTGTAATGCTGTTTGTGTTTCCTTCCGCTAATTTCTTTCTGTATAAGGCATATTTATTTGATTTCATATCATATAAGGTATTTACATTTCCATCACCTAACTCACCTTGGTGAGTGCCTAGTTGACTTCATCCTAGTGCTGACTCACCGGAGTGTCAAAATAACACAGAACCAGACGTTCTGTATTAAGTAATTGTGCAAATGTAGGATACCAGTAACACTTCTATATCATGATACACAGAAGAATGATATGATATAATATTTTGACGACTCCAGAATAGCTTATTTTTTGCATATTATTTTTGAATACCTTGGTTAACCTGATATGTTATGTTATTTTGTTTTGTCTTACAGAATAACGTGCATCATAAGTTTTCATTTTGACGAAGAATAATGTGTTAGATATTTGTTCAGTGATGGCTTGTTTGCCTTTGCTTCCCTGATGGGATAAGCTGATATGATTTAAAGCAGCAATTTTAACCTGTTCCTGAAACTAACATATTTTATCCTCTTTCTTATTCCCCAGTTGGTGTAATTTTGGAGGGTAAAAGTGCTCTTGCTGCACCTATGCTGAACGAAAGAAATGGTGCAGAAGTTGAGTCAAGCGACGATGAAGATGATTATTACATGAATCGACAGCTCTCCCCAATCCCTCCATCTCCAGTATCCAGGGAGTCTTCATTCCAACAGGAGACTCTAGTTGGCGTCGAAGTCCATACCATGAATGGTCATCTCTATCCAAAACCACTGACTCAAGTGCGGCCTGAGGTGCCGTCCTGGCAGCTCTCCAGGAGGCCTGCTGAAGAAACTCGTGTAGAACAATGGCGCTTCTCGAGGAGGCCCAGTGAAGATGGAACCCCCGACGCCATGGAAGCACACCCTATGGCCCAGAGGGACAAGAAGCCAGAGATCCAGGTGGACAGGTTCAGCATCCCGCGGTGCATCGAGGTTATGAGCGCCATGGCAGACCTCTCCCCAATTGAGAAGTCGCTGGCGCCCGATGTCTTCTTGGACCCGAGCAACCGGGAGATCTTCCTCTCGCTGAGTGTAGATATTAGGCCCATATGGCTGAGGCGCAAGATGAAGAGCCTCGTCTAGCTAGAGATAGCGTGAGAAATTTTCGTCGGCGTATACCTAATAAACATTTTTATGTAACTTCTGTAGATATATCTAGCTTGATGATGAATTATGAACTGATGTATGTACCTGGCGCTAAGTTATGGTGCATGTTCCCACATTATATCGGTGTCCGTCCTATTATTGAATTAGCAATAAGTTGATTATGATCTTGAGGTTGGAAAACCTGCAGTTCTGGTAGTGCAGCGGCTGCCTCAGTTGCTGTCAAGGTGGACTTTTCTGGTTTTCTGTCCCTTTCAGGAGCAATGGACAACTGGTCCTGGTACTGGAATGCAATAAGTCATCAGGTCTATCTGTTGCTGTCTTTCTGTTCTCACTTGGCCAATGGTCATGTTTGGACCAGATATCTGTGTCAACATCTGTGCCATGCCCCAGGCCCAGGAATGCTATTGTACTCTGCACATTCATATTAATTATGTCAAGGACTAATGATCTCGGATTCATGGAACCTTTGCTTTTCAAGCCACATCACAACATGGATTTGTCCACGAGGTGCTGTGGAATTGCAGATAGCTGAGGGTCAGCTGCCAGGAACAACTCTAGACAGGTGTGTATGGTGTACCAAACTACCAATCAGGCTTGCCCAGGAACCGCATGCATGTCCTCGCCCACAAGAGACAAACCTAGGAGGCTAGGAGCATGTGAGGCTGTGAGCCATGGGAGACACCGAGCAGCCCCAGATACCCGGAGCCAGACCGGCCGCTGGCCTCGCCAACCGGGGTGGACTAGTTGGCCGGCCCATGGATGATGTACCACACGGTGCCCAACGGCCAAGGGAGATCAGCACTTTTTTTTTTCGGAGTTGGAGATCAGCATGTCTGATGGAATGGATGGTAAGCCAAGGGTCAAGATGGATGAGCCTTCAGGCATCCCCCAGTTTGATGTGTTGGATTCAGGCATTCAGCCTTCAGGTATATCCCCTGTAACGAGTCAAACGGGTTTTGGTTATCTGGGAGACATTTCAGTGTTGTTTCAATGCTAAATTTAATGTCTTTATACTTGCACACAAACACACAAGTATTAAGGGAAAACATATTTCCTACATTTCATCATTTTGTAAGGCGTGGCGTGCACAAATTTTAAGATCCTTTTGGATGTGCAAAATATTGCCATTCACGCAGTACCTGGAAGCTTCTAGCAGTAGCAGGCGCCCCGTCCATCGTGGCACGGAGGAATTCCGCCTGAATTCCATGGACACATGCTCTGAGCTCTGACCGAGCTGCTTTAGTGGTTAGTTGGTCATCTTCGCTAATCGTCGCGTAAAACTGAGGAGCTAGCTGCTATTTTGGTATCTTCAGTACACGGGGTATCTTGAGATAGTTTACGAAATTGAGCAAGGGGTATCTTGAGATAGTTTGCTAAATTGAGCAAGGGCTATTAGGAGTGTAACTGGGGATTTTTTTTATTTGGAATCATAACTGGGGATTTAATAAGAAACACCCAGAAGACTACTCGTACGTGTTCATGTGAACCCAACCGAGCCTCTTCTTCCCAATGTTTTGATGGTTCAATTTTTTTCCATGACTGGAGTGGACATTGACGTCAGAGACGACCGGCACGACCTGACCCGTTCAATTCAGCCCACGCCATGCTGTCCTGCTAACCGTGCGTCGTCTTCCATTCCATGCCCCCTTCACGACGGCTTCCGTTGTCAAGTGATGCTAGCTGTGGCAACTGCACCGTTGAGCACACCACCGTTCCCGTGGACAAACCTGCCTCTGTTTACACGGACCGTCCAGTTCCTTTGCAATCTTTGTGCTAGAAATTCAAGGTTCTCGCAATCTCGCTACATTGGGTATCACCTGATAACATGATCAGCCGCTGGTACCACATCGAACAATTTATATGTTATTGGACTAGATTGCTCCCATTTACCAATAGAAAGTCGTTGTATGGTATGGTAAATATAATTTACTTAGTAAGAAATAAAGTATATGTTCACACGTGCACTTAAACCTATATGAGTACTACATTTATAAAGTTATTATAGACATTTTACCGTCAGACACGTCCCTCGCCGCTGATACACATGAAAATAATCGCCACTAACGATCTGAATCTTTGATGTAAAAAAAACCACCTTCATCTTATGGCTAAAATCCGTTCCAATTTTTCGTCTTCCAACACATCTATACTTCGACTCTATCTAATCCACTTATCAAAGCACCTCTAAGAGATTATTCATATTTTGTTAACTTATAAAAATAGAGACTTGGTGAAAAACACACTCCAACAGTCTCTTTACTTGGATATCTAAATACGGATTTCTCACTCGTCAAAGATGGAGAGCGAGAATGACTCTCTGGACTAGTATAAGACATAGAAAATGATTCTCTAAATAATAATTTAGGGTATATTTTAGAAAGGTTTTTGGAGATGCTCGTGCACTTCCACGGGACCATAGCAGCTACACGTTGTCCATTCTTATGAGAAAAGATCAATATGTGCGATAATGTCCGTAAGGAAATCCGCGTGCAAGTACAGCAAGATCTTCCCTACTTTTGCAGGATCACGACGACTACATGTTGGCCATTATCACGAGAAGGGATCTGAGATGTGGGGACAAAGGTTTGCAAGAAAATCCGTGTGTATGTGCGGCGGGATCTCGCCTACTTCCACGTGACCACGACAATTACATGCTAGCCGTTCTCACGAGAAGAGATCGACATGTGGGACCAAGTCTGCAAGGAAACTCGTGCGCGGACGTGGCGGGATCTCGCCTGCTTCCGCTGGACTACACCGACTATACGTTTGCCATCGTCATGGGAAGAGGTGACATGTGAGGCCAATGCCACTAAGGAAGTTTATGCTAGGGCGCGGCGTGATCTCGCCTGCGTCCGTGGGACCATGGTAACTACACGTTAGCCATTCTCACGAGAAAAAATCAATATGTGGGCCCTACATCTGCAAGGAAGTCGCACCCAAGTGCGGCGCGATCTCGCATATTCGTGTGGAACCAAAGTAACTGCATTCTAACTGTCCTCACGACAATTGGGCAATTCTATGGAGGAAACCCCACTATAATTTAGTAAAATTATTTATGGTATAATTTGGTAAAAAAATTTGATGTTGACGTGATGTACATGCTAAAAGTCATTATAAACTTTATTAAAGACAGTAATATTCTAAAATAGAGGGGGTATATTTGACCCCTTTAACCACTCAGTCCCTCTGCTAGTCAGCTTGACCCAAGCGCGTCCTCCTTTTTGCGCGCGTTGGCTTCCTTCCCCTCACCCGCCACCACACCACCTCCCCCTTCTTCTCCCTCCCAAGCGGCGACCAACAGGGCGAGCGCCGCCGCCTTTCGGCCCAGCTCTCGTCGGAAACCTTCTCCGGCGACTAGCATCCGGCAGGTATGCCCGCCGGCTCACTTCTCTTGCTTCTGCGCGAAATCGAACACCCCAATTCCTTATCCGTGCTGTTTGTATTCGGATCTGACCGTGTGCTTTTCCTGCTCACTAGCTTCGAAATTTTGCAAAAATTATCGGTCGTATGTGTGTACAGATATGTTCTATACTTGTCCGCGCCTCTGGTCTGTGTTCGGATGGTGCTCTCGTTCGGGAGATATTTTTTTCGTTAGATTTTTGCTTCTGAAAAGTTGGGTGCCTTTTTGCGGTTGGAGCCGTTTGTGTTGGGTATGAGAGATCATGATATTAAACTAGGAGCACTTTTAGTAGTTTTTTTTCTTAATAAAACTGAGGGATGATTCATGATGTGCTTCTATCAGATGACCGCTCGTTTTTTGTTGCTTGCCATGCATGATGCATATGCGCTTATTCTTTGCTGCAGCCCCGGAATTGACAACCTTGTTGTTTGCTTGTCTGTAGAGGGAATCGATTCTTTATTGATGTTTGCCTGTGTGTGGTTCATATCCTTCGGCGTTGTCGGTATCACGTTTGAATCGAATTTTACATTTAGGTAGTGGGAGATAGAAGTTACATAGCGACTTTCCGGTCCCCATATGGTTGCTGTCACAAATTAATATATATGTATCTGTTTGATTTTTTTTGTTTATTTTTAATAGCAATGAGTCTCTAATTTTGTGTAGGTGAATCTTTAATTGCGAAGTGGCGTTACCCATCAGAGCGAAGTTGGATTAATCCTAGAAAGTGCTCGATGGCAGATCATTTTGCTCTCAGTGCTCTGCTTTTATTGCTGCTTGGTACCAGCTGTTTCAGTTCCGACCTTGATATCCAGTGCTTGAAGGATGTAAAGCAATCGGTGATTGATCCTAACAATATAATCAAATCCTCATGGATTTTTGACAATGCCACTGCCGCTGCGGGTTTCATATGCAAATTTACCGGTGTGGAGTGCTGGCACCCAGATGAGAATCGAGTTCTTTCGTTGCGGCTTAGCAACTTTGGTCTTCAGGGTTCATTTCCTCAAGGTCTTAAGAACTGTACCAGTATGACTGCGTTGGATCTGTCAAGTAACAGCTTTGTTGGCACCATTCCTTCTGATATCTCTCTGCAAGTGCCATTCTTGACATCACTGGACCTCTCATATAATGGTTTCTCAGGAGAAATTCCAGTACTCATTTCAAACATGACATACCTGAACACCATTAATCTTCAACATAACCAATTGAGTGGTGAAATTCCAGGGCAGTTCAATTTATTGCCTAAGTTACAAACATTCAATGTTGCTGACAACCGACTATCAGGGACTATTCCATCTGCTCTACAGAAATTCTCTTCATCGAACTTTGCTGGTAATCAAGGACTATGTGGGCCTCCATTAGGTGACTGCCAAGCTTCAGCAAAGAGCAAGAGCACTGCAGCAATCATCGGGGCTGTTATTGGCGTGGTAGTTGTTGTCATAATTGGTGTAATAGTTGTGTTCTTTTGTCGGCGGAGATTACCAGCAAAGAAGAAGGCAAAGGATGAGGATGACAATAAGTGGGCAAAGAGTATCAAAGGAACAAAAACCATCAAGGCAAGTCACACTACTGCCATAACGTTTTTTTGTTTCCTTTTAGTTGGCAAGCAGGAAATTTCGAATAGCCTCGTCTTATCAGAAACTGACATAATTATTTCTATTGTCCAGGTCTCTATGTTTGAGAACCCAGTTTCAAAGATGAAATTGAGTGATCTCATGAAGGCCACGAACCAATTCAGCAAAGAGAACATCATAGGTACCGGGAGGACAGGAACTGTGTACAAGGCAGTGCTGCCTGACGGTTCCTTCCTAGCTGTCAAAAGGCTACAAGATTCACAGCACTCTGAATCCCAGTTCACATCGGAGATGAAGACACTTGGCCAAGTAAGGCACCTGAACTTGGTTCCTCTTCTGGGATTTTGCATTGCCAAGAAGGAGAGGCTGTTGGTGTACAAGCACATGCCGAAAGGTTCACTGTTTGATCAGCTACACCAGGAGGAAGGTAATAAAATGGATTGGCCTCTGAGATTAAGAATCGGTATCGGTGCAGCAAAAGGGCTTGCATATCTCCACCACACCTGCAATCCTCGAGTTCTTCACCGCAACATCAGCTCCAAATGCATCCTCTTGGATGAGGACTACGAACCCAAGATATCAGACTTTGGACTTGCTAGACTCATGAATCCAATAGACACCCACCTCAGCACCTTTGTCAACGGAGAATTTGGAGACCTAGGTTACGTGGCACCAGAGTATGCTCGCACTCTAATGGCCACACCGAAGGGAGATGTCTACAGTTTTGGCGTGGTTCTGCTTGAGCTTGTGACAAGCGAGAAGCCTACCCACGTTTCCACGGCTCCGGATAATTTCAGAGGGAGCCTAGTAGAATGGGTCAGTTATCTCTCTAACAACACACTTCTCCAAGATGCCATTGATAAGTCGCTGATAGGGAAGGGCGTTGATGGCGAGCTGATGCAGTTCTTGAAAGTTGCTTGTTCCTGCACGCTTGGCACCCCAAAGGAGAGACCAACCATGTTTGAGGTTTATCAGCTCCTTAGAGCCATTGGGGAAAGGTACCATTTCACCACCGATGATGACCTGGTTCTGCCACCTCCTAACACAGACAGTGATGGTGCAACTCTTGACGAACTCATTGTGGCCAAGTGATTGCAAATCCATGTTGCAGAATACAAACAAGACTGCGAGGTGGTTCTTCTTTTTTCCTCCATGAGAGTTAGCATATGGCGAAGTGAACAAGATGGCTTATAGAATGTATAGCTTTTGTAGCTTGGTTGTTACCCACCCTTGGGAGGGTGCTAGTAGCAGTAAGGATAATTTTCTGGCAACTAGTGGTTGTTAAAAGTTTGTTACCCTTGTGGCATGGGGTCTTGCTGCCATTATGCGGTGGATCTTCGGTCAAGCCATTTCGCATTACCCTTTTGTGTAGTTTTTACCAGAGATTTAGCAAATATGAGCATGCGAATGTATGCAAGAAAATGAAATGATCGCTTACAGATATTTCACTGTTTCGTACACCTGTCCGCCTTCTGCATCTTGCAAAGCAGAGGTCAATGTTCTGTGAAGGAGCACTCTTGCCAGTTGGAACTATTCTCTGGTCCAAAAGGCCTACTCTCGTGCGCACGGCAGTCAAACTCTGCTTTGACTCTGACCATTGATTTATCAGGTAGCATCATTAGTGGTCTGGGAGGAAAAAAAAACAAATTGACAGAGACATGTGTTGACAGTACATAATTTTCGTAAAATCCAGAGATATGTTTGGAGGGACCGGGTATCAAAATTTTCTCAGATTTGTAAGAGGATTTCAGGGAAGAAAAATGGATGTTACCTGTCACTATCACTATCTGTAGACAATAGGCGGCAGCGGCAAGGCACCATGTCCCGCACGCACCACTGCTGCGAGCCTGGGTCCGGGAGTGCTCTCAGCTCTCAGCTGGCTCAGCGCTGCCACTGCCAGAGCTAGCGTGAGCACCAAAGGGATGTCTTTTAATAACATCATAAGCACAAAAAATGAGATAATACATGGAGTCAGCAGGTTTCTGAAAAACACACCCCTTAGGCCTTCTTAAAATAAGAGTTTGTGAATAAATAGTGTGACCAATAGTTGCAAGTATTTGCCAATAATGTAGCACATATAAATTGGATTATTCTGGAAGATTGAATCAACAAATCCATTATCCTAGGGGCTAGAGAGTGACCAACCACAACACCACTGCTATTAAGTCAGATCAATCTCGTGTGAAAAATTGTTCAGAACTAGAGAGGTGTCATTTTGTCAACATCAACAGACATGGCGAAAATGTAAACGGAAGATGGAACAAACATAAGATTACTACCTCCTTGAGCATGTATGGTGGCGAGCAATCCTTGTCCAGAGACATGGTACGTTTCAGGTTTGTTTCTCCAGGGCTCGCAGGACGAATGGCACGGCTGGCAATGGGCCATCCAACTCGATGGCGTGCGACGGATTTTCTCTTTTTATCCTAATAATTATTTAATTTATTATCTAAAAAATGAATAGCTATGATCTTCTTGAACTCTTACAACCTGCTAACAAGTAACTGGAGTACCGCCTTACCATATACCGGTCAACCGGGAGTATAACATGTTTATAATTCCTACGTACATTTTAGGTAGGAGCATAATAAAGTGAGACTAAATATAGAAAGATGCGTGATTGGTTTGGTTAACAATGTCATATTCACGTGAAAAGGAAATGTAGAGACTATAACTCAACATTGTATGCAACTATAACTCTATATAAACCGAAGAAGCAGCAGGTATATATGAGTATAGTTCCTGATCTATTTGTAAAACTAAGCCAGGAGTCGAGATCGATCATGCCGTGTTGGTCTTCATCTGAAGAGGCAATGACGGTGGGAGAAGCGATCAAGCAGGACGGCATCTCCCGTTCAGGTCTGTGGGCACGGGCAGTCTTGTGGCCGGTGTTTATTTTGACCATGGCCTTGGGTCTAGCATGCACCCTCTACATAGCAGATACCACCTGGATGCAGCAAAAGCCATGGCGGGTGCTGACCATCCTGTCGTTGGCGCCCTACCTGATGGTGGCTGGTATGATGGTGAGCTACATGGACCTGCGTCTGCCGCTCGCGCCCGTCGCCGCGCGCTGTGGTCTCCTCGTCGTCATGGGTTGCCGCGGCTCTGCTTTTGGGTTGGCGTCGTTTTTTGTCACTGTCTTTGGTCACACTTCAGAGGCTATTGCCTTAGCCTGCGCTCTCACCGTCGCCCTCGCCGCGCTCGTCGCCTTGTGGATATGGGTGGATCGCACGTACAGTGTTGTAGACTCTTAGAATATTAGTATTATGTTTGTACCATGCGTTGCTATGTCGATGAAAATTTTATAATGTACATATAACGAGATAATAATTCAATTTATGTAATTTTGTTTTATTGTACGACAAACCGACTCGCTCTATTTTACATTTTGTTTTGTGATGCGATGTATTATTTTACATTGGTCGCGTCGGAGATAGCTTTCGATATAGATTCGCTTCATATGTTAAGACATCAATGATGAACGTTTCTCGCATTGTCAACGGATCATGTGTGATTGGCCCTGTTTGGAACAGTGGTCGAGAGAAGCGCTTCCTAGATAAACTGCTCAAGTAAGCGAGTTTAATTGGCTCGGCTTAGTATAAATGAGAATGGTTGGAAGAACCTTGGCCAAAGTAAGATGGAAAAATCCAGCCCGCCGTTTGTGAGGACCAGTGGTGGTCACCCTAAGATGATGAGTGATTGACAACCGTCGTGTGTGATGTGCTCTTGACTTTGATGTGCAGGTGTAGGGTGCGACGTGGTGGTCGACGGTGCGTGGTGAAGGTCAGGCGCGAAAGGTCACGCCGAGGGACCGTGGTGAAGACCGAACGTGAGTAGGCTTGGGCCGTGGAGGACAAGTGAAAGGTTCAGGCCGAAAGACCGAGACGGTGAAGGGTGACACGAGTAGGCTTGGGCCGAGCGACCCGAGGATTCCGGGCGGAGTCACGGGCGGCTCGCATGGTGCACGGACGAGCAAGAGTACACAGTGAAGATGGCGTCGGTCAAGTCAAGAAGGATGGCGATGGCGAGCGTTGAGTAGGTTTGCCGTTGCGGCGGAGGCGTGAAAGAGCTCGAAGGCGTCGTGGCACTTGGCGGAGTCCGGACACGTATCTACACCGAGGGTTTGACCGGTTTCACCTAAAAACCGGGGCTTCGGCAAGTCGTGCGGCGACTAGCTGAGGGGTTTCGGGGGGTTTTCTATAAAACCACCACGGAGGCAAGTTTGATTAGTTTGGGCCTCAAAACCGGGGCTTCGTCACGGCGTGCGGCGTCGGATGGAAGGGTTTCGGTGGTTTGGCAACAAAACCACCCAGGTGGAGGGTTTTCCGGTTTGGGCCTCAAAACCAGGGGCGAGTCCGGTGCGGCCGGGCGGCGTTGGATCGGAGGACGCGCGGCACCATCACGAAGCTTGCGTCGAGGCGAAGCGGAGTCGTGAAGGCGCCGGGTCCGTCCGATGAACCGAGAAAATGTTGGACGGTTTTACCCCTGAGGGGTATTTGGGTTGTGTGCTTCATAAAGGGCATTCTGGTAATTTTTCTGGTGCATATATATATGTGAAGTGGCTGTTTGGACAACCATCTCTCTGACTAGAGTGGAGGTGGGCTTCTCATTTGTTTTGTGAGACCTTTTGGAAGAGATGAGAGAGGGAGAGATGGGTGGCTCTTTGTGTTGAGCTTTTAGCCATCCTAGTTTGAATTTGTGCAAGGATTGGCTTGTAACCGAACCTTTGGAGTGAATCAAACCATCTATTTCGTGCCTAATCTTTTCATCCCGAATTTATTATTTTCGGAGCTATTTTTGAGGAATTTTCGTTCGTGTGATTTGGCTGCAAAATTCGTGAAATTTGTTGGGGGCGTGTTATGCTAGGAATTTTGTGAGCAATCTTGTTGCGATCTCCCTTCGAATCTCTTACGGATTTGGCTTGAATTTGTGTTTTCCTCGAAGTTGTTTTGATGTTAGGGTTTTGAGTTCTTCCAAAATTCGCGAGATTTACATGACCTTTCTCAAATCCACTTGCTAGATCTGTGAGGTGTCGTGTGTGCATCTGTGTCTGAAGTTTCACACTGATTCGTTGAGTATTCACGGAGTAATTTAGGTTTGAAGCTGGTCGGCGTTCTTTCGTGTTCTTGTTCTTCTCTGTTGCTTGCGCGCAGGAGGCAGGACTCGATCGAGCAGAGCTGGTCTCGGGGACAGGCAGGCACGCGGCCGGTGCACAAGCGGCGCTCCACGCGCGTGCTCTGCTGCTCTCGCTCGCGTGCTCGTCTCGGCTCAGGCACGCGCGGCAGCCCAAGCCCAAGCCCAAGCCCAAGCCCAGCTCCGTGCATGCGGGGAACAGCGACTCGGTCCAGGTGAGCAGCAGGCTTGCGGCCCTGTCCACGCACAAGCAGCAGCGATCGTGCGTCTCAGCTAGCAGCCCAAGGACGAATCAAGCCCAGGCAAACAACAAGCAAGCAGCGGTCTAGCACTTGAACTTGTGCAGCACCAGTTTGGCGCCAGCAGTGTGCAGGTGACCATACGAGCTCCTGGTTATTCACTCATGAAAGGTTGCTATCAAACTACAGTGTTTAATCATTAGCAAATGATTGCAAGTGCAAATATCTTCTGCTAGTATATTCACCCATTGCTATTCCTGTATCTGACCGTGCCAGATTTATTAGCTTGCTTGTTAATTGAACTTGAGCTCTTGTATTTTAATTATTTACCATTGCAAGTTTGGTAGCTCTGTTATATATCTCGACTAGCACTTAATTTAATTGTTTAACCAAGCAAGTTTGATAGAGCAATTGGTTTAGCCAAGTGCTTTGTGAGCGGTTCTCTTCTGGTCTATTTTGTATCGCTTCCACACTGATTTAAGAATTCGCTTTGTCGTGATATTTCCTAATCGTTCCTAGGGTGAGCTTGTCACTAGTTGACTTGTGTCACCTTGGCGATCAGAAGAGAGGTGTTTCAAGTGGCAATCGGGATATAGGCCAAGTTCTTCATCGGAAGAATTTTTTAAGGGCTCCCATTCACCCCTCCTCTGGTCGCCCAGTTCGGTCCCACAGTTTGACTGCTTAGTTTCAGTTTAATTTGGCTATAAAGCAATATTTAAGCTATTCCAAATGGTGTTGGTGTATAATAAATTATGACACTAACCATACAGATTGCAGTGTCTTGTACGTGCTTATAAATTATGTAGGATGATGAAACCGCTTGAACACCTATAAAAATACCGACTGTCGACCTTTGGTATACGTAGAACCTTGATATGAAGGACCGGCACGTGATTATCTCTTTGTTCATGTTGGCTACTTGTACATATTATCGAGGTTCTCCCCTGCAAAGTTTGTCACCAGTTTGAGAAGTGGAAATTGTTGGCTAGATTTTCTTATGCTCTTTTGTGATGTGCAGCTCCTAATTTCACCATTTTAGAATCACATATGATTATTTGTTTTGCAAAACAAATTTCTATGCATGTCGTATACACTTGTCATAATATTCTAGAGCTTCGAGGGCAAATCTGAAAGGCTGCCTTTACATGGTTCTTCCCAACTCGTGAAGTGTTAAGAGTGTTCCGTTCTTCTCCTTGTGAGAGAGTTAGGGTTTGGGTGAGGAAAACAAAAGATGTTTAGATCCACCAAATTCGTCCAATAAAAAGTGAAATTAGTGTAGGATTTGGAGCCAAGTGTTTGGCAGTTTGTCAACTTGAGGTCTAAAAAAGTCAAATAAACTACAATATAGAATTGACGGAGTAAGAAGTAACTATAGTACCTTAGCATATATAACCAGGGAGTATAACATGTTCATAAATATCCTACTGTAACATTTTAGGTAGGAGCATAAAGTGAGACTATAGAAAGCAATATGCGCGACTGGTCTGGTTAAACAATGTCGTACTCACGTGAAAAAGGAAATGTGGAGACTATATAGCCATGTACTCCTACGTAATCTCTTCTTTTCCTAAAAAAAGACATGTACCTACTCAACATTTATGCAACTATAACTCTATACACAAGTACATATATGCACTACTATTTACATATGAAGTGCAGTTCCTGATCGATTTGCAAAGCCAAGAGCATCGTCATCGAAGTACTGAAGCTGCAGAACATTAGAATCATCGAACGATCATGCCGTGCTGGTCGTCGTCCTCGGAGGAGGCGATGACGGTGGGAGAATTGATCAGACAGGACGGCATCTCCCCGTTCAGGTCTGTGGGCACGGGCAGTCTTCTGGCAGGTGTTCATCTTGGCAATGGCCTTGGGATTAATATGCACCCTCTACATAGCCGACACCAGCTGGATGGAGCAAAAGCCCTGGCGTGCATTTGCCATGGTGTCGTGGGCGCCCTACCTGATGCTGGCCTTCATGATCGTGGACTACATGGACCTGTGTCTGCCGCTCGCGCCCATCGCCGCGCGCTGTGGTCTCATCTTCATCTTGGGCGTCGGCGGCTCTGCTTTTGTGTTGGCGTCAGTTTTTGTCACTGGCTTTGGCCACACTTCGGCGATTATTGTTTTGGCCTGCACTCTCACCGTCGCCCTCGCCGGGCTCGTCGCATTGTGGATATGGGTGGATCGAATGTACCGTACTGTCGATTCTTAGAATATGTTAGCAGTATTATGTTTGTACCGATCCGTGCATCGCTACTGGCGATATATAAATTTTGTAATATACTAAATATAATAAGATAATGATCCAATGATGTAATTTTATTTTATTGCTTTATGTTATATTTTGTTTTGTGATGCGATGTAATGTTTTACTTTGGTCAGAACTTTCCATACAGATTTGCTTTGTATGTTAAGACATCAATAACGGACATTTCTCGCAGTGTCATCGGATCAGTGTGACTGGCCCTGTTTGGAACAGCGGTCGAGAGAAATGCTTCTCAAATAAACTGCACAAATAAACGAGTTTGACTCGGCTTAGTACAGATGAGAGTGGTGAGGAGAACCATGGCCAAAATATGCTGAAAAAAGCCTGCCCACCGTTTGGCTGCTAATTTCAGTTTAATTTGGCTATAAGCAGCATTTGAGCTATTCTAAATAGCCAACCATACAGATTAAAGTGTCTCTTACACACGCTAATGTATTATGTAGGATGATAAGAACTGCTTGAACACCTAGAAAAATACCGACTGTCGACCTTGATATGAAGGACGGGCACGTGCTTACATCTTTGTTCATGTTATCTACTTGTACATATCATCAATTTGAGGAGTGGAAATTGTCGGCTAGGTTTGCTTATGATTATGATGTTGTCGGGAATTATCACTACCTAGCTCATATGCATGTCTCTGCAGTAACTGCGAAGGAACCGTTTCCCTCGCTGGGCTCATGACCTTCTGTGGGTGGATCGCTTGTACCGTGCTGTCGACTCTTAGAACAAGAGCTCACACAATCCTATCATATATAGTGGCTGAAAAGGACGGTTGAGATTAAGTCTCCTCTATGGTAACTGCAGAGGCACTCTGTTCCTCCCTGGCATGTAAGCTCCACTGTCATGCTCGAGCAGCCGTCAGTGCTAGAATTAAGAACATTTGTACTTGTACAGACGTGCAAAAATAAATGTTCCGTACGTCCATTCCATGCAACCATCAACATCAAGTAGTTCCCACGGGCTTGCCAGTATTCTTTTGGAAAGGCTTGCCGGTACTTGTTGGTTTTGAAAGAAGCAATTAATATAATTACCTGTATACATTGATTTTTTTATTTTTTTATATGTTTTATTATGATTTTCAAAAATAAACATCAGATAAAAATTGCAGATATATATGTGTGCCTCTGTTTGACATGGATATAGCCGGATGGATGAGCGGTAGCCGGTAGTTGTTCTGTAACGACGTATAGTTGAACCGGCGGAATCTCTTACCTCGACAGCATAATTTTTAAAAAAACATAACTAATTCATATGAACTCAGATGGATATGACATTTATATGAAAATCGTAGTCGACGAGATTATGCTTATGATTGTGTCAATTATTTGAACACCAAGATAATGAAAAAGGTTTGAACTACAAAGTTGTAGATATCGTTGAGAACTACAATTGTCATTCAAAGTTTATCTCCATCTGAGTTTATATGAATTAGTTATGATTTTTTTAAATTATACCATCTAAAAATCAGAAATTTTGTCGGTTCAACTGGCTATTGGTTTGCTACATTACACTAACGCTGATTTTCAAACGGCGGTGTGTGTATAGATCTGCAAAATTTTTGATCAGATATTTATTTTTTAAAAATCATAAAGTAGATATAAAAAATTATCCTTGGGCCTTCTAAGTCTGGATGTCTGCCACAAAAATGATTATTTTCTCCACAGGGCGTCTTGGTAAGACCCATCTGCCGCCCAATGCAACAAGCTAGGCTTGGAGGCCTTCGGTTGCATCGGAGACTTGGAGAAGCCTAATTTCTTTGCTTGCTCAAGTGTGACATCTCTGATGTTAATACATGAAAAACACAATTAAAACAGGTTAAAAAGGGGAACAATGGTGTTAGTACACAAAAATTTGACCAAAATTCAAATTAAATTCAAAACAAAGGCATTTTTGACACCCAACTGAAATCTCAAGAATTTTGTACTAAACTTGAAAATATCCAAAAATAAAAGTTGTTTGTCATCACAAATAAGGCCTAGTCACTGTTGGGAACTTTTTCAAATTTTGCAGTTTAGCCCCTCAAAAACTCAAAAAACAGTGTCCAACGCCTGTTTAAAAATGGCTTGTTGGAGCTTGAAAAATTTGAAATTTCAGGTTCATACCAAAAAGGAAGATGTGTCCCACATCTCAGACTCCAACTTTTATTTTTGCACATTTCAATATTCAGTTCAAATTTTTAGAGAAAATTCGTAAAAAGCAAAGGAGCTCCACGGGTGCTGCTAGCTCACCCTGGCGCGCTCTGCTCCGGCCGGAGACCGGCCGCCACGTGGCCGGCGTGCGGCGGAGGCCTCGCCAGGCCGGCCGAGCCGCGACGGCGTGTAGCTCTTGTCCTCGCGCGGGCGTCGGGCTTGCCGTTCCATCACTTCACGCGCGACAGCACGCTGGCAGCGCCGCGCGGAGCGCCATGATGGCGAGCGGAGCTCGGCCACTGGCCGCGGCCGCGCGCGCTGCGCAGCGCCGTCTCGCGGCCGGGATTCTTGCTTGCAACGCGCCAAAGCTCCTGCCGTGTATCTCCTCTCGCCCACGCCACGATCTGCAGAGCCCAATCGCGTCGCGCGCTGCCCGAGCTCGCAGCGCACTCATGGCGGCCTGCGCGCGCCAAGCCGTGCACGCGAACGACCCCGGGCAGCTTAGGCCATTTCCGCGTACTCCAACACTCCTCCGAGCCGCCTTGCACTTTCCCCTCAGCCCGCGCACTACCATTCTCCTCCTCCGCGCTCGCGCACTTCATCTTCAACCTCCAGCCGCGAGGACCGAGCTCGAGTGTCGGAGCTAATTCGCCCTCGTTCCTCCACCATTCCCAAATTCCTCGCACACAGAGCTAGACCACTTCCTTAGCTTCCATTTCCCCCACTTCTCTCGAGCTTTCCTCAACTCTCCGGCGAGAAATCGGGATTTCCCCCAAATCCCCATTTCCGGCCGCCGGAGCACCCGCACGTTGAGCGACCCCTTCGAGCCATCTCCAAGGCCAACCGAGCATCCCAACAGCTCCACCGAGTCCCACTAGTGCTCACGAGCCCCTCCAACCCCGGTGACAGCCACCGACCTCGCTGGAGTTGAAGCCGCGGCGGCCGCACCGCCACTGCTCCGTCGCCGGCGACCTCCGAGCCTCCTCCCGTCTCCCAACCGCCACCATTCGACTCGTGGTGAGCTGCTCGTTCTTTTCCCCCACCTCTCCGACCTCCTTCCGCCGTCGTTTGGCCGGCGCAACGCCGTCGACGAGCCAAGGATGCATCTTCATCGTCTTCCTTTTCGCAGGGTTCCCAGTGAAAGAAGTCAGGGACCTGTTCGCGAAGTTTTCAAAAGTTTCAAGGGTCGCGGCGTAAAAAGATTCTTAAGGTTTAACTCATTTTCCCGAAATCTTGTAAAATCCACTAAACATCGTACAAAAATCTCAAAAATGCACAAAAATACTCTCTGGACTCGTGAGGTTGTAAACTCCAATCTCATGTAAGCATGTATACACTTTTGGTGAACAGTTTTTGAATTAAAATTTAAACTCAGTTTTTAGAATCTTGTGCACCATTTCAAATCCTGAGCTCTTCTGGAGCTGAACTTTGGATATGTTGTTTGTAGTGACTTTAGACGCCTTGTGTCCGAAGGGGACCTAAAAATATGGACTGTAGCTTCAATTATGAATTAATTTGTGATTCCTGTTTTAGTTTAGTCCTATAATTACTAAAAATAATCCATGCAGCCAAAAATCACCATCTTTCTCCAGAGGTCTTGGAACTTGCTAGCACATGTGGTAAAAATGCTAAACTTAATTTTTGACCCGGTTTAGGTTCCCAAATAAATAGATGTTAGATTTCGGATAGAAAATTATTGAGGGCTGTCCAAGTGTTGTTTTTAGCCACCACTTGGTCAGAGCCTTTCTTTCACTCATGAATAGCTCTGGTAGAAAAATTATCTGATTTAAAGGTAGTTTCAATTTATTAAGAACTAATCTTGTTTCTTTGAGCAGCAACTTGTACTATTTTTAATAAATTCTGTGTAGCTCAGTTTTAGCTAAATTTTGGAGTGAGCCTAAATTTATACTCCAGTAGCTGTCATAAAGTTTGTGGATAAAAAGGATGAACAGAAACAGAGAAACAAAAATGAGAAAAAACTAGAGTAGAAATGGGTTGTTTAAAAAGAAATAGGTCAATTTTGATAATTAATTAAATATGGAGCATGGAAAATCTAAATTCCAGAACTGCACACTTGCTTAAAAATAATAATTTGAAATGTTGTATATGTGCACACAATCACCATCATAAGACATAAAATTTTTCACACCCCTCCTCTAATTTGTGAAGGAGAAAATAGTTCACTAGAATGTCTAGGTGAATATGGCCTTCAAGGCTTGTTCTTAGGTCACATAGGCAGCCGCATTAAAGTTGTGCATCTCATGTAGAAGGCGCTCTCGCTGACGGAACCTACAACCTCGTCCCCGTCAACGAAGAAGAAGTCCCCGAGGGTGGTGCCGACGTCGTCGTGATCGACCAGGAGCCTGACAACGTTTTAGCTCAAGAAGGCAAGCCCCGGAGCATGACCTAACTTTCAATTCGTGCAACTATGTATTTATTTATGCTTGTGCATTACGTTCTAGGTGTTGTTTGAATACCTTAGTTGCATGATTCTAGTACCTATGACTTGGAATACTAGTATGTTAAGATCGATAGAGCAATGCCTTTAGGACCGCTAAAAGTCGAGTGATTTCCTGTCACTCGCAAGATATAGGAGTTGCTTGTCTTTACTTATGTTGGAATCATAAGGATGGACGGGCGGGATGGTATGTGTAGATCTCCCGTCCGTGTATGATAACTGGATTAAGGTCGAAACGTGTGGTTCTGTGTGTCAAGTTTTTGAACGTACCACACGCATGCTGACCTATGGGAATCGGTAAGCCCGGTACCTAATTGAAGCAGCCATGACCGATAGCCATCTCTCCTTGGAAACATTTTGTTTCCCTTGCCGTACACTTGTGGATATATGCGTGATGCCGTGAGTGAAGCGGTAAACCTCTATCCTAAGGGAGTGGACCCGGCGCCGAATTGTGGATTGATGGGAAAGGTTGGAAAGTGCTTGTGCCTTTTATAGCAAGCATTGTCCGTGTGTGTTGGGTTTTCCCTGGCCAGGTAGCAAAATTCGGTTCGAACTGTCCGCTTCTCGCGGTTAATGAGACTGCTTGACCGCTGTGCTGCATTGAGTAACAAGTGGAACTATGAGAATGATGAACCTATTGTATGTACTAAATTGGTTTGCACCACTTGTATGCTTAGAGAGGATGCTAATCTAGAATGGTTAACTCTACTAGAATTTGATGCTAAAATCATGAAAGTAAGGATCCACTCTTAGTTGCTTTTGGCAAAACAAACCCACTAGCCAAAGTCCTCTCATGTCTAGAAGTCGGTGAAGTAGTTTCACCCGACGGGTAAGCCTTGCTGAGTATTAGTATACTCAGCCTTGCTTGTGGCTATTATTTCAGGTACTGTTATGGATGTGGCAGTCGATTCCATCACTTGGCCTACCCAGGTTCCTCCTGGCTAGCACGTCGAGTGGGTTCCGTCCTCTTCCGAGGATCGGGAGGAGTAGCACCATGGCCGGCTTCATCGTGGTGTTGCTATGTATCGTCGCTAGTTTTAATATTCCGCTGCAATAAACTCTCGTACTCTGATTTAAATTTCGAACTCGGTTGTAATAACTTTATGATATTTTTTTATGTATGATGAATTTGTGGAATGTTGTAATTTCTGGAACTCACCTTCGTGTGGGCGCGCGTGTTGGTTCGATCGTGAAAGTACGTGGTTAATCGGGTATAATCCGACGGCGCTCTAGCTTATTCCGGATTAAGTGCGTGACCGCTTGATTAGTGGTCCAGGGGTACTTAACTTGGAATAATTTCGGAGTGGTCTGCCACATCAAGTGGCCTCGGCCGTGTCAATTTTGTTAGGAGAGGAAGAAAAACGAAAACATGAGTTTGAAAGAAAATTAAAGGGAGGAGAAGAACCCAACTAAGAGCTGAGTCCAGAGGTTTGAAAAATAAACCTAAAAGGAGACAAACTTACAACCAAGAGCTACGTAGAGCTTCAACCAAACAGAGACAAAGACACTCTATAGAGCGGTTGCTGCTCCCCAAGTTATACCGTCTAACCATATTATGTGGAAGCTGAAATCGCCCTTAAAAATTAAAATCTTCATTTGGTATCTAATTAAAGGCATCGTTCTGACCAAATATAACTCAGCAAAAAGGCAATGGAAAGAAAGTGTTAAGTGTTGTTTACGCAATCTCGATGAAACAATACAACAACTTTTCTTTGATTGTCATATAGCTAAGTTAATTTGGAGAACTTTGCCAAGAGTTCATAGATGAATTTGTTTATTTTGTCTTTTTTAATAGTATCCACCTAGGATTCTAGGTGGCTTCACATGGAATTTGAAAAGAAACCTCCAATTAGTAATAGTAAGATATAGATTGGTATTCTAGTGAGCCATCTGCTGGACTGTTGCAAGTATCTTGTTATTGAATCATTAGACAACTTATAGTTTGAAGCTTTGATACATAGGTGCTACTTATATTTCTGCACACAAGGTGTTCGATGAACTGTTTGTGAATGTGTCAAGTTAGTTTGCTAATTTGATTATTCCGCTGCTCCATTGTTATCACACTTAGTTCTACCATTTAAAGCACATCCGACGGAGACGTAATGCTCCAGCAAAATGTTCCCCTTAACTTTTTGGCCTGGTAGTAACAGGCCATTTGACAAGGCATTGCCCTCCCCACTCGCATTCTCTGGATCTTCACCTCTCCAAGGAAGTTTCTCTTGAGATATTCTATCTTTTTTTATTAACCATTATATTTCTGAGCCGTAAAAAGTGTTAAATTCTACAACCTCCGTTCCAACTTGTAGGTCGTTTGACTTATCACTCGTCTTCTTCAAAACGTTTGTGCAAACATAGTTAAATTTAAGCTTTTTTTTAAACAAATACTAATAAAGCAAGCTATAACAAAAAAAATAATATTTAAATTTTTTAATAAAACAAGTGATCAAACTTAGTGAAAAAATGTCAAATGAGCTACAATTTTAAACAGAGGGTTGCAAGGACATAACAATTTTCACTAGTGTTTCTTTTCTTGATTTGGACAAAAAAATTCCTTTCCAGGTAGCCTATTAGATCCAATTTATCTATCAGTGGCCGCACTTCAATTCGTTTGAGCTTTCTTGCGTGGTGGGGCAAACCCAGACGAAGGTATTGATTTTCCCAGGAAAATTTGGTAATAACATTGAATCAACTTGATCTGTTGAGTGAGTGCGAGTAGGGCTGGCTGGAGGATAGGGTTGGACGTTTACCGAGTGCCGGTGATCTAGCACTCGACAAATATTTCAAAGAAAAAATTGTGCACACTTTGCCGAGTGTCGCCTGAACCGGCACTCGGTAACCTTTAACGGCCGTCCGCCTACCTAACGTCCGCGATAGGGATGAAAGTGGTATGGATATTTCCCGTCCGACCGACCGACCGAAGACCCTCAGGCCTTAAATGGTACATACCGTATCCGGAACCGAAAAATCAATATTCGACCGTATCCGTATCCGCATAACAAAAGTTGAATGTCTATTGTAGATATGTAATGTATATCAATATCCGATGCATATCCGACATATTTTGTACTTTTCGTATCCGAATCCGATCCGGCAAAAAAATAAATATCCGTATTCGTATCTGGGCATATTCATCCGTATCCGATCCGTTTTCATCCTAGTCCGCGACATGCACATGATGCCTTTTACCGAGAGCCGGCTTTTGCCGAGTGCCTTGTGGGACTTCTCTCGAGTGTTTGCTGTTTACCGAGTTTTAGCTCTCGGCAACTAGGCTATTTCCCGTGTATCAGTTTGGTGCTGAGTACCTCGCGATGGACACTCAGCAAACATGTTGTTTGCCGTGTGCCCGACGATTTGCACTCGGCAAACGACCTGGCACTCGGCAACTAAGATGATTCCCGTAGTGCATGGGGTATATCTCAGTTTTTGACATGTTGAACTCGAGAGACCTGAGCATTTACTAAATACCTCTAGCAGCTGTCCGAGAGCTTGAAGTTCAGCTGGTTAATTGAGGGTTGGCACAAACTCGATTCAGCAGCATCACCACCGAAGGTGCGTTGGCACCTCCAGGCAAAACTGGTTGAAGAATTAAATTCCTAGTTGTGCTGCCTTGTCAATAATCTTCTGCAAGGGGTCAATGGCAAGGATGAAAGGCATGGGAGATAATGGGCCTCCTTGGCGAAGCCATGCTTAATTCTTTTACATGGTCAGCTACTAAAAAACACCCGCCCCTTGCATAAACAGTCCGACCCTAAAGGAAGCGAACGCCTGCATCAGATCGGCATTTGGGAGATATAATGTCATGCTCATTCTGTGGAACCGAAAAAAATGATCAATGCAACTAGTCCGTGTCGTCGATCTGTTCATTTGACCAATGCAAACGAACCGTCGTCTACCGTGCAAGTGAAGCTCGTTCAGTTGCAAATCATCAACAAGCTGTCCGAACCGTTGGCAATAGGTAATTCTTGTATTGTTTTTGTGTGCTGTCGCTGTAAATGTGATTGAAATCTGGGAGCAAATTGTAGCCAAGTACTCTTGCCTGACTGTGTATGGTGCGCAATGATGAGATTTCAGCAAGGAATTAGATCTAGTATTTTGTTTGGGTGTTGGGCATGGATGGTTGATCAGTGTGATCAGCAGTCTTCCTTTCGTGAAGAGTGGGCACCAGCTGGTTAATGTTGGAGGAGTTGATCTGCAGGAACCGAGATACTACAGGTGCTGCTGTCTCAATCAGATTGCAGTAGCGCGGAAGGAAGCCGGCAGCGCATCGCTGCTGGCTCGCTGATTGGACAGTGGCACGCATCAACCCACATGTTTACATATATGCATCACATCAGCATACAATTTGATTTGGTTTCAAACTTTGAATAAAAGCTTAAAACACTGCTACTGCGACTGTGATACAAATATTCAGCATACGATGGATCCATAACGCATTAGTGTGGGAAGATAGCCAACCAAAGTTACTGAAAACAAACTGAACTAGTAGTAGTTCGATCGGCACGGCAGTAGCGTCAATTCATAAGGTGGTTCTCGACAGCCAGCATCAGGATCGGCGGCGTGAACGGCGGTCGGGGCTGTGGTGGTGGCGGTGGCGGCGCGACGCCTCCTCCTCGGCCACCACCTGCGCCATGTGGCGCGCCGCCTCGGACAGGTGGTCCGCAGCTGAAGCAGAGTGGTCGGCGGCGGCGGCGTAGTGCGCCGCAGCCACGCGGCGGTCCATCCCCCTCGCAGCGGAGGTCGATCGGCCCGGGGGGGCGGGCGGCGGAGGTGGACCGGGGACGAAGAAGCGCAGGGCAGAGAGTAGTAGACGGAGGTAGTGGTGGAGGCAAAACGCGTCGGAGCAGGGCAGAGGAGATGAGAGGGTTTTTGTAGCCGGCCGGGGTTGCTGTGGTGTGGTGTGGTGTGGGAGCTGCTGCCACACTGGGAGAGGAGAGGCAGGCTGCGACGAGAAGCCCTTGCCCAAATAGGCAAGGCAGGGCATGCAGTTTTGTCTTCTACCCCCTCTGTCTCAAATTGTAAGTCATTCCAAGATTCTTGGAAAGTCAAAATTTTTTTATGTTTGACTAAAATTATAGAGCGAATCACAAAATTTTATGGAACTAAATAGATATAATCTAAAAATATACTTAATGAAGAAGCTAATGATACTTATTTGGTATCATAAATGTTCGTACTTTGTTATATAAATTTAGTCAAACTTGAGATAGTTTGACTCTCCAAAAATCTTGGAATGACTTACAATTTGGAACGGAGGGAGTACTTCTAAGTACTCAGTACCAATAGCTATTTGAGAAGATTCCAGACACAAAGAAAGAAAAAACTGACCTCTCCCCTCTCCTCTTCTTCAGTACTACTAGTATAAGTGAGGTAGGTTTGTTTTTCAAAAACTAGTCCTATTTTTTTATTTTAGAGATATAAAAGAAACTAATAGACCTTTGTTTTCAACTAGACCTTGTTTTTGTTTTTAAGAAGATTAAAAAAAACTAAACCTGCTTTCTTTTTCTTTGAGAAAAAACTAGCCTGCTACTCGCCTACTCCCTGAACTGCGCATGTTCTCCACGGCGGCCATGGCGGGAGGAAAGGAAAAAAAAAGAAGGTCGGAGCCCATCGATGGAGGAGGCTTCGCACTTCGCAGGCTCGATCTGCTAGTACTCTCAAGGCTACATGCAACCCTTCCTGAAACCAATACAAGACAAGCAGGACGGCTCGGTGCCCATGAGATCGAGGCTGCGATGCCAGAAGACTGCCCGTGCCCACACACCTGAACGGGAGATGCTGCCGTCATCGCCTCCTCCGACGACGGGGACCAACACGGCGCCATGATCTATCGTCTGAAGATGCTCCTGGCCAGCTTTGCAAATCGATCAGGAGTATATACCTGCTGCTTCGTCAATTCTGCTTATATAGCTAGCTAGATCGAGTTATGGTTACATACAATGATGAGTACTACTGCCCGTGCCCACACACCTGAACGGGAGATGTCATCCTGCCTGCCTGACCGCTTCTCCTACCGTCATCGCCTCCTCCGACGACGACCAACACGGCGGCGTCATCGTCTGAAGATGCTCCTGGCCGGCTTTGCAAATCGGTCAGGAATATATAGCTGCTGCTTCGTCAATTCTGCTTATATAGCTACCTAGCTAGATCGAGTTATAGTTGCATACAATGTTGCGTATACTAGGTACATATATCCTTTTTAGGAAAAGAAGAGAGATTACGTAGGAGTACATGGCTCCACATTTCCTTTTCACGTGAGTATTGGCATTAATAACCAAACCAACCACGCGTCTTTCTTCCTATAGCCTTTTAATTACTTTATTATTATATGCTCCTACCTAAAATGCACGTAGGAATTAAGAACATGTTATACTCCCGGTCTATGGTAGGGGTAATCCAGTTGCTCCTTAGCAGGTACTAGTAAAAGTTCAAGAAAATCAAAAGCACACATTTTTTTAGATAAATTATAAACAATTATTATACTAGGATAAAAGATAAAATCGCGGGTGGTTCTACTGGATGAGTCTCCGCACTCTATCCCTGACATGTAGGCCCCACTGTCACGCTGGACCAGCTGCCAGTACTATTTTTTTAGGAAAAGCTTGCCAGTACTTGTGGTTGGTTTTGAAACAAGCGATTATTATAATTACCTGTATATACATTGAATTTTTTTAATTTTTCTATGTTTCAATTTATGATTTTCAAAAACAAATATCAGATAAAAATTGCAAACGTGTGCCTCTGTTTGGAGCGGCTATAACTGGATGAATGAGCGGTAGGCGGTGGAATCTCTTATCTAGACAGTATAATTTTAAAAAAATCATAACTAATTCATATGAGCTCAGATGGATATGACCTTATACGAAAATTGTAGTCCTTGACGAGAACAGGGACCTTGCCCAAGCTGTCCGGAACGCTAGTGGAGGCGAGCCCGCCAAGAAATTCAGGTTAAATTTATTGGATTATCTACAACTTTATAGTTCAAATATTTTTCATTTAGAGCCATCTTAGTGCTCAAATAATCGATGGAAGTTGCAGATCTAAAATTTAATTTCAGATATGAAGCTTGTGTCGATTATTTGAGACCCAAAACGGCTCTTAATATAATTTAAAAAAATTATACAAACTTCATCTCCATCTGAGTTGATATAAATTTTATGATTTTTTAATGTGTGTTGTCCAATGTTTCAATCAAAAATTAAATTTTAGATATGTAACTTCTGTCGATTGTTTGAATAGATCGCCCGGCCCTGGCTCCATCACGTGGTTGGGTGCCATGGCCGATCTGCGGCCGGCTGGCCGGCGCAGGGGAGCTAGCTAGGTATGGTGGGTCAGATTAATCGAGCAGACAACGAACAACGAACGGTCACGATGTCTTGAGTCTTGCTTGCACTCTTTCACTACTAAAAAATTGTTTTGCGAGACACTTCAAATTCGGCTTCATAGGCGGACACAACTTCCGTCCGCCTGCGTTAATCTCAGGCATTAAGAGAGGCAGATATTTTCGATTTTCGGAGGTGGACATTTAAAAAAAATGCCACGGCAATCGTTTATTTTTGGAGGCGGTCACCGTGCCCGCCTCCGTAAATCAATTTTCGGAGGCGGACGTTTATATGGCCCGCCTCCGAAAAAGGCCGAAGCCCAACTCGCCCCGATAACCTTCGTAATATATATACCAACGCTTCGCTCCCTAACCCTCCCCCTCACTTCTCTCTCCTCCCGGCGGCGCCCTTCCCTCCATCTCTCTTGCGATGGCGCCCCTCACTCTATCTCGTGGCGCCGAGGCTCCCTCCCTGCTCGGGGCGAGGCCGCGGGGAAGCGAGAGGAAACAACGCGGGCTACGACAGCACGCCTGCTGGAGCTGCTGTGCGGGCTGCGGCTGCTGGAGGGGCTGCGGCGGAGCTACGCGTGGAGTGACTGCGCGGGCTCCGGCGGTGGACGGCTCGGCGCGGTGGTGGAGCTCGCGGCAGCGAGCACGACGGCGACACGAGGAGCGGCGGTGGGCAGATCTGACATGGAGCGCCTGGATCCGGCGAGGAGCATCTGGATCTAGTGGCGACGGCGTGATAGACTTGGCGGGCTTTTTGCTTTTTTTTATTATTTTTTGCTAGATTTTCGGAGGCGGACGTAAAACCGGCTTTGTTAATGCTTCATTAACAGAAGCGCTAGTTCAGAGGCGGATGCAAAATCCGCCTCCGAAAATCTAATTTGCCTGCCTCCGAAAATCGTTTTTTAATAGTGTTTCTTGAGAATTCATCTCTTTTAACTTTCTCAAGTCGTCCAGTCATCTACTCCCTCCATCCCAATTTATAAGTCGTTTGACTTTTTTGGCTCCAACTTTGAGCATTCGTCTTATTAAAAAAATTATGTGAAATGTCAATTTTTTTTGTTATGACTTGCTTTATTGATGAATATTCTTCAAAAATGACTCAAATTTGACTATATTTGCATAAATTTTTAATAAGACGAGTGATTAAAGTTGAGGTTAAAAAAATCAAACAACTTATAAATTGAGATGAAGCTAATAATAATTATCTAGATCTTCTCACATGTTGCCCTGCCCTCTCATGATCTCATATATTTCTTCCTTTTCCAACATAGGCGAGGGAGTGGGTGTGGTGTGCGACTGGGAGCTGTGAGATGAGGGCAGGCTGCAGCCCGGTGGACGATGGGAAGAAAAGCAAATCAAATGGAAATGGTACATCCATTAATTTTTCTCCCCTCTTCTTCTCTGCGTCGAGTATATGAGAATTTTTTTTTTTTGAGAAACCTTCTCTGCGTCCAGTATATGAGGGGGAGAGTATATGAGATAAGAGTGTTGATTTATTTTAGATAAAACAAGAAGCATGGATTCTTGTTGGCCGGCCCTTCTTCGGCCCATGTTCACCATAGCCCAGGCTCATGTGATGGGCTTTTGTCTTTTTGACCATTGTTATTTTAGGGAAATTTAAACGATTATTATGCACTAGATTTCGTACAAATAAGAATAACTCCTGGTGAGTGCTATTACATGTCACTCACAAAAAAAAAATAGTGCTGTTACATGTCTCAAAGGTGGCAGATGCTTGCAAAAACGAAAATAGATGCAGGGTTTTCAGGAGAGTAGCATTGCATTGCAGGTTTGTGGAGTGCAAGATTCAGGAAGTGCGTTTTTTTTTTTGTTTTAGTTTTTTGGCAAAAAAAAACATGTATTCTTTCACATCAAATATTTCGTTACTAACTAGAAATATTAAATATAGACTATTACAAAACTAATCGCACAAATACAGACTAATTTGAGAGAAATATATCAAAACTAATTAGTTAATGATTTTTTGACCGACAACCGTGGGGCAAAGCCCCCCGGCAACAACAAAATATTATTTAAAGAAAAACAAGAAACAGGTAACTTACAGGGTTGCCGAACCAGAGGTTAGACAAGAGAACTAGAGAAAAAAGAAAAAGCACAACTACTGCTATTTATTTACACGGCATCCAGCCAGAGCTTGATGGAGGGGTGGAGTTCCTGCTTGAATCTTGATACGAAACAGGTGGTTCGTGACTTCCTCTTTGAAAGCTGACTTCCATCTGGGAATGCTTGGGGCTTTATTGTTGAAGATCATATCATACCTTTCTTTCCAAATACACCACGCACCAATTAAGAAGATTTCCATGAAAAAAGGATATGCAAATTCCTGCTTGGCTTCATAAATCTTTTGATGAATATCCACATGGTCACTCCAGGAAATACCAATGGAAAACCATCTGCCAATAGCCCTTGAGCAGTAAAAAAAATAGATGTTCAAAGGTCTCCTCAACCCCATCTGAGCATAGAGCACAATTATACCATTCATCCAAGAATTTGTTTCTTCGTCGCAGCATATTTCTAGTGTTGAGGCGATCATTCAGGAGCAGCCATGCAAAAAACCTTTTCGCACACATTCCGTTCTCCAAATCCATACAACAATTCTGTTAGGCTGCAATTCTCTAAATTGGTGCTGATAGTGTCTGCTAGAAGCATATTTTTGACTTCCCCAAGTAAACATCCATTTGTCCTTTTCTACATGTCATAATTCATACCACGCAGATCCTCTCGTAGTGATTCAAGCTCATTGAATGCCTGTCAGAGACATTGGAATCTTGAACCAATCTAGCAGATTTTGGGTGTTCCTTAATTAGTCAATGATTTGACAACATGCATAGTGCTACAATAACCATTTGATAATATGAATTAATTAGACTTAATATATTCATCACGTGAATTAACCTGGACTTTTTGCAAATAGTTTTCTAATTAGCTCATGTTTAAGCATCCGAATGTTCGATGTGACAAGAGCTGCATTTTAGCCCTAGGATCCAAACACCCCTTGGCCAGTCTTACGCTGCCATGCTATATCCGTTTTGAATTATAGTTTGTTTGGCTTTCTTTTACTCTAAGTTTGATTGTTCTTCTTATTAAAAATTTGCAAGATATCATATTGTTTGTTATGACTTGCTTTATTAATAAGATTTATTCATGAATAGCTTAAATTTTATATAATTTTTTCAATAAGGCTTTATTTGTCTCGTGAATAGGCTCGACCATAAGCTTGACGTTATTAATTATGGGGACATATCTGGTGGAAACCAACTTCCCATGGAAACTATGAAAACTCCAATCTGGACCACCCGATGTTGATCCAAGGGTGAACCCAAATCATGTGGAAGGGGTGATTTGCAAAACTCAGTAGAGGTGGGAGGGGTAATTTGCAAGACGCTTTTGCAAATCACCCCTCCCACCTAATCTGGTCACGCCCTTAGATCAACATCGTGTGGCCTAGATTTTAGTTTCCATAGTTTCTATGGAGAGGTTGGTTTCCATAGGATACGTTGCCTATTAATTAGGGCATAATAAATTATGTCTCGCAAATTACAATCTATGTAATTAGTTTAGTTTAATACTTTTAAATTAGTGTCAGATTT
The DNA here is from genome assembly GCA_015342445.1 of Digitaria exilis. Classification (NCBI taxonomy): domain Eukaryota; kingdom Viridiplantae; phylum Streptophyta; class Magnoliopsida; order Poales; family Poaceae; genus Digitaria; species Digitaria exilis. The sequence goes on from JACEFO010002585.1 coordinate 555,661, forward strand.
TATATCGTGAAAAGTGTTTATCCAAAAACTAAACAAGGCCTCGCCTGCTTCGTTCCAAGGTATTCAATTTCTGAAACAATAGACAGACAGGTAGTTGTTCCTGACTTCCTAGAGGAATGTAACAAGTCCCCCACAAAACGGAAAAAAGTCCAGATTACTCCCCTCAACTATAAGCAAAGTAGAGGGTTGTACGTGGGGCCATTAGAATGAGGCCCACACGTCAGGGAGAGGAAGCTGACACCTGTGCGCTGAAAGTCTGCGTCAGATAATCGGTGCACCCTAGCACCGAGGATTGCGCTGCAAGTCTGGCATGACCTTCCATTATGCCCTGGACCAGAGCACCGTAGTACTCCCCGTCCACGGTCCACCACACTCCAGGGTGCACTACGTGTCTACGGCTACGCTCCCTGCACCTCATGCGACCCTTTTCCAGTTTTCCCTCTCCAACCAAGAGGTCGTGTGCTCTCACCTCGTCCCAAAACACTGAACGCCACGCGTCAGGTGCTGAGAACGGAGGAATGGTAGGATCGCCCTCAAGTTTTTTTAAGACCTTGTTTGTTTGTAACGGAAGAATGCAAAACATAGGAATAGAAGAAAAAAATACAAGAACGAGGAAAACGCAAGAATGAGAAAAGAGAGAAAACCACACATGAGTAAAAAAAAACAAAGGAACGGTGAACTTTGGGTGTTTGGATTATACAGGAAAGTTTTTATAACTAGCAGAGACGCACGTGCGACACGCACGTGATACAAAGTTATTTGTGTTTTCTCTTGGAGGTGATTCTATCGATACAAATGTGGGATATCACCCAAAAAACTTACGTGTAACAGGGCTGCAAAGTGCCGTTCCTGTAACCATGCCATGATAATAATTCACTCATCTGGACTGAGAAATTATATACTTCCCTTTTGCGTTTCGCTCCCAATGGACATGCCTTGTTTTTATTTATTTGTTCCATTATGCTTGAATTTATTAGTCATTTTAAGCCTTGAAATGTAATTACTTTTATACTCTATTTCCGTACGTGAAGAGAACTCCACCAACGTTGGGGACTACCACAACCTGCAGGGCACCTCCTGCACATGGTGGTGGGCTGGAACGGGATTAGAGTTCAATTAAGCTGCAGATGCACCACAGCGTAGGACTCGTGAACAAGTCGTATTCACGCAAAGGCCCAGCGCAGGAGCCAACAGAGCCGCCCGCGCGTGACTGCGTGACGGGCCGGCCGGTCGTGCCTTGCTTGGACTGTAAGATCGAGCGTGGGTACCGTGTGCGGTGGGTGGGTAGAAAAGTACTTGTGTCAAAAATAATTATATTTTGGTAGAAATATTTTCTAAATATCAGTTTTTGTGGGTTTGATTCTTTTCCTACCCCTATTGACCCTTACATGTGGGTCCAACGTGAGGGGTACCGTGAGCCCAATTTAGGTGAGAAATGTTTTCAATTCTACTTGTTCTTTTATAGATAGATGCAGCTCTGATCCTCAAGCTTCAGCAAAGGAAGAGAAAACAAGAGGCTAGACTGAAGGTTTTCATTCCTATGTAATTGTGAAAGCACTGCAATATTCCATAGGAAAGGGTACGATGTTTTCCTTTGTTTCAAACACCCTTATTGTCTTCATTTCCTCTGTTTTTGTTTCCTCTAAAATTCCCATGATCCAAACATGGCCTTAATCTCTCCGATCCAATGCGCCATGACGACCTAGGTGCATCCGTGTTATATATGTTGCACTATCTACGGCTAATGAACTCAGATTCAAGGAACACTTGGTTGCATGCATGTATGGATCATGGACGCATGAAGCCATGAACTCATCCATCATCCATGAGGTGATGTTGCCTGGTCGAAAGGTGTTTTTTTAGCATGCCTGGTGCGAGGCTAGGAGTGGTCACAATGTGCCCGTGTCCCCCTGCACTGTGGCAGCAGCGTGCTGTGCAAATGCAAACAGCTCAGGTGACGGGAACAACACTGGAGCGACAGGTGTGTCTCTGTACCAATCAGGCAGGCTAGGCTGGGCTCGGCCCGGAACCACCAACCATATGCATGCATGTCCTTGGCCCAAACCCAAAGAGACAAACCTGGGAGCATGTGAGCCATGGGCGCCACGCACCGAGCAGCTCCAGATGGCGTGCCGGCCGGCCGGCCTCACTGCCTAACCAACCATGGCGGCGAACTGATGTCTGATTGGCCGGACGCTCATGGATGGTGACCATCGGAAATCACCAGGAAGCTAGTGAGTATATGGAATGGATGATGGAATGGATGATGATGAGCAAAGAGTTCAAGATGGATGTGTTATCTGTGGGAAGCATTTCGGCGTTGTTTCCCTGATATATGTGATGTTTATACTAGCTTGCACACAATTGTTACGAAACAAAGCAGAATTCCTATATTTCATTTTGTAAGGCATCATATAACCTTTGATCATCAATTATTAGCTAGCTTGTGGTCCCAATTTTTCTGTAGAAAAATTACATGGGTACGTGGATTTAACTTAAAAATTTTAATATTATAATTTGGTTCTTAAAACGAGTTCGAGTTTAGTATTTGAAACCTTACTTTGTCAAACCACCTCTTATGTTTTTGGGGATATCAATAATGTCTACTCTTGGCATATACGCTTGCTTCCATGAATCTGCCTACTCTTGGCGTTTGATCTGATTCAGTGGCAATGCAAATTATTGGCAACATTCAGCAAATCATGTTCATATCGATCATAAACATTCTGTGACAAAATAGGTGCTCTTCTTCCACAATTCTTTCAGAGAATCATATGATCTGACTGTCCAGCAAATTCCTTTTTTTATATATATATATGAATTTTGCGCGCAGAGATGAACGACGACGTGACGTGGTACGCCGTACAGTTGACAGAAATTCGTGACCCCAAAGGCTGCACCCCTCTGTGTTTCGTGTCGACATTCCCATCTGGTCCATCTGGAGGACACCACAACTACAAGCCAAGGTCAGTTTAGGGCCTTTTTCTCCCATTCCTTTTGTTTTTCAAATAGTAATTTGGTTCACAGGGTACTATTTAGGGAAATTTAAACGATTGTGCACTAGGGGAAAAAAAACTCATGTGTGAGTGCTATTACAGGTCTCAAAGGTGGCATATGCTTGCAAAAGCGAAAATAGAGGCAGGGTTTTCAGGGGAGTAGCAATGAAAAACTGTTTTTTTTTTGTGAAGTTCGTTTTCCTAACCCCGTTTTTTCCCTCCTGAAACTCACACAAGTTAATTGCAATTAGCAAGTCAAACAGTTTAACAAATAACATAAACCAGATTTCCTAGAGAAAAGCAGGGGCCAGAGAAGCTTTTTGTCGTCGTCTCTGCTCGAGTGAATGGAGAGAACAGGTGGGTCCCAGTGGGCCCGCAACGTGGCGGGACTGACTGTTGGGGTTGGGGCATTGTGTGGCCCACCTTGTAGGCATATGGAAAGCAGCGTGAAAGTGGCGTTCTTGGCCGGCTTGTGCGCCACTCACACACCCTGGAACAGGAACTACTGGCAGTTTGGCACACAGGAGAGGAGGGCACCCGATATCATTGCGGCTTGCTTCCTCCCTTGGCGCTTTTCCACCCGTCCATGATTCCAACCTTTCCTTCCACATATATGCCGCCTCTTCATCTATCCGTGTCTCTATTTTGTTCATCACAAATTTGGTGTGTGTATGTGGAAGAAAATTAAATATGCATGTTTAATTTTCGTGGTGTTTGGTGTAAAAATATACATGGTTCCATGGTTGCCTAGTACTGTCTCTGGTGTTTGCGGGGTGCAAGATTCAGAAAGTGTGTTTGTTGTCCTAGAAAAATTGTACTCGGCAAGTATTATGTACACGGTACCATTTTTCCAATTTTTTTGAAAAACCATGCACATACGCTCTTTATTATGTTATTTATTTAGCTGTTTTACTTGCCAACTGAATATGGCTTGTTGTGCAGTTTAACGGGAGGTCGGGAGCTATCAGCTGCAAATACTCCAGGTTCGTCAATTTTGAACAAATACGGTGCATTTGTATGACAAGTTGGGCAAACTACTTGAAAAGAACAAAAACAGCGCATTTTTTTTCCAGTGAACTTCATCCTCCTACTAACCCCGTTTTTTTCCTGCTCAAAGTATCTTGTTTAGAAGTTCAGATCTCCTTGCCAGATGTCTCATGTATAGAAAAGAAGTGGCTAGAGAAGCTTTGGCGTCTCAAGAAGTCAAGAGTCAAGACTCCTCGAAGTGAATGAACTGAGCAGGTGGGCCCGTGGACCCACAGATGCTCGTAGGAAATGAAGCCCAGTGGGCCCGTAACGTGGCTCCCCTGGGCATGGAAAGCAGCAGCGTAGAAGTGGCCTTCTTGGCCGGCTCACTCTCGGCCTGGAACTCGCACGCAGGGCACCAATCATGGCAGCTTGCTCCCTTGGCACTTTTCCACCCGTCCACGGTCCCAACCTTTCCACTGCATCTATATGTGCTGCATCTCCACACCTATTCATGTCCATTCACAAATTTTATGTGTGCGTGCAAGAAAATATACAGGTTGTTACGGTGTTTGATGAAATATATATGGTTCAATGGTTGCCTATTTACTGTCAGTGGCTGAGCACGGTGTCGGTGCATGACTAGTTTGGTTGGCTGCAAGTCACATTTGATTGAAAAGTTTGTCCCTGTGGTTTGCTATGTTTAAAAAAAACCCTTCGTCTTCATCATAACATCGACACAAACTGTTAAGAATTTACTGACTCGCGACGACACACAAAACATGGGACGTACGGTAAACCAAGTACTTCTCACGTCTTGATGTTTCATGATCAAACTTGTCTACAACATAAGACATAGCAAAACTGTGGCCATTAGCAAACACTTCATCACCATCTGTTAGGTGAAACGTAGCATTTCAAGCTCCCTGCAACACGAGCAATGAGCAGTCCGGCGACGACGTTTACACACATGTATGTAAACGTCTGGTACAGTGCCTTTTCATGTGAGCATCCAGAAAGGTGTTGGAGATACCGGAGGATCGGAGATCACAAGCTAAGGCACGCTAACAAAGAGATAGATGAGCAAGCAAGCAGGCCGGCCAGCAGATCGATCAGTGTGGCTGGCGATGATCGATCGATGAAAGGGAAGATCCATCGCTTTCTGTTTCTCGATCGCTCGCATCGATCACATGGCCGACGCACTGATTGCGAGCATGCTTGACACTATTGTAAAGTGCCTGCCATATCCTCCGAATGTGCTTGTATATTTGCCACATGTCGCATGCCTAACTTTGGTCGATCGGTTGAGTGAAGTTGATGAACACGTACGTACTTTGCTGCTTGCACCATAGTATGTAGGTTCTTCGTTACCTTTTCATCTACAAAGCAACATACCTAACATGTATAGTACTGACCTAGCTACATGCAAGTGAACAAAAACAAACAGAGATCGGATTAGGTGAAATCTTTCTGAATTCTAACCACTTCTATCCATTGCGATTTATCTTCATATCCAAACTAAATCCATCCCATAAAGTGCTGAGAAATGGTCGCATTGGTTGGACATTCCAAGGGGAATTGAACAAGATTTATATTGTTTCCACCGCCGTATCCAACCTAACCACATGCTGATGCATTCGTAGTCGTTCAATCATCCAGACATGGGTACTATAGCCGTGGATTCGTCGGCGAATGGTGGAATTTGGTAAGGATAGATTAGTCAGGTCGATGTCCCATCGAATCGTCAATAATTCAGCACCAGATAAGGACTAGGATAGAACAAAGTAAAAGGAAATAGAACAAAAAAATACGGCTTTGGTCAGAGTCAGCTAGAGGTTTAGACATGAATTCAAGAGCAATATATGTAGATGGTGCATATATATGAACCACGCATGCTTGATGCATTGGATGTGAAAGAGTTTCCTACATCGACGTTCACACTCGTCGTCTAGGAAGATATATTGCTGGATGCGCCCCATTTACCATGAAAATGTTAGTTCAAAAAAACCCATAGTCGAACTTAACCGAGTGTTTGTTGTAAAAACAATTATTTTAAAAGGAAATGCAAAAATACTTATCAAGGTTTCACAATGGTAAAAACAGGGATTGTGTGTGGTGTCCACAGTGTGATAGCTGACTAGAGATTGGTCGTTTGGTAAATAAAAAAACCCTTTCGGTTGGTAAATAGTTGACCTGTCCTGGGATTCGCGCCTCGAGGAAATATTACGATCTATAAGTTCATATGTCGAATGTCCGACGAATGATTTTTTTTTTTGTTGATCTCAGATGAAGATAACTTAGAATTACATCTATATAGTTGAACACGCTTACATTTGAAGTTATTCAGATGCACAAAAGTGGCAAGAAGATCGTATATGAAAACTGGATCATACTAGGTATATATTTTTCACATCAATATTTTTTGGACATCCAAATAGATACGTACTAGGTAAATTCAGCTGGTTTGAATTGTTGGATTAGTGACCTCGCAGTTTTCCACTTATATTACATGTTTTGTATAAATTGACTTTACTTGTAAAGTCTAGCAAAGGTCTCTAGAAGGAAAAGTTTGGTGCGTCATTAAAGCACGGGGATGGATGGAGACGGGATTCCATGGATCCCCTGAACAACCACAGCTATGCATCAATGATAGTTGGAGCCTCTTCAGTGTATGCATGTGTATCCATTAATATCAGTGTGGGCCCGGGGCTCCACTCTGACTCATCTTCTGGGTTGTACTTGCAAAACTTGCACATTCTACTATTCCCCATTAGTTCCTGGCTTCCTGCACTTAAAAAACGAGAACATGTTTAATCACCACACGTGAGATCATCTCTACCATTTTTTCCTATAACAAACAACAACATACGCGTTTCATGAAATTTGTAAAAAAATATTGATATTCTTTTAAGTGAATACCACAGCTTCTGGCATAGTTTTTCTTACTCATTTTACATGATGTAGTCGTCTTCATTCCAAGAACATGATTTAGTTTGAAGGGATCCCCAGTTTTGAATGCTTAGCTAGGTACTGGACGGCTGGAGGTTAATTTGTTGTGTGTACCAGAGTCCTATCTTATTAGCAGGTCGTCCTTATCTTATTGACATGATGGCCAGCCAAATTAAAGTCAAGCTAGAGGTGTATTAGGATCAAGGTTGAAATAGTCGCATCAATACGGCATGCATGCATGTTACGGTTTATTTGAGCCAATATAATCAAAACATGGGTCCAATTTTTTTTTTTGGTGAAATAACACGCTAACATTTGCACGCACACACTCACCTCACTGGTCCATTCAAAGATTTCTAAAATCTTTATTTTAGTCCCATGGCTATGATTTTGATTCAGTTCGAATGTCTTTTGCAACTATGTATTTAACGTAGTATTGCAACTTTGAAGATAACTTTGAAGATATGATGGTACCAAAATTAAATGATGAGTCTAATCAACTTGAATGCGTACATAGATATGTACTATATCGAAGCATTTACTGTGCTAGCAACCTGTGTGTTTAATGTAGTTGGGGCTTCAACAATTTTTTGAACAATTTATTTCTTTTCTTTAAGACTCTTATTTTTTTATGTGCTACAATTAATCAACAAATCGATTCGTGGGCATTAATTCATAATCAGACTTGGAACATCACGCTCATAGATAATAAGAAGCATTTTTGTCGGCATAAGAGATTCAGAGTCTTAGCTAAGATCATCATCATACGTCAATACGTGTAGAAATAGTCACACAAATATATATGCTATATGTTTAGATTTATTTGGACCAATCAACATGGATCGAGATTGTCTCTATGATCTGGGTCGTAAGTTGGGGTATGGACAAACATGCAGAGCGTGCCAAATGCAAGTGCCAAACAATGCTACCGGGTGCCATAAGCCTATGAAGTTGCTTCCGAAAGAGGTAAAAAGCTCGGATTTTGACAGTGCACCGAAGAAAGTCTAGCAGTTAGCTATTGCTAGCTCTGGCAACAAGGTCAAGCCGACAGTCTAGTCCCCATTCCAAGCAATCTTTGCCTCACTTTTTTTTTGTCCCCGAGTTAAAAAGAGATGATGGTAGCCTTTCCCAATATTTAAACATTTACGTCGTGATTTTAAATCAGATAATTGAAAACTAGAATTACAATTATATTATCTCTGAAGAACACTACATAAATCTTTCCCCTTGACACTTGCAAATTACCATGCACCTCTTGCATGCTTGTTAGTTACGTTGTTACCTACACTCATCATATCACATCCAATTTGCACTAATATACTATAATTTTCTTCACACTTTTTTGGGATTTGCCTAGGTCTAAAGTACCATGATCCGCATGATCATTTTTTTAGCAAAGAATATCCCTTTTTCTTTAGCATTTTACAAAGGTATCGACATAAAACCAGTTATTACAAAAGTTTCTTGCAAGGAATTATTATAAAACTTGTTCCTCATAAGTCATAATAATCCACACTAGCATGAAATGGCGTACCACTCGAACAATATTTAAACATAGAATCTGGGAACAGTGTCTCTATCATGTCCCTGTTGTACCTCGACGCACCAGTGTATCCATGGCATGTGCACCAGTGCTGTCGTTTGGTATTTGCATATCAACAAAATTTTAGTAGCGGGATTTGATGTAGTTGGAGTCAATACTTGTTGGTGGATACAAGATATTTATCCCCCAATTTAAACTAAAATATCCTTTTTACTTCATATGCAGGTGCTATACTACTCCCTCCGGTCAGTTTTAGTTGACGTTTCAGGTAACTCCATATTATCTAGAAAGTCAAATAAATCTGATGAGAGGGAGTAATACCTAATTATGATATACGAGTATGTATATTGTAGGCAGGCAGGAAGTTAGAGTGACCTTGACAATGTAAGAGTCGTACACTACAGAACAGCAAGATGCACAACTGAGTTGACAATATTCCTTGAGAATATTCACTGATCATCACAGCCAGAGCATTACGCTGCCCAGTGATGCTCTGATCAATTAGCAGTGTGGTTAGAGTCTATCCCAAGGAGTGTACAGAATAGAAGCTGCATTTTGTTTAAGCCTAGAAGCTGTCTTTTTTATGCAAAAGAAAAAGGATAATATAAAGGCAGACAACAACCATCAACTGTGGTTCCAAATGAGCAGAAAAGAAGACAAAAGACAGCACGACCCATGTACTGGAAATCTGCAATGAAACTGGTGTGGGTGCTTGTGTATCCTTAAACTATTCATCAGTGGGCACACAGGCATTTCTACCTGGTTCCTCCTAGCTCTCATTCTGACTCCACTAGTGCACATGCTTAACACAACAAATGCTGCTTAAAACAATAATTAGAGTTGGTGGTTTGGTGCACAATCCTTTCTCCCACAGTGACTGATGCTCACAGGCTGTAAATGACTACTACTTGTGTGGATGCTTGGGATGCAATGACTCATGGCCTCCATGGATATGCCAATGTCAGTGTAGATATACTATGTTAGCACTTTGCAGTCATGACCAGGGTTCACAAATTCGTTCGGAACCGGTCGGTTCCCGCGGGAACCGGCCAAACCGCCTCGGACCGGTAGCGGTTCGGGGCGGTTTGAAACCGGAGAAATTCAAAAATTTCAAATTTGAATTTAGAAATTTGAAAAATCAGATAAAAATTCTTAAAAATACTTCATGGTGTGCTGGATCTATTGGTGTCAAAATTTCTCAAATATTTGGTCATTTGCTATTTGTTCCGCGAAATACAAGTTAAATAAAAAAAGAAAAAGAAAAAACTCTGCTCGGCCCAACTCGGCCCACCGCTTCCCAACCCCTGTAAAACACCCCCCGCGCCCCCAACGGCACCGGACCTCCCCTACGGCACTGGACCTCCCCCTGCCCTCTTTCTCTTCTTCCTCCCCGCATCCGCCCCCTGCCAGCTCGCATCCGCCGCTCCCCGCCAATGTGCCGCCCTGGGAGCTCTGGTGACCGCCCGGTTGGGTCGGTAAGCCGGGCGGAGGGCGGATCTATACGCTCCGCCCCGGTTCCCGCACCGCAGCGCCGACTAGCCACGCCGGTTAGGCGGTTTACCGGGCGGCTTGGTCGGTAAGTCGGCCGCTGTCGAGGCGCGTAGAGAGGTAATGGGGGGATTAGGGATGTCATTTCATGTGATGAGATGGATTTAGGCTATTGCTATTGCTATGAAATGGATGGATGCAGTGATGGATTTATTGCTATTTTCATTTACATATTATTTTGATTTGTAGTGATTAATATGATGGATTTATGAAATGGATGTAGGGATTTAATGGATTTATGAAATGGATGTATTGATGTAGTGATTGATTTAGGTATATTTTGGTTTAGGCTTTTGTGATTTAGGAAAATATAAAATGGTTGTAGTGATGAAGTGATTTAGGCTATTGTATTTTGTTAATTTGAAAATGGGATTATGGGAGTAGGTTTTAAGTGCATTTATCTTTCGTTCCTTTTCCCCTTTGAGGAACACATGACATGACTACAGGTCTACAGCTGTGGCCACATAGGTTTTATTTTACTAGTATTATTAAGGCATTCTAGCCCTGGAATTAACTCATATTCTTCCTATTCTTACCTCCAATAATAACTATTAGGAGTTCCTAACTACTACGTATTATGTTTAGCAAAATGTATTTGATATCCTCTGAAAAAATAGTTTTTCTGATATGTAGAGCACGGTGCACATGAATAGGTCAAGGGTATGAGCCAAAATGTCTGAAAATACAACCGAACTAAAAAAATATGACCTTTTCTAACAGGACAATTTCAATTTCCAAATCAAGCTGCCCTTTTACCGTTTCTTTTTTACCGTTTCCTCCTTTATCTTCTCCGAAGGAATAACGGAGGCAGTCAAAGAGCAAATCCCAACGTTGGGCAAACTACAACAGAGACTCACGCCAGTCTTCCGAATAAACCGCAACGGTAAAAAATATATATTCGCAGTAAATTGCTCAGTCCAGGCCCACCCACACATCACGCTGATCAGTGACCAGTCCCGCCATTAGATTTTGCGTCTGACAACCGATTCACCATTACTGAGAATCTGTCATTGTCCCTGCACATATCTCATCCTGACCAGTAAAAAAGTGAAAGTAACAAAGTGAAATCCTGTGGCCAAAAACAAAGTGAACCTTAACCCCACTGTGATTCACACACTGTTGCTGTTCTTGCAGAACAAAGTACTCTTCTCCCCAAAAGAAGAATTGCACTACTAAACTGATGTGCCTTAATCTTTGTCCTTTACTTTTCCTATAATAAATAAAATAAATAAACAATTAATACCCCCATCACTCCCCCACCCTTCCCCCCCCCCCACACTGCTCCTCCTGCATCCATGCAGCTTCTCTCTCTCTCTGAGCCCAGGAGTGAGAGCCCTCCCTCCCTCCCCCCTCTCTCGACCGTGTGTTCGTGAGAATGATGATGGTGGCCTAGGGCTAGTGTGGGATGAGGAGCAGCTGCAGCTGGATCTCTGTCTCGGGGCTGCTGCAGCTGACCAAGATCCTCCCTCCGCTTCCCTCCATGGTAAGTGTTTTTCTTCTTCGATTTGCCTCGCGTAATTTTAGGCAATGGCAGGCTGTATCGCGAGAATCCCCGTCTGGGATGGGGAAAAGTTGGCATTCTTTCCGTTTCTGCGCGCGCGTTGGGCGATTTCGTGTATCTTGGGCATGGAAAGACGCCATTTTCCCGTTGTTCGTGTGCGTGTCCCGCTATTGTTAGCCCCCTGGCCATTTGCTTCTCGTGTTCCTCGTGGCCATTTGCCAGGGCTGCGTATCAATCTCTGCCAAAATAATCTCTTTGGTGGCGGTAAGTACTTATTACAGCGTTGGCCCTTGGTTTTCCTGCAAAAGATTGTGGCCATGGATTTGGCTCCGCCCACTGTTCTTCAGGGGAATGGGGAATGTTTCTTTTGATGGCGTTGTTCTGATGCCAAGATTTTGCTTTCCGTTCTGCTTCTCTAGGACGGAAGCCCGACTAGTTCGTCATGCTTTTTGGGTAATTTCTGGACCCCATTTCGCCTTCCTTTTTGCCGCAAAAAGATTTGGTCCACGCTAGGAATTAGGAAATGCCGTGATTTCTCCCTTCCCTCGACGGTTCTTGCGTTCGTATTCGTATCCCCTCCTCGCCAGCAGCCGCAAATTTCGCGGCTGCCAGGGTAGGATTTATAACTCGTTCCTGCCAAGCATTTTTTCCCCTCTCGCTCTAGCCTGTCTCCAGCAGCATCCAGTTCATGAAATGCTGCGAGCAATGTGGTTCCAGCTCTGCAGGTGTGGATTTCTTGCCGTGTTCTTCTTTTTGCGATTTCAGGCCTAGGGTGGTTGGGTCATGGGCGTTTATCTTTATTGCGTTAGTTGGGGAGTTTCTTTTCACTGCCCTCCGTTGCCCTTTCATTTTCTTTATACCATTTTCTAACCATTCTTTGATGCTCCGTTCGAAGCAGTGGTGGTAGCAGTAGCAACCTTCCATTCTGCAGTGATATTGTTTCTTTGCCTGGGTGTCGTTGGGTGAGATTCGAGCCGTTCTCGACGATTATTCTTTCTGGAAGTTTTTGCTCAGTTTTGTTTCAATTTTCTTGTGTCCTTTTCCACTGAATTTGGGCGTTTGAGGTGGCAAAATCTGGCCATGTTTTCTGCTCTGGAAGAACTCTTCTGCACATTCGGAGGGTACCAGTTGTTGGTTGCTTCTTGATTTGGTCACTGGTTCCCCTCAGACGGTCAAACCATGGCGGCGGAATCTTCGGGGAAATATCGTTCTTTGTTGCAAGACCGTTCCAGGCTGAGTTTTGGAAGTAATTTATTGCATGGACGTGTAGCTAATCTGAATCTTTGACCGTGGTTTATACTTGGATTCTGTTTTAGTGCCCCTTGGACTGTGTTGAGATGTTGTGCGAAGAAATATGATAGTCATTCTTGCTATGTATTGTCACTTTTGATTTGTGAACTTTCTTGGCCTCCCAGGGGGACCTGAACCATAATTGCCCCTATATTTCATTTTCAGTTCTACCACCGTGTTCCCTGTCTACTATAATTCTTTTCCCTAAAATTCTAATTTTGGAAGTTTCTGATCTTCTGCAGGTAGTTGGTTGGTAGTAGATTTTTTTTAGCAGATTGAGTTCTAGCTGCTGGGATCCACTGAAGGTGCAGGGGCTTTGAAGTTACAGAAGTTTACTTTAGGCTAGGTCGTGCTTTTCTGTTCGCTTAGCTGGCTTCGATGGCAATGTCGCCATCTAATCCAATGCGCAAATACTCATGGTGGTGGGATAGTCACATATCCCCAAAGAACTCAAAATGGCTCCAAGAAAATCTCACAGGTATACTTTAACCAATCAAAATGGCGATTCATTTTTTGGTCCAAAAATTATAGTCATCCTGTTCATTGGGCAAAAACAGTTAATTACTGAAAAACGGCCAAATGGACTACCATACAGTTTTCTTAGTACTGTCTTGTGTACTTTCAAGCATTTAACTCTGAGAACAGGAGCCCTTAATGATGAAATATATATGTAGTTCTAAGCCTTGATTCTGATATATAGTGTCTTACATTAGGGAAAGGTCAGCAAATTTTGTTTAGGACAAGCACATAAATAACTTCAGTACTTCGCATCTGTCATACAAACTTAAGGCATTAATTTTAGCTATTCTACAAGTGAACAACTTATTTTGGTCAAAGGAATTCAAATCCAATTTGGTACTTGAGAGCTAGCTTTCCTAAAGAAAAACAAGTAAAGTTGTTGGCTCTCTAGTCTCTAGTGGTGGTTCTTTATTTCCCCTTTTTGCTACTTGAAACTTGTACTGAACCAGTGTTTATTAATGTTTGGTCACACAGATATGGATAGCAAAATCAAAGTAATGATCAAGATTATCGATGAGGATGCTGATTCATTTGCAAGAAGAGCAGAAATGTATTATAAAAGACGCCCCGAGCTAATGTCTTTGCTTGAGGAGCTATACCGTGCTTATCGAGCTTTAGCTGAAAGATATGATCATGCAGCTGGAGAACTTCGACAGGCCCATAAGAAAATGGCAGAAGCATTTCCTGATGAGTTTCAGTTGGACTTTGATGATGACCTGCCAACAGAAACTGCATCTACTGAATCTGAAACAGAAAATCGTGACATGACTCCATTTTTCCTTTCATTCATCAAGGCTGGTGATCCAAAAAAACGTGCTAAAGGTACTCCCTACACAATTTAATTCTTCAACAAGGACAGTATACTATACATGCCAGGTCAAGCTAATATATTAGTATTGCAGATGACCAAGATCATGAGAAGCTGCAGAAAGAGATATCAAGCTTGTCACTGGAAAATCAAGACCTCAAGAAGAAGATTTCATCAGTATTAGAAAAGAGCAATAAGGCTGAATCTGAAGTTCTTTCTCTCAAGGCTGCCCTTGCAGATCAAGAAGCAGAGACGGAAGCTGCATTTTCGCAATGCCAGCAATCCAGTGATCGATTACAGAGCCTGAAATCTGAAATATTGCATACCCAAGAGGAGTTCAAGAGACTTAAAGAGGAGATGGAAAATGGACTGCAGAATTTGAGCACCGCAGAGGAAAGGTGCCTTCTTCTTGAGAGAGCTAACCAGAATTTGCATCTGGAGCTAGATAATCTGAAGCTTGCCTCAAAAGAGAAGCATGATGAGCTAAATGAGAAGCGCATTGAGTTAGAGAAGCTTAGCATCTCTATACAAGAGGAGCAGCTCAAGAGCATGCAAGCAGAAATGGCTCGGTTGTCTTTGGAGAAGCAATTGGCACAAGCACAGGAGAAGCTCAGACTTTTGTCTCTTGAAAAACATGGTGAAGCAAGTAAGATTGAGAACATTGAGGCAACCAAACTTCTGCTTCAAAAGGAATTGGAAACTATTCGAGAAGAGAACCGGAAATTGGATGATCAAAACCACTCATCTGCCTCTGTAATAATCCGTCTGCAGGATGAGATAATTTCTTTGAAGAATACACAGCGGCGCCTTGAGGAAGAGGTGTCTCGGCATGTGGAGGAGAAAAAGGTGCTTCAGCATGAGCTTTCGTACCTGAAAGATAACAAGGGTGATTTGGATAGGAAGCACTTTTCCATTAAGGAGCAAATCCAAGTGGTGAATTTCAATGTAGAGTCACTCCAATCACTTGCACAAGAGGTGAGGGATGGAAATGTTGAGCTAAAAGAGACCATAAAAAATCATGAGGCTGTAAAAAAATTGTATGTTGAGAATCTGATGCTATTGGAGAGGACGTTGGAGAAAAATGCTCATTTGGAGAGATCCCTTTCAGCTGCAACTACTGAAATTGAAGGATTGCAGGAGAAGAAGGCTGCATTGGAAGAATCATGCAAACACCTTAATTCCAAGGTTAATGGGCATCAGTCTGAGAGATCCATGTTTGTTGCACGGATTGAGGGTATTTCCCATACCATGGAGAAGCTATCAGAGAAGAATGTGTTCTTGGAAAATTTGTTATCTGACAACAATACTGAACTTGAGATCCTTAGAAGGAAGCTAAATGATTCAGAGGAATCTACTCATACATTCCGCAACCAGAATTCTGTACTTCGATCTGAAAAGAGAACTCTTATGCGTGAGGTATGATGCTTGAAATATCTTGTTTTCTGGTTATTTTCACCATAATTTCAAAACTATGTAAACTGATCCCTGGATACTTTAATATTGTCAGGTGGATAGCATCAATAGTGCCCTGCTCAGTTTGGAAACCCAATATGCAGAGTTAGAAGGTCGATACTTGGATCTTGAGCAGGACAGAAACAAGGCCCTCGATGAAGTGATCAAACTGCGAGAGCTGTTGAGGCTAGAGAAAGAAAAGCACAAAGAAGCCACCAATTCAGGTACAACTCAATTCAGTGCTATACAGAAGCAGATAATTCTACTGCTAAAAGAAGTTAAGCATAAGGAGAACCAGCTTCAACAGGAGGAGCAGAAGATTGTTGAAGCTCAGACTGAGATTTTTATCTTACGGAGGTGCTTAGGTGACATGGCCGAAGCAAATTCTGATGCCATGTCTCAATTGCGGAAGCAACAAGAGGTATGCAAGGTTCAAGAGGAGAAAGTTGATTTATTGTCACAAAACAACCAGCAGCTGACAGAAGGGATTGGTTCTGTGATGGAAGTACTGCATCTGGATGAGAAATATGGATCATTGGATCTAATGAAGGTTGATGTAGTTGTGCAGCTCCTCTTGCATGAAATCAAGTGCCTCTTCAATACTATTTCTGATGCTCAGGATGTGAAGCAGAACCAGATCCTTGAGAAGTCACTTGTTGTCACGCTTCTGGAGCACTTTGGGAGGGAGGTGGCCGATCTAAGGTCAGAAAGGAGTGTTCTGAAGCAGGAGTGGCACGCAAAGAGTGAGGAGCTGGTTAAGCTGCAGAGTGAAAGGCATGACCTCCTAAAGATCAGCTGTGAGCTACGGAAGGAGATGGAGGCTCGTAACCGCAAAGTGGATGAGCTGAAATCTGAGGCAAAGTTCTTGGTTCGACAACTCACAGAGCTGCAAGAATCACGGCAATCGTTGCAAGGAGAGATTATCAAGCTGATAGAAGAGAACACCTCATTGTCTAGCAAAGTTTATGGCTCTAGGGAGAAGGAAAAGTCATTTGAAGATGATTTCAGCACTCTTGTTTGTGAAGCGGTCAGGACAGATATCCTTGGTGTCATTTTTAGAAGCCTTCACGATGAGAGGACATCACAATTGCAGTGCTTGCATGAGGATTTTGGATCTCTACATGCAGCAGGAAACGAGCTTTACCAGGAAATTAAGCTGATGAACAAGAAGCTTGGAGACCTACAACTTGAGAACAATTATCTTGAGAAGGAACTCAGTAGAACTCTGAGCATATGTGACGGTTCTGGCACAGAAATTTCAACTGGGTCCAGAAGACGCGCGATGAGGAGAGACACCAAGTTATTGAAATCTGGCAGGAAAAGCCAAGAGAGTGGCCAGAACATGGAACAGCGCAAAGAAGTTGACAATGCTGGCCTCGAGAAATTGAATGAAATGCTGAGGGAGGAGCTCCAGAAGTTGAAAAATGAACTGCATGTGCTTAGGAGCAAAGAACAGCCGGTGATTGATGTGAAATCTTGTGATGCAGAGATCACTAAACTTCTGGCCAACATGCAAGTGGCCACTGCCAATGCGTCTCTCTTCAAGGAGAAAGTCCTTGAGCTCATCGTGACATGTGAGAGCTTTGAGATCAGTGACATGGTGCAGAAGGAGGTGTTGAAGGAGGAGATCACTCGAAGGAACTCTTATGTGGATGAGCTTAAGGATAAGCTAAATGCTGTTGAGATTGAGAACAGAAGGCTGAAGGTTGATCTGAATGGTGACTTCACACTGCTCGGAGTATTGCAAACTGAAGTTGATGCCCTGCAAAAACAAACCTTGTCGCTGGCCAAGGATTGCTTGCCACCAAACATGCTCAAGGAGGTAAGCTTATATTTGTTCCATATTCCGTTTGCATTTAACCCATGTCTGTTCATGTTGAAGATCTAGTACTCCTATGTACTACTGGAGAAGTCTAAAATTCGTTTAATAAGCATTCCCAGCATTTAGGAAACCCTGATATTGTTATTTTTTATCTTCCTCATGAGCCTCATTCTGCTTATTGTTTTTGCCAGGAGAATCCATTGTCATCTCAACTGTCAAAGATTGCTGTGAGGCCAAGTGAAGATCAAAACACAACGAAGATGGTGAAAGACATGGAATTGCAGAAACTCCATGGGACCATCAAAGCCCTCCAGAAAGTGGTGTCGGATACTGGGGTTGTTCTGGAGCAAGAGAGGCTCGACTTCAACAGCAACCTCCAGGACGCAAGGAAGCAGATCGAGATGCTGAAGCTCAAGGAGATACTGGACAGTGACGCAAGCGACACGAACTACGAGCACATGATGAAGGACATTCAGCTGGACCTCGTCCAGACTCCCAGTCGGCGAACCGCTGCCGCACTTGGCCGCCACAGGAAGAACTCAGTGGCATCACAGTCCGATGAGAAGATGCTCGCGCTGTGGAGCGTGGACCGGGTGAGCAGCGGCAGCCGCAGGCACGATGTCGACCTCCGCCCACCACAGAGCGAGGCGGCGTCTGAGAACGACAACAAGGGCAAGAAGAGATCATCCTCAGAATCAGTGGTGACCGTGAAAGACCTCAGCGTCGACAAGCAGGAGGTCCTCCCGCGGCCTGTCGTCACCACCATAGCGGCCACCATGAATGAGCCGCACCGGGAGTGGAAGAAGAAGGTGATCGACCGGCTGTCATCAGAAGCACAGCGGCTCCTGGACCTCCGTTCCATCATCCAGGAGCTTCGTGCCGGCGTGGAAGCCTCGTCAGACGCCGAACTGGACAGCGTGAAGGCGCAGATGGCCGACGCGGAGGACGCCATCGCGGAGCTGATCGACGCCAACGGGAAGCTCCTGAAGAAAGCCGAGGAGTTCACGTCGGCAGGCACGGGCGACGACGTGGACCTCCGGAGCCGGAGCCAGCGCAAGATCCTGGAACGCGTTCGTAAGATGTCGGAGAAGGCCGGGCGGCTTGAGCTGGAGCTGCAGAGGTTCCAGCACGCGCTGCTGCGGCACGAGGAGGAGCGCGCTGCACGGCGAGCGGCAAAGGCGGTGGCGACCACGGTGCAGGTGCAGCGGCGTTCGCGCGTTCAGCTGGTGGAGTACCTCTATGGGCGGCCGCGTGACAATCGGCGGCCGAAGCAGAAGAGTAGGGGGCCGTCATGCTGCATGAGGGCCAAGGCCATCGACGACTAACTCCTGCAGCACTCGTTCATTCAGAGATTAGAGGCTCAGTCAGATGGTACTGAAACTACCAGTGGTTCATCTTCAGGAGATGCAGTAACTTTTGTTCTTGGTTAAATCTTGTCTCGTCCTTAGGTAAATAATCAAGTGGACTGATCCTAGTTCGTTCCTTTTTCTTTTATTTTTTTAAATCTCAAGTAAGGTCTAAGATGTAAATGGTAGTAGCCTTGCCATGACAATGGCAAGTTCTGTTCTTCGTCGTCAGTAAAAATTTTCGTCGTTCCTGTAAAATTATGATGGTAATCTTCGTTCACGTTGCTCTTCAGTTCACTCTTGCTCTTCTCCACTTCATTTTTGTTCTTCCCTATCCTTTCTTTTCGAACGCGCTCTTGTCATATACATAAACGGACACTCATTCAATCACGTGATGCGTTTGAGTTCTTTTGCAATTCATGAAACGTGACAAACCTTTTGGCCTAGCTCAAGCTCCAAAAAATTAAAATATAGTGTTCGATTCGTGCAAGTGATAGCTCCAAAAAATAGTTCTGAAAAAAATATGATGAAAAAAATATAAATTTATAATCTAACCTTCAACTAAATCACCCACCTACTACCCCAATACAACGAATAGTTTGGAATAGTCCTACAAATATTTCATCTAAATTGTCCATCACTGCAAATATGATCATCTGCTGGTCTCCTCTCACAAACGGATGGGCTGCCTGTTGGGCCGGCTGTACTGTCCTGAGATGAGGCTTAAAAGGGTAGCAGAGCTGCTCTGATGTACGTTCTCGGAACACATGATGCACTGATGCACCACCTCCAATCCTCCATTGTTGCAGGTATGGTGGAGGTCTGGCTTGGCCCTAGCAACCAAGCTTCAATTGCATGGGTAAATGCCACTCCACTGCTCCGCAACCCCTTTGATATGCGAATATTCCTCCCTTTAAAGTTGTACTAGTAACATTGTCATGCCACTTTCCAAAACCTCTTTTTATCAACGTAGATTCCTTGGCCAACCCCAAATTGGCCGGTGGAGCTTAGCGGCAGCATGCTATGTTTCTCTGGTCCGGTTTGAATATATGAATTAAATATACTTTTGAATCATCTTGGCTCTTCGAAATGGCGTAGTCCTATTTATGGTTTAAAGTCATCTCCAGTATTGTTTATTTTGTCAACACTTTATGCACTTTTGAACGTAATCACAAATACATGCTCTATTTTATTATAAATTCCAATGTATTTTCTAGCTCTTAGTGCTAAATAAGTATATATATATTCTGGCCTTACCCATTTATTCATATGGATGTGGCGATAATATTCAAGCACTTAGATTTAGATTTAGCATGATAATATATACACGTGTAGCATTCAACCGTAGTATCACACATGCATATTATTTTCTACTAACTCCATTTCAAATTATAGTTTGTTAGATTTTTTTATCCTAAATTTGATCACTTGTCTTTTTGTGTAAAATATCATTTTTTTTTGCAATGGCTTGCTTTATAATAAAGTTCTTCATAGATTACTTAAGTTTACTATATTTGTACAAATTTTTTGAATAAAACGAGTTGTCAAACTTGTGGTAAAAAATGTCAAACGAGCTATAATTTAAAATGGAGAGAGTAGTATACATATGTATAATAATAATGCTAATACGTATGCATTGTGTAATGCCATGGCGTGGACAACTGTTGTTGGAAGTAAATCTGCTTGAAACTAGGAAAGTTCTGATTTGGTTTGCTAGCTAGTGGCAGCATATATATGAACTCTTATATTTAAGCAAGTTTTATTTATGGTTGGATAATCAAGATGTCCATCAAGTTTTGAGTATTACCATACTAGGAATTAGGAAATATACGTACTAGTATATATATATGGAGGCTATATTCGGGAGTTTTGTAGTGCATACTATGTTAGGAAATACGTACTAGGAAATGTGCGGGAGTCGTAGATAGTGTGGGTTAGTTTGGTAGGTTTATTCAATTACGTGATCGATCAGGGCGCTTGCCAATCAAGCACTAGCAGTATGTATAAAAGCAAGCCAGGGATTAAACGGTAGGCCAACATATATAGATCTCGATCAACTCATCCACCTCAATTTTTTAGCTCTTGGTCATTCGTCGTTGATCCTTGCTGGCGGTGACACGGACGTGCTGCAATGCATGTCGTCGCCGGGCAGGTGATCGCTCGGGGATGATCATATCATCGCGTCGGAGGCGACGAGGTGCGTAGCGATGGGCCGATGGCGTACATATCGTGCTAGCTAGCAGCTGCTCCTTTAATTTCTTTAATTTATTGTTTGCTTCGCTTAGTTGCCCTTTACTGTTCGCTTGCTTTGGCTTATATTTTTACATATCCTATGTAGCTTGGAGCCACAAGGATAGCAGGAGGCATCTTCATTCGTGTCGTGGGCTGGTGATCGGGGATGCCGTCGTCAGGCTGGTTATCGGGCAATGATCATATCGCTGGAGGAGGCAAGGTGCGCTTCGCTTAGCTGCTCCTTTATTGTTCGTATCGATTTGGTTTCTATTTCCACCTACCTATATACCATATACTGTCGTATTTAGCTAGCTAGGATACATAAGATCATGATGTCATGGCATCATCCATGTGTACACGAGGTATATATCGGCGTGGTCGACCATGCCATGGCATCATCCACGTGTGTACGGGCAGGAGGTATAGTGCTTGCTCATGGAGGCCGGCCTGCAAGTCCAGTCCATCTTTTGGTCTCCGCCCCCGGCGCTTGCTTCTTCACCACCGTGACGCGTACACCACAAGTTGCAGGTCCAGCTAGTTGATCGCCGTGCTCGTGCTCTGATCGAGTCGAGCGACAAAGATGAGATCGAGTTGATGCTGACTTGTCGTGACCACCCGATCTCCTTGTTGTTACACATCTGCGCACGACATGCTTTGCTACTAGCGTTAGGCTCGATCGCTAGTTGGAGTTCCACTCATCATTATATTCCTAATCGACTAAAATAGATCTGCCAAGGGTTCACATGAAAATACTTATCCATACCCTACCCAAAAAAAAAACCTGCACTTGGTTATGTTTCTGATGGAAAAGAAATTCCCTGCGGGAGGGCTGCAAACAGCCAACCGTGCAGCCCCTCCTCCGACACGTGGGCAGTCCATCCATGAAACGGCAGCAGCAGACGCCGCTCACTTTGACTCGCGACGTGAGTTCCTCAGCTCTGGCGCAGGCGCACGCTCGGCTCCGCGTGCGGCTCAGCTCACCGGATGCAATGCAGTGCTTCTTTTCCGCTCGTTCTCATGCAACCACCGATGCAGCCTCTGATGTCGCAACCACCGATGGAGCCCCGATGTCTGCCGCCATCCATTGATCTAGTTTCTTGCCGATGTTGGCTAGCTCCGACGTCCGCCGCCAGCCCCTGCATTCGTCCTCGTTGGGCACTGCTATCGTTCTCGTCGGGCTTGATTCGCAGCCCGCATCATCTGTGGCGCTTGTGTTTATGTCTGGATACACAACCTTGATCTACCTAGGCATGGCCATGGATGGTGGACGTGTGTTATGGCAAGATAATGAACCTAAATATATATCTGTATTAGTGTCCAGCAAGTTGCTTCAACAAAGTGATTGATAGGAAGATTACATACTGCTAAGCCACGCTGCTTGTTCCACAAAAAAAAACATTGGAACATATACTCATTTCAGGTTTGAACTCTGAGCATTGGAACATGTCTCAATGTGCTAAAAAAATTTATTGTCTCTCTGAATAAAAATATATGACGAATGTAACCTGATGAAAAATTCGAATATGCAATGTGATGTCTAGATGCACACAGTATCAATAGCTTATTCTAAAACCAAGGTCACATGTGTTCCTTGCTTTGGCACTCAATCAAAATCTAATTTCTTAACAGCTGGCTGCAATGTAGCAGCTCGATCAACTCCAAGTAACAGATCGGTGTATCCTCCTTGGATATAGGTAGTAGCCTCACTGGAAGATTCGGCATACATATTCATGCGTGCCATGGATGAAGATTGACCATGGACGACACTATTTGCAAAGTTGGGCATTGTGCTATTACCACCAAAGCTACCAGCATTATGATCCCGCATCACATAATTTGAAATTGGTCATCAAAATTACATATAAGCAAATAAAATAAGAAAAGTAAATATACTCCAAGTAATATGGCTTACAATAAATTTCCCCGCATCTGCCCCTTCATATATATTTTCTGCTTCATTATTTGATTTTTTCCCCTATAAATCAAACATATGAAAGTTAAATATACTAGCATAGAAGGAAGAAACCATGCAAGTTTGACAGGATCAATACGTTTCTTTTTACTATTTCGCTTTTTCTTCCCTATCTTCTTTTCGATTGTCCCTCGTTTACTCTCTGGGCCAATTAATGTTCCAGTAGCACAATAAGCTGAAACTAGAGGAACCTCACTAGCTTTTTCATGCATCTTGCTTTGAGAAATATCTGCTTGTAAGTCTAGCTTATCTATGGCTTTCTCCAAATTATCAAGAAGCTGTTTTGACTTTGAACACTTCAATGCAACAGATGTCGACTTTCGTGATAGACGTGCAGCCTGTGTTTTAAAACTTTCTTCTTCAGTTCTAGCAACTCAATATATTGCGGTGGAAAAATCAAAATATCATTCATATTGAAGACTTTGAGGGCATGATTGCATAATATACATCAATTGGTATTAAAAAATACATATCGTAATTTAAAATGTGTATACATACCTATGGATTCAAACTTTCTGCAAGCACATGAAATGATCATATCTTCTTTGTTCAAAATTACACTTGCTCCATATATGTCAAATTTGGCCCTTCAGTTTGTATCAATTTACAAGAGAATGAAAATTGTTCCTTGAATCCCTCCTCAAACTCTGAAAACATTCTTCCTGTATATGATTCAGATGCAGTCTTCAATAAAAGAAAATTTGATATGTAAGTAGCTGGGTTCTTTCGACGTGATTGGAAATTTGCATCCAATTAATTTTCACAAAGACTTTGGGAAACTTTCTCACATTCTACAAGGAGTTCTGAAAAACCATGTTTCCTACCAAATCTTTTCTTAAATACATTGTTCATACCTTCACTTCTTTGAGTTGCGTTCATATCAGCTGTAAACGAGTCACGATATACAGTAGCCCACTTTTCTCTCAAATCAAATAGGTTTCTCATCCACTCATTGTCCTCAAGTTGTAGACACACAGCAATTCTTGCCACTTCTTTTTTAAATAAAACTCGGATCTGTCTTCATAGTCACACCTCTTAAAATCAGGTATGAACTTCACTGGATGCTCATGAATTACATGTCCAAGGTGTTCCGCAGCATTAATTGACATAAATATGCCACAAACAATGGAAATGACTTGTATTTGGGGAAACATAAGCAACTGCACCTGCCATTGCTGCGTCTTGATCAGTGAAAATTGTGGTTGGATGCTTCGCTAACATTGCTATTAGAAATGTTTCAAAGAGTCAAACGAATGATTCAATAGTTTCGTTAAATTACAATTATTGTCGGCTTGTGATGATTGGTTCCTAAGAGTGGAGCAAACGGCATTTCAAACTTATTAGTCTGAAACGTTGTGTCAAATGACACAGCATCACCAAAGCATGCATAATCCATGATCGATTGACCATCTGCCCAAAAGAAATTAGCTATCCTGCCATCTTCCTTATCTATTTGAACGGCATAAAAAAATGTTGGATCCTCTAATTGCTTAGTTTTCAAGCACTCCAGCAATGTTTGTACATCATTGGATTCTAAATACTTCTTACGCTGGCGACCAATCACATTGTTGCAATCCATTCGTAAGAATGGCACTTTGTCAGGTCCTCCATAAAATCTTTCATGAACTCATAAACCTGGGCGGGCAGCATCCCACCTTCCCTTATTTGGCCAATCAGCTGCATGTCTGCTTCTGTAACACTTATTTGAGTCCTCAACGTATGTGTTTTTATCTGGACTAGCAAGACAATGATTGTGATAAAGGTGACGATTTACTTCACGGGCGAGGTCTCTGGTTCAAGTCCAGGATGACCCAGCTGCACCAAGGAAAAGAAAAGAAGAAGCATCTGACTCTTTCACGCATACTCCGCTTGGCTCGGGGGGGGATATAGCTCAGTTGGTAGAGCTGTCCAAATCCTGTCCCTAGCAACACTAAACTAAACCTGAGCATCTCAACCTGTTCTCATGGTGTTCTTTGATCCCTTATATTACCGATGTCCTTGGTTACTGTAGACTATATGTTTCATATATATAGTATGATCTCCTCGACACTTTACGTCGCTCCTTCTAATGTTGAACCCAACATTACCAGCATATGTGTTGTACATATCATAAGCTTCCTTCTCCGATGCAAAAGCCATTCCAACTTCAGGGATGATAAAAGTATATATGGACAACCTTATCATCCACTTTCTGCATGGTGAATCGAGAATTAAATAAGACTTATCAAATGGAGTAAGAATTAAATTTATATCACATGATTACAATTAATTTTCTTATAAATATTTGTTAGCTCTTTTAATGCTTCATCTGCCATAGTCTCCTTAGTGGTGTTATATGAAATCTGTCACATATTAACTGATTAGTACTTGCTATGAGATGCCGTATAATGCATGATTATTAAAGGACAAAGTAAAAAAAAGAAACATACATGTACTGCCTGCTCTCCATTAGTTCGATTTGCCCCAGCGTTCGTAGGTGCTAGATCAGACGAGGACTCGATCCCAACAACCGCCTCTATTTCCTGGCCTCCTTCCATTGGCAACCGCCTTCTCCTCCCTTCTGGCAAGGCAGCAATCGTCGTCGTCCTACGTCAATGGAACAGCGGCAGCGCGTTGCCGCCGTAGGGCGATGGAAGTCGGGCGCAATCAATGGCGCTGAGCGTGCATGCGACTTGAATAGATGCAAGTCATCAAAAAAGCCAAAGGCCGATATGGCCGAGCCAAGCATGCGCATGTCGCAGGTTCACGGCAAAGCAAAGGATGATCCACTTCTGCTGCTGCCGTTTGATGGATGGACTGCCCACGTGGCGCATATCGGAGGAGGGGCTGCACGGTTGGCTGTTTGCAGCCCTCCTGCAGGGAATTTTTTTCCATTTCTGATTGGCTACAAAATACCTTTATCCATTCTCTATCCAAAACCCTACAAAAAAAAGATGACGTAACTGATGGTTATGCGGTTGTGAAGTAACCCAAAGAACTCAAAGAAGATTGGCTACTAGTACCACAAAGAACTCAAACAGAAAGAACCAAAAGACAGGCTACAAAAATCCAAATAATAACAAAATAATAATTAGAAAACCAGACGTATAGATCCAAGGCACATTAACCAAAATTCATATAACCAAAATTGTCCACATTGATCATTTAAAATGTTCATCCAAAAAAAATAACACAAAGAACTCAAACAGAAAGAATGGAAAGACAGGCTACAAAAATCCAAACAATAGCAAAATAAAAATCAGAAAACTAGACCTATAGATCCAAGGCACATTAACCAAAATTCATGTAACCAAAATTGTCCACATTGACCATCTCAAATGTTCATCCAAAAAAATATTCTTCGAAACACCCCTCAGCTCACGCGTGCCTATATTCTAAAAACATCATGGTTGTGACCGCTGTTGATCATGTACTCGTAGACATATCACGGGAACGCACACCCGGTGTTCTTATTGCTTGATCTACTATTGTGTATGCCATTGTACGATCATGCTCCACAACTGCAGCTTTGACTCCATCACAAGCCATCACATCTGTTCGAAGCTCTTCTCTCACCGCTGAGAATAAATTACTTAATTAAGAGAAATTGCAATGACTAAACAAATGCATAGAAGAACAAACACCTTCGAGAACTGGAACTCTAGGATAAATGCCACTTTCAATCAAAGTGATTGAAGTGTTCACGTTCTCCTCAAAGCACCCTGCAAAATATTGGATATTGAAGTTAAAAATTTTGAAATATTAAAACTTGACAACTTCAAATTTTGTAATGCATATCTATCGCGATTTTGACGAACTCTCGTCGCCACCATGAAATTATTTTGTAGTTCGGGCTCAATTAGCTAGCCAGCAGCAAGCTGATTGTAATCCCCGACAATGAGAAGGAAGGCGATGCGGCTACATCAAGATCCAATGAGCATTTTGGTGAGAAAAACCATAATTGCAAAACATGAGGAGGGATATACAAACAAACATGATGTCCTTCAAACATATTTCCCTAGTGACATATGGATCTAGCGAGCAATTGTGAGTCACCGGGCCAACACTCACGAGAACAACAAATTAATCCACCTCGGATCCATGCAAGATGTCGAGACCCTCTTTCAAAGTAAAAAAAACACGGAATAAACCATTTTTCTTGTGTGACTCATTGAAGAGAATTGGAGGCGAGGCGAGGCATGTGGTAGTGCTAGTAGGTGAGGGCCGTGATGGTTTCGAGGGGGCGGCTAGGAGAGATAACTATATAGGTGGCTCACCACTAAATTTGTTAGGCTGGGTGAACGTATCAAAATATTCGGTAGACGAAGATGGGATGAAATCAATGTGGGGTAATATTTCCTTTTTTTGGACCAGGGATGCAATGTATCAATGTCGAGGATCAATGAGGAGAGGGTCTTTCCTTTTTTTCAAGCCATGGGGGATATTGATATTATTTCTTTTTTTTTTGAGTTGGGAGCTGTTGACGCACTTTTGGTCAACACACGAAAGCGCTAGATCGCGCGGTCGTCGAATTCTCCTCGCCGGAGCTCCTGAGAGCAGCCGGTCAGACCGCCTGTAGGGGCCGGTCAGACCGCCTGTACCAGAGGCGTCGCGAAAGCCTACGATCACAACCTCGGGTGGGACCCCGTAGGAGGCTGCGGACCTAGGGTTGTTCTAAGGTCGGCAAGGCCACTTAGAACGTCCTAAAACGTCGCGGAGACGAAGAAGAAAAGCAAAGGGGAAAAAGTTAGGGTTTGGAGATAAAAAGTAGAACAATGATTTGTACGATTGGGTAGAGGTCCTCAATCGGCCACGGCCCTTTATATTTACAGGGTGGGGAGGTCTTGCGCCGCAAGGAAGTTATTGTACAGATCTAAAAACGTGAAAAAACCTGATTCTACTCAGACTCGGGGACAGGCGGTCAGACCACCTGTGACAGGCGGTTAGACCGCCTGGCACATTGCTAGATCGGGTACAGGGCCAGCCGGTCTAACCGCGTGTACAACGGTCTAGACCGGCTGTCCCAGCCTGATCGGCTTTAAGCCATTTTTAGTCGTCAACATATGCCCCCTGTTTTTTGGTAAAACTTTGTTTACCACAAAACATTTAATCAGACTAAGGGCGACCCTCTATTGTCGGCCATTTTTTTTTTCTAAGGGCGATATCACATATCGGCCATATCCTTTCAAGCATGTTGCCAAACACTCGGATGATATTTCTTCAAATACTTCCCATTGAGCGCTCTTGGCAACTGAAATCCTTGCAAAGTCTCCACCACATAGGAATTCCCAGAACAAACCTTGACAATACGATATGGTCCTTCCCAATTCGGCGACCACTTACCAAATTTGTTGCTCTTTGTTCCTATAGGCAAAATAGTCTTCCAAACCAAATCACCAACTTGAAAGGATTTGAGTTTTACCTTCGTTTTCAATCTCCTCTAAGGCCTCCAAACGCTTGTCGGTCACATCATCAATATTATCCATCATCAAAGCACAATATGTACTAGCATCAAGATTATTTTGCTTAGCCAATCTATAAGCAGCCAGATTTACCTCAACGGGCAAAACGGCCTCTTGACCATAGACGAGCTCAAATGGAGTAACCTTAGTAGCACCAAGTCTAGAAATACGATGTGCCCATAATGCTTCGGATAATACCTCGTGCCACCGCTTAGGATGATCTTCAATCTTCTTCTTTATGAGCTTGATCAAAATCTTATTGCTAGACTCGGCTTGACCATTGGCTTGAGCATAATACAGAGATGAATTGAGCAATTTAATACCATAGGATCCAACAAACTCACGTACCTCCTTAGAAATAAACGACGTCCCTTGATCTGTCGTCAATGTTTGAGGAATCACAAATCTATGAATAATATGCTCAGTAATAAACTCAATCAGCTCTCTATGTGTCATGTTCTTGACGGGAACTGCTTCAGTCCATTTGGTAAAATAATCAGTAGCCACAATCACAAAACAATGACCTTTGGATGAAGGAGGATGACTCTTACCAACAAAATCTAAACCCCATCCTCTAAAAGGCCATGGCTTAATGATTGGATGCATCAACACAGCAGGTGCAATCTGAATATCCCCAAACTTTTGACACTCTTCACATCCTTTGTAGTAACGAAAACAATCGGCTATCATCGTAGGCCAATAAAAACAAGCCCGTCTAAGAAGCCACTTCATCATTCGAGCCGATTGATGTGTACCATAAATTCCTTCATGAACCTCTGCCATAGTCAATCTAGCTTGATCAGGATCTAAACATTTCAAAAGCAATCCATCCATGATCCGACGATATAGTTCACCATCAATCAAAGTAAACTTGAAAGCCCATCGTCGGACTTTTCGATCCACTGACCTGTTAGTATCCTGCAAATACTTCACCAGAGGCTCCCTCTAATCACCAGCATCGGCCACAATAGATTGAAAATCATTAATAGCCGAATCGGAGTTTTCAGAGGTGCAGGCGGTCAGACCACCTGTACTGGCGGTTAGACCGTCCACGCCGGTCCGACCGGCTGTAACAGGCGGTCGAACCGCCTGTTCCAGAGCAGAAACGTCGGCTTCACGAAACATCGGCCTCTTTTCATGAAAATTTCTTTTCTGAACATTATAGCCTGATGCTTGTTGCGCCAATGCATTAGCTATAGGATTCTCCTCTCTTGGTACATGATAAATGACAAATTCACCAAAGCAAGATATAATATTTAAACACTTATCAAGATAAGCATTCAAGAAACCATCCAAGCATTGACAAACTTTAGATACTTGCTGAACTACCAAAAGAGAATCACCATATGCTTCTACATGTTTTACTCCCATGTCATGTAACATCTCCAACCGGATAATAAAGCTTCATATTCAGTTTGATTATTAGTGCACTTATGATCTAATCGGTTAAGAGCCTCAAAAACAACACCGTTTGGTGAAATAAGAATAACACCAACTCCACAACCATTTTTGCAAACCGATCCATCAAAATGCAATATCCATGGAGTAAAAGTAATATAGCCGACATTTAAATCAAGATGTTCACGAATCCTATGTTCAACAATAAAATCGACAACGATATTCAATTAAAGCATAAGCCCATTTGCCGATTCTACCATTTAATATAGGTCTATGCAACATGTATTTAATTATGTCGGCTTGACTAGCAACTATGCAAGTATTTAATAACAGATAATGCCTCAACTTTGTACAAGCATTATATAATGATAAGCATAACTTTTCAATGAAAGTATACCTTGTTTCGGCGTCCAATAATCTTCTACTTGCATATGAAATAATATATTCCTTCCTTTCGGTCTCTTGGATCAAAACAGCCCCAATAACACTTTCTTCGGCCGCAATATATAATTTGAAAGGAACCCTTCTCCTAGGTGCCTGAAGAACCGGAGGTGAAGATAAATAATGCTTGATCTCTTCAAACACCTCTTGCTGTTTTGCCCCCCAAGTAAATTCAGCATCATCTTTCAACCGAAGCAAAGGAGTAAAAGCATTCACCTTTCCCGACAAATTGCAAATAAATCTTCTCAAGTAATTCACCTTGCCCAAGAATTTCTGCAACTCTTTCTTAGAACTAGACGCCTGCAACTTGCCAATAGTGTCGGCCTTTTTTGGATCAATTTCTATTCCATTTTCATGAACTATGAAGCCCAAAAACTTCCCAGCCGACACACCAAAAGCACACTTGAGCGGATTCATCTTCAAACCATACCGACACATTCTTTCAAATGCAAGTCTCAAATCGGCCAAATGAGAAATACTTCCAGCCGATTTGACAACAATATCATCGATATAAACTTCCAAGATAATACCAAGCAAATCATGGAAGATCAAATTCATCGCCCTTTGATAAGTAGCACCGGCATTCTTCAAACCAAAAGTCATAACAATCCACTCAAACAAACCAACAAAATCTGGACATACAAAAGCCGTTTTGGATATATCCTCTTCGGCCATGAATATTTGATTGTAACCAGCATTACCATCAAGAAAGCTAATCATTCTATGTCCAGACGTAGCATCGATAAGCATATCGGCTATTGGCATAGGATATTCATCTTTAGGAGTAGCACGATTAAGATTTCTAAAATCAATACACACTCTAATATTACCCGTTCCTTTCTTTTCCACGGGTACAATATTAGAAATCCACTCAGCATATCGACAAGGTCTAATAAACTTTGCTTCTAATAACCGATTTATTTCCTCTTTAACTCGGTCATAAATTTCAGGATTCAAACGCCTAGTTGGTTGTTTATAAGGCCTAAAACCAGACTTAATAGGCAACCGATGCTCAACAACCTCTCGGCTTAAACCAGGCATTCATGATAATTCCAAGCAAAGTAATCGACATACTCCTTTAATAACTTTATTAATTCAAATCTAAAAGCAGGATCTAAATTCTTATTTACAAACGTCGGCCTGGGTGTAGAACCATCACCAATGTCTACCTCCTCAAGAGGATCGGCCGACGTAAAACCACATCCTAGCTTGCTTATATCATCAAAGTCTTCAATAGCTTCACACATATCGTTCTGATGCGCCCGATAGTGTTCAAGTCTCTGCTGCAACCACTCTCGATTATCCATTAAATCATATGAGATGATTCAGCCGATTGTTCATCGGCTTTATGACAGCAGGGATGAAGCCATTCTTAGTACAGCTGATAAACTCAAATTCATAAAGATCTAGGCCTAACAAACATCTAACATTATCATGAATGCCAACCAAAGAGCTATCAGCTAAAGCAACACAAGCAGAAGTATCACCATGCACAACCTCTACATCATCATCTATCCACTGAATCAAACATTGATGCAAAGTAGAAGGAATGCACTGATTTGCATGAATCCAATCATGACCCAAGATTAAACTAGTTACCTTGAGTCTCAGCGACAAAGAAAGCGGTGGCCAAGGTCTTGCTCCCAATAGTAAGCTCTATAGAAATCACCCCCTTGGCACCAATAGGCTCTCCTCCTCCAATGCGGCTGACGGTCATGTTGGTCTTGATCAGCTCCGAATCTGAACCACCAAGCTTCTTGTACAAAGAATAAGGCATCAAGTTCACAATAGCCCCTCCATCGACCAACATCCGTGAGATTGGCTTCCCATTGATATGTCCCTTCAGATATAAAGCCTTCAAGTGATTGTCTTCAGCTTTGGGCTTCTGGAATATAGCTTCCTTGGGACCAAAATCAAGATGAGCAACCTCCTCCTCCGAAAGCATGTCCCATTCATGGACATATGAAGCATATTCACATCAAGATTCATGCGCTCCGGAGAAGAACTATAATCAACAAGCTCTTCATCACCCTCAATAGTGGGAACCGATGTTGACTTGCCATCACGAGCCGAAGAACTGGAAGAAGAAACACCGGGTGTCTCTGCGTCACCCGGTCTGACTGCCTGTACAGGCGGTCTGACCGCCTGGGCTGCGGTCTCCAAATGACAGGCGGTCTGGACCGCCTGTGCAGCCGGTTGGACCGCCTGTTGGCCTTCCTTCGACTTCCACTCCTTTTTCTGTAGAATCATGGGCTTGACTTGGTTGAAGAATTCATCTCACTACTTTTCCAACTCTTGCTCTTGTCTTTCCCGAAAACGAAGTCTCTGAAGCTTCCTCTTCTGCGTGCGAGTCAACCCTTCAG
Source organism: Digitaria exilis (assembly GCA_015342445.1). Classification (NCBI taxonomy): domain Eukaryota; kingdom Viridiplantae; phylum Streptophyta; class Magnoliopsida; order Poales; family Poaceae; genus Digitaria; species Digitaria exilis. The sequence continues at coordinate 588,248 of JACEFO010002585.1, forward strand.
GACACCATCTTGGAAGAAAGTGCTGCTGAGCCTTGCTAGTACTAGCCCCCTGATCTTCTACTGTCTTTTCACTGGAAGTCGGCTTTATAGCCAGACTTTTATCAATAGGAACATCCATTATCCCAACTTGAATAATGTTGAACTCAGTAGTCCTCTCTGAGTCCACTTCCATGCTCTGCACCTCCTCCTTCCTCTTAGGTCGATAAACCTGCCTCGGAGAAACTCTTGGCGACTAATCCTGACGGGCGGTCTGACCGCCTGCTACAGGCGGTCTAACCGCCTGTGCCCGCTCTTGACCAGATTGACGGAAAGCCAGTCGGTCTCTCCTGGGATAAATGATCCTGTCCTACACATGTCTTTTTGGACCTTCCCAGCCAGGATGAAACGAAGGTTGCACGTCTGAATGATATGGCACCCACATCACTCCATTATCATCCCACACCAGATCCAACTTTATACGAGGAGGCGAAGGAACCCTCTCGTTCTGAATCGGTGATCTCATTCTTTTTTTTAACGGCCGGTCGCTTGGAACGGCCTTTTGTTTGGTGTACTTGTCATAAAGCATACCAAACGTGACTTTGGGCTTCTGAACACCCTGCTCCTTTGCCACGTTCATCTTCCAAGTACCAACTTCTGGACGCTTCGGAATCAACATCTTCGGGCGTCCATGGGGACAGGCCGTCTGACCGCCTGGCCCAGCCGGTCTGACCGCTTGTAGCAGACAAGCCCCGGGCGCCCGCGGTCCAGGAATAGTGACCGATCCTTGCCCCCCTTGTCCAAAGGATCTCACAGTAACCTTGAAGGACTCTTTGCCATCAGGCGTCTTCTGAAAAGTCACTTCTCTAACCGACTCTTTTGAAGACGGTCTTTCCTCTCCAATCACCACGTTCTTCCCTTTAGTAGATTCGGCTTGATGCGGCCAAACCAAGACCTTAGGCTGCTGCAACTCCATGGTGTTGATCGGAAAAGGAGTCTCATCAACTTGCATCTCATAAAACTTCAATCGGCTCTCATTAATAGCCGATTGAACCTGCCGACGGAAAACATTACAATCATTAGTACCATGCGAAAAAAGAATTATGAAACTTACAATAAGCACGCTTCCTCAATTCTTCTGTAGGTGGTATAACATGAGAAATCTTGATGTAACCAAATTTATGCAATTCATCAAATATACGATCACATTTGGATACATCAAAAATAAAGTTTATGTCTTCTTGCCGATTGTTATGAATCGGCTTAAGAGATGAGCATGACACAGTTTTCTTATTAGCAGGTCATACAAATTCTGCTAAATAAACATCATTATCATCGTCGATCGAATTATCGGATTCATAATCAACTATATGAACATTAGACCGACGTGTCTTAAAATTCTCTTTTTCTTTATTCATTCGGCCTTCAGCTACTTCAGCTCTAATATGCACTTGTGCGACCAAATAATAATCACAATTATCTATCTTCTCTCTAATGGAAGATTTCAAACCTCTAAAGCATTAACCAGTAAGATCAACTTCAGAAATAGACAAATTAAAGCAACGGTTTATAATATCTTTAAATCTTCTCATAAAATGAGAGACAGACTCATCCCGACCCTGTCTAACCGATGCTAAATCTGCTAATTTCATCTCATGACTGCCACTATAAAAATAATCATGAAATTTACGCTCTAGTTGATTCCAACTCATAATAGAACCAGGTGCTAATGAGGAAAACCAAGCAAAAGCAGTACCAGTAAGTGACAATGAGAACAAACGTACTCTAAATGCTTCATAGTTTCCAGCCTCCCCTAGTTGAGCTACATGTTGACTAGCATGTTCCCAAGTGGTACGCTCATCATTTCCACTAAACTTTACAAAATCGGGCAAGCGCCACCCATTGGGAAAAGAAACAGTATCAAAGCTAGAATGATAAGGTTTTGATATACTCTAGTATTACCAAAATCAACACCTAGCTTATTTCTCATCACATCAGACAATTCATCTCTGAATCTAGTAAATTCGGCCCATTAGGGGTCTTGTTGAGCCGAAGGTTGCATAGAATTCATATAATTCAAGTGAGCTGATTGCCTATTTTGCATATCTCTATGTGCATTAAAAACATCATCAGGAATACCACCCGAATTCGCAGTATGCATAGTCGTGGAATAAGTAGCGCCTGCTGTAGCTACTGGACCAGCACGGCCAGTGGAGACCGAGTTTGGAACAGTAGACAACGGCAAAGGTTGCTCCGGCACGAACACCATAGCATTGGTCAAATTTGGCTGACCACCAGAACACGCGGTCTGACCGCCTATAGCCACGGTCTAACCGCCTGTCGCGGTCTGACCGGCTGTGCGGGCGGTCTGACCGGCTGCAGATCCAACCGCTGCCGACCCAATTGCACTGACCGTGTTTGGTCTGGACATATTGGGTGGTGGCAGGGTCTGTCCAGCAAAGTAATTTGGTGGCATACCATAAAAGATATTATGCTAAGGTAATTCATGAGTATCTATGGATTTACCCTCTAATTTTTCGAGTCGTTCTAATAATTGTTCAACTAATGAATCACGATCCGAAAAAGTTGAAGCCATAGGAGTAGATGCAGGCGGTTGAGGTGCAGAAGTGCTTACATTGTCAATTACCTCGATTTGCCCCTTACTCATCTTGAAAGAAGGCATTACGAAGTCTTGAACACTTCTCGCCGACCGTTCTTCACGACCTTTCCGAAACGTCTTCAAGAACTCCGCCTCGAGGTGCTTCTGGAGCGCCATGAACCTCTCATGATCTTCAGAAGAAAGGTCTTCAAGCGAGGCCGTCACGATGTTGTCCTCTCCAACGTCGAAGCCCATAGTGCTAGGGATAGTAGATCGGTCTTCAAAAACCAGATTTCGTTCCCCAGCAGAGTCGCCAAAATATGTTGACGCACTTTTGGTCAACACACGAAAGCGCTAGATTGCGCGGTCGTCGAATTCTCCTCGCCAGAGCTCCTGAGAGCAGCCGGTCAGACCGCCTGTAGGGGCCGGTCAGACCGCCTGTACCAGAGGCGCCGCGAAAGCCTACGATCACAACCTCGGGTGGGACCCCGTAGGAGGCTGCGGACCTAGGGTTGTTCTAAGGTCGGCAAGGCCACTTAGAACGTCATAAAACATCGTGGAGACGAAGAAGGAAAGCAAAGGGGTTGGAACAGTTAGGGTTTGGAGAAAAAAAGTAGAACAATGATTTGTACGATTGGATAGAGGTCCTCAATCGGCCACGGCCCTTTATATTTATAGGGTGGGGAGGTCTTGCCCCGCAAAGAAGTCCTTGTACAGATCTAAAAACGTGAAAAAACCTGATTCTACTCGGACTCGGAGACAGGCGGTCGGACCGCCTGTGACAGGCGGTTAGACTGTCTGGCACATTGCCAGATCGGCTACAGGGCCAGCCGGTCTAACTGCGTGTACAGGCGGTCTAGACCGGTTGTCCTAGCTTGATCGGCTTTAAGCTATTTTTGGTCATCAACAGGAGCAAATATTCCTTTATTTGTGGCCGTGGGGCATTCTTTTTTTTGCCATCGTGGGGCTTATTTCCTTCCAAAAAAACGTTTGATGCATGGTCTCTATTTGATGGCGTCAAACAATTGTTGCTATATGGGATCTTTCCTTAAAAGTCCTTTCTTTTTTTACCATGGGAATATTTGCTGTTGACGTGGGGGAGGGGTTGCTGATTGCGTGGGATCATTGATTAATTGGTGTTGATCAGGTGGTGTAGGTTTTGCGGTGAAAAAAAAGGAGGGGAGGTCGGTGGGGCTGTTTTCAACAGGGGGAGGACGACAAAATCAATCTCTACCCCCTTTGTGAGGGGTAACGGGTATAACTTTGGGTGGGAATTAAGGGAATTGACATCAAATTGTTCATCCTTTATAGGATTGACTAGTATCTTGGCACATGCGGATAATAAGATTGGAGCAACTATATTATTAAATTAAATTAAAAGGTAATACTTAAAAGACATAAATATAGTATGTAGACAATAAAATACATGCAAAATTGATAAAAAAACTTATTTCATATTTCTAATTCTGATTTTAGGAGACAACTAAAAGGGTTGTCCTGAAACTCGGCAGTGATGTATCAGAGAAATGTTTAAGATCTTCCATTCCCATGGTGACGTCAACTTTGATGCTTTTGCGGAGTCCATAGTCATTGCGAATAATGTTTTAATTATTGAAAAAATCTAAAACACGATAAAAAATTAGCTTGGAATAAAAAATATTTTATAATAATTTGTTATTCTTATATTAATTAATCACCTTCGAGTGCTGAAAGAGATGAGTTAGTTTCATCTTTATAAAAAAAAAATAAGAATACTAAGATTGTTAGCCACCAAGCATCGTCATGTTAAAACTAAAACTCGAGAATATTATATCCGGCCTTCTTCAAAATGTTCATGAGATAGAAGTAAGAACATGACAATTACAGAGTAAGAAAAGAGTACTCACTCATATGTTTGTCCACCATAACGTTTTGTACCATGACTAGGGTGGTTATCGACATCAGTCTCAACTAATATTAGATGTGTTTCATCTTCATTGCCATTGAACATATGGAAGAAAGCTAAGGCACCGAACAATTGAGAGTTAGTGTTGTAAGGCAACGACATGATTGTTTCATGAGTGAAGGACGGTAAATATTGTCACATAGATAGAGTTCCACTAGTCCTGAAATAGGATCTACTGCTCCAACAAAGCCGACAACGGCCAACACATCAACATGTGCGCCATGAGGTTGTGCCATGACATCCTTCAAGATCATGTAACCATGAGATCCTTGATCCATGGGCGAGTGCTTGTTTTGGAATTGATCTTTTATGAAAGAGAAGATGAATGAAAAATAAAAGGAAAGTTTGTTTCTAATTACAAGTATTCTATTTTTGAAATTATGCTTTATCTTTTGTTCTATTTATTTATGGGATGGCTAACGAAGGCGATATGGCAAAAGATGGCTGGACTAAAAAAAAAGGAAACAAAATCCAAATGATTGGTCGTTCTAAGGAAATAAAGTAGTTAGATGGCCAAAATGTTTTTTTGCTGGTCTAAAAAATATAGAAACAAAATCATGATGGAAAATATTGCATCCTGTGAGAGGTAAGAGGGAAATAGATAGAATAATATAGATTATTTTAAACTTCATGATTATCTTGATTATTTTATTTTCATTCATGGATCATAGGCTCAACTTCAATATGCGTGACTATTTTCCTCAAACAAATAAGTTCATCAAAACCATTTCAAAGAAGGGAAGAGGAACACACAATTTATTGGTCTGGTTGAGATAAAAACATTGCAAAAAAAATTCATGATATAAGAGTCTATTATAGATGAACATGACATCAAGGACTATTATCCAACTATCTCGATTTAATCGTTAGAGTCACTGCTCTCGTTGTTGGAGGATTCCGAATAGCTAAGATTGTTGTCCTTGCAATCGATGGCATCATGATCATGCAGTGCTCCTACCATCTCTTGGTTATCACCTTGATGAAATTTGAACTTCTTACGGGGCCTCTCTTCTTCTTCCTCCTCCTACTGCTCGCTGTTAGTGCCATCTCCTTCATCGTACTGGTTCGGCTCGCAGTCATCGTCCTCTTCCTACTCCTCGCCTTCAACTTCCTCTTCCTCCTCCTCATCTTGCTCCTCATCTGACTCATAGTCATCGTCCTCTTCCTCTTCTGTTTACTCCTCGTCCTCATCCCTATCACCATATTCTTCGCCGCGCTCCTCTGTGCTGTCATTGTTGCGCTCGGGCGACGAAACCTGCCCTTCATTGTCCCTCTCATGGTGATCAGGCGATTTGTTTAAAAGCACCATTTTTTCCAGTGGGGTGAAAATGCTAAAAGAAACAGTATGTATTATTTGGAGTAAATTTTATGGGAGGTCCCTAAATTATCGGTCGATTCTCATCCCAGTCCCTAAACTATAAAATTGCATTTTCAGGTCCCTAAACTATCTAAATGAGTCATTTAGGTCCTAATCAGCCACGCCATACCTCAAAAGCTGTTGTGGTAGGCTGACTCTGCAGTGAGGTGGACCCTTACATGTGGGTCCCATATGTCAGTATCCTACTCTCATCTCTTCTTTTTCCCCATCTCTCTTTCCTTCTTCCACCGGACTCCAAGGTACAACGGCTTGGTCACCACCCCAACGGACAACATCTCCTACAGCACGATCGGCATCGCCAAGTGCCTCGCCACTGCGTGTAGCGCGTGAACCGTGCTCTCGGTGCCTGGCGGCGATAGCAGTGTCACCGCCCTCGCCACTGCCACCATCCCCGCAGGGTGTGCTACAAGCTCATGCCGCCCCTCTGTGCACCCACACAAGTGGTCGATCGCCACCACTGCGAGCTCATCGACCCTCTTACCTCCGCCGCCGCCGCACCCCTCGTAGAGGAGGAGCTCCATGAGTGCGGACATGGCGTCGACCTCCACCGCTCTGATGCAGTTCCGGGCCCATGGGCACAGCTGGCATAACCGGTGCACTTCCTTGTGGCATCGACGATGGCAGCGACGCGATCAGCATAGACGGAGGGTGAGGGTTGGGGAAGAGATATCATTCACAAAAAGAAGGGAAGAAAGGGAGGAGGCTGACATTGTGCCCTCTTTAGCAGGCGCTGGCACACTACCACATGCTAGACCATCAGATGCATCCGATATATGTTTGAAAGTGTTTCATGAAACACCTTGTCAGTCATGTCTCCCACTCTCTTCAAAGCTGATGCCCCAAGTTAATGGCCGACTATAAGAGATAAATCATGATGTAACATAAGTCCATATAAAAACAATATACATGAAAAGGGCTTCAAAGATACACAATACCTTTGGCTGCAAGATTCGATTGTTTCTCTCCGTCCATGCACCTTCACTCATAGGGTCGGGGCAAGTTTTTCAACACCCCCCGATAGGATTCATGGAAGATCAAGCATCTCCCTATTTAGGAGGCAACATGCTTGATATGGATGAGGCCCTCACCACCATATCTGGCGGGTGATGACGTGCACTTCCTCTCAAGGGTACCCCAATAGGATTCAGACTAATGAGGCCCTCGCCACCATCTCTGACGAGTGATGATGAGCACTTTTTCTCACAGGGGCAGGTTTTTCACCCCCAATAGGATTCTTAGAAGATTGTGCATCTCCCTGTTTAGGAGGCAACATACTTGATACTAATGAGGCCCTCGCCATCATCTCTGGTGAGCGATGGCATTTCCGGCCCTCCTATCGGGTGAAGGTAGCGGGCTTGGAGACCTTGATCTCCTAGGACAGCGAGATGATGACCCAATATTTTGGTTTTGGGCTCGGGTTTCTACCTAGTTATTGTTGGCACTTCTTAACGTCACTGGAATTGTGCCGTTAGAAAGCCAGTGGGAAACTCTTGCCCTATAGAATAAAATATTCTGCAAGCGCACAGAATGACCGTGTAGCACTTCACCTTGGAGTATTCCAGGGTATCGTATCCACGGGGAAGCTCTTTAGTTAAAGTGATATTGAGAAATTATACTAGGAACACATTCTAGAAATATACACCAACTATCTTAGGGGAGATAACTGGAGCGCAAAGATATGATAGGTGGCTGCCCTAAATGACTTAGCTTATCTAAAAGGTAAGCTAGATAGAAGGTCAAAATGACCAGCGACACAGGAGATTTCTACACTTAAAGATAGAAAAGAAGCTGGGAGAGCAACGAGCGAGAAAGGATTCCTAAGACACTCCTAAACTTATCAGAAAGCCTCTAAAGATCTAGACTAGAACTCTACCTAGCTGTCAAGGAAAAGAGCTTACTTCGGCGGCTGGAAGAGGAAAGGTCCAGACGGGATAGAAGGGGGACCTAACGGCAACCTGCAACTACTACTATGAAAACACCCAAACGTTGTGGTCGCACAAAGGACGGACAAGGCTGTCACCACTTGCCGCCTACCACTCTCTTTCCGTGGGGTGGAACACAATTCTAGCTAACACCTAACCAAACACCACGTCTGGGTTCGATGCTAGGATTTCTTGTGAGGCCTTCACAAGAAGAAACCCCCCTCTACCTAGGAGACGGCTAAATCTCCTAGTCCGGGCGAGAAACCCGTAAGATAAAAGCCTGACAAACTAACTAGACTCTAACTGAATCTAAAGGTTATGAAATAAAAGGATCACACTAATTTCCTAGATAAACTAAGGAAAGCAGAAAAGGAAAGCTTAACCGATAAAGTAAAGAAGATAACTATATTGATAAAGGAAATATTCGAAGTATAAAGAAAAGATACAAGAACTTTACCCGATCTCCGAGAGACTCCGGAACCTCGAGGCAAGCTCGACTCAACTCTAACTCCCAACTCTAATCTACTCTAGAAAATATAAAAAGTAGAGAAGCTACTTCTTGGTGTGTGTTGAGAAGTGAAGTGGAGGCCTCCTTTTATAGCTTGAGCAGGTCGGTTGAGCATCTTGGCGGTTAAGTTAGCTCAGCATGCAACCGTCCTCAGAAGAGCGCCTTGAACGGAGTCGGTGGCCGGCCGTTCGGCCGGTTCCTGGCCGATCGGCCAGGGTTGGTCGCCATCTGGCACCGCCTTTCGCAGCAACGCTCTAGATTGCCTCCTGGTGTCGGTAGTTATGACGGTTATTAATTGCCTGGCAGTTAAGGCATGCAAGTGGGCCCTCTAATCCATGTGGTGTGCCTTTCGGGCCCTTTGATCAAACCGTCATTGGATGAATGGCTTGGATGCTTTGCATGTGTGCTAATTTGCTCCTGGATGAGTGACTTGTCATTTGGCCGAGATGTCTGGCCGGCCGGTCAGGACTTGGCCGGTCGGCCAGGCTTTTTGCCCGTTTTTGTCCTATTTTCTGCCACGTGTCCCTGCATTCACAACTTCACCAAAACTTGTGGAATTTGTTAAATATAAGCAAAATATACATGGAACATTGTGCAAAGTTCTCATTTTATCCGAAATGTTGATGGTCACAAGGTGTCATAATGGCCGTCAACAGTTATATCCCCCACATCATAGGACAGTGGGAAATTATCATCCTATCATCCGATGGGGATACTAGAGAAAGACCGCAAGAATCACGAAATACGACGGAGCCATTCGTCCGGGCACGTGCCGCACAGTCTGGTCACGGGCAGGTGCAGGCCTTCTAGGCGCATGTCCATGAGGGCATATCTAGAACGGAGACAAACGAGTTTGTAGCCATTACATATAAACACGACATCAAGGAGTAAAACTGATTACTTATGTGTCTCTCATAATAAACAGGCTTAGCTATTCGTGACACATTAATAGTTGCAAAAGAAAACAGACAAACACAAGTTCACACATTGACCAAATAAAAATTCAAAATATATAAATACGTAAATATAAAATGCCGTCCACCTAATAGCGCTTAACTAAAAATGATCCCGCACCCACATGTGCATACAAGATCATTAAATGGCATGGTCCATGCGGCCATCATTGATCATATACTCATACACATATCTCAGGCCACGCATACCATGTGGTATCCTTGCATGACCTTCAACTCTTGTGACTGTCATTGAATGATCATGCGCAGCAACTACAGTTTTGACCCCATCATGGGCCATCATATTTGTAGGAATCTCTTCCATCACCGTTGCATGAGAATAAATAAACAAAATAAAAGAAACTCCAAATTAAATTAATAAACAAATGTATAAAATAGCAAAAAATATACATGGCACCTTCAAGATATGTAATCCGTGGGTATGCACCACTTTCAATCAAGGTGATTGACATTCTGAGTCTCCTCAAAGCAAGCTGCAAATTATTGAAGTTAAAAAAAATGAAATATAATCCTAAACAACTTCAGTGAATTCTTATTCCTTTTATGTTCATGGAAGATAACACACCTCTGTCACGATTTACCCGAACTCTAGTGGTCACCATGTAGTGGTTGTGGAGTTCGTCATCAATCAACTTGCCGTTGGTTAGCTAGTTGTGGTTCGTGATAGTACGAAGGAAGGTGATGTGAGTACACGAACATCCATTAAAATTTGTAGAGCATAGGAAGAAAAAAAACATAATTCGAAGACAAGGGAGAGATATAGGCAGGAACATGTTATCCTTCAAGCATGTCTTGTGTGTATATGGATTCAGTGAGCATCACTGGGTCACTGGGCCAACGCTCGCCACAACAGCAAACAAGTCACTTAGGATCCATGCTCCATTGTAAGACCCTCTTCTAGAGTCACAAAAAGGTGGAATAAACCATCCTACCTATGGCCGTTGAAGAGTTTTGTACAAAGAACAAGAAGGAGGCGAGGCGTGTGCCGCTAGACGAGGGGCATGATGGTATTGAGAGCACGCCGACAAGGAGAGACATATATAGATGGTGCGACCAAAAAAAATGGAAGGAGTATTCTCTTTCTTTCCTATGATGAGAAAAAAAGGGAGGGAGAGGACAGGCGGGTGGTTTTCAACTAGAGGAGGACGGCAAAATCAATCCCCCCCTCCTGATCGTCTAGGCCCACTGTTTAGCCACAGAAAGGTAAGGCCTTTGTTTGGGGTAAGGGGGTATATCTGTGGGTGCTCCAATTTGCTCATCCGTTATAGTAAAAGATTTGAGTCTAACACGACTGTAATGTTGGCAAGGAATTGAAAATCGAAATGGAGCAGAGGACTGGTTGGAATTATTACAATCGTGCCCTTTCCTAACTTTTCTTATTACCATAAGGCATCAAAGGATTCAAACCAACCACAACCATCCTTTGGCCAGGGCTCTAGTATATAATTATCATCTGATTCGCTGATCTAGAAGAGAACATCACTTTGCTAAGCTCAACTGGCTACGCCATCAAGAAATAGAAGATGCATTTACTTACATGTGTTGGTCATGCTCATGGGCCAAGCAAGATTGGACACGCATATAAAAGCAATGCCAACATTGTGATCCTCTTTGTGGAAGTTTCAAAATACAGAACACTGCCAGAGAACATATTCGGTGCTACCCGCATGTTTATTAGGTGCAACTGTGTTACCAAACTCGGTAGCACCTAAACCGGTGCACCTAAAATCCATAAAAAAAAATATGAAAGGATAGTGCCTAGAAACATCTACAATCATACAAAGTTTGGTCGCTAACAAAAAAAATTGTGTAAGAAGATAACAAAAAAGAAATATGCACTTGAATAGTCATGTGCTACTGTTCACAGCTGGTCCATTACTATTCAAGTGCGAATTTCTCGTTTTCATTTTCTTACATAAATTTGTGTTTAACCTCAAACTTTCTATAATGGTAGACGTTTCCATGCACTACTCATTTTCATATTTATTTCAGGTGCGCTGGTTTAGGTGCTACCGGATTTGGTAACATGGTAGTAGCACCTAGACCCGTGATAGCACAGGATAGAGGCACACTATTCCCTTGCTTTCTTCTCATAAACAAAAACATGTTGGAAGGCCACAAATAGTTTGCAGAACATTTGAATTTTTATAGAAATGTTTGCATGTTCGGAAACTAACCATCCTTCTACTTTGACCAATTAAATCAATCTTGTTACCTCCCGAAATAAATGGAAAATTTCTTAGGATTTGATGGGCTTGCTAAAATTGAAAATGGTGAATCTTTCCGTTAGAGTACTCCAATTGATACAATACGCAATAGTCATAACCAACAAACCCAAAACATAGTAAATATTCTGGCAATCTAATTACTGATCCAGACAAGTAGATTGATGGGATTAAAGTCTTAACTAGTTTATTTGTGTTTCATTTTGGAGGTAAAACATGAAGCCCA